>OY728123.1:2089931023-2091197273 GCA_963277665.1 Viscum album | reverse complement strand
TGGTTTGACACTCCCGGGGGATATGCATTAGATGATTGATATTTACTTCATAAAGTACTAAAATACCTTTAAGAAGATAAAAAATGTTATTTAACATGTAACAAAACATTATTGACATATTCAGTGATCAGTAAAATAAAATTCATGTAGAGAGACATGTTTGCTTGTGTTTACTTCTATGGAAAGGTTATTCAAACCGAGCAATGAGCTTCTTATAGTATACAACCAATATCTATGGTTAACACATCTGATTGTGTAACCATAACTGATCTTCAAGATAGAATTCTTGGTTGCTTAAATCTCGGTCCCCATCAAGAGATAAATTCTATTAGTTATAGACATTTGAAATTCCCTGCCACGTTATGGAATCTTGCTTGTCCATTGGCTGCTGATGATCACTGGGTCCAAGTGGGAACTTTATTTTCCCAACGGTCTGATGGTGAAATGATGGAGTTATATGTTGAAGTTTCTAATGTACAACAACATCAAAATGTTCGAAGTCGTAGACATGGACAAATAGTTGTTGAAGAAGCTCCATCCCAAGAAATTGAGGATGTTCGCCTTGTTGCAGAGGAGGATAACTTAGATGATCTTCCAGATTTACATATAAATCATTCTTCAGATGAGTAATTTAATAATGATGGAACAGAGGGAGAATAAAATGATGATGGGGAGGGAGCTGGAGATGAGGAGGGAGCTGGAGAAGATAGGGTAGTAGTTTCTAGAAATAGAGTAGTTCAAGAACATTATAGACCAACAATAAATCATTCACCACCCTTTGAATCTTGGTCCGAAGTATTGGAACATGTACCTGAATTCAACAACAATATTCTGACACCTGCAATAGAGTTTCCTGGAGTTATAGTGGATAGGTTTAGTGAGTTGGACAAAACATTATATAATGGAAGGGATTTTCCAAGTAAGGATGCGTTAAAGAGCTTCTTAAAAAGATTTAACATTGAGAGTCACTGTAGATATGTAGTTGAGGCATCATATCGAAAAAAATACGTCATACGGTGTGATAAATTTGATGAAGACTGTAGATTCTGGTTGAGGGTGATTCCAGACATTTCATTTGGTGGATGGAGAATTTCAAAGATTGAGGCAGCTCATTCTTGTGTTCAGCCAAACTTGACACAAGATCACACTGCTCTGGATGCCGAATTTGTGTCAACTGTTATCGTCGAGATGATTAGGACCTGTCAAGATGTTCCTATAGCCCTTGTTCAAGAGATGATACTTAAAACTTTCAGTTATAATATTTCTTATAACAAGGCATGGATGGCGAAACAGAAGGTAATTGTGAAGGTCTACAGTGATTGGGATGACTCGTATCAGGTGTTGCCGCAATTATTAGACATACTGAGCCACAACAACCAAGTTTTCTACCATATAAATACGAAGGAAAATGTGTTTGAAGATAATCGATTGGATCAATCTCGTGTTCAATTTCATCAGTTATTCTGGGCATTCCTCCCATGTATTTCCGCATTTCGTTTCAGTAAACAATTCATACAAATTAATGGAACATTTCTATCCAGAAAGTATAAGGGTGTATTGTTGATTGCGGCAACCCAATATGGGAACCGTTCACCACTTCCGCTTGCATTTTCAATAGTGGAGAAGGAAAACTATGAATCTTGGAGCTGGTTTTTGGCATGCATCAACAACCATTTCACACGCATTCGAGGTGTCTATTTTATATCTGATCAACATAGCGCAATCAATGAGGAAATCAATGTGGATCCTGATTCATGGAGGCCCCCAAATGCACATCATCGATACTGCATCAGACACATTGTTAGTAACGTGCGCAAAACCATCCATAATGAGGCTATGAAGAATGAAATCACGAGGCTTGCTAAGAAATGTCGTCATTGATTTTTACTATTTTAATGTAAATAAAAATATAATTTCTATGACCTGTGATCATATTTATGTAGTATATGATCCAGATCAATGAAGTTTTGAGGTGCGTTACGAAGAAATCCACAAGGATAACCAAGAAGTGTATGATTATATGATGAAGATTCCAAAAGAGAAATGGACACTGGCCTATGACAGGGGGGAAGAGGTACGGACACATGTGGAGTGTATAAATGGCGTCTTAAAGGGTCTTCACAAGTTACCAATTATTGCCCTAGTTCAGAATACATTTTATCGTTGTGTCAAGTACTTCGTTGATAGACAAAAACTAGCCTCATATGGGATTCAACAGGGGCTAAGATTTGGAAAAAACTTTCAACGAGATATTGACAAGAACATTGAAGATGCTTCCGATTATCGAGTGTGTCTATTCCGTCGGGAAGACTCGCGATTTTAAGTTCAAGAGTGTTTTAACTCCATCACAGGTAAAAGTGGTGAAAAAGTAGTGGTACTTCTAGAAGCAAAACAATGTCAGTGTGGAAAGTTTTAGGCATTAAGGTTTCCATGAGCACATGCCATCGCAGCATTTGCGTCTGTGAACATATCATGGGAAGCTTATGGTGATCCAGTATACTGATTAGAGGCCATTGCTAACTGTTATGTTGCACCATGGACGCTTGTTGGGGAGTTTCAATATTTCCCAATACCTGAAGACCAACCCATACTGATTCCTGACATCAGTAGATTACAACCACAGGGAAGACCGAAGACCAACAGGATACAAAATGAGATGGATTGGCCTCAAGAACAAGGGAAAAGGTTGAGATGTCTTCTATGTCATCAAGAAGGTCATAACCGGAAACGATGTCCTAACATTTCTGGATCAATTTCACACACTCAGCCACAATGATGTGTTGTATCCAACATTATCTTTTCATGTAGTCATTTATATGTTGTTAATATCAGAGATGGCCTTTTTAAGAATTGTTTCACATTTCCAATAATCAACTTCTCTCCTTCCAATAACAAACCTCTCTATTCAATACTTTTCAATCAACTAATCTGAATGTAATCTTAGAAAACAAAAACATTATTAAAAAAAGGTTAGTTGTCACCGAAGACAAAAAAATTGTTAAAACAGTTACCATAAAGGATCTTTAGAAATCATATATAACCAGGATAAAATGTTTATATATATAAATGTATGACACCATATCTTAAAAAACATAATTTTCATGGTAAAAACATATCTAAAGACACGATAGATAAATGTTCTCCAAAATATAATGACATTCCCTTAACTTTTTCTAAAAAAACATCACATATCGTTCATTATACCAATCATAACATTCTATTAAATTTAACATTATATTTACATTTTATAGTGAAGACTAATTTCCTTTTATGGCTTCCAGATGGATGATATTCCACTCCTCACCGAGCAGCATGGGCATGTTTCTCGTGATGTTATAGAGGGTTGGGATGTTCAAAGGATTAGGGTGTGGTGAGCACACCATTTTTGACACATGGTGCCTCCAGCTTCTATTATACCATACTTACGTCGTTCTGGCTTCTACGGCATTGCCGTTTCTGATTTCACTTACATTGATCATCCCCTTCTTTCTACCTTGGTCGAGAGATGGAGACCATAGACTCACACATTACACTTTCCAGAGAAAGAGATGACTATCACCTTAGAGGATGTGGCAGTGCTACTCGGTCTTCCTATTCAGGGAGATGCAGTTATTGGACCCACTAGTGGGGATTGGGCTGAGCTGGCACAGAGATTATTAGGTGTCAATATTTTGGCTGATCATACTGCTACGGACGGTGGGTCCATATCTATGACTTATCTTGCTTTATAGTTTGCACATTTACCTACTGATGTTGATGAGCATACCATCATGTGTTATGCTCGGGCATATATCTTACGACTTATTAGAGGTACATTGTGTTCGGATCACTCAGGTGTGCATGTGCACATGATGTATCTTAGTTTACTGGAGGACTTTGATCGGATCGCGAGATACAGTTGGGGATCTGCATGTTTGGCCTACATTTATAGATCATTATGTACGACATGCCGCTCAGATCACACAGATCTCAGATGATGCATCGTCCTTATACAATTGTGGGCATGGGAGCGCATCCTTGTCCTCGCCCCTATTACTATTGGTCAGAGGCTTCCTATAGATGTGCTACAGGACGCTCCATGTGAACGATGGTATGATCAGTCATATTTATTTGTTTTTGATTGTATTATGATTTATTATATTTAATTTCTGATTATTTATCACTTCCAATGTTTTATTTGATAGGTGGAGTTAGGAACATCGCTTCGTCGATGCTCCGACCCACAATTTGGCTGGATATTGTATCATGTTGGACAATTTACTCCCCGACAGTGTAAGTATATATCATCATTTTCGTTTTTTGTTAACAAATTTCTCTGGTGAAATGTCACGTGTCATTACAGATTCATTGGATTCCATACTAGAGTCTGGTTCAGGACTTACCTACATACTGTACTGCTGGACTTCATGAGGTTATGGCTGTAGTGACACTCATTCACTTTCATATCATTGAGTGTCACCAGCCCGATAGAGTTATGCGTCAGTTTTGCTGTGTTCAGCTGATTCCACCTGCACCATGACAGTTACCAGTGCTTCATGGCTTGAAGATCACGGGGAGACAGTATGTCGATTGGCAATGACAACATGCCTAGTATTTCTCCATCTGGGACAGTCGAGCAGAGCATCATATCACAGGTGTACGTACGATGCGATTCTACCTATCAGATCAGGTAGAGTATGATCCATGGTATAGAATGAAGTCTATATTTTATCTGACTTAGCACGGGAGAGGGATTCAGGATCTGGAAAGTCAACAAATTTCACATAATATATTTATTATGCTATTTTATAATTCATTTTGAATCTCTGTACAGCATACCAGACTACGATGACTATGTCGCATGACTGATCTAGAGGAGGAGGAGTTTGCTAGTTTATCTATGATCCATGCTTCTTTGGAAGAGACAATGCCAATTTTTTGATCTATTCATGACAGTATCATCCATCCTGGATCCCAGAGACATGATGTTCCTACTCAAGAACATGATGCTCCTATCCCAGGAGATGAGGGTCCTGCTCAGGAACCTGCAGCAGCAGCTGGTGTTGTTCCCCAGTGACGACAACGGTGACAGAGACCACGTCATACTGCATGTGAGCCCTCACCCGTTCTAGAGGCACAGGTCGGTGCTCTATCAGTCCAGCCTGACCCGTCTAGGTTTTTGCGGTAGGATGCAGCATGGGATCCATCTTTTTTTACTGGATATCCATAGTATTCACCAGATATTTATTTTCCAGAGATTTATCAGGGGTCATCTTCCATGTCGCCATCTTTTATATCGGATCCTTCACAGTCTATATGGTTTCCCGAGGGTATGATGACATCCCCTTCTACTTACGTAGTGGGAGAAGGATCTCGTGCACACGATGACATCCCTCCAACACCTCCTTCCATGCAGACTATGACAGAGGATCCTGTGATTGATGTTCCAGTGCCCGAAGATCATCCCTCTCTAGGTCATCATACTTCATCCCAGCATGGAAAACGTCTCTCTCGATATGGAAATACCATTCGCACACCACCTTGTGGGACAGAGCCTCACCATAGACACTAACATTACTTCTTCATGTATATGTTTTCTATTTATTAAAAAGAGTTTATTACTTTTACTCTAAAATAATTTCTTAAAAATTATCGATGACACATAATTTACAATTTTGTCATGCCCCTGAGTATAAATCAACCTCAAAATCTCTAGATAATTTTTCTTGGTAAGGTGAGATGAGAAATTAGGTATTATACCATCAGGAAGAGAGATTCTAGTAATTTGGAATGCTATGACAAACCTTTAGATGAAATGTGTTAGTTCCCCGCTAGATGTGCATGTTCCTCCAAAATTTTCAGGCTGGAGATAATCCACCTTAAGTTCAACATAGCCTTATTCCTTCCATGGATTAATGTCAAACACTTCATCCCATTTGTTTACTTTATGGGGAAGTACAACCTCATTCATTTTAATATACACATTACCATGGACATATACAATCAGTATTTTTCAAGAAAAACTACTAATCTCATGTTCACTAAAATACCCCTTAATGTAAGAATGATAAAAATAGTGTAAGTACCCAATAGAAAGCTTCCAATCCATTTTTAATGGGCTATGTGGAATCGTTGGTGTTTTCATCTGATTAATAGTTTAAAAGGTTTCAAAACCACCTTCCTCAAACTCAAAAATGTTTCAAGTAAGTGACTTTGAAAGCCTATAAAATATAAACTATAAGATCTATTGAAATGAAACTAAAAACATGGATTAAAAATATAATAATTAATTGAAAATAAAAAACATTTCTTAAAAATTATTAATGAAATACAATTATAATCTTTCAAAAACACTTCTTGCGACTCAAAAATATTTCAAATATGAGACTTTGAAATCCTATAAAATATAAACTTAAAGACTCATATAAATGAAACTTAGAACATAGATTAAACATATAAGAAGTAGTATAAAAGTAATTATTTAATTCTGGTGAGGGGGAAAACTATTAGACCCTGGAATTGAAGGATAATGATGATGACAAGGAAACATCAAACCCCACGCCCATGCCTTCCACCCATTCAACCAACTTTGGTAACTCATATAGAAGTATATTTTCAAAAAAAATGAAATGTCACACCACCATAGCTTCCTACATCCATATTAAACCCCCAATTCAGTTTCATTAAACTTGGAAAGCCTCCATTTTTACCAAAGTCAAAGATGCACTATTAAACCATCACGTTTCAACCCCTGCCTCAATAATACAAAATGCTTTGAGGGATGGGAAATGATTTGGCGCATTTTAAAACATTTAAAATCTTTCAATAAGGAGATCCTCAATGAAACTGAATTGGGGGTTGAAAGGCACCCAATTTTTTAAAATGCACCGAATCATTTCTCATACCTTAAAGGATTTTGTATTTTTGAGGCGGTGGTTGAAAGTGGTGGTTTAATAGTGCATCTATGACTTTGGTAAAAATTGAGGTTGTCCAAATATAATGAAACTGAATTGGGGGGTTAATATGGATGTAGGAAGCTGTGGTGGTGTGACATTTCATTTTTTTGAAAAGCTACTTCTATATGAGTTACCGAAGTTGGTTGAATGGGTGGAAGGGGTGGGCGTGGGGGTTGATGTTTCCTTTTCATCCTCATTATCCTTCAATTCTAGGGTCCAAAAGTTTGCCCCCTAACCAGAATTAACTAATTACTTTTCTACTACTTCTTATATGTTTAATCTATGTTCTAAGTTTCATTTATATGAGTCTTTAAGTTTATATTTTATAGGATTTCAAAGTCTCATATCTAAAATATTTTTGAGTTGCAAGAAATGTTTTTGAAAGCTTATAATTGTATTTCATCAACAATTTTTAAGAAATGGTTTTTATTTTAAATTACTTATTATATTTTTAATCCATGTTTTAAGTTTCATTTTAATAGATCTTATAGTTTATATTTTATAGGCTTTCAAAGTCACTTACTTGAAACATTTTTGAGTTTCAGGAAGGTGGTTTTGAAACCTTTTAAATTATTAATCAAATGAAAACACCAACGATTCCACATAAACCAGTCATAATGGATTGGAAGCTTTCTATTGGTTACTTACACTATTTTTACCATTCTTACGTTAAGGGGTATTTCAGTGAACATCGGATTAGTAGTTTTTCTTGCAAAATGCTAATTGTATATGTCCATGGTAATGTGAATATTCAAAGGAATGAGGTTGTACTTCCCCATAAAGTAAACAAATGGGATGAAGTGTTTGACATTAATCCATGGAAGGCATAAGGCTATGTGGAACTTAAGGTGGGTTATCTCCAGCCTGAAAATTTTGGAGAAACATGCACATCTAGTGGGGAACTGACACATTTCATATAAAGGTTTGTCATAGCATTGCACATTCCTATAATCTCTCTTCCTGATGGTATAATACCTCCCTTCTCATCCCACCTTAACAAGAAAATTTATCTAGAGATTTTGAGGTTGATTTATACTCAGGGGCATGAAAAAATTGAAAAGAAGTTTCTATTGTGTGTAAAGAACAGAAGCTGGTTGAGGCTTTCATTGCTGGAATGCATCTGAATGCTACGACAAAGTTAGAAGGACTAAGTCTTGGCTTGAGACTGAACCTCTTGTTTTTAATCTGTTGTTCTTTAAGAATTTGATATTTTTTATTTGAGGAGTGTTAAGTATATTGGAATGGAATATTATGGATTAGATTGTACAAGTGTGTTTCCTCCTCTTAGAAATCTTTCTATAAGAAATCCACTAAAGCTACAAGAATGGGTGGAAGTAGCTGAAAATAATGATTTGAATATTTTACCTTCTCTTGAGGAGCTTCTTATTAAATGGTTTCCAATGTTTAAAAATGAGGCGAATCATTTTCTATCCCTTAAATAATTTTTTGTTTTGGACGTGGGGTTGAAAAGCGCGGGTTTAATAATGTATCTTTAACTTTGATAAAAATGAGGGGTTGTCCAGATTTTATGAAACTGGATTGGGAGGTTAATATGGATATAGGAAGTTGTGGTGATGTGCTATTTTGTTTTGAGGGGCACACCACCACAGCTTCCTACGTCCATATTAACCCCCCAATTCAGTTTCATTAAATATGGAAATCCCCTAATTTTTACCGAAATATCACTCACATATCCTGATCAACCCTCCAATTCGGGTGCCCCTGGGTTCAGACCATTCGATGGAGGAGAGGCAACAATGTTAAACCTATGAGTGAGAGTGAATGAATACATGCTTAGTGTTTTAGATAAAATTCCACTATTGACATGATATTTAATCATGAACTCACATTTCTGATGTCATTGATATTTTTTATCTATTAAAACATGTTTATTTAGTTATATGATATATATTTTATACCTTATCCTTTGAGTTAAGACTATTTTTTATAGCATATAGTATGTGATATTTGTACTTTATTTAACATATGTTATGTGTTTATGTAGACAAAAAAACATTAGTAATCAAAAAGAAAACACAAATCATGAACCAACATACAAAACAATAAAAAAAATTGAGAATACAATCATGTTGGATATGTGATTTCTAATTCATTAAAAATGAGGGGTTTTCCATATTTTAGTTTTCATTTAGATTGCTCTTGTAGTTTATGTTTTATATTCTTTCAAAGATGCGTACTTGAAACATTTTTATGTTTCTAGTATGTGGTTTTGAAAGCTTATAAATTAGTCTTTGTCAATAGTTTTGATGAAATTCCTTTTTTTGTCAACTATTTATTATATGTTTAATCAATTTTTAAAGTTTAATTTATATTGGTCTTATAGTTTATGTTTTATAGTCTTTCAAAGATGCATACTTGAAACATTTTTAAGTTTCAGGTTAGTGGTTTTGAAATCTTATAAATTATTTGTCATCAACATTTTTGATTAAATTACATTTTTTCGACTATTTCTTATATTTTTAATCAAATTTTCAAGTTTAATTTAGATTGATCTTATAATTTATGTTTTATAGTCTTTCAAAGATGCATACTTGAAACATTTTTAAGTTTCTAGTATGTGGTTTTGAAAGCTTATAAATTAGTCTTCATCAACATTTTTGATGAAATTCCTTTTGTTTTAAACTATTTCTTATATTATTAATCAATTTTTAAAGTTTCATTTATATTGGTCTTATAGTTTATGTTTTATAGTCTTTCAAAGATGTGTACTTGAAACATTTTTAAGTTTGAAGTAGGTGGTTTTGAAAGCTTATAAATTAGTTTTCATCAACATTTTTGATGAAATTCCTTTTGTTTCAACTATTTATTATATTTTTAATCAATTTTTAAAGTTTCATTTAGATTGGTATTATAGTTTATGTTTTATAGTCTTTCAAAGATGTGTACTTGAAACATTTTTAAGTTTCAAGTTAGTAGTTTTGAAAGCTTATAAATTAGTTTTCATAAACATTTTTGATGAAATTCCTTTTGTTTTCAACTATTTATTCTATTTTTAATCAATGTTTCAAGTTTCATTTATATTTGTATTATAGTTTATTTTTTATAGTCTTTTAAAGTTTCTTACTTGAAATATTTTTAAGTTTCTGGTTGTCGGTTTTAAAAGCTTATAAATTATTTTTCATCAACATTTTTCTTGAAATTCCTTTTGTTTTCAACTATTTCTCAAATGTTTAATCAATGTTTAAAGTTTCATTTCTATTGGTGTTATAGTTTATGTTTTATAGTCATTCAAAGATTTATACTTGAAACATTTTTAAGTTTCAAGTTAGCGGTTTTGAAAGCTTATAAATTAGTTGTCATCAACATTTTTGATGAAATTACTTTTGTTTTCAAATTCACGTATATGAAACATTTTTAAGTTTCAAATAGTTGGTTTTGAAAGCTTATAAATAATTTTTCATTGATATTTTGTAGGAAATTTCTTTTCTTTTCAAATATATATTATATGTTTAATCAATGTTTAAAGTTTCATTTTTATTGGTGTTATAGTTTATCTATTAGAGTCTTTCAAAGTCACGTATTTGAAAAATTTTGAAGTTTCAAATAGGTGGTTTTGAAATCTTATATTTATTATATTTATAATTATAAATTTATTATAATTATATAATTCTATTTATGAAAATTAGAATATTATAATGAATATATAATTATAAATATAATAATTATAATAAATATAAAAAATATATAATTATAATAAATGTATAATTATAAATATAATAAATATATAAAAAAACCAAAGCCCTACTTGAAGTGGCACTAACCGGATCTACGCTATTATATAAAAAAGAGAACACGCCCTCTGCTAAAATTTTGTTTATATATATGTATAAACAAAACAAAACAAAAAATAAAAATAACAATTTTAAATATAAACAAAAGAAAACAAAACAAAACAAAAAAATAAAAACCTATATATATCTAAATAAAACAAAACAAAACAAAATTTTTAAATAAAACAAAAAATAAAAACAATTTAAATTTTCAAAAAATATATAAACAAAACAAAAAGTTAAAATTAAAATTTTTTCTAATTTTTTTTGTTCAAAGGCAGCACCTGGTGTGTCGCCTTTGTTCTTTAATTAAGGGAAAAGGTGGTACACCAGGTTCCGCCTTTCTTCAGTGCTGAAATGCCCCAAAGTCATTACATGGTGTGCCGCCTTTGAGATGTAAAAAAAATATTTTTAACCTAGTAATATTTTTAAAATTATTTTTTTGAAAAAATGTAAAAAAACCGATACGCAGGACAGATGCAGATCAAAAATTGACTAATTACAGATACCATAAATTAATAATTTATTAGTCATTATTAGAATCAATTATAATTAATTAAAGATATATGGAGATAATTAATAATTTATTTTTAATAGTTTGGCTTAACTGGATATAACTAATAATAATAATAATTGGTTATTATTAATAGTAATTAGGATAAACTAATAATTAATTAATCATCATTATGAGTAATTACAATTAATTGATAATAATTGGATCTAATCTTAATGAGAAATAATTAATTGTAATTGCTAGTAATTAGTTATAGTTTACTATAATTAGCATAAATTAATAATTAATTAATCATTATTTGGAGTAATTAAAATTAATTAGAAATAATTGTATCTAATTAATAATTAATTAGTAATAACATTGTTTAATTATATATAACTTATCTTAATTAGTAACAATTAATATTAATTATCAATAATTAGAAATAATTAATAGTTATTAAAAAAATTAGAAAATAATTAATCATTATTATGAGTAATTATACATCATTAAAAATACTTAGAGGTAATTTATAATTAATTAATAATAATGAGGTTTAATTAGGTTTAACTGATCACAACTAGAAATTATAAATCATACATATTAGTAATTAGAAATAATTAACAATAATTAGCATAAATTACTAATAAATTAATCATTGTTAGGATTAATTACATTTATTTAATAATAATTATAAATAATTAATAATAAACTAGTAATAATGAAAATTTATTGCAACTTTCTAATCATAATTAGAAATAGTAATTAGTAATAATTAATATTTATTAACCTCAAGTAAAAACTAATCAATCATAAGTATGAATTTTGCATTCAATTCTTTATTTAATGAGACTAATTTTTAATGTTCGTAAATTTTTTCTTATCGTTATCATTCTATGCATATTGGAAGTTATATGAAAGTTATTTTCATAATATTTATTTTTTATCTTTATCATTATATGCATATTGGAAGTTATCTGAAAGTTATTTTCATAATATTTAAATTCTTTCAATAGAGACTGTGATTTGTTTTCTAATTATAAGTTTAAAATTAATTGTTAGTTATGATTCATACAAATTTGGTGTTTGGATTATATTAGAATTGAGATCACTCTCGAGTATAGATCTATGGGTAGTGGGACTTTAGGTCAGGATACACTTACATGGGGAGTTTGATTCTTTCAAAAAGGAGATTAGTTGGAAACCTGTCACACTATAATTACTCTTTCATAGATTTTGTTTTCATATGATTATAACCCTTTATATAAATAGGTTTTATGCTCCCAATGCATAATTTGGATTTGGATATGTGTGAATATTATTATCTTTTATTTCAGGTGAGTAAAAAAATTATAATTTGTGATGTAAGTTATACATTAATATTATTTCCCCGTATTAATTTGGTTAAAAGTATAGGTTAAAAATTAAACCATTAGAATCAAGCATACATATATAGAGAACATAAAAAAGATAATTTGGCCCCCTAAAAATTATTTATTTGTGAAATTTTTCTTACCATAAGTAATAATATCACATAAATAAGAATTTTTTACCTACATATACTATATTACACACATCACCCACAAGGTCAGGAAACCCATCACCAAGCAGGGTAAGAAATATTAATGTACATATATTTATTATGAGAAGGTAATCATCACAAAAATCATTATGTATTTGTTTCATTGTGTTCTAGCATATAAGTCTGGTCACATAAGGTTTAAGGAGTGATTTGAAGGGATCTATGTGGTAAATTATGATATTTGCAACTATATGATGTGAATACCAAAAGTTTAAGTGCTATTTAGATTTTTGATCTAGGGAAAAGGTATGGAAACATGAACACAAATATTGTGGAGTGAATCAGTGTCATATTAAAGGGGTTATGCAAATTACCAATAATTAACCTAGTTTAAGTGACATTTTATCACTGTGTGAAGTACTATGTTGAAAGATGAAGGAAAAATAATGATGATTCACCAAGATATATATTTTCATATTTGATCTAGAGGATTATCACGAACTGACCTAATGGGGCTCAAGATGCAACAACCCCAATCCCGCCTCCAATAGGCTAGGGGCGAGCAACTAGTGCCAATAAGGCATATCACACACAAAAGATGCATTATCCTTATGTACTTATATGCACACACACACCTCCATGATCATACAATGATGAAATGTAAAACAAATGAAAACAATTATTGAATACATATATAATACCAAAAACAAAGTATGATAAAAAGTAATAGAAATCATAAACCTAAAGGGGCTAAATACAAGCCCAAAAAATGGAATAAAAATTCTGGACTACTCAGAAGGAGGGTACTGTGGTCAAAAGTAACACAGGTATACACATCAATATATCTAGCCCAAACTAAGTTCCCTCTACTCACGATCCCCCAAGGACCCCGTAATAAGGTTTGTCATCTATATAAGACAAGACATGTGTGGGAAGAGACCATCCAGGGGTGAGTATAAAAATACCTAGTAGGACACCCCAAAATCACTAATCATAACAAATCAAGGGATGTCATCTCATCATAGAATATTCGAGTCATAATGCGAGACATAAAAACAAACATAAAGATATACTCATAAAATACTTGGATTCTCAAAGGTCTCAAACACTGACAGTCATAGTTCCACTATGAGGTTTCATGAAAATGCTCATCTAGGAGATATCACTCCATGAGTCCTACCATCCCTGATGGAATTCATCTGAGAGATATCACTCATTGGGTATCACAAAGCCAATAGAACATCCCTACCATTCCAGAGATCACACTCGCTGGGTCCCGATACAAGGAAAGTCACATAGGATACTAAAGATATTCATCAGTGATACACACTCCATCAGACTAATACCCCATAAGAAAGATCAGAGTCTCGATACACAAAAAGGGGATAAATTCCTAGGTATCACTGGAGGATACCAAATCCTACTAGAAACATCCCCCTAGATAGGGGATCAGCACCCTTTTAAATATTGGTCACACCAACTCCAAAAATACCATCTAAGGAAACTTGAAGGACATGAGGATTGTTCTAAGCCTCTTAGAGGGATACATGATCCAAGACGTTGAGATAACTCACTCCAAAAGAAGGGTTCTCTTCCTCACAACACTAATCCTCAGAAGCGGGAGTGGGGTTACCCTCTATGACGGGAGCATGGTTCCGCATCGAACCCTTATAGAAATTGACCAATAGAACCCACTTAACTAATATTGGTCCAGGGAATATCAAACAAGCTCACAGAGAAGCTAAGATAAGAATAATGACGAATCCATCATATCATCAAAGGAGCACACTATGTGTCCACAAAGGTACATGGCATGTTTCACTAAATTTGGCACTGCATGTGTCTCACGCTCACACGTCATGTACTTCTCCACAATACATGGTGTGTCCCAGAGGTACACGACGTTTAGTTTTATGGGATGGAACTTAGTGTATAGCTTGATCGTAACCACGTACTTTCCTATATACATGGAATGTGTCCCACCATGAATATCATGTGGGGCTAAATGATCTCCCAAGCATGTACTCCCTATACATATTAAGCTGCCTATCGGGTTGTACAAAACATGTGGCATGGTCCACACAACGTGTAAGGTCACCCAGATTCTTGGGTGTGTACTCCCTGTACATGTCGAGCTGGTCGGATAAGGGACACAAGGCGTTTGATGATTTTCTCAGAGATGAAACACAAACACTTCCCAAAAAGTGATTTCACAACATGTGTTTGTGAGACTACATGTTGTGTAGTCAGCATTTTCAAAGAGTCTCTAGAAGAAATTCCCATGTCTTAGATCAATAATTCATGGCCACTGATTCCATCAGGAATTGTTTTTCATGAAATTAATCTAGGGCTAACAAAACCTACTCACCATTGATGTTTATATTCTGATGGTTCTGGTCATACCTTCTGCTCTGGAAATGTTCATCATCACTCCACACTGGTACGGCACAACGAAACTAGGAAGAACTTCTATGATCCATCTGTGGATTTTCTTTCATAGCCAAATACCACAACTGAATCATCGAATCCCCATAACTAACATATGTTAACAATTGTTTATGCCAATGATCTAATGAATAATGATCATTCATTGAGTATTCATCAAATTTCTGGCCAAAATAAATACCAACGATAAACGCACATAGAATGGGGAGAGTAAACATAAACCGTAAATATGAAGAATGAGCCTCATCCTTTATTTGTATTGGCCTCAATTAATTTTAATAGGAAAGATAAATGAATAGGTATAACATTTAATGAACAAAAAAACAATAATCATCCCCAAATCCTGCATTTTAACCCATACCTGTAAAAATGATTGATCAGAGAATCAATCCATTAGTTGATTGATTCACATTCCTTGAGGGATAAGAAAATTGGGATAAATCCAAAAAATAGATTCCCTACCTCTATTTTTATTGATCACTGGTGAAGAACAAAGATACATCATTTTTATTGGTGAGATCCTTCAATTTTGTCGCACACCAGTTGTTGATCTTCGATACGGTTTTTATTCACCAACAGAACCTCCTCCAACGACTCTCTAATGAATCCTCTAAATCTCTAGTGTTATGAGGATAACCCTAGGATTTTTCCATAATAACTTATTTAAAGGATAATATAGGACGTTTCATCAATGAAAAAAATAAATTTATTTATTTATTTTATTTTATTAATTTTATTCTCATGATGACTTTTAAAAAACGCCCCACAATGATAAAGGTAATGTCATGCATAGGGTAAAACCCACATTATAAACTCAACAATGCCCGTATATTTTTTATTTATTCCCCTATTCATTATTTATTCCATATTTTTAGGAAAATTTCACTTGTATGATATTAACATAGTTAATATATTTCAAAACAAATAATTTTGGGTACACCGGACCTCGGAATCTCATGTCGTCTTAGTACTTGGATCTAAAAATATTCCTATAAATATTCTAATGTATTATATGGGAAAAACTAAGATAATACATTATTCCAACCTTCAAGTATTTTCCTCCCGAAAACCAAAAAATAATAAATAAAAAATGGTGGGATACTGAGCTATTAATTAGGTCTCGTACTCCCACTAGATATATCGATGGTTCCTTGTACTTTCAATAAACTATAAACCATGAAAAACACTTTCCCATGAAAGGTATTTATCCTACCGACCCTTAATGCTATTGGATCCTTAAAGAGAAAAATCCACTCCCATGACCCAGCTCGCTCAGGTTGATATCGTACAACAAGTCGTGCACATACCCCCTCAACTGTGACAGGGGAGAATACAAAGAAATAAATAAATGCTATGATTTGTTTTCCAATTATAAGTTAAAAATTAAATTTTAGTTATGATTCAAACAAATTTTTTGTTTGGATTGTATTGGAATTGAATCGCTATCGAGTATAGATCTATGGGTAGTAGGACTTTGGGTGAGGCTAAACTAACACGGGGAGTCTAATTCTTCCAAAAAGGAGATTAGTTGGAAACTTTTTGCACCATAATTACTCTTGCATATATTTTGGTTTCATATGATTCTAACCCTTTATATAAATTGGTTTTATACACTGAATACATAATATGAATTTGGATATGTTTGAATATTATTTTCTTTTATTTTGGGTGAGAAATAGAAATCATATCTTGTCATATAGGTTATACATTAATATTCTTGTACCATATTAATATATTTAAAAGTATAGTTTAAAAAATTAAATAATTATAATCATTCATACATATAGAGGGAACATAAAAAAAGATAACATGTTCTACTAAAATTCCTTCTCTATGAAATTTTTCTTACCACAATAATAATATCACATAAATAATAATTTTCTCCTACATCTAATATATTGCAAACATCACCAGCAATATCAAGAAAATCATCACCAATATGGGTAAGTAATATTAATGTGCATATTTATTGTGAGAAGGACATCATCATAAAAATAATTATGTATTTGGTTCTTTGTGTTGTATAAATAATCCTAGGAAGAGAATGTTTAATGAGCGATTAGAAGGGATCTATATGGTAAATTAATATAATTTAAATTTTATGATGTGAATACCAAAAGGTTAAGAGGAATTTAGATTTTGATATGGGGAAAAGATATGTAAACATGAAAAAACAATATTGTGAATGGCATCAATTTCATCCTCAAGGGGATATGGAAATTACCTATAATTAACCTGTTTTAAGAGACATTTTATCATTTCATGAAGTACTATGTTGAAAGAGGAAGAAAAACTAATGGTGGTATTTACCAAGATAAATATTTTCATATCTGATCTAGAGGATCATGTGGTATTTATTCAGTTAGTGTACCATTCTACAATGTATTTTTAGACTTGACTATAGAGGCCTTTTTCAGCAAAGTTATTGAATTCAAGAAGGAGTGGTTCCAGAACTCCAGTTATAGAGCCGTATGATATAGGGGAAGTGGAACCTAAAGTTCAAAATAGTGGTGAGGAATGGAAATTTATGGGAAGTATGGAATAAACCAAGGTATGAGTTCCAATTTATATATTGTACATCAGGAAATACAAGTTGAGTTTGTATAATCAGTGGGTTTTTGGTAGTTGTCTTGATTGATTTACGGTTGACTACAAATATTGAATAATGTTTCAATTGGTGTAACCAAATGGTATCATATATAAAATTGAATTTGAGGTCACATGTACAATAATTGAACTATTTATAAGTCTTCTTATATTTCTAAGTATACTTCCAGTATTTTGTTTTGTTTAAACACTGATATTTCCTCTCTTAATCCAAATATTACAGTATTCTTCCCATGCAGTAGGATAATTTATGAACCATGTTATTCTAGGTGTTGTTTTTTCATTTATTTATTTATTCTTTCTATTATTTTTTATATCAAATTATTATTAGATTATAAGGAAATTTGGTATGTAGATTATGGATCCTAGTTTAGGAGATTGGTTGTTGACATTGAGTGTCATTTATTTTGAATTTTATAAACGTTTTTTATTTAATTGAGGTTTATAAAGGATAACATCCATATTAGAGGTTTCAAGAACAATAAGTGGTTTCATAGAATGGTTATAGAGTTTTTAGTGGTCCCACCATGGTTAATAGTTCAGTACTTGGTGTTGAGTATCATTTTATGATTGGTCTCATATGATAATTCTAATAAGAAATTACTAATCCCATTACATTTTTTGAATTCAGTGGAAGTTCATTGATTCCATAAGGATGGTGTTGTCAGTGGAAAAGTTCTATATTGATAAATTTTATGTGACATTTTTCATATTATAGAGGATATAGATTGAAGACTACCTGTTCTAAAGATACATGGAGGTTCTATTGAAGGGAATCAAACCATAAGTTGTGTCAAAAAGATGAATGGGAAAGGATTTATTAGAATCCACTTGAGGTGATTTTTATTATTTTGGCTTGGAATATAGCCTTAAATATCTAATAGGTGTAGAATACTACTAAGTTGATGATTACACTTTCCACCATGTATGAGAATCCAAATGAACAAAGTGTTTCTAATATGGATATTGTTCAACATGAAAATATTGGAAGGAAGGTTAGTGGTGGATCATGATAGTGAATTAAATGTGACTCAGGTATATCGTGAGTCCATTGGGATAAAGATTATTGGATTAGTACAAGAGTTGATCCTTATATCATTGTTTCTGAATTTATGGTACATGATGGTTATTATAATGAGAAATTATAGAGGTAGGGAGACCCATGATTCTGTCAGAAAAGCATCCAGTGTAGATGGTATGGGGTATTATATTTCATGGAAAATTTTATATAAGTATAAATAGAATTGGGATATGATTTGATGTAATTTGGTCAAGCCTTAATCCATATGCTATAATTTTGGGAAGAAATGGAATCTAAAGGGATATTATAGGGAAAAAAGGGTTTATTATAGAAGATATGTTTCCATAAGTTCATCTATAAAAACTATTTCAAAAGAAAATAGTAGTTTGTGTTTAGTATCTCTATTCTACTTGATTCAAGGATAACTTAATCCAGGTCTTATTTTCACTCTATGTTTAATATGGGGATTATGAGAAACTATGTTTCTATAATATATGATAGGGATCATCTTTTAGATGATGAAAATATCGAGATTATTATTGGATTTGGTTCCATAAAATGAACTCCTTTATACTTTACATGATATAAATATTCAAAGGAGTGGATATTGATATAATATATTATCACATATTGATTTTTCTTCTATATAAAATTAATGTGATGATGTCTTAGAGTATCTTCTGTATTGATAAGTTCATTGAAGATTCTTTCTATGATGATTACTTTGAAATTCCAAAATGATATTCTTTAAAATAGTTTTATAGTTGGATAACATACAATGATAGGGAACATAATATATAGATCCTTAAGTGTTAGTAATAATAAGAGGATGAGGCTTCTTCTCATGAAGTTCACAATTGGTAATATCTAAGATGAGGGATTATGATAACAAACCCACCGGTATGAATTCTTCATGTTTTGGCATCACTAGATATTCCTATCTATAATCTTGTGTAATGGTATTTATAATTTATGATAATAGATATACAAACAAACTAATTATCATGTTTCATAGAAAGAAAAAAAATTAAATAAAGGTACATCACAAATATTTTTATAGTTGGTTCAATATGGCCACATGAAACATTCTAAAATAAAGGTATCTTCATGATATTCCTTTAAGAAATTTTAGAAATTATCAATGAAGTAAAAGAGTGAACTTGGTAAAGATTGAGGAAACAATGAGCTGGATTGTATAATAATATCTTATCCAAGAAATAATTGAACATATATGTGGAGTAATGGTTATATCTAACTCACATTTTCTTATATACATAAATTTCATGATGGTAGTAAAAGGAATATGAATGATTATTCTTATATATATTGAAAACCATCCATTATTACTTTACAGAAATATTTTATTAATATAAGTTAAACAACTAACCATATGACAACTATATTTTTTAATGGATATCATATCAAAGTGATATGATAAGAATAAATTAGAATACGACCATAATTATTTTTTGAAAAACGTTTGTTAAAAGCTAGCCTTAGCTACAAATGAACATCAAAACATTAAGGTGTATATGAGTTAACGATCCTACAACCACTATCAATATTAACATCTAGTCAAGATGGACTATATTTCCATAGAGTAAGACTATATCTTTAAATGTAGTGGTAGAATAATTGAATTTTATGGTTTAAGACTCTAGATTCACATGAGTTGGCATAAGAATATTGAACTCCACTAAGATTAGTGGGATGTGTAGTTCCAAAGAAACATACTATATAGGAATTCATAAACAAGATGTGTTTTATGTTCAACATAGTGTTTGATATATATATTATTATTTTAGAATAAATATTCTTAAAAATAATCCATAAATGGTAATATGCTACAATTGAAAAGTATGTTTAAATTCAAGTGATGGATTCCATGTATCAAAATTTAAGGATTTCGTATATTGAATGTTTCTAAGACTTGATATTGATGGTGAGCATTCAAGAGAAACTAGACATCAATGGTACAAGATGGTACCAATATATCATGATATATTATCAAGAGTTTATCCTATGAAAAAACTTATTCACCTCACATCATTACTAAAATTATTTTTGAATTCTACTTATTAAATCAGATTTATATTATCATCATATTATCATATTTATAGTTATGATCACCTCATTTAGATGAATCCTTATATAAGATTTCTATATGACTCAACCAAATGGAGTCTCTATGGTATATCTTCACTAGGAATAATGAAAAGGTTCAGTTACATTAATAAATTAAAATAAGATATATAGATTACATAAATTCATTTATGAATAAATCATGCATAGTGATAATATAATATTCATGTCAAAATGAATGAGTGACATGTTTCTCAAACTATTTAGTGGGAATGATATTAGTTTTCAAGATAGATATGTTAATAAATTATGGGAAAAAAAATGTTATGTCTTACCAGCATGTTAAGACTAAGGAATGAAATCTATCCAAGTTTTACATAAAGTATTAACCGTGTTATGGAGAACTAGATCTATAAAATCAATCTACGGGTTTTCTAAATACAATCATAGTATAAATATTAACATAGTCTTAAAAAATACAAGTTGAAAAAACTCAAGATTTGATTTTTTTTCTATATAATCCTTACAGTAAAACATGTATGGGAATAGGAAGATATTATAGAGATTAAAATAATTTCACAATCTTAAGTGCTATGAATTCATCTCAGGTGCCATGATATGCGTTGTTGTTTGATATTACTAATTTATAAATCATAATAGGTGAATATCAAATATATCCAACATAATTTCATAGACATTCAGTTATAACTATCTGAAAGTACTTGGAAAATTTGAACTTGATGGATTCTTGGAGTTTCGAGAAGTGGGAATACTAGTGATCAAAAGAATTGAACAATTATATTTATTTATTTGAATTTGATATAGTATCACTGGCACATGAGCTTCATCCCAGTTGGAGAGGTATCCTTAAGTGCATCCACAAGACCCAGGTTCCAAACCAGGTAGAGGCATATTTCTAAGGTACTATAGTAGTACTGTAGTAGTACTGTAGTAGTACTATACACTGTGCGGGTATTGTAGCAGACTGAACACTGTACAGGTACTATAGCAGAACTGTACACTATGCGGTACTGTAGCATGTACTGTTCGGTACTGTAGCGGATAGAACTATTCACCTTAGGCCATCGGTTTGGGCTTGGAGTCCTTAAGTATTCTGGGTCACTCATGACTTTGGGTTAGTAGGGCTTTCAGGCCACCATTAAGGCCTTCGGGCTACCTCAAGGCCTTCGGGCCACATGCAGTTTCCCCAGACACACTAAAAAAAGGAGCAGCCCCAGAAGAGGATTCAGAGCAGGTGCACTCACCAGAGAAGAACCAAATGGATTTTTCATAATGATAGGGTATGGATATTCCATCGGGACCATCCTATGCTTTCACGAGAAGCCTAGTAAGATGTCCATGCAAAGGTGGAGAGCTACTATCATGATGCAGATGTTGGGAAGGGGCAGTTCCTTATAGATAGTCTGTTTGAATTCCCTAAGACCTTCAGGTCATGTAATCTCCTAAGCCTAAAGGCCATGTAATCTCTGAGCCTACGGGCCTTGTAAGGGTTCCCTCTCATCCCTTAAAAGGGGGGTTATCAAAAATCAATAAAAATGAATAATATAGTATCACTGATAAGGTAATATTAATATGAAATAAAAACTTATTACATCCATTGGTTTCCAAATATACAATATTTGAGTACATTGCGGCTTCTGATGCAGGTTAAAAAGAATTTTAGCAATGAATTGTTTTGATTTTGGGTTATACCAAAAGATAGGGATTTATCAATTTATGATAAGATTTGATTATGGATTTATTCAGGAATTCAAGATTTTGACATGGTAACAAGAGGTGGATACTTGGTTATATGTCTACTTGAGGGATTTTCTCATGATAGTAATGTTGCGGTAAAAATATTCACTACATAGACACATGAATTTTCTAACCCTATCCATAGAAACATGGTAGTCCTATAAGTTGTATCCATATATAGAAGAATCGTGTTTTTCATGTTAGGACTAACCAATCATTAGCAGTTAGCTCTAAATAAACTGGGAGTTTGTTAGAGGTGGTTCCCTATAACCAACTAATTTTTACTTTAGATTACATTAAAATTCAAAGGAGTTAATATTAATATAAATATCTTATCACATATTGTTTGATTTCTACATAACATTGATGTGATAAAGTCTAAGAGTATTTTTTTCCTTCATAAGGTCATAGTAGTTCCCCACAATGATGAGAATCTTGGAATTCCATTATGATATTTTTTAAAATAGTTCTATGGTAAGATAAGATACTATAATTGGGAAAAAATTATATATATCATATTGTGAGAGTAATAATAAGTAGATGAGGCTTCTTCTCATGAATTTTTCACTTGGTAATCTCTAATATGGGAGATTATAAAAATATACCCTCTATTAGAAATTCTACATGTTTTGGTGTCATCATACATTCTTATCTATTAGCACATGTAATGGTCCTTAGACTTTAATATTACTATTAATGCATTTCATAACTCATGTAGTTAGATTTACTAACAAAAATCATCATTCCATGTGTTAAAAGGAAGTAGGTGTGTTGGGTGCATCAATAATGGCATGTTATTAATGGATATGTTGAGAAAATATTTGTTCCTTCCATATTTATGAAAGTTGATGTATTTTACTTTTGATTTAAATGTAACTAACACATAAATTCCACGTACATGGTGTAACAACATTTATTTCAGTTATTCAAAGGAATATATATCAAGAAGATAGGTTGATGACATGGATTTGAAGTCTGCTTGATGAGATATTGAGATAAAGGGATTATATTACACAGTGAGAATTCATGTGTGGTTGTTAATGTTGTGATATTAAACTATTTATCTTGGGCTTCTTGACCCATTTCTAGACAGTAATCTTGGACTATATTCATACTCACCTAATTCCAATGAGAAATAATATTATAGGATTACACACAAATTATTTTATTTGATCTCAATTAAATTCTATTTAAATTTAATTAAGGAATAAATATTATTCTCAAGACCAAGGATTAATATTATTCAATTTTTCTTGATCACTAATGTTTGTAAGGTAATAAATATTTATTTATTAATTAATTAATAATTTATTTTATTATGTCAATATATAATAAATATTTATTCGCTTGTTTGTGAATAATATATTTCATTTATTTATTGAATATTTATTAAATATGTAATCCATGGATTGTGAATAAAATATTAATATAAGTGAATAAAATATTTATTTCAGAATTCAATAAATGATGAGGAGTTTGAGTGGACCAAGATCCCATCCGGTAATTAATATTTATTTACATGATGTTAAAATAATATTTTTCAACGTGAAAGTTAGCCCACGCCATAAAATATTATTATTATTAGTATTATTATTATATGGAATGAGGTTTGTTAAAATATTATAGTATTATTTAAGGGATGGTAAAATATTAAATAATATTTTAATCTAAACCTTGGCTCTATAAATAGATGGTTATGTCTATTGTGTATAATTAATCGAAAATTGATAATAGAGAATCCTTACGCACAACAAACTTCTCTCTCTCTCTCTCCTTCTCTCAAATTCATTATATCTTCCTCCCAAGAATGTGAATAACTCCCTCAAACCTGATGGATCTTAGAGAGATTAAAAAGAGAAATGAAATACAATTGATTCATTGTGTTAGAACCCAGAAATAAATTAGTGTTGATCAAAGGTCAATGGAGCATGTATGGATCACCGCTAGAGGGATTCTACACTTGAATCCTTATAGTGAAATGAATGTGATCCGAAATGGTTTTTGAAAGATCAAAAATGTCATCTTAGAAAATATCCTAAGACAATATAGTAATTCATTCTAATAATAAATAAAAATAATAATAAAGTTATCATGAAAGATCCTCTCTTGACATTTTGGGAAACTTTAAATTAAAATAAATTTTAATTTCATGCCCACCAAAGGTTCTTCCACTATGCACAAAACCCATAATTTTGTGAAAGGATGATGTTTTCATCCAAATTTAAAATATATTCTTGTTGGAGTTTGAAGGTGTGTGACACATATAGGGTTTACAAAATATCCTAATCTTGATTGAACAGTTGTTTGACATGAGTTTCTATAGTATGTATGAAAATGGCATGTGGAAAGTGATGGATATTCACTTAAAATGGGTGATTCGTATCTTATGACTACCTAGAATCATATGGTATGATATGGATGAAATGTATATCATGTATTACGATATGTATATATTATAATAGAATCTTGGGATTATTCTACTTCCAATATAATATATTATGATAAGGTCTACGATATGATTTCCATGTGAGTGCATGCATTTGGTCACCACCTCCAACATGGTTTCTTTTGATTATAATCCTTGACATGGATTATTTATCGCATGTCAAAATTTTATTGATGTGTTCAATGAAGAACAATCCAATGATCAATAATGCATGGGTTCCATGATATGGGACCCGATCCATGAAATATGGTCAATAATATTCATTAAACGAATAGCATCGATGATGCCTATATAAGGTAAGGGTTACCTCTTATTGGAGTCACTCATTGCATGCAAAGTTGGTCAATTATCTCTTCTTCACAAAACTTTGTTTGTTATATAGTGAAGTCTCTAACACCCCTTCATAATTTTGAAATTATTAAGATATAATCTATTATCCAAGGCCGAGGTAACCCCTAAGTGGTAAGAATCATTTGTTTTCTAATTCAATTATCATCATAAAAATTTCTTCTTCAAAGAATAATATAGAGGATAATGATATTGTGTTTCTGGTATGTTATGTTCTTCATTTTTCTTGTATGTTTATTCTTTAAAGATAGATCTAGCCATATATGGGTATTTTTACTACCTAAGATCATGAAATGATCCCATAAAACCCATAAATGGTATCAAATTCATGTTCTCATAGGATTAAATATGTGAATCTCTTGTTTTTTCAATGAAACTAATATCATAAATTATTTTGGATGTATCATAAAATAAAATATGTTATATTTTTTCTATTTTGGTTAGTTGCAATGTATGAATAAATTATATTTCATGTTACAATATGAAATAATCCCATGGATTTGAATTATTTCATATCATATGATATATGATATTTTAAAATATTATTCGATCTAGGTTTTTCATGGAAATGGGGGATCAAGACGTAAATATAGTACGAGGGCTATTATAAAATATAAAAGGAGATTTATGATAGATCCAATCATATTTGATGATTCACGCATAGAATACAGTTGAAGTTATATCATATAATATGATTGGTTCATAAACTATTTCTATCCTTTGTATTAGCCATATTTTATTAATTAAAGTAATATTATCAATTGTAAACTATGATATGCCTAATAAATGCTGAAATTTTTTATTTTTGATATTTTTACACACATTTTATAAATTATAAGTGTTAGGAATCATAAAATGGAATTTTTCATATCTAAATAAAATATGAAAAGTTCGGAATTATTTTTCATGTTTTTTAAAAATAAATAAAATGTTTATTTATTAATTTATTACTATATTATATTCATTTTTATAATGTTTTTTAATGTAAATATTGTGTATTCTAAATTTATGTGATAAATTTCTTCTAGGAGATAGTGTCTCACATTATATTCTAAGTGTGATGTCATGAGAATTATTTTTCATCTACCTTATCCTTAGTTTATTTTTAGAGTTATTATTTTTATAGTACTTTTTGAATGTATTTTATGTATATTGAGTTTTAGAGATATCAAGAATGTAATTTTCTCTTAAGTAAAGTCTCCATAGAGAGAGGGATTTGGGGTTAGATAACCCATAGTCCTAAAGCCTTATACCTTGTTCTATAAATCTGAGGGATTGGATAACTTTCATTCCAATATTACTCATAAAGATTCTATATACCTTATACCTAATATGCATTTGGATATGTATAAATTTGTTTGGATTTTTTTGGGTGAGTAACACAAACTTGTGAGTTGTGTAAATAGTTATACATTAATATGGTGTGAACGCATCAATTTGGTTAATGAAATATAGATTTCAAAACTAAATAGTTAAAATCATGTATAAACAAATGAATAAAAACATGATATTATAAAGATTATATGAGATTAATTGGTTTTTATATGCATGTAATGTATGTTAAATTGGTGAGTCTTTTAAAAAAAATCCCTCAACTACTAATTGTTAGTTTCCTTCTAATGAAATAACATATCAAAAACTCAATCATCTATGTTGGTAGGTTTATGCCAAAGTGGGGTATCCATGTATTATCTTTATTAAGACATGGGGGGTGTGGATAATCCTAAGGGTTAGGTAATTGCACCCTCTTGTGATATTCGGGTGACACTTAACTGGGAAATCCTAAAGGTATGTATACCAAAGGAATATAGTTGAGTTTATTAACTATATGATTAATATGTAAAAATATATTTCTACTCAACTATCAAATAATCAAAAGTGTTGTGATTGGTATGATTGTTTACCTAAATAAATAAGTGATTTGTTTCACATTAAATTAGGGTCGTTGCAAAATGAAATCTTAATCTTGGCTCACTATATAGATATTATGTATAGGGGAATCATTTTTAGTGGCATTAATTCATTTAAATTCCTTGATAAAATGATATAAAACTTGAAACTCACCCATTATAGATAACAACATACTTCATGATAATGATTTTTAGATCACTTTTATGTATAAACTATAATATAGTTCAAATTTTATCTCTATGGTTGAGAAATGTTCTCAAAGAGAAGCATTGTGAGAATCTCAATGTGAATGTTATAGAGGAAAATTTCACTAACTATGACCCTTGGATATTGGATAAAAGGTGTTAATCACACATTTTTTATGAAAACAAAACTCAAAGATATGAGGGAATTGAAAATAGTTGAAAGAGGTCTTCATGGAAAAAATGGATCTAGAGTTTCTACATAACTTAGCACTTATAGTCTGACTTTACCATGTGGATTAATTATAGATTTGGAAAAATATTATTATGTTCTCACCATAACCCAAAAAAATATTTCTATATCTTGTTTGTACAAGAAAGGATTTTTATTCTCTATTTAGAGGAAGATATATATATATATATATATATATATATGAATGAAATGTTTTTTGACAATGGAAATATAATAAATGGATTATACATTCTAGATATAGAGAATCATAATTATAAAATTCAAAATAATAATTCCAGGGTTGATTCTAATCCCACTTATCATTGGAATTGTCCCCATGGATATATAAATATGAAACACATATAGAGAATCCATAGAGACGGATTATTGGAACCATTTGATTATGAATAATTTGATAATTTTGAATCGTGTTTTCTAGGAAAGATGATCAATGAACCTTTTAGTGGAAAAGGTGAAAGTGCTAGTGGACTGTTGGATCTCATATACAGTGATATTTATAGACTAATGAGTACTCAAGAAAGTTGTGGTTTTAGATAATTTTTTACTTTAACTAATTATTTTAATCGATATGGATTTGTGTCTCTGATGAGACACAAGTATGAAACTTTTTAAATTTTTAAAGAGTTTTAGATTGAGGTACAAAATCAATGGGTAAAAAGTATTATCATCTTATGATCAAATTGGGTGGTGAATACTTGAGATATGAAATCTCTAAGAATCTAATATATTGTGTAACTGGTCCAAAAATAACTCTTTTGGGAACACCATAGTAGAACAGTGTGTTTGAGAGGTTGAAGTGTACATTTTTGGGCATAGTATGATTGATGAGAAATTAGTCTGAACTTCCTGTTACATTCTAGGGTTATTCTCCAAATATTTATTAATTATTTATGAACCACATTCCATATAATGAAACCATAAAGACACCATATGAGATATAGACAATAAAATGCCCCATTATGTATTTTATGAGTATTTGGGATTGAAATGAACGCATAAAATGATTATCTTATAACAATATAGTCTCCAAGTTAGAAAAATTATTATTTTTTGGTTATCACGATGAAACAAATGGATATTATTTCTATAAATCTATTGAACACAAAGTTTTTGTGGCTCCATAGAGTAATTTCCTTTAGAGAAAAGACATGAATCAAGTAGTTAGTCTAAGAAATGTTTAATCTAAATAAGTTAAAAACTAGAAAACATGAAATGTTTTTTAGATGGATTTTTATTGAGTTCCACAAAGAGTTGCATAGTAAAAAATTGATAAAGTTATATATAAACCTTGAAAGGTCATCTGGTATTCATTAATGTAACGCCCCAACCCCAGCTACCCAGAGTCGGTGCATTACTTCGTAACATTGTCATGATCACAAAAGATCAAGTCTCGAAAGACCGATTAGTTTAGTATCCTTGGAAACACTAGATACATTCGTAAACTTTACATTACATCATAAAGTGAAAAACTACAATAAAAAAGTCTCCATAGTCCACACTCATATCCTCCTCTAAGAATCCCTGCAGTTCATTCATAAAATACTTCTTCACATCCTGGAAAATATTAAAACATTGAAAGGGGTGAGCTCAGATGCTCAGTAAGGATAACAATATTGCGGAAGCTTTCATAAATAAACATTAACATTTAAGGCAATGTATAACTAAAACAAAAGCCTTTTTAAACTTGAACTTCATCATAATATGGAAAAAATAAAATGAGATAATTCCATTCACTTACTCACATGGATATTCTACTAGTCGAATAATCACATGCAATATCAATAACCACTTTCATAATGAGGGAATGTATAATGCCAGACATTCTGAAACATTTTGTCAAGGCCTCGGCCAAGACGTCTAAAATGATTAAGGCCTCGTCCAAAACCATAAATCAAATTGGGAAAGGGCCTCGACCAATTCCACGTCTAGTTGTCTCATGAGACCTACCGATGCAACGAGGAGCTATAGCGGGCTTCACCCGTCACTTATTAAGTCCAATACATTCCTCATATAAATAGTTTTAAACATATCATAAACCATAACATAATCATATCACATAAAACATGCATAAAGAAAACATAACATTTCCACATTTCAATCACAAGATATCAATACAACACATTGATATAATAAAAACGCTTTCAAAACCATTTTCAATACCAAAATAAAAGAAAGTTAAAACTTTGTATTTATTTTTCATTAAAAAAGTGATGGCTTGTAGAGGAAGTCGGAACTCAAATAATGGTCACGGCGGTGGAGAAGTCATTGTCGCCACATAAGTACAAAAAGAAAAACATTCCTTTTTTGTTGTTTAGTAAAATTATTCGTATAAAAAAAATTCATTTTGAATAAACATAAAATTCAAAGGGGTTTATACACCGTATAAAAGAAAGTTGTGTATAAAACAAAATATGCCTCAGGGAAAAGAGATTGAGACGAAGTCCTTAAAAAGATCATTTTTAAAATAAAATAGATCTATTGTGTGTATTCACTATATGTACACATAAATAAAGTAAATATACAAAATAGGACATAATAATATCATGACATAATTTGAAAGTAGGAGATTAACCCAAAGAATGGAAGTTGGGTTAAGAAATTCCCTTACCTCGTGTCTGACTTGACTCAACCATTATTTAACCTCCTGAATAATAAACTAGAGTTAATATATACCTCATTAAGAACCATTTTTAATTTTATTATCCTTTTTATATCACTTATTACAATGTTATGAACATTATGTAATTATTTAAGTTAATAACGGTCGTTTTGTCGATCTTTGGTACTTGAGTCAACAATAAACTTCTTACAATTACAAGTTGTTTATGTGGTAGAATATCCATTATCTCCAGAATTATATTCATGATTTATATGTCATATATATCATATATATCTAGTATATACATTCATTTATAATATTACGTAACATTTAGAGGTAAGAAATGAAATGCACCGTTCATGGAGACGGTAAGTCGTACGTACGCATGAACGCTACTTTCATTTCTATTTAGTATTTAATGGAATGAAATAATAATGATATAAATGTATAATATAATTCCAGTATAATATAGTGTATAATACCATTTACTCCATCCTTTATACATCCCACATATGGCATTAACGATTCAAATCACTTTGAGGGGGCGGTAGTCCACACTTCCTAAAATGAAATTATCGCGTTTACCCATAATGGAAATCATAAATTATGCCATAAATGAGAAATACAGAAGCATAAGTAAAACATAAACATATCATATATCATATATAAATATAGTGACATCTTAATGTCCACCTTTGAAGGTGTTATATGAGTGTTGAACAATCATCGTTTCGTGAGGCAGAAATTCGCCATCCACAGAAACCGTATGTTCTTTAACCATTAGATATAGGTGTGTGTAAGTGTAGCTCGAATCCTTCTTATAACAACATCCTAGTATATGGAGGATATTGTTGTTGTTACAAAAGAAATGAATAAAAAGAGTTTAGGGGGTTGGAGAATAAAAATAAAACAAAACAACATTAGAGAAGACATTACCTCAAAATCGGGTAACTCTTTTTGATTTGAGCCAAAGGCTTCCTTGGGAAGAGTTCTGCCCAAAGTGAGGCTTCTAGGAGTAAGAGGGGGAAGTTGGGAGAGTATTTGGGCAGATGTTGGCCGAGCCAAATGGCTTGAAAGTGTGAATGAAGTGGTAGAGGTGGGGGCCTTTTATAAGAGGTGAGGAGGGGCACTATTGGAAAGTAAGGAAATTTTACATTATTATACAATGCTTTTCGGATTATAAAGGTCCCACACTTATATAATTCGTGGCTAAGGTGATAAGGGTTATAAATATACCCATCCAATAGTCTTTGGACAAGTGTAAGCCTTGGATTGTACATTATCTTTTCATTTTATTAAAATCGTTAAATAATGAGGTCATCGCTGCATCATAATGATGTCATAAAAATTTAATTTATTTAATGTCTAAAAATTATAAAAAAAAATACTATGATGTAGGAAATATTATTATCTTTCCAATGACTATTTATAGTCAAAAATATGACTTGTATAACCCCATATAAAAATTGTTTTAGTAAAACATTTCATGTTTGTGTCATTTTTTACTTTAACATTAAATAAATATATATTAATGTCATTTTCCAACCAAAGTGGCTCCATGGGGTCCCCAAGTTGACCCATGGGTTTTCTTGGTCGGCCATGACTCATCCAATAGGATTAGGACAAGTTTCAAGCTCATATCATATTATTAAAACATTATTTTTACCTTAAACTACACTAATTACCTCTAATCACGATTAAGAACTTAAAAGTTACTATTCACTAAAAAATTATTTTAATCTCATTGAACCACATTTTACATCTTAATGAAAACCATGTATGTCGGATTTTTAAAAATCAAATCACAGAAGTGGTAATATTTCATTTAAACGAAAAATCAGTTATTTAACTACCACTTAGTGGTTTCACTATTCATCAAAAATTGAAGTTTTTCAGAACAATGCCAAAATTTGACCCTAAGCTATAATTGATATTCCGAATTCAAAAATTATGTCTATTTTAAAAAATTCCAAACATATAATTTTCATTAATTAATTTTATAATTAATTCCCGATGTCACAACAAATAGCGTGTTTTTAAGAAACAATTTATATCAAAAGATTGGCAATTGTTTATGTCCAATTTCAATGTTAAATTAATTATAATGACCACAATTGGATAAAATGGTAAAAATATATTCTAATTATACTTTAAAACCACTAAATATTATAATTTATCACTATAAATTATTTTGATTAAAAAAGTTGTTTTTAAGTAATTGTCACTATTCATAAAAAATTGGAAGTTCTCAGAAAATTACAAAAAATTCAACTTTGGATAATTTTGATATTAAGAATACAAAAATGAAGTCCATTTTGAAATATAAAATTTCTATAATTTTAAAAAGTGGTTATTACTATTCATAACGGCTACTTTGATTAGTCACGGTGTTTTAGAACTCGAAGTTGCGTACAATGTAAGCTATTGCATTATTGAATGAGAAGCGTATCGTGGAAGCTCGGGGTGTTACATTCTCCCCTCCTTCAATAAATTGCATCCTAGCAATTTGAAATTTTTCTTTGAAAATAAAAGGTTGAAAAGAGAAAATACCTTTGAGGAAAACCCACATCGGAAATAAGATTAATAAAATTTAGCCTTAATAAGAGGGAAAGGGAAATGAAAAAGTCACCACCCAATTATGATCTCGATTAGGAGAACATTGGTGGCAATTAGAGACATATAATTGGAGGAAAAACGTAAATATTTGTAGGGAGTGATTGAGGTCATCAATCACAGTCAACTGTCAAATTGAGGGCCTCAAAGCCTTCAATCTATGTTGATTTAAAATATCATCAGTTCAACAAGACATAAGGTATTAGGATAACACATTTTTTTTGTTTTAATATCCCTTTACTAAAGTTTAAGAATTAATTTATTCATTGAATAAGAGATAGGTATATATATATTTATGCTTGACAATTAGAGTTTCAACCTTCAACTCATCTTTCACTCAAAAAGATAATAGAACTCAAAAATATTATACTTATCCTAATTGTATAAGGTTCCAAATGTTAACACATACCATTTAGATTAGTAAAATTATTTTGTAATAACCAGGGACTTCCTGTAGGCTAGTGGTAGGAAATAAAGGCCTGTCGCACTATGGTTGTGGGTTCGATTCCTGCACCTTTGTCCGACGCGGCGGGTTATGCCCCACCCTGCAGGTTGTCCTTTTCCTAAAACTATAGTATTATAATATTCCAAAAATAATCTCCAAAAAATGTTTCAACCTTAAACAATACTATCCAAAGATCAACTTAATCCATTCCAACCTTTATATTTATCCAAAATACCTCCATCCATAATTTCTCTTAAAGGTCTCTAAATTCCAAAATCAATTGTAACATCAGATTCCCCAAACAAAGAAAAGTTTCTCTTATTGTCACATACTAAAAATATGATTACCTTAATCATATTAAAACCTTAATGAAAAAAACATGTACTGCAGTACAATCCTTATATATATCACATTATTCTTATAACCATAATCTAGTTCTTGAGTCCAAAAATACAAATACAATAATTATTCAACTTCATCTGTAGTAACAACATAAGCTTGGCCTTGATCCCTTGGCCTTTTCTGAGGTAAGTTTCCCTGACGCTTAGGACATTCATTTTCATAATGACTCATTTCTCTACAATTGTAGCATTCAACATTGATAGCCTCTTTCTTTCCCTTACAATCACGAGCCTGGTGACCTTTTTCTCCACATTTATAACAAACTCCCATTCCTTTTAGGAAAGTACTAGGGTGATTCTTCCCACAATTATCACATAATTGAAAATCCTTCTTTCCCTTTTTCCCTTTATCTATCTCTTGTTCCACAGTTCTCTTCTTCTCTTACTTTACTTTGTTGTCATAAGACTTAGAGAATTCCTTTTCTGTCTTGATAGCACATGAGACAATATCTTCGTATGATGAAAAGGATTGTGAGACTAATGCTCGACGGAGAAATGGTTTTAACCCATCAAAGAAATTATCAATCTTACTCCTTGGGTTACGTATATAATTTGTAGCATGCCTTGCTAACCTTGTAAAGTTATCCTCATACTTTGCGACATTTTCATCCTCCTTTTGTTTCAGACTCAGAAATTGCCTTTCCATATCTGCTCTATGGTCATGAGGAAAGTATTTCTCTAAGAAAAGATCTTTCAACTCCCTCCATTACATATTAGATATCTCATCATCTTCCTTTGTGTTTTGAATCAATGACCACCATTGATCAGCATCTCCAGTGAGGCGGTAAACTGCCATGATAACCTTTTCCCTTTCACTACTCCCCAAGGCGTGGAATATTTTCTCTAAGTAGTTTATCCATTGCTCAGCTACTAATGGATTTGTACCCCCATTAAATGTTGGTGGTTGTTGCCTTATGAAGCGTTCTAACATTGATACTCCACGTTGCGGATCAGGGTGCTCCATACGAGTAAGGTTATTATTCATAACCAGAGTGAGTTGTCCCAGTATGGTAATAAGTTGATCAGAACCAGTTTTATCTCCAGATCCACAATAATTATCTTGAGCAAGAGGGAAATCCCTACACGGAGTGCGTGCATTGATACGGTTTCCATTCCTTCCACTATGATCCATTTCTAAACAATGGAATAAACTAGATTCGTTTACGAATTAAAATAAATAATTCCATATTTGTAAAACACTTTACATAAATTGAACTATTTATGGATATAATCCATAATCATAAAAAGAAATATTTTCTTTGATAAAGTATATACTCATAACCCTTCATAGTGGTTTGTAAAGAAAATGAGAATTATCCTAAGCATATCCCCTGGGAGTGTCGTAACGAAGAGTGCAGCAAGGCCCGTTGTCGTGCACCAGTTCCCGTTCGAGTCTAGCTCAAAGCGGTGTTTTCAGGTTTTACCCCTAGGTACATCTGTGCCAGAGCCGCCTCTACCTGCTCGTATCCAGACAGGGATGTATTACTCGGAAAACTCACAAAATCTCTACAATACCAAAATTCTAGGAAGTTCTTCTATACTAATCCTCAAAGTCTATCTTCGGGCTATGTGCTCTAATCAGAGTTTATCTAAATCTAGCCTCCAAGGTTAGTACTAAACTGCCTCTGATACCAACTGTGACGCCCCGACCCCAGCTACCCAGAGTCAGTGCATTACTTCGTAACATTGGCATGATCACAAAAGATCAAGTCTCGAAAGACCGATTAGTTTAGTAGCCTTGGAAACACTTGATACATTCGTAAATGTTACATTACATCATAAAGTGAAAAACTACAATAAAAAAGTCTCCATAGTTCACACTCATATCCTCCTCTGAGAATCGCTGCAGGTCATTCATAAAATACTTCTTCACATCCTGTAAAATATTGAAACATTGAAAGGGGTGAGCTCAGATGCTCAGTAAGGATAACAATATTGCGGAAGCTTTCATAAATAAACATTAACATTTAAGGCAATGTATAACTAAAACAAAAGCCTTTTTAAACTTGAACTTCAGCATAATATAGAAAAAATAAAATGAGATAATGCCATTCACTTACTCACATGGATATTCTACTAGTCGAATAATCACATGCAATATCAATAACCACTTTCATAATGAGGGAATGTATAATGCCAGACATTCTGAAACATTTTGTCAAGGCCTCGGCCAAGACGTCTAAAATGATTAAGGCCTCGGCCAAAACCATAAATCAAATTGGGAAAGGGCCTCGTCCAATTCCACGTCTAGTTGTCTCATGAGACCTACCAATGCAACGAGGAGTTATAGCGGGCGCCACCCGTCACTTATTAAGTCCAATACATTCCTCATATGAATAGGTTTAAACATATCATAAACCATAACATAATCATATCACATAAAACATGCATAAAGGAAACATAACATTTACACATTTCAATCACAAGATATCAATACAACACATTGATATAATAAAAATTCTTTCAAAACCATTTTCAATACCAAAATAAAAGAAAGTTAAAACTTTGTATTTATTTTTCATTAAAAAAAGTGATGGCTTGTAGAGGAAGCCGGAACTCAAATAATGGTCACAGCGGCGGAGAATTCATTGTCTCCACATAAGTAAAAAAAGAAAAACATTCCCTTTTTTTCGTTTAGTAAAATTCTTCGTATAAAAAAAATTCATTTTGAATAAACGTAAAATTCAAAGGGGTTTATACACCGTATAAAAGAAAGTTGTGTATAAAACAAAATATGCTTAAGTGAAAGGAGATTGAGACGAAGTCCTTAAAAAGATCATTTTTAAAATAAAATTGATCTATTATGTGTATTCACTATATGTACACATAAAGAAAGTAAATATACAAAATAGGACATAATAATATCATGACATAATTTGAAAGTAGGAGATTAACCCAAAGAATGGAAGTTGGGTTAAGAAATTCTTTTACCTCGTGTCGAACTTGACTCGACCATTCTTTAACCTCCTGAATAATAAACTAGAGTTAATATATACCTCATTAAGAACCATTTTTAATTTTATTATCCTTTTTATATCACTTATTACAATGTTATGAACATTATGTAATTATTTAAGTTAATAACGGTCGTTTTGTCGATCTTTGGTACTTGAGTCAACAATAAACTTCTTATAATTACAAGTTGTTTATGTGGTAGAATATCCATTATCTCCAGAATTATATTCATGATTTAGATTTCATATATATCATATATATCCAGTATATACATTCATTTATAATATTACGTAACATTTAGAGGTAAGAAATGAAATGCACCGTTCATGGAGACGGTAAGCCGTACGTACGCATGAACGCTACTTTCATTTCTATTTCGTATTTAATGGAATGAAATCATAATGATATAAATGTATAATATAATTCCATTATAATATAGTGTATAATAAAATTTACTCCATCCTTTATACATCCCACATATGGCATTAATGATTCAAATCACTTTGAGGGGGCGGTAGTCCGCACATCCTAAAATGAAATTATCACGTTTACCCATAATGGAAATCATAAAGTATGCCATAAATGAGAAATACAGAAGCATAAGTAAAACATAAACATATTATATATCATATATAAATATATTTACATCTTAATGGCCACCTTTGAAGGTGTTATATGAGTGTTGAACAATCATCGTTTCGTGAGGCAGAAATTCGCCATCCACAGAAACCGTATGTTCTTTAACCATTAGATGTAGGTGTGTGTAAGTTTAGCTCGAATACTTCTTATAAAAACATCCTATTATATTTAGGATACTGGTTTTGTTACAAAAGAAATGAATAAAAAGATTTTAGGGGGTTGGAGAACAAAAATAAAACAAAACAACATTAGAGAAGACATTACCTCAAAATCGGGTAACCCTTTTTGATTTGAGCCAAATGCTTCCTTGGGAAGAGTTCTGCCCAAAGTGAGGCTTCTAGGAGTAAGAGGGGGAAGTTGTGAGAGTATTTGGGCAGAGGTTGGCCGATCCAAATGGCTTGAAAGTGTGAATGAAGTGGTAGAGGCGGGGGGCCTTTTATAAGAGGTGAGGAGGGGCACTATTGGAAAGTAAGGAAATTTTACATTATTATACAATGATTTTCGGATTCTAAAGGTCCCACACTTATATAATTCGTGTATAAGGTGATAAGGGTTCTAAATCTACCCATACAATAGTCTTTGGACAAGTTTAAGCCTTGTATTGTACATTATCTTTTCATTTTATTAAAATCGTTAAATAATGAGGTCATCGCTGCATCATAATGATGTCATAAAAAATTTAATTTAATTAATGTCTAAAAATTATAAAAAAATACTATGATGTAGGAAATATTATTAGCTTTCAAATGACTATTTATAGTAAAAAATATGACTTTTATAACCCCATGTAAAAATTGTTTTAGTAAAACATTTCATGTTTGTGTCATTTTTTACTTTAACATTAAATAAATATATATTAATGTCATTTTCCAACCAAAGTGGCTCCATGGGGTCCCCAAGTTGACACATGGGTTGTATTGGTCGGCCATGACTCATCCAATAGGAGTAGTACAAGTTTCAAGCTCATCTCATATTATTAAAACATTATTTTTCCCTTAAACTACACTAATTACCTCTAATCGCGATTAAGAACTTAAAAGTTACTATTCACCAAAAAATTATTTTAATCTCATTGAACCACATTTTACTTCTTAATTACAACCATGTATGTCGGATTTTTGAAAATCAAATCACAGAAGTGGTAATATTTCATTTAAATGAAAAATCAGTTATTTAACTACCACTTAGTGGTTTCACTATTCATCAAAAATTGAAGTTTTTCAGAACAATGCCAAAATTTCACCCTAAGCTATAATTGATATTCCGAATTCAAAAATGATGTCTATTTTAAAAAATTCCAAACATATAATTTTCATTAATTAATTTTATAATTAATTTTCGTTGTCACAACAAATAGCGTGTTTTTAAGAAACAATTTATATCAAAAGATTGGCAATTGTTTATGTCCCATTTCAATGTTAAATTAATTCTAATGACCACCATTAGATAAAATGGTAAAAATATATTCTAATTATACTTTAAAACCACTAAATAGTATAATTTATCACTATAAATTATTTTTATTTAAAAAGTTGTTTTTAAGTAATTTTCACTATTCATAAAAAATTGGAAGTTCTCAGAAAATTACAAAAAATTCAACTTTGGATAATTTCGATATTACGAATACAAAAATGAAGTCCATTTTGAAATATAAAATTTCTATAATTTTAAAAAGTGGTTATTACTATTCATAACGGCTACTTTGATTAGTCGTGGTGTTTTAGAACTCGAAGTTGCGTACAATGCAAGCTATTGCATTATTGAATGAGAAGCGTATCGTGGAAGCTCGGGGTGTTACAATTAAGAGGCCTAGAGATATGGAATTCTATAGTTATTGATGATGAAGTAAGGTTCAAAAATACTAAACCTAATATTTAGTGAGGGTCCATAGAGTGTTATAATTATGAGGAATGGTTTAAATCCATTTAATTTAAAATGGAATCCATGTACACAAACCATGTTTAGTCTCTATGATTTATTCAATTATAGATTATTAATTAAAATTGTTTTAAAATTTTGATCAACTGTTTGTATTTTTTAAAAGTTAAGGTACTTATTAAAAGTTAATTTTTTTACTTGACCATGGATATTTTCTTGAAAGTATTTGGCTATTAGATATAATGGATAAGTTATTTTTTTCCTTGATTGAGAGTGACAATATTTTCCCCTAATATATATATATATTTTGGGAAATTATAAAATCATCCACATGTGATAATATTGTTTTTCTAACCATAAGGGGTCTTAATGGGTCACAGTTCCACAAGCCTATAGAATACTACACCTCATTTATGAAACAAATCTTAACTCTAAATAATATACCACATTTTATAGTTATTAAAATGAAGTAGGAAGAAAAATCACAAATATTTAACCTAACTGGTCTTGATATATACTAGTGTTGGACTCACCTATTTTGATAATCCCAAACCATGTTTTGATAATCCCAAATAATGTTTTGATAATCCCAAATCATATTTTAATAATCCTAAATCTTTTTTTCATTTAAGTGAGAACCATTTTTTCATTCTATGATAATTATGTTTCATTAATGTTTCCTGTTTCTATAGAGTAATATTCATATACTCTCAATCTCACTGCTTTATTGGTAAAGCTTACAGTGCAGAATTTATCTAAGTACAAAGGTCACTGGTACAAAGGTCACTGATGCAAGGTTACTGATACAAGGTCACCAGTACAAAGGTCACTGATACAAAGGTCACTGTTACAAGGTTACCGCTATAAGGTTACCGTTACAAGGTCACCGGTACAAAGTTAACTGATAAAAAGGTCACCGTTACAAGGTTACCGCTACAAGGTTACCGCTATAAGGTCACCGTTACAAGGTCACTATTACAAGGTCACCGTTAAATGGTCACTGATGCAAGCCTACTATTCAAGGTCACCACTAAAGGTTACCGATGGAAGGTTACAGTTGGAGATTGCCAATGTGCACCTACTATTGAAGCCTACCGATATAAAGGCTGCCGTTACTAGTCTACCGATACCGTTACTTTGTCAAATTCATGATATTTTTCTAACAGTCATATTTGATAAATTAAATGCTTCTAACATTAATTAATGCTGATTGTAAAAGTTTTAGGAGACAGTATCTGGGACAGTATGAGGTACGAGAAAGATTTCACGTGATCTACTCATTTCCATTGTCGGACCTCAAATATAAAAAGGGAATACCATGAAAAAAAAGGAGAGAGTGAAACATACGCGCATACGAAGAAGGGTGGCATATGAAGTACAAAATAGCCTACTCTCTAGATCAAAGCAAAACCATCCAGCACTAACACTCTGAACCCTCAAGCATCATGAAGATCATTATGGGACAAACTCACTTCTTAATTATATGACTCATCAACTCTTGATCAACATCAAAAGTAGAACACTGAAGGCTAAAACCTAGAGTTACAACACTCTGTTTTGAATAAAAGTTTCATAGAAAGACTCCAACATAAAATTCTTCCCTCTGAGGAGTCAAGAGCTGAACTTCCAAACACATAGAGCTTTCTAAACTCAAGGTTATTGTCTTAGCTCCATTGTGTTCTTTCTTTTTACATCTCTGAGAAGTGTGTGTATCTTTATGTATCACATGTTGTCTCATGTACTTGAACTGAAGGATACTGAATATCCTCACATTAAACTTCAACAAACTTTTTGTTTCCCATGCATAACTATGGAAAAGACCGTGTGTGGTATGTGCTACTTATTTTTTCCACGAAGAACTGTGGAAGAGGGTGTGAACCCTAGACTGTTTGTGAAAACTATTGTAAAGCCTGATATAGGATGTGTATCAAGTTTATTTCTAATATAAACTGCTTGGTGGCAGGTGATCACCAAGTGGAGAGGATTAGGTATTGGATTGAGACTGAACCTCTTGTTTATATTGTTTTGTTAATCCTCATATACTCTGTTTTATTTTATCTACTGCTTATATTTTTTAAAGATAGAAAACTGTTTTTATATTCACTCTGATAGTTAGTTTTGGTTAGTGTGTATATATTCTTAATTCAGTAAACTTGTTTCAAAAGTTGAATTAGTGATTTCATTGATTAAACTGAGGACTAATCAACCTTAGAGAAACTTTTTGAGCAATTAAACATTTATATCTCTACTGGCTTAATTGACTGGGCTATTTTGAATTGGGGGATTTTTTATCATAATGTTTTTTAACATAAATTTTAATTGGAACTCAATTCACCCCCCTCTGGAGTATCCAATCTGACCAACATTTGGTATCAAAGGTTATTTAGTCTATTTTTCTACTACCTGAAATATTGTGAAACCTTCCAAATTCTTTTCAACAGTGATTTTAGTTTTATCTTAAAGATCTTAATTTTTTTCATATCTAAATTTTTAGTTATTTAAATTCTAAGTAACTATGGAAACTAGAGTTGAGGGTGATGCTGCTAACATGCCACCTTTATTTAACGGCAATAATTATGCTTAGTGTAAATTAAAAATTAAAATGTATCTAGAAATTATGGGACCTAAAATCTGGGACACAATTTAAGAACAACATGTATTGCTTGATACTGCTAGGGACACATGGTCTCAGTTGAAAAAAGATATATATAATAATAACTGTAAAGCAATGAATGCTTTGTACTGTTCTCTATGTGATGAGGAATTTAATAGAATATCTTCTTGCAAAACTGCATATGAAATTTGGGATACTTTAGTTGTTTTTCATGAGGAAACAACCAATGTCAATGAAATGAGATTAAATACATACATTATTAAATATGATAATTTTAAAATGAAGTCTGATGAACATATATCTGAAATGTATCTCAAGTTCAATGAAATAGTGAACACCATGAGTCTTCTTGGAAAACCAGTGGACAACAAGGATCAGATTATGAGACTGCTTCAATGCCTACCTGACAGATAGAGGGGAACTTCTATTTCTATTCAAGAATCTCGTGACATAGGCAAGATACCAGTAAAGGAACTAATTGGAAAGCTTATTATGTATGAATAAGAGCTTAAGGTGAATCAAGAAGTAGATTAAGAACTAAGGAAGAAGTCAATACCATTCAAGACTTTAACCTTAAAGAGCAAAGACAAAGAAAAAGTTCATGTTTCTATAGACAGTTCCACTAGTGAAGAGTCAGATTTAGACAATGATGAGGAGATGGATCATCTTGCTAGAAGGTTCAAAAAGTTATACCAAAAGAAGAAATTCTTTAAGAATTCTAACTACAAGGGAAATTATGATAGTAAAAGACAATGGAAGAAAGACAGAAAATGGAATGACAACTCAAATGAAATAATCTTCTATGAGTGCAAACTAAAAGGTCATGTGAAGACAGACTGCCCCAAGCTGAAATTTAGGAAGAAATATGAAGATAAGAGAAAGGGTTATAAAAAGGCTATGAGAGATAATTAGAGTGCTTCAGAAGACAGCTCCAGTGGATCTGATGCTTCTAATAGTGAACAGAACAATCATGCTAACTTATGTTTCATGACAAAAGCATATGAGGTAACACTTAACTCTCCTATATATAATTTCTATTATTCTGGGAATAAGAGTGAGTCATATAATGATGAATATATGACTAAGGATTAATTATTTGAATAATGTGAAATGCTTGAGGATACCTTTAATGAGCTCAAGGACAAATATAAATCATTAAAGAGACAACATGATTTAAATTCAAATTATAAGTCAAATTTGGATATTGAAAAAGGGAAATTATCCTAGATGTTAAAAGAAAATACTGAACTCAAATTATCAAATGAGCAATTAAAGAGAGATATTGAGAAGTTCACTACCGGTAAAGGTATCTTGACTCAGTTTCTAGGAAAATAGGTTGCCCTAAAATATATAACTAGTCTAGTATATCAATCAGGATATAGAAGGATCATTAAAACTAAATTTATTCTAAAATCTGGACAAGTCACTGCTAGTTCCAGCTCTGGACCATCTTTTGAAAAACAACTCTCTAAAGGACCAAACAAAGTGTTCATGTCTCAAAATATATATGTTGACTGTAGAAATATTATAAGACAAGTATGGATTCCCAAAGTTTTACTTTCTAACCTCTCTGGACCCAAGAAAATATGGGTACCAAAGTTACCCCATGCCTAATCTATTTTTCAAGAAAATTTTCTAAAGAGTTCCTGTAAAACTCTGTGGTACTTGGATAGTGGATGTTCATGACATATGACAGGAGACTACTCATGCTTCAGGAGCCTAATCAAATTTGATGGTGGACATGTAACTTTTTGTGATAATTCTAAAGGGAAGATCGTCAGCTTAGGCCAAATTGATAACCCTAATACAATATTAATTTCAAAAGTACTTTTTATTGATGGTTTAAAATACAATCTGTTGAGTATTTCTTAGTTGTGGGATGATGGTTTTAATTTCAATTTTGAAAATGATGAATGTAATGTTTTTAATTCCAAAAATTATTTAGTATTTACTTCTCTTATAAATGAGAATGTATATGCTCTTGATTTAGATTCTTTAGCTAAGCAAAATGTTTCTTGTTTAAATGTGTTTCATAAGGAATCCGGGTTGTGGCACAAAAGACTAGGACACTACAATGTGCACTCACTTAGTAAACTGACTAGGAAAGGTTTAGTTAGAGACCTACCTAAATGGGAATTCCCTCTAAACAAAGTGTGTAATCATTGTCAATAGGGAAAACAACACAATATTTATTTCAAACCAAAGAAAGAAGTTTCTACTTATCAACCACTTGAGTTGGTTCACATGGACTTGTTTGGACCATCAAGAGTTTCAAGTTTAAATGGGAAGCACTATGTTTATGTTATTATATATGATTTTTTTGGGTACAATTGGGTATACTTTCTGGCTCACAAAAGTGAAGCTTGTTCTTATTTTATTAAATACTCCAAGTCTGTAGAAAATCTTAGTGGACTTAGAATTAAGACCTTGATAAGTGATCAGGTCGTGAGTTTTAAAATCAGAATTTTGAATCTGATTGCTCACATAATGGATATTGTTACAATTTCACTGCTCCTAGAACACCTCAACAAAATGGATTCATAGAAAGAATAAAGAGTACACTTCAAGAGATTTCACAAACTATTCTTAGTGAGTATAATCTACATATTTATTTTTGGGATGAAGCTGTAAATACAGCTTTTTATACCATCAATAGAGACTTGATTATACATGTTCTTAAGAAAACCCCTTATGAACTTTGAAACAATAGATATCCTAAGGTTAACTACTTCAGATTTTTTGGCTGCAAAGTCTTTATTCTTAACACTAAATACAATCTTGACATGTTTTACTCCAAAAGTGATGAAGGAATTTTCCTAGGTAACTCAATCACGAGTAAAGCCTATAGATCATTCAATAAGAAAACCAAACATGTGGAAGAGTCAGTTCATGTCAAATTTTATGTGACTAATCCACATGAACCCAAAACCTCTCTTGAATATCTAGAGGAATATATTTCAATTCTGGACATTAATGATAATGATAGTGAATCCCCTGTAAAAGTAACCAATTCTGGGAATCTTCCAAAATCTGCACCTGTTGAGTATAAACCTATAAACAACCATGAGGAGTCTTGTTCAACTCTTTCTAGATGTATTAGAACTCTCAAGAATCATCCTTTAGATGCTTTAATAGGTGATTTAAATAGAGAGACACAAACTAGAGCTTCTAAGAGAAACCAGGTTGAACATTAAGTTTTTCTTTAACAGTTTGAACCCAAAAATATTGATGATGCTATCAATGATGAATTTTGGGTGATGGATATTCAAGAATAATTAAATCAATTTGAAAGAAATGAAGTATGGGAACTAGTTGAAAGACCTAAGGATACTTTGACAATAGGCACTAAATGGTTTTTTAGGAACAAAGTTGATGAGTCTGGAAATATAGTTAGAAACCAAGTTAGGTTAGTTCCATAAGGATATAGTTAAGAGGAAGGAATAGAATATGAGGATACCATTTCACCTATAGCTAGGTTAGAGTCCTTTAGGATACTACTTTCTTATGCAACTCATCTAAATTTTAAACTTTATCAAATGGATGTTAAAAGTTCTTTTCTAAATGGGTACATAGTTGAGGATGTGTTTTTTGAACAACCCCGGGTTTTACAAATCCCCATTTTCCAAATCATGTTTTTAAAATTTCAAAAGCTTTATACAGTTTAAAGCAAGCTCCAAGATCTTGGTATGATAGGCTCATCTCTTTTCTTATTTCAAAAAGTTTTACTAAAGGAATAGTTGATCATACTCTCTTCATTAAAAGAATTTCCAAAGATGTTTTGATAGTACAAATTTATGTATATGATATAATTTTTGGATATTCTAAACATTATTTATGTACTTATTTTTCAAAAATAATGCAAAATTAATTTGAAATGAGTTTAGTGGGAGAACATAAATTTTTCCTTGGATTTTAGATTTTTCAAAATAAAGATGGTATTGTTTTAAAAGAAAAGTAAATATGTTAAGGATATTTTAAAACATTTTGTTTTGGATGGTAGTAAAGGTAGTGATACACCTATGAGTACCACTTGTAATTTGGATGCAGATAAAGCTAGAGAACCAGTGGATCAAACCAACTACAGAGGTATGATTGGGAGTCTACTCTATCTTACAGCTAGCAGACCTGACATTATGTTCAGTGTATTCATGTGTGCTCACTTTCAAGCTAATCCCAAATAATATCATTTAAATGTTGTCAAAAGGATTTTAAAATATCTCAAATATACTCCCAACTTAGGAATATTTCATCCAAGAAGAAAATAATTTGATTTAATAAGTTATTTGGATGCTGACTTTGTTGGTTGCAAGTTAGGAAGAAAAAGAACCTCTAGAACATGTCATCTTTTAGGCATGTCACTAGTATCATGGTGTAGTAAGAAATAGAATTATGTTTCATTATCTACTGCCGAAGATGAATATATAGCTTCCAGTAGTTGTTGTTCTCAAATTATGTTGATGAAACACACTTTACTAGATTATGGATATCAATTCAAACATGTCTCTATAAACTGTGACAACACAAGTGCTATTAACATTTCTAAAAATCCAGTATCTCATGCTAGGACAAAGAATATTGATGTAAGACATCACTTCTTGAGAAATCATTATCAAAGAGGTGATATCACTCTTGAATTAATTGGCATTGAACATCAATTGGCTGATATATTCACAAAGCCTTTGAATTCAGAGAGGTTAAACTACATCAAACATGAATTAGGGATGATTAATTTTAGTAGGGAACATCACCATTGAACCTCATTGTTAGAACCTCACCGTTGAACCTCACCATTATAACATCACTATTGAACCCCACTGTTAGGTCCTTACCGATAGGACCTCACCGTTAGACCTTACCGATAGGACCTCATCGTTAGACCTTACTGATAGGACCTCACTATTAGACCTTACTGATAGAACCTCACCGTTAGACCTTACCGATAGAACCTCACTGTTATACCTTACCGATAGGACCTCACCATTAGACCTTATGGATAGGACCTCACCGTTAGACCTTACCGATACCTCTTTACCGATGGACGACTTGAATCTGGGACTTTATGTTTTTGTTCTCTCAGCCAGAATCTAAAACGTTTTCTGAATATTACTTATTCATTTTATCTGTTTTATTTTTTGATCCCTAAATGATAAAATTAAAACACGGATCGCTTCTCAATCCACATAAAACCATCTCCCGGACCATTTTCTCCCCAATCTCAGAACCTAAACCTCTACTAAAACCTTAAACCTCTCTAGATCGATGGAAAGATTCAAAAGGTTGTCGGTTGTTGATGAAGGAGATGTGCCTGATCTTAAGAGACCTAGATCCGAGTCGAGTAGCAAAAGCCAGATAGTGGAAAAGGTTCTGAACCCACATTTATCCAAGAGGGAAATAGTAGTTGATAAGGATTTAAGTTCAGAGTGGCTGCTATCAAGCCGTTCTTTAGTATTTGAGTCACTTGAAGCTTAGGTCTGGGTTGAATGTTTTTCAAACAATAATGGACCTTATTACCAGAAGTTAGTGAAGGAATTTTATGAGTACCTCAAGTTAGAGAAGCTTGAGGATGATCACCGAATGATTTCCAGATTAAATGGAGGAAGTTTGATCTTCTCCTATTCTAAATGGGATGAATGCTTGAGGGTTCCACATGATGGGATTTTTGATTTTTACTCAAAAGTGGTGCCTCCCACTAGTGAGTTCTTCTTCTATGAAGAAGCATTTTCTGAACTGACAGGAAATGGAATTCCTAGAAAAGTCATTGCTACTGAAATGGTAGGAGAATATAAGTTGCTTTTCAAGTTTATTCAACATGTCTTGAGTCCCAGGAGATGGGACTTTGCAACTTTAAAGTATCAGGATGTCTTTCTCTTGTATCTGTTAATGCATGAACAGAAGATCAACTTATGTAGAATGTTGATGATTCAAATAGAAGATATGACCAGGACTAGTTCCAAATCCAATTCCTTATTCCATGATAAGCTGATATCCCTTATGTTGAAATTGAAAGGAGTTTTTGGAGATAATGAGGAAACTATTACTGTGGAAGATAACCATTGCATCACCAAAGTGAGCTACAAGCTGATGAAAATTAACTGTAATCCATGGCTGAGGATATGGGTGAATAATGAGGCTAAGGTGTATGAATATTTTAATCCTGTGACTCATCCTACTTGGCCTAAGAATAAGACAGACCCCATTCTTAATCCTGATGAAGTAAAGCCTGGTTATTCAGATGAAGAAGGAGAAAAAGTTGTTGTTGTGCAAGAAAGAGAGGATTCTACTATAGATGATAGGAGTGACCCTGACCTTCCCTCCAATAATTGTGTGAGTACTCTATCCTTTGGTGAGCCTAGCCCACCAAAGATATTTCCTAGAAGGGAGGTTGTCCTAAGGGACAGTGATAAGGAAACCAGTGAAGAAGAAGGAGATGAAATTGTCTTAAGAGAAGTTAGAGATACCTCATATGAGGATGAGGACTCTGAATCAAGTCATGATGACTTTGAGATAGCTGCTACTGAAAATGAAGAGGAATTTATAAGTCTTAGTCCTTTAATAATACATACAGAAATGGTAGAAAGTAGAGATGAAGAAGTTTCTGATTCAGTCGAAGCTGGACTTGTTCTGGAAGTTGATGAAGATTCTGTGGAGGAAGTGGCAGTAAACCTTCCTGTTGATGAAGTTGATCAAGGAGGTCAAATAGAGATAGATGTGGTTATTTAGTAGAATTCTCCAAGTGAGGGGGAGGAACATATTGCAACAGGATTAGTTGTTGTTGCTCATGAGATAGAGGAATTGACAGAAGCTTCTGGATTTGTGGTTTTAGGCCTAGATTATGAAGACTCTGAAGATGACCAGCCTATTAGAAGCCCTCCAATTCCTACTGCCTCAGAAACTACCATTGTGCAGCCAGTGGTTTTGTTACCTTGAGACTATATAAAGAAGGATGAATTGGATTCTTTGAAATTAGAACTGAAGAGGTATATTGATGAGAAAAACACTGAGATAGCAAGAACTATTTCTCACAATAAATAACTCATGACATTTTTAGTGGAAAGGATAGTCTCTACCTCTCACTCAGTTATGTTACATGAGGTTAAGGAATGTCTGAATCAGGTAAGAGATTTGGAAGAGTGTATGGAATCAATGAAATAGTCTATTACCAGCCTAGATGCATATATGGTTTCAAGAGCTCAGGTGGACAGAGACATTAGATATGTTAAAAGTGTGGTTCAGCAAATGGTCACAGTGTTTGAGGATTTTAAGAAGTATATGGAAACACATGTGAAATGCCAAAATGATGATGTAAAAAGGCTGATCAGTGGGCTGACCAAATCATTTAAGGAGACTGTGGATTTCTCTATGGTACCTTTGGGTGCATCTGCTTCCACTTCAGCATCTCCTCCAGTTGACATTGAAGCTTTCAATACCATTGTTAGAGAATAAGTGGAAAAGTTCTCCAGTGCTAATACCTCAGACTCTCAGGTCATTTCCATCACCAGGTAAATTCATAACCTTGTTGGAATTTATTTAAGGGAAGCTTCTCAAGAACATAAGGCTGTCAAGGATCAAGTTGACTTCTATTACAAATGGGTTTACACTAAGCATCATATGGATGGACACTTCAAGTTGCTATTGGAGAACTTGAGGATTCCACCTGTCAATAAGTAATTTAAAGATCAAGTGAGCAAACTTCAGGAGCTGACTCCTGCTTTGTAAAAATTCATGGAGAATAATGATGATTTTATTTATGCTATGGAAAGAGGGGGAAGCATCATTATGGACTTCAGGAATCTTCTGTTACCTTTCCTCCATGTGGACTGCACTCCCATCATTGTTCCTCTTGTTTTTCCTGCTTCTTCAGCTGCCTCAGGTTCCACTAGTACTGCTCCGTTGATGAATCCTACCCAGGCCATCAGAATTTTGACCCTAATGATTCCTTATAGATCTACTCACTACAGGTCTACTGATGCCTCGGTGGCCGCTCCTCCTACACTACTTACTTCCATCCCTCAGCCTATCCCTCCACCTTCAGAACCTGCAACCTCAGCTTCCAAGTCCAAAGCTCCAATGGACATCTCTGATGTAGATTGAGTGTGTCCTATCTTAGTTGATAGGGATTGATGTATTCTTTTTGTATATTGTACTCCTATTTTATTAATAAAGTCCCTCTCTTTTCACTATTTTTTCTGCATGCTTTTTGTTAATCACAAAGGGGGAGAATATATTAAAGGGTGAGACAATATTCAAGGGGGAGAAAATATGAAAAACTTGAATTATCTCAAAAAAAAAGAAGTGTTTATATGTGTTTGTATATGTTCCGACCTAAATGTAGTGTTCTCCATAATATTTGTGTGTGATCAAATCACTGATGAAATTACCATATGTGTTTAAACTTGATTCAAAACTCATAAATCTAAAGATTCAATGACATAATTTGTGATTATCAAAAAGGGGGAGAATGTTGGACTCACCTGTTTTGATAATCCCAAATCATGTTTTGATAATCCCAAATCATGTTTTGATAATACCAAATATTGTTTTCATTTAAGTGAGAATCATGTATTCATTCTATGCTAATTATGTTTCATTAATGTTTCTTGTTTCTATAGAGTAATATCCATCTACTCTCAATCTCACTGCTTGATTGGTTAAGCTTACAGTGCAGAATTTATCTAAGTACAAAGGTCACTGGTACAAAGGTCTCCGATATAAAGTTACTGATACAAGGTCAACAGTACAAAGGTCATTAATACAAAGTTCACCGTTACAAGGTTACCACTACAAGGTTATCGTTACAAGTTCATCGTTACAAAGGTCACTGATAAAAAGGTCACCGTTACAAGGTTATCGCTACAAGGTTACCGCTACAAGGTTACCGTTACAAGTTCAACATTACAAGGTCACCGTTACATGGTCACCAATGAAAGACTACTATTTAAGGACACCGCTGAAGGTTACCGATGGAAGGTTACAGTTGGAGATTGTCGATGTGCACCTACTGTTGAAGCCTACCGATATAAAGGCTATCGTTACCAGTCTACTGATACCCTTACTTTGTCAAATTCTTGATATTTTTATAACGGTCATATTTGATAAATTAAATGATTCTAACATTAATTAATTCTGATTGTAAACGTTTCAGGAGACAGTACCTGGGACAGTACGAGGTACGAGAAATATTTCACGTGATCTATTCATTTCTGTTGTCAGACCTCAAATATAAAAAGGGAATACCATGAAAAAATGAGAGAGTGACACATACGCGCATACAAAGAAGGGTGGCATACGAAGTGTGAAATAGCCTACTCTCTAGATCAAAGAAGAACCATCCATCACTAACACTTTGAACCCTCAAGCATCATGAAGATCATTCTGGGAAAAACTCACTTCTACCTTCTATGCCTCATCAACTCTTGATCAACATCAGAAGCAGAACACTGAAAGCTAGAACCTAGAGTTACAACACTCTGTTTTAAAGAAAAGTTTCAGAGAAAGACTCCAACATCAAATTATTCACTCTGAGGAGTCAAGATCTGAACTTCTAAACACATAGAGATTTATAAACTCAAGCTTATTACCTTAGCTCCATTTTGTTCTTTCTTTTTACATATTTGAGAAGTGTGTGTGTCTTTCTGTATCACACACTGTCTCCTGTTCTTGAACTGGAGGATACTGAATATCCTCACATCAAACTTCAGCTAAATTTTTGTTTCCCACGTGTAACTGTGGAAGAGACCGTGTGTGGTCTTTGGTACTTGTTTTTTCCACGAAGAAATGTGGAAGAGGGTGTGAACCCTGGATAGTTTGTGAAAACTATTGTAAATCCTAATACAGGTTGTGTATCAAGTTTATTGCTAATATAAACTGCTTGGTAGCAAGTGATCACCAAGTAGATAGGATTAGGTCTCGGCTTGAGACTGAACCTCTTATTTATATTGTTGTGTTAATCCTCATACACTCTGTTTTATTTTATCCGCTGCTTATATTTTTCAAAGACAGAAAATGGTTTTCATATTCACTCTGATAGTTAGTTTTGGTTAGTGTGTATATATGCTTAATTCAGTAAACCTATTTCAAAAGTTGAATTAGTGATTGCATTGATTCAACTGAGGACTAATCAACCTTATAGAAACTTGTTGAGCAATTTAACATTTATATCTATACTACCTTAATTGAATGGGCTGTTTTGAATTGGGGTATTTTTATCATAAAGTTTTTTAATAAATTTTAATTGGAACTCAATTCACCCCTCCTCTTGAGTATCCACTCTGACCAACAACTAGTGATCCTATCATCCAGGAAAATTATTTTTTCATTTTTATTTTAATGTTATTTCAATTTGATATAAAAGGATTTTGAGGTAAGAATATATATATATATATATAATTTGGTGAATATGAAAAAAAATTATGCAATATATATTCTATGTTTAACATTTTATATTTATTAACAATATGTTTTTTTAAGAATGTATTTTTTTAACTTAATTAAGAATGTGGGTTGGTCCTCAGTATATAAGGGGATTATTCTTGTCTTATCCACATGGAAATGTGAGAGTAAGTCTTTGAATATTGAAAAATCATAATAATGGACTATAAAAACAAATTAATCTTACTCAAGGGGCTTTAATTTGAAAAATGTTTGAAAAATGTTTTATTTTAACATTATTTCTTGTTAAAGACACTAAAATTGAAAAATGGAATCATTTAAGAACCTTAATTATTTTAATTCTTGAAATTAATTTGTACTAAATACTTTTTTTGGAGTTAATATCACATAAGGTCCATAATTTTATTAATGAACTAAATAAATTTCATGACCTGACCCTAACTAGGGATCAATCCACAACTACCCCAAGTCTACCTCCAAAGGCCAGAGGTGGAGACAAGTGCTAAAGGTGCATCCTAAATGGGAGTACTTTGACTAATATACTAGTATGTACACACCTAACCATATCAATGAAAAAGTGAATAATAATAATAATAAAAATATGAAACTTCTAGAATATAACCAAGCATGAAAAACCTCAATTTTGTACAAGAGTACGACAATGAAAACTAAAAAGCAAAGGGAGACAATACATGCCCAACCAGAAAAATATCTCAACTAGACAAAATTAGAAAGTAAAAGTGTTGAGATAATTGAACTTTTGATATCCAAGATCTGACTACCATACCTGGTCCAATAAACTATGTATCCCTAAGCTCCACTGTATTCATTCTTGATATGTCTATCATCTACATAAGACATGATACGTGTGTGAAAATCCCATGTAGGGATGAGAATATACATACCCAATAGGACCCCCTAAAAGTTGAAGGGGGGCCAGTAAGAGACATGATAGGAATATATAGTAAACATATCAACCCAAAGTAAGAGAGTAAACAAATATAATGTCATGGATACAATATATATATATATATATGAATATATATATATATGCTCAACCAAAAAAACCCAAATGAGAGAGATGGGGATATCCATCTCATATACCAACCAAGGCAAAGAGTTCTATCTACTCCATAAGTCCATCAATTATGCTCAATATCATATGCGTCTACTTAGCTAAAAACATCCAAGTTAAGCCACACCTCACCACTATTCCACAAAATCAAGGGGAAATAATCTCTAGGTAGAGGACCCATGCCCTAGTACAAATGGAGTGAGCCATTCAATAAGTATCCATGGAGTAACTGTGCTCTGATGCGTCAAGGGAGTTACAATCTATAGGTAGAAGACCCACACCTTGGTGCAATAAGTGGTTTCCACTCCAATGTTAGGAGGACCCACTCTCTATCTAATAAGGGGTTCCACTTGGTAGGTATAGGACCTGCTCCCTAGTGTGATAGAGGTTTTATAATCTATAGGTTGAGGACCCATGCCCAAGTGCGACAAGGGGGTTCCACACTAGTGTCATGAGGACCCGTTCCCTATACAATAGGGGGTTCCACTTGATAGGTATAATACCCACATCCTTATGCAACAGGGGGGTTCCACACTATAGGTCGAGGACCCATGCCTTGGTGCGATAGGGGGGTTCCACTTTGGTGTCATGAGGACTCTCACCCTAGCTGGTAGGGGTTTCAATTCATATATAAAGGGCCCACGTCCTAATGCCATAGGGGGTACCACCCAATAGATAGAGGAATTTCACCATAATTCCATAGGGTGGTACCACTCAGAGTAAGGAGGACCCAAAACCTACATGGTAGGGGGTACTACTCCATGAATAGATAGAGAAATGTATCCCTAGTCTGTTAGGGTAGTACTACTCTAATGATCTTTCCTAATCACTACCTTCATCGAGAACCTCCTAAATAAGAATCATTTCCGGAATATCTCACATCGTATCTTAAAATCCTCTATAAAGGGAATTGTAACATTATACACACAACAAAACTCAAGATAGGTTACTCATATGAAATAATACAAGTCCAAACGAAGAAGATATGAGAGGTTGAAGTTTCCTAAAAAGGGAATAAAGGCTACACGATGTGTATGGGGTCACACATGATGTGTGGTCCCACTCCACCACCTAGTTGTGTCCCTAAAGGTACATGGATCACTACCCATGTAGCCATACCTGGTGTGTATGTGGACTATATGATGTGCCTCAGCCACCTGAGGTCTTGCCCGTGCTCCCTGATCATGTCAATTTATCTTGCTCATGTTTGTGTACTACGGTACATAGTGTGTCCTTTAACACGGGGTTTCACGCATGTCCTTGGTCATGTTTGTGTACATAGGTACATGGCATGTTCTCGGCCATTCCTGTTCCTGTGTACTCCAGATGCACAGGTCAAGTCTCTATCACAAGGGTCACACAGCATGTGGGGGTCCCACACGGCATGTGATACTTAAAATCTTGTGAAATCTTAGCCGCCTCAACCACACCTTCATGCCTCTATTCATTCTTTTAGATCATTTCTCAAATTACATATTTATGAAATTTCCCTTGTTTTTTATATGAAGTAAGATTATACAACCAATTTATTTCCCTAGGTAATTCTTATGTTATGACTTATGATTGAATCCTTTATATGGAACACATAGATAATGAACATGTTATTATGGGTTCTCCTAGAAATTTCACCAATTCACTGGGTAAATTTTTAGTCTCATGGGACATCATGTATGGGATCAGGGAGTAAACCTAATCCATTATGGGACTTTTCCCACCTTGTAATATTATCTAGGAAATTATCCTTGACTCGTGTTTATGTAATGTTAGATGTTGTTTCAAAATTTCATAAGTTTTCGTGATCTTATTATACCATGTTATTTATGATATTCTTCCATAAAATTACTCATGATCCTTCTCTTTTATGATATCATGTTATACATTTGACTCTCAAGTTATGTTTCCTTATCATGTTTATTCCCTTACTGGGAATTTTATCTCACCCATTTCTTTATATATTTCCTAGGTTATACCATGTAATTATATGATCTAAAATGGATTTTAGGAGCTTTATATGAAGAATAAAAAAAAGGATTACATGTTTTAAGTTCATTTTGATATAATATGAATCTAACTTTCCAAAGACACTAAGCATTCCACATGTTTCCCTAAAATTATAATTTTCCTTTTCTAAATTTTTACCCATGTTAAAAATAACCCTTGTACCCTAGTTTAGGGTCTAAGGTCCACCACCTAGAAAATTTAAACCCCTTATGGCGTTATTATGTGATTCCATTCAATTATTATATGTTTAAATGGACAAACCACCTTCTAAGTTGTCTTATTTTGATTCATAAGTGAAGTGACTACTTAAAACAAAAGGTAGTGAGGGTTATGAACACTTCATGTGACTTCCATATGAATAATGAAAATTCCTATAGTAATATGGAAAGTTAATTAATTTTCAATCAAATTTTTCATGTAATTGAAATCTTGATCAACCTTAATTAATTAAATTGGATAAGTGGGCATGGAATCCCTTATGTTGTGATACTCAAGAAAGTTTTTCCTCATAGTTGTGATACTTGGGAAAGTAATCCAACCTATTTGTGATAATTGGGCATGGAATCCAAAATATAATGAGAAATATAGGGATGGATACCAATGTAAATGTGACAAATGGGAATGACATACCTAATTAAATGTGATACACATGCATGGTGACCCATATAAATGTGATGTATGGGCATGGTGTCCCAAATGAAATGTGATAGATAAGCATGAAATCAAAAATTAAATGTGATGTATGGACAAGGATTCCCTAATTAAATGTAATAACTAGACATGGATAACCATAAGATTCATAACACTCAGGCATGGAATCGGTGTTTTGTTCCAACTGTATCTCTGGGTGTTTTTCGATGGTTTGGACGACATCGATGATGAGGATATTCTATGACATAGTGGTGATGATTATGGCCTCTCTTGGCATCATCAGATGGTGTCTCTTGATGTTTGGGCACTGAAATTTCCATTGGCGGTTCCCGGTGCCAAAGATAGTGTTTGTGGTTCTTGGAAACAATAGGGGCTTTGATGGAAGATTCACGAGGGTGGATGATATCTTCGATGTCTATTTCAATATTCTAGTTTTCTTCCTCACTGGTGGTTCCGGCTCTTGTTTGTGGTTTCTTTTTTTGGTGTTGGTCTTTGGTGGCGAGATGAAGAGACAATGTCAATGGGCTTCCATGTTCTGGTGGGATGTCTGTTCAGTGACAACGATTTGGTAGCGGATCGGAGTCAGAGATGTTTTGTGGTGCTAGTGGTGCACGTCGGAGAAGTGGCCACCGGTGTCGACGCGAGATGATGATGTCGACGGTGATGGATCTATGTGACGGTGGTGATGGTGGTGGAAGGATGAGATCAGCATTGCGATGATTGTGGAAGATTTTAGGGCAGTGTTTTTTTTGACAGCGAAGATGATTGATGGTGGTATACAGTTATGGGGCGCGTGAAGTGGGCTGGAACGTGGCCTGAGTTTGGTGTTGTTTTCCTCTTGAAATTTGAAATTTGTAATTTTTAAATAATTAGGGTGGGGTTCTTTGGTTTTTACAGTGGAGGGTTATGATTTTGTATCTGGTTGGATTATGTTGGTTTGTGTTGGGTTCACACTTAGCCTTTAAAAGTGTCACTTGAAAATACAAAAATATGGATTGGATGTTGTCATCCTAGTGTTCTTTAAGAACTATAGGTGGCCCGTTTACATTTATTATTTTTCTTAAATTATTAAACATGAACGCTACTCAATTTATATGCATCAGATATATTTTAATAGACACTATTGATGGTGGTCTACTGAGTATGTATCAACCCCTATTTGGGCCACCATTTGGTACCCAAACAAATCTTATAGATGTAGGTAGGGACAAAGGAAATCATCCAGCTATGGATTCTTGATTGTCTGGTTAGGATAGATTACAAGAGAAGAGGACCAAGCTTCTGCTCATGATTCTAGTGGAGATAGTTTTCAACCTTATTTTATTTTTGTTTTTCATGATGTATATACCAGTACCCATATTCCCTTTTTTATATCACATGACATGAGAATCATTTTTTGTATGATATTGATTTTGTTTCAACCACTATTTTATCTGGAAGTTTTATTGTTCTGATGATGGTTATTTATTACTACTTCTACTATGTATCATTACTGTATACCATTATACTACACTCTAACCTAAGGACATAGTATCCATACTAGCACACCCTAGGCCCTCGCTGCTAGTCAGCAACCTCTGGCATAGGGGGATCATGCTTGAGGCTATATGGAAACTAGATTTTGTTACTTATGAGTGAACCGGGATTGGTATGCTACAGGTGATAACCCCAATGATATGCCTAATCTTATGGGTGTGGGATATGATAAATTCATTGAATTGATGCCCCAACTAACTCATGTTATGAATAATATAATGAATCATATATAACACCCTACTCCTCCTAATATGGGTGAAGTTTTAGTTTAATATTTTGTATTAAAAGGGATATTACCTTTAATGGAACTTTTGATATATCATCACTAAACAACGAATTAACTCCATTGATAAGATATTCTATATCCTTTAATGAATGAAGCAAGAGAAAGTTGTTCTAGAAATTTATAAAATTATGGGAGATGTTGATCAGTGGTGTACACTGATTGAGAAAAAAAACACTACTAGAAAAGGGGGCATTGGAGCCCCCCAGACTCGGGCAACCGCCATTGGCGGTCGCTATTGCTCACCATTAGCGACCGCCAATGGCGGTCGCTAAGCTGCCTAAAAAATTTCGGGGGGTTTCTGCGCCCCCCCCCCCCCCCCCCCGCGCCCTCTCCCTCGATCTCCCTCGCCCTAACCCTCCCTCGCCGCCCTCCCTCGCGCCGCCCTCCCCTCCCCCGCCGCCCGGCCTCCCCCGCCGCCCGCCCTCCCCCGCCGCCCGGCCTCCCCCGCCGCCCGGCCTCCCCCGCCGCCCGCCCTCCCCCGCCGCCCGCCCTCCCCCGCCGCCCGCCCTCCCCCGCCGCCCGGCCTCCCCCGCCGCCTGCCCTCCCCCGCCGCCTGGCCTCCCCCGCCGCCTGCCATCCGCCCTCCGGTCGCCGCCCTCCGCCCTCGGGCCTCCCGGCCGCCGCCCCTCCGGCCTCTCGGCCCTCCCCCCCCCACCTCGGACGGCACCCGCACCCCGGACAGCCCCCGGCGCGCACTCCGGACCGCCCCCCGCACCCCGGACACCTCCCCGCACCTCGGACGGCACCCCCCCCCCCCCCCACGCACTCCGGACCGCCCCCTGCACCCCGGACGCCTCCCCGCACCCCGGACAGCCCCCCCCCCCCCCCCCCCCGCGCACTCCGGACCGCCCCCCACACCCCGGACGCCTCCCCGCACCCCGGACAGCCCCCCCCCCCCTGCACTCGGACACCCCCCTCCGAACCCGGACAGCCCCCCCGCACCCCGGACAGCCCCCCCCCCCCCCCCCCCCCCGCACTCGGACACCCCCCCCTCCGAACCCGGACAGCCCCCCCGCACCCTGGACAGGCCCCCCGCACCCCGGACACCCCACCCCGCACCCCCGACAGCCCCCCTGCACCCCAGACAGCCCCCCCCTCCCCCGCACCCCGGACACCCCCGCACCCCGAACACCCCTGCCCGCACCCCTGACAAGCCCCTGACACCCCGGACACCCCTCCCCGCACCTCGGACAGCCCCCCCCCCCCCCCCCCCCCCCCCCCCCGACCCCGGACACCCCCCCCCCCCCTCGTTGCCCGTCCCCCGTCCCCTCACCGCCTCCTCTCCTCCAGCTCCCCGCCGCCGCCGCCGCCCGTCCCCTCCCTTGCCGCACCGCCTTTGGCTCCGGCTCCCCTTCGCTGCCTCCTCTCCCTCGCAGCACCGCCTTCGGCTCCCCTCCCTTTCAGGTTTGTAGCTCAATCAGGTAACATGAGCTTTCAGTTACATTATTATTTTATCAATGGTTCATAAACAAATAGTTAATATTTATTTTGAATATAGTTGATTTGAAAAATGTAAATGTAATAAGTATTGTGTAAATGTTTGTTATACAGATATTATTATGGATAAGAGTTGGATTGATCTTCCAAATCGAACGTCTAGAGAATATTTCAATGGCATTATGCAGTTTATTGACTTCACGAGAGGATTTGAAAGTGACTATATTAGTTTTCCATGTAGAAAATGTGCTAACAGATATCAATTCACACGAGATACTGTGAGGGAGCACCTTTTCTTTAATGGATTTCTGAAAAATTATAAGAGTTGGACTCGTCATGGAGAAGAATATGTTCGTTGTCAAAATACAGATGCAGCTCAGATGGATGTTGATGCAAGGATGACTGATCCAATGCATGAAATGCTTACTGGAATGGTACGTGGTTTTGATCCTGAAGGCATTGACATCCAGAATCTTGAGACCGGTGAGATAAATCTTCGCTCTGGTGCAGATCGTGATTCGAGGAGGTTTTATGAAGTACTTGATGATGCGAAAACAGAATTATATCCTGGATGTACTTCTTACAATAAACTGTCGTTCATCGTGGAGTTGTTGCATTTTAAGACTTTGAACAATTGGTCAGACACATCATTCGACATGCTTTTGGTTTTATTGAAAAAAATTCTTCCTGTCGATGCTAAGATTCCTGAGTCGTATTACTATGCTCGTAAGTTGACAGAGAACTTAGGTTTTACATATGAGACTATAGATGCATGTGCAAACAACTGTATGTTGTTTAGAAATGAAACTGCTCATTTGGATATCTGTACGGTTTGTGGCGCTTCCAGGTGGAAAGAGAACAGGGGAAATAAGACTCATCAAAGTCAGATTGCGATACAGGGGAAACCGATTGCCGTAAAGCAAATGCGTTACTTTCCCCTTAAACCGAGGTTGAAAAGATTTTTTATGTCATCTAAAGTTTCTAATTTAATGAGATGGCATGCAGAAAGAGTTCATGAAAGTGACATGTTAACCCACCCCGGCAAACTCTCATGCATGGAAGGATTTTGATAAGAGACATCCCGACTTTGCTAAAGATGTTCGTAATGTCCAATTGGGATTGGCAGCAGATGGTTTCAATCCATTCAAGTCTATGGTTGGTGCAACTCATAGCACATGGCCCGTGGTGTTGGTTCCATATAATCTTCCTCCGTGGCTTTGTATGAAGCAACAATTTATATTACTTTCCACTCTTATTGATGGACCTAAAAGTCCGGGGGATAAGATTGATGTTTACCTTCAGCCATTGATTGATGAGTTGAATGAATTTTGGGGCGATGGTGTGATGACTTATGACTGCGAAACGAATGAAATGTTCAAACTGCATGCAGCTTTATTGTGGACAATCAATGACTTCCCAGCTTATGCAAATTTATCAGGCTGGAGTACGAAAGGGGAATTTGCTTGCCCTTGTTGCAATAAAAGTAAAAAATCTGTATGGCTTAAACATTCCAAAAAATGGGCATACATGGGTCACAGGCGTTTTCTCCCTCCCCAGCACAGGTTCAGAAAGGACAGAGTGGCATTTGATGGTTCTAGAGAGTTCAGCCCAGCACCAAAGATCATGACAGGAGTCGAAATGTTATCGCAGATTGAGGAAGAAAACATCCGCACGGTATATGAAATTCAGGATTTGGTGGCTCCTACAGTACGTAATATTCGTGCTGCGGGTAGGCAGCGCAGTCACAATTGGAAAAAGAAAAGTATTTTTTATAGTCTTCCGTATTGGAAAACTAACATGTTGAGGCATAATTTGGATTTCATGCACATTGAAAAAAATGTTTTTGATAACATATTGTGGACCATTTTAGGTGTCAGTGGAAAGTCAAAGGACCATGTTAATGCACGCCGTGATTTGGAAGAAATGGGTTTAAGGAAACAGTTGCATTTACAGTTAGCTGAGGGAAACAAGGCATATATGCCTGCTGCACAGTATTCGATGACTACAGAGGAGAAAGAGACATTTCTTTCCATTTTGAAGATGGTCAAGGCGCCTGATGGTTACTCTTCTAATATTTCAAAGTGTGTGAATCTGACGAGCAAGACATTGCAAGGGTTGAAAAGTCATGACAATCACATATTACTTCAGCAGTTGATTCCAATCGCAATTTGTGATTGTTTATCCCCCAATGTTGTTCAGCCCTTGATTGAGATTAGTAATTTTTTTAGACAGCTTTGTTTAAGAAATCAACGAATGAGTGATTTAAAAAGTTTGCAGGACCGAATTGTACTTACGCTTTGTCACTTTGAGAAACTTTTCCCCCCCTCATTTTTCGATGTTATGGTCCACTTAACAGTGCACCTAACTGATGAAGTAATGGCTGCTGGTCCAGTGCAATTCAGGTGGATGTATCCTATTGAACGGTATTTGAGTACATTGAAAAGATTTGTACGCAACAGAGCTCGTCCAGAGGCATCAATAGCCAATGGTTATTTGATGGACGAGTGTACTACCTTTTGTGCAGAATATCTTACGGATGTTGAAACAAAATTAGATAAGCCCTCTCGGATTCATGATGGTCCAGTTGGAGAAGGAACCACATTTGATATGGACAACATCGAGTGGATACAAGCACATCGATATATCTTGTTCAATACTCCATCAGTTGCACCATTAATGCAGTAAGTATCTTATCAATGTGCTTGTATAACTTTTACATGTTTTCTTTGCATAAGTTGATCTTTTAAACATCGCGTAATCATTTGCAGGAAACACATTAATGAGATAAAAGAAGAGATGCATCGTGCGACTGAGTTGCAAATTCAACAATCTCATTATGCGGCATTTCATGATTGGTTCAAGGATTATGTATGTATAAATTGATTTTCATTATGAGTGAAGTATTAAACTAATTCTTTCTGCATATATCAGTATTGATTTTTATAAATTATGTAGGTTCGTAAGCTGAGGGAGTTAGGGGACCCCACGTTACCTGAAGTATTTATCCAACTGGCTGAGGGTCCATCTATAACCGCTCGTCGTTATAAAGCTATTGATGCTAATGGTTTTCGATTTCGCATTAAAGATGTTGATGACAAACGAGCAACACAAAACAGTGGAATCGGTTGTCCCTTTGTCGATTCTGGTTATTACTATGGTCAATTGATAGACATCATTGAAGTTGTATACACACACGGTTTGAAGTACATATTGTTAAAGTGTAATTGGGTTGATCCAGTGCGTGGATGTAAAGTCGATCAATATCAGTTTTCATTGGTGAATTTTAACTACATGTTATACAGAAATAATGAACGAGTTGAGAATGAACCTTTCATCTTGACATCACAAGCGAACAAGTATTCTTCGTTACTTTGCCTTCGGATCCAAGTTGGCAAGTTGTTGTCAAAATGTCTCGGCGAGGAGTGTTTTTATTTGAAGAAGATGAACCCGAGACTGTTCCGTTTGTTTACTAACAACTTGATCAACATACCGTAGTTCAACGTGAAGAAGATATTTATTGGGTCAGAGCGGTTGTTGAAGGAGAAACGGTCGATTTGCATGCTTAATGAAAGGTATAATTGTTTTCCCGCTATTCAGTAGAATGTCTAGGATATCATAAATTATCTAATCATTTTATAAATCCATATAAGTTTTAATCCTCACTTTTTTAAGTTAATTCAGTCATAAATATTTAGGTTGATTAACTTTCTGATTTTTAAAATTCATTCACAACTAATTATTCAATCCATTTTTTGTTTGATTAACAGTTGTACAAGTTTGATTTATTAAGAACAATCCAAATGGAGCGTTGGGGGGTCAAAACCACCCGAACGACCTCCGAATTCCACGAAACCGTACGAAAACATCCGGGGCGTCAATTGTGAAATGGTCGGCCAGACGGCACCTCATTCGGAGGTACCGTGTGACCGCGGCGGCCGGAAACACGTTTCCGGCGCCGTTAAACACCAAAACGGCGTGCGGCGGTCCGATTCGGAGCAAACGTGCTCCGAACGACCTGAAACCGCACGGGAACGATAGGAATATTATTCCTGAGATGCAGGAGGAGGCCGCACGTCCATCGGACGTGCGGTGCGCGCGACACGCCCGATTGTGTCGTTTTCAGCAGCGCGGCGCGCGCTGAAATGGCGCGTTGGGGGGTCAAAACCACCCGAACGACCTCCGAATGTCACAAAACCGTACGACAACATCCGGGGCGTCAATTGTGAAATGTTCGGCCAGACAGCACCTCATTCGGAGGTGCCGTGTGACCGCGGCGGCCGGAAACGCGTTTCCGGCGCCGTTAAACACCAAAACGGCGTGCGGCGGTCCGATTCGGAGAAAACGTGCTCCGAACGACCTGAAACCGCACGGGAACGATAGGAATATTATTCCTGAGATGCAGGAGGAGGCCGCACGACCATCGGACTTGCGGTGCGCGCGGCACGTCCGATTGTGTCGTTTTCAGCAGTGCGGCGCGCGCTGAAATGGCGCGTTGGGGGGTCAAAACCACCCGAACGACCTCCGAATGCCACGAAACCGTACGAAAACATCCGGGGCGTCAATTGTGAAATGGTCGGCCAGACGGCACCTCATTCGGAGGTGCCGTGTGACCGCAGCGGCCGGAAACGCGTTTCCGGTGCCGTTAAACACCAAACGGCGTGCGGCGGTCCGATTCGGAGCAAACGTGCTCCGAACGACCTGAAACCGCACGGAACGATAGGAATATTATTCCTGAGATGCAAGAGGAGGCCGCACGACCATCGGACGTGCGGTGCGCGCGGCACGCCCGATTGTGGTCGTTTTCAGCAGCGCGGCGCGCGCTGAAATGGCGCGTTGGGGGGTCAAAACCACCCGAACGACCTCCGAATGCCACGAAACCGTACGACAACATCCGGGGCATCAATTGTGAAATGGTCGGCCAGACGGCACCTCATTCGGAGGTGCCGTGTGACCGCGGCGGCCAGAAACGCGTTTCCGGCGCCGTTAAACACCAAAACGGCGTGCGGCGGTCCGATTCGGAGCAAACGTGCTCCGAACGACCTGAAACCGCACGGGAACGATAGGAATATTATTCCTGAGATGCAGGAGGAGGCCGCACGTCCATCGGACTTGCGGCGCGCGCGGCATGCCCGATTGTGTCGTTTTCAGCAGCGCGGCGCGCGCTGAAATGGCGCGTTGGGGGGTCAAAACCACCCGAACGACCTCCGAATGCCACGAAACCGTACGACAACATCCGGGGCGTCAATTGTGAAATGGTCGGCCAGACGACACCTCATTCGGAGGTGCTGTGTGACCGCGGCGGCCGGAAATGTGTTTCCGGCGCCGTTAAACACCAAAACGGCGTGCGGCGGTCCGATTCGGAGCAAACGTGCTCCGAACGACCTGAAACCGCACGGTAACGATAGGAATATTATTCCTGAGATGCAGGAGGAGGCCGCACGACCATCGGACGTGCGGTGCGTGCGGCACGCCCGATTGTGTCGTTTTCAGCAGCGCGGCGCGCGCTGAAATGGGGCGTTGGGGGCTCAAAACCACCCGAACGACCTCCGAATGCCACGAAACCGTACGACAACATCTGGGCGTCAATTGTGAAATGGTCGGCCAGACGGCACCTCATTCGGAGGTGCCGTGTGACCGCGGCGGTCGGAAACGCGTTTCCGGCGCCGTTAAACACCAAAACGGCGTGTGGCGGTCCGATTCGGAGCAAACGTGCTCCGAACGACCTGAAACCGCACGGGAACGATAGGAATATTATTCCTGAGATGCAGGAGGAGGCCGCACGACCATCAGACGTGCGGTGCGTGCGGCACGCCCGATTGTGTCGTTTTCAGCAGCGCGGCGCGCGCTGAAATGGCGCGTTGGGGGGTCAAAACCACCCGAACGACCTCCGAATGCCACGAAACCGTACGACAACATCCGGGGCGTCAATTGTGAAATGGTCGGCCAGACGGAACCTCATCCGGAGGTGCCGTGTGACCGCGGCGGCCGGAAACACGTTTCCGGCGCCGTTAAACACCAAAACGGCGTGCGGCGGTCCGATTCGGAGCAAACGTGCTCCGAACGACCTGAAACCGCACGAGAACGATAGGAATATTATTCCTGAGATGCAGGAGGAGGCCGCACGTCCATCGGACGTGCGGTGCGCGCGGCACGCCCGATTGTGTCGTTTTCAGCAGCGCGGCGCGCGCTGAAATGGCGCGTTGGGGGGTCAAAACCACCCGAACGACCTCCGAATGCCACGAAACCGTACGACAACATCCGGGGCGTCAATTGTGAAATGGTCGGCCAGACGGCACCTCATTCGGAGGTGCCGTGTGACCGCGGCGTCCAGAAACGCGTTTTCGCACCGTTAAACACCAAAATGGCGTGCGGCGGTCCGATTCGGAGCAAACGTGCTCCGAACGACCTGAAACCGCACGGGAACGATAGGAATATTATTCCTGTGATGCAGAAGGAGGCCGCACGACCATCGGACGTGCGGTGCGCGCGGCACGTCCGATTGTGTCGTTTTCAGCAGCGCGGCGCGCGCTGAAATGGCGCGTTGGGGGGTCAAAACCACCCGAACGACCTCCGAATACCACGAAACCGTACGACAACATCCGGGGCGTCAATTGTGAAATGGTCGGCCAGACGGCACCTCATTCGGAGGTGCCGTGTGACCACGGCGGCCGGAAACGCGTTTCGGCGCCGTTAAACACCAAAACGGCGTGCGGCGGTCCGATTCGGAGCAAACGTGCTCCGAACGACTGAAACCGCACGGGAACGATAGGAATATTATTCCTGAGATGCAGGAGGAGGCCGCACGACCATCAGACGTGCGGTGCGCGCGGCACGCCCGATTGTGTCGTTTTCAGCAGCGCGGCGCGCGCTGAAATTGCGCGTTGGGGGGTCAAAACCACCCGAACGACCTCCGAATGCCACGAAACCGTACGACAACATCCGGGGCGTCAATTGTGAAATGGTAGGCCAGACGGCACCTCATTCGGAGGTGCCGTGTGACCGCGGCGGCCGGAAACGCGTTTCCGGCGCCGTTAAACACCAAAACGGCGTGCGGCGGTCCGATTCGGAGCAAACGTGCTCCGAACGACCTGAAACCGCACGGGAACGATAGGAATATTATTCCTGAGATGCATGAGGAGGCCGCACATCCATCGGACGTGCGGTGCGCGCGGCACGCCCGATTGTGTCATTTTCAGCAGCGCGGCGCGCGCTGAAATGGCGCGTTGGGGGGTCAAAACCACCCGAACGACCTCCGAATGCCACGAAACCGTACGACAACATCCGGGGCGTCAATTGTGAAATGGTCGGACAGACGGCACCTCATTCGGAGGTGCCCTGTGACCGCGGCGGCTGGAAACACGTTTCTGGCGCCGTTAAACACCAAAACGGCGTGCGGCGGTCTGATTCGGAGCAAACGTGCTCCGAACGACCTGAAACCGCACGGGAACGATCGGAATATTATTCCTGAGATGCAGGAGGAGGCCGCACGACCATCGGACGTGCGGTGCGCGCGGCACGCCCGATTGTGTCGTTTTCAGCAGCGCGGTGCGCGCTGAAATGGCGCGTTGGGGGGTCAAAACCACCCGAACGACCTCCGAATGCCACGAAACCGTACGACAACATCCGGGGCGTCAATTGTGAAATGGTCGGCTAGACGGCACCTCATTCGGAGGTGCCGTGTGACCGTGGCGGCCGGAAACGCGTTTCTGGCGCCGTTAAACACCAAAACGGCGTGCGACGGTCCGATTCGGATCAAACGTGCTCCGAACGACCTGAAACCGCATGGGAACGATAGGAATATTATTTCTGAGATGCAGGAGGAGGCCGAACGACCATCGGACGTGCGGTGCGCGCGGCACGTCCGATTGTGTCGTTTTCAGCAGCGCGGCGCGCGCTGAAATGGCGCGTTGGGGGGTCAAAACCACCCGAACGACCTCCGAATGCCACGAAACCGTACGACAACATCCGGGGCGTCAATTGTGAAATGGTCGGCCAGACGGCACCTCATTCGGAGGTGCCGTGTGACCGCGGCGGCCGGAAACGCGTTTCCGGCGCCGTTAAACACCAAAACGGCGTGCGGCGGTCCGATTCGGAGCAAACGTGCTCTGAACGACTTGAAACCGCACGGGAACGATAGGAATATTATTCCTGAGATGCAGGAGGAGGCCGCACGACCATCGGACGTGCGGTGCGCGCGGCACGCCCGATTGTGTCGTTTTCAGCAGCGCGGCGCGCGCTGAAATGGCGCGTTGGGGGGTCAAAACCACCCGAACGACCTCCGAATGCCACGAAACCGTACGACAACATCCGGGGCGTCAATTGTGAAATGGTCGGCCAGAAGGCACCTCATTCGGAGGTGCCGTGTGACCGCGGCGGCCGGAAACGCGTTTCCGGCGCCTTTAAACACCAAAACAGCGTGCGGCGGTCCGATTCGGAGCAAACGTGCTCCGAACGACCTGAAATGAGATTATTTCTTGAATCGAAGTTTTTAAATTCTTATAGCACAATGATTTGATATTATATATATATTAAAACATTTAAAATATTATATATATATATATATATATATATATATTTAAAATATTGTATTTAATAGTATATATATATATTTAAAATATTGTATTTAATAGTATATATATATATATATTTATAGCACAATGATTTGTATTTAAAATATTGTATTTAATAGTATATATATATTATAGCATAATGATTTGTATTTAAAATATTGTATTTGATAGTATATATATATTATAGCACAATGATTTGATATTATATATATATTAAATATATATTAAAACATTTAAAATATATTATATATATATATTTATATTTATATTCAATTCAATAAAAAAAATTTAAAATTTTTTTTTTTTAGAATAGCGGCCGCCATAGGCGGTCGCTATAGGTGCCCGGCAGAGGGCCTTCAGCGACCGCCAAGCGGTCGCTGAAGGCCGACCTGCGGGGCACCTATAGCGACCGCCTTTGGCGGGCGCTAAAGGCCTCTAGTGACGAGGCAACAGCGACCGCCAATGGCGGTCGCTAATGGCCTTATATATAGTAGTGAAAATACAAAGAGGATATTGATTTCATGGAATGGGAAGTATTCAAGAAAATATATTTCAATAAATATTTTCCTAGAACTATCCATCTAAAAATGGAGAGGGAGTTCCTTAGTATAAATAAAAAGGAAGAAGAATCTATTGGGTTGTATGAGAAAAAATCTCAAGGCTTTTATAGTACGCCTTCTACTTTGTTATCAGCATTAAAAGTAAGGCAAGTTGTTTCTTTAATGGGGTAATGTCGAGTGTACAAAAATATTTTTCAATTCATGAATTTGATAGTTATAAATATTTTTTCTGTTGTTACCTCATATTTGAGATGCACATTGGTGACTCTCAGTTTTCTCATGGGGATAGAGAAAAAAAATTAAAATGGTGTTTCTTTTAGGGCCATCGATAGATAAATCCCATGGAGTAAACAAAAACCAAGACTTCAAAGGGAAAACTAATCTATTGGGGCGTAGAAGGAAAACATCATAAGGCTTTCACATTATTCCTCTCAAATTTTTATCATCATTGAATGTAAGGCGGACAATTTCTATAGAGGTTTAATGTAGAGACTATGAAAATAATTGGTGATTGGATAAATTAATAGTTATTAAGACATTTTCTGTTTTTCCCTCAATGTTGAGATAGAGATTAGTGACTATCAATGGTCTCATGGGATAGGATACAAAAAAATAAAAAATGGAGTTTCATTCAATATCATCAATATATAAATACCATGGAATAATAAAAACCAAATACTCTAAATGGAATAAGAATATATTGGGGTGTATGGGTAAAAAATTAAAAGTCTTTCATAGTATAACTCTATATTTATTATCAAAATTGAATGTAAGGTGAACCATTTATTTAGTGGGTTAAAGAAGAACCTATGTAGAGATTTGGTGATTCAAGAATTTATAGTTATTAATATATTTCCAATTGTTCCTACAATGTTGGGAAGGATATTGGTGAATTTCACTGGACTCGTGGGACTGGAGATAAAAAATATATAAAATGGAGTTTTTTTTTGGACTATTAGTAGATAAATCCCCTGGAGGAAATAAATCCCAACATCTCACTTATCAAATTGTGGGATGAAGCATCATAGAAACTATATAAGGGAACCAAAAGCTATTTCATGTGTGGAAAAGAGTTGCATCATGCTAATCAATGTCATAGGGAAATGAAGAATCTTAGTAACAAGGAACAAGAAAAGAATCTTCATATCAATACTATGCATGATGTGAAGTGTTTTAACTATAAGAAACATGGGAATTTGAAACCCAATTCCCTAAACCATGGGTTTTCAGATGCAATCATCGATGGAAAACTCCAAGGCAGCAAAGAAGGGTGTATTATATCACTAAGGTAAAGATGGATTCTGATAATTATGTGGTGATATGTATGCTGGTTATTCATTGAAGTATATATAACATACTTTTTTATTCTGATTCTACACATTCTTTAATATCATGCATGTTTAGTAGAAATGCTTGAACACCACCTAAAAACATGTGGGTTGATCTATAAATGTGAACCACAAAAGAAGCGATGGTTATAACCCAAGTTTATTATTCCTACCTAGTAAATTTTTATAGACTTAATATTATATAAAATATCGTCATACATCCTTTAATATAGTTTGATTCTATTTTTTGGAATGGATTCGCTATCCATATATAAAGCTAACATCAAATTTTGAGAGTGGGGGGTCACTCTTCATGACCAAAGTCAACCTTCAATTCATTAAAAGTGTAAGGAGTGGGTTGAATATCCCATATAATCTTCTATTTGATCATGGGTATTATTGATTTATGAGAAATAATATCGATCCTAAATGATTTAGAAAAAGGGGAGAATAATGCTTGAATAAATTCCCATTGTAAGGAATTATATTGATGTATTCCTTCAAGAGTTATCTAGTATTATTTATAATTGAGTTGTTGAGTTCTCAATCAAACATATACTCGGAAATCAACCCATATCCATGACTCATTATAGAAAATCTGATATTGTGTTTTAAGAATTGAGCAAGAAATTACAAGCGAATCTGGAAAAGGGTTTTATACACCCAAGTAATTAACCATGGGTGTACCGGTCCTCTTCGTCAAGAAGGATAGTTCAATTTACCTATTTATTGATTATCATTAAGTCAAAAAAGTAATAATAAATAAATTTATCCCCTTCCATAGGTAGATAACTTGTTCAATCAACTACACGGAGCTCAGTATTTCTCTATGATGGATGTTCAGTCGGGATATCACCAATTAAGGGTGAAGAAGAATGATATTCCCAAAACTGCCTTTTGAATAATGTATTGACACTATGAGTTAATATTAATTCATTTTGTACTCACCAATGCACTATAAATATTTATATACTTCATTAATAGAGTCTTTAGATATTACATCGACAAATTTGTGTTCGTATTTAAAGATGATATTTTGATTTAATCCAAAAGCAAGGAGGAGCATGAGGATAATTTGAATACAATTATAAGGTCATTGATAAAGGATATTATATAATAAAATTATATAAAATTTGAGTTATAGATGATGGAAGTATCATTCTTGGTTCTTATTATCACCAGCAAAGGGATATATGTGGACCCTTCTTAGAAAATGGAAATCAAGAAATGGTATAGACTACTATCGGTAACAAATATCTTTAGGTAATTTTGATTAGATGAGTACTATAGATGATTTTTGAAAATATTTTCATAGTTATTAGACTCTCTAACTAAGCTAAACTATAAGGGAGTGAAATTTTTTCTGGACAAGTGAATGTGAAGAGAGCTTTAAGGAGTTGAAAAGGAGGCTTATCATTACACCTGTACTTATGCTTCCCTCATGTGGGGAAATTTTTGTGGTTAATAGTGATGACTCAAATAATTATTTGGGTTATTTAGTAATTCAATATAATAAGGTGATATCCTATTCCTTAAGGTGGTTAATGTTTTTGGAGTAGATATATCCCATACAAGACCCAGTGTTGGTTGTAGTAATCTTTGTGTTGAATATCTAGAGACACTATCTCTATGGGGAGAAGTGTGAAATATATATGGATTATAAGAGCCTAAAATATATATTCAAACATAAGTAGCATAACATGTGACAAAAATATGGCTATATATAATCAAAGACTATGACTAATCAATCTATTACTTTCCTGGGAAAGAAAAAAAGGTGGAACAGGCTTTAAGTAGAAAGGATCTAAATTTTTTTATCAATGATGATAATTGAGAAGGAACCAATATTTTTAGATTTGAAAAGGATTTATATAGGAATGGTAAAATAATATTCATCATGTAATTCTCAAATAATATCTTAGTCATCCATTCTTAAGTGGATCAAGGAGGCCTAGAAAGTTAATGAGGTGCTACAGAAAAAGGTAGTGAATATTCCATAGTTTAATTTTTCTAAATATGGAGTTATAAGGTTTGGAACTCAGATATGTGTCCTATAAAACCCAAATATATAGAGAGATCTTCTAGATTATGGGCATAACTCATCCTTATCAATTCATCTAGGAATCACTATTATGTATAGATATCCAAAGAAGAATATCTAGTGGGATAAATTGAAGAGGGAGATTATAAAAAAAATCTCGATGATTGGTATGAATACAAGTCAAGGATGAATGATAATATTATAAGGAAAATAATCATCCATTTTTTATACCAGTATAGAAATTGGAAAACATAACTATTTATTTCATCATAGGACTCTCCAAAACACCTAACGAATATAAAACCATCTGTGTGATAGTCGATCACCTTAAAAAAGTTAGAAATTTTCATTTATATCAAGGAATATTTCACTATTGACCAACTCGGTAAGATATACATAAGGGATGCTATAATATTTCATGGATTTACACCCTCTATTTTATCTGGTCGAGATATGAGGTTTACCCAAGGTACTACAGAATCCTTCAACAACCATTGGATACAAAACTCAGTTTTATCACTTCTTATCACCCTATGATAGATGTTCAGTTTGAGGAAAAAATCCAAAATCTAGAGTATATATTGAGGTATTCTTCAATAGATTTCCAAGGATGTTGGGATCAGCGCCTTCCCCTAGTAGAGTTTTCATATAACAATAGTTTCTAATCTAGTATTCAAATGGAACCTTATGAGGCTCAACATGGAAAGAGGTTTTGTACACAGACATGATCGTATGATAAGGTTTAGTAGAAGATAATTAGATTTAATATTCTCCAATATATGATATATAGGGTCAAAAATATTCAATGTTACATGAAATTTGTGAAAATTCAACCGAAGTTCCATGCATACAATCATCGATGAGACCTGGATTTTGGGGTTGGATATAGGTGTTCCAATATATTTCACCATGGAATAATGTCATGGGGTTTACAAAGAAGGGAAATGTTAGTCCAAGATACATCAACCCCTTTTATATTCTTGATTTTATCAGAGTGTTTTCTTACTGACTAGAACTCCCAAATAATCAATCTCAAGTAAATAATGTGTTCCATGTAGCCCTCTTGAGGAAGTACATAACAAACCTCTCACATGTACTAAATCCAGAGGTGGTACCATTGGATAAATATCAAATACCATTCATATGAGGAGTATAAGGTTAAGATATTTGATAATAGATACAATTTTCTATGAAACAAGACAACTCGCATGGTAAAAGTGTTATGGAAAAACCACATGTTTGAGGAAGCAACTTGGGAATTGAAAGAGGCAATGAAGTATAAATATCCTTACATGTTTTCACCTTAGTATTTAATACAAAATTTAAAGGGAGAAATTATTTAATATGGGAATAATTTAATACCCAGAGACGTTATGATATAATTCTTTTTAAAACAAATTCAATCTCTTCGATACCTTGTGATGAACGTAACATTAGGTTTAAATGAAATGTGATATATTATTATTTAAATATGACCATTACAACCTAAATGTTAGATTTTTGGGTATTAATAGAACTAAATAAATTATGAAACTTATTTTTTAAACATGTATACAACAAATCAAATGGGTATCTATTGAATATAAATAAAATAAGGACTAGTTTAAAGAAAAAATGTTTTTTGAAAAAAAAATTGTATTTTTACTAAAGGGTGGTTTCGTAAAACTTTGCACACATAATTTACAATTAATTTTACCAATTTTAGAAAATTTATTTAAAAAATCAAATTTCACTTTTTAAATAAATATTTCAATATTATCATAGAGAAAAAAATTCAATTTTTTTACAAATTTCATTTTTTAATAAATAGTGAAAAATAATTATTTTAATTAAAAACATCATTTTAATTTAAAGAATTTAATAGACATATATTATTTTAATGTAGTTTCAAAAGTATAAATTGTTCAATTATGTATAAATTTATCCAAATTATCTCATTAGAATCAAGTTCATAATTATTTTTTATATAAAAACTGTTTCGACTTTTGAAAACTTTTCTTTTGGAAAACCATTTTTTCAACACGTCTATGGTTTAAATTTTAATTTTTTATCTTCCAATTTTTTTGAGTTTAACTTGGAAAAATTATTACCATATTTGGAATAATAATAATTTATATTATCTAATAAGGTAATTTTAATGTTTTATAATAACTAATACTGAAAGGGGTAAAAATTATTTACCATGGTTAAGGTAAAAATGGGTTTACTAGGGATTAAACTAAAATGATATAGTTTAATTCATGTTTTATGGTTATATTTAGACCTTGAATATTCTAAGTTTCTAAAATATTACATTTCGAAGACTTTTTTTATAAGACAAATCTTGATGGAATTATTTCTATTCAAAAACTCCAATTGTTCCCTCTCTCCCATTTATAAATTGCCATCCACACTCCTCCCCTTTCTACACTTACAAAACTCATTGGTTCAGAAAATTCCGACCAAAATAAATTCCTTAATATCCTATCATAATCCTATAATCCTTCGTTTGGTTAGAAAACCAACTTAGGAAGGATTTTGGCTTAGTCCAAAAGATGTTGTCCAAAGAAGAGGTAACATCCTTAAGCGATCATTTTATTTTATTTCTTCTCCCACATATGTAAAATATTATTAAACCATGGTGATATAATAAAATCATTATATTAAATATATTTATATTTAGTTATGTTATAATAAAGAACTAAAACCATCTCCTCCTCCCTCAAATGGGAAAAAATCGTTCATCGTGTCTATGGCGGACTACCGCCTCACGAACCGACATAAATCATTTTCCATTTCCACTTCTCACTACTATATATAATGATATATACATTGTTTATACATGATTTTAATGATATAATAGTAATTAATAATTATAATATCATATATACTTTCTTATATTCCATTACATAGTTAATAGGATAACATTTCTCGTGTGTATGGTGGACTACAACCTTGCGAAGCAATGTGATTCATTTTAATATAAGATACAAATGGAAGGTAATAAGAAATAATTTTATGTTTATATATTATATTAATGAAATATTATTAATTCTTTAAAATTAATATATCATATACTTCCTTACATTATCATCCATTTAATAAATGATAACATCGTTTGTGCGTACATCGGACTGTCACCTCACGAAGTAATGTGGTTATGATTTACTACTGCATCACCTGGATGGTATTTTTATGGGTATTTATAGAAATAATATAATTTTTATAATATAATTTTTATCCTTTAGAGTTAAAAAACATTTACCTTCCTTCAACCATGATCATTAAAAAATGGAAATGTTACTCTTGTATATGTACACCCTACGGTCTCTATGATTGTAAGGTAGTTCATTTTTCATAACCATATTTAATGGTTGAATAAAAATGTATGGTTTATATATATAAATTATAGTTAAGTAATTTTTACCATTATATATATAATTAATTAATACTATCTTTTACCATATTAAACTTATCAATGTGATTTTGGACATATGAGTCATTTATCATTATAACATCTAATGTGAAATTAATTGGTTAAGTAATTGAATATGACATGGAAAAAATTAAAATAAAAGTAATTATAAACATGAATAATTTTACTAATAAATTAAATAATTAACATACATTTATTATTCAGTAAGATAATGAATGAACATAATAAATCATGCTTAAGGTAAGGGATGTCTCTAAACCACCCTTTCATTCAAGTTATGAACATTCTCTCTCTAACTCACATTATCTCTATATTAATTCTATGTAATTATTATAAATTAAGTATATATGTCTCCTACATATATAAATATCATATTATCCCTTTCTTAGATAGGTTAATACATTCCTTATGGACATTTCTCAAATGATTTCATTATGAAATTTATAGTGTTTTTTAGATGAAGAAAGATTATGAAAACCATTTTATTTACTTTGGTAATTCTTGTATTATTACTTATGATTGATTCCATTATTTGGAACACATAGATCATAAACATATTATTAAAGGTATACCCAAATATCACTCTAATTTATTGGGTAAATCTTTAGTCTCGTGATATGTCATGTATGGGATCAGGGAGTAAACCTCATCCATTATGGGACTTTGTCCACCATGTAATGTAGTCTAAGTAGATAGCCTTGAAAAATGTTTATTCCATGTTACATATTGTTTCAAAAATTCATATGATAAAATAATCTTATGATTCCATGTTATTTATGATAAGATTCCATGCAATTACTCAAGGCCCTTCTCCTTTATGATATCATGTTATACCTTTTACTCTCTGGAAATGTTTCCTTATCATGTTTATTCCTTTACTGATAATTTTAGATCACCCCTTTAATTAAGTATTCCCCAGGTTATCCCATGTAGTTTTAGGATCTCAAATGGATTTTATAATATCACTATGGAAAATAAAATAAAGATTATATGTTTTATATTCCTTTTGATGTAATTTGAATCTATTTTTTCAGAGACACTAGGCCTTTATGATCCTTGTTTTGTATTAATGGATATTTATATTTAAGAATCATGTAATAATATGTATAAAAATTACTAGGCCACCATATGTACTTGAATATTTTATCAAATCATTATGATAAAATTATCCTATAATGAATGATATTTCCCATGCTTACCCTTATTTAGAATATGACATCACTCTTTCTTATGTTTTCCTACCCCAGGATTTGTTGGAAGGTTCTAAGTGAGAGAAGTCTAAAAAGGTATCTTATGTAATGAAATATATTTGAGATGATGATTATTGTTCATAAATAAGATGTTAATGTATCTATTCTCCAAATATAATAAACCATTATGGTTATCAGGTAGGTATTATTATGAGAAGTATTGAATATTCATCTAAAATGATGTAACATTTCGATATGTTGTTCTTGGTTGATTCAATTAGTACTGGGGAATAGTTTAGTTAATGATTGGAGATCAGGGTTAGAAAACATAGGTAACAATCCTAAGGACCGGTATATGTATAGGATAATATCCTAACATTTTGTTAATGGATACATTATTTTTTCTATCAAATACATCACTTTATGGATACTAAAAGTGGAAGTGGTTTTAGCATAGATGCATAAAGGGGTAATGACCCTGAATAGTTTTGGATGAGTATACCATGACCATAATTTTGGTGCTTGTTGAGTGTGAAATTATTTCACACCCTGTTTTATAATCCTAAGGGATATGATTGGGTTAACTCATATTTTCATTATAATCCATTATGATGGATTTAAATAGATTATGACATGGTTAAACTAGTTTAAACCTAATAAATAATTGGTTTAAAAGAAGGTATCGTAATTTATAACATCTCAAGAGGTTATTTTCGAGAATATATTCTTGTTCAATCTGATTATTGTGTCTTGAGAATTACACCATGTTTTCGATTTTATTCATTGGATAGAACAAAAATAAATTATGTGAACAAATATTGTGATTTTCAATGTAATTACCATACTCAAGAGAAACCAAATGGATTTTATGTTGGGATACAATATCGTGTAACTATACACACCGACCTCTCCCAAGCTAAGAATATTAATACACATCATTTTGAGCTTCTAAATGCACCAATTAGGGACAAAATTTCCATTTAGTATCATATGTGATAAATTCCACCCTCCTTCTATGGGTCTTCTAATCCACTAATTGTTGAGAAATAGATCATTTTGTTGGAAAAGATATTTTTTGTTCATAAATTCTTAGACTATGGGAATATTTTATTAGAAGTATATCACTTGAAAGTAAAATATGATCAATGGTGGAATCTTATAAAGAACAAAAGTCAAGAGGAAGAAATATACTCCATCAAATGGGAGGAGTTTTAGAGGGTATTTATCAATAAATACTTTCCTTAATCTATTCCTAATATTATAGAAGTGGACTTTATAGAGGTGAAGTGATGGGATGATAAATCCATTTGTACTTATGAATAAAATATTAAAAGAATTCAAGGCATGCTTATAGATTTATAATTTACCCTATATGTAAGATTGATCAATTATTCAGTTGCCTAAAACTAAGTGTTGAAAAGGCACTAGCAATAAGAGACATTGGTAATAACGAAGAAATCGTTCAATGTGCTCTGAAGGTAGAATGGAGAGTAGGAATTCTAATTACTCTTTTGTAATTATTGACTAGTATATATAAATGGATATTCATGGAAACTTGATTGGTAAATCTTGTAACACCATGATATTTTATGAAATATGTTTTCAAATAAATTTAATTTCTTTGATATCTTGCATTATAGGCAACAAAAAGTGTAATCCAACCATAATATACTATTAATATTGTTATTAAACGACCATTATAATATTTTCATTAAATTTTTTTATGAATAGGAATAAATAAATTATAAAATATTTTGTTTACACAATATTAAAATAAATTCATTGTTTATCAGTTGATTAAAAATGAAAATTTAAACTAAAAGAAGTATTTTTCTGGAAAAAAAAATTATGTGAAAAAAGTATTTTTATCTTAATAAATAAAATTATTAAGTAATGTTTAATTAATTTAATGAATTTTATATATTATATATTTAATGTAATATTTTATCATTCATCTATTATTTTTATAATCATGTGATATGAATAAATCTAATTTCATGCTTAAAAATATATTTTCCTAAAATGTGGTTTTGTCATGTTCTGTGAACATATTTTAAAAATAATTTGGTCCAAATTTATAAAAAATACTTAATATTATTTAATAATTTAAATTTTATTTTTATTCAAAATGAATACTAAAAATAGTAAAAACTAATTAGCATGGTTATGGTTAAAATGGGATTTTATGCGTTACATGCGCTTGTGTTAAAACAAATTTTCTACACACATATTATTTTTATATAATTAATTATATTTAATATTTAGAATATTTGTGGCCTATTTATCCAATAATAATAATTTTAGTTTTATAATTAAATTATAAATTACCTAGAAAAATAAAAATAGACTAGTTGCTGTGGTGAAAACTAAAATTTAAAAGTGAGTAAAGATAGTGTCTAAGGGAATATACTCTTCAAAACATGTATTTTTTATGTTTTATGCATGTATAGACCATATTTTACCTTAAATATATTATTTATGAATATTATAGGCACATTTATTAAGACTAACTTCCCATTATTGAATAGTTTTGGGTATTTACAAAAATATTACTCCTCCTCAATTATAAAAGGGAACTTCCTCCCCTCACTTATTAAAACCTCATAAGACATTTTTCATGAACAAAACATTCCAAATTATATTCATAAATTCTTTATACATGTTCTATAGATACTCGTATTCAATAAATTCCAACCCTATGTTCATTAATAAGGTATCCAAAAGAGGTTGTTCTAAGTGAAGGTAATTGTCTTCACTGAGCTCTTTCATTTTACTCCTTCTCTTACTACATTCATTAATATATTAATAATTATGATAGATTAACACAATTATCTACCATATACATAGTTTTTATTATGTTTATTGAATAACCTATATCAATCACATCTTTTATTAAATGGGAAATTAAAATTTTGATCGTGTGTACGGTGCACTACCGCCTCGCAAGCCGATATAATTTTTTCCATCACCTCAGGTATAAATATAATGATGGATTTAATATACATATATATATATATATTATTTATAAAATAATTATACTTCTTTAATTATAATATCACATCTACCTTCTTGCATTCCAATATTTTGAAAAATGATAATGTCAATCATGCGTACATGTTGACTGCCACCTCCACAGAGCGATGTGATATGTGTTTTATTTTATATTTAAATAGATGTTAATTAAGGTATAATTAATGGATATATATTATATAATAATTATTCTCTAACGTTTAATTAATATTTACCTTTATTTTATTTTTTATCGACAAAATGTAAACAATGTTCATGTGTATGCATGAACTACCATCTCCGTGAACAGTGTAATTCATTTTCTATCTCTATGACTTATGGATTACATTAAATAAATATATAATTAACTTATATTATATATATATATATCATGGATAAATTATAGATATTATGGTACTATGGTCAAAATAAAATGACCAAAAATACCAAACCAAAACATAAATGAAAAATGCAGCAGTTATTACCTAAAATGTAATTTTAACAAGGAAATTATTAATAAACAGGAAATAAAAGTTCATAAATAAATCATATATGGTATTATATAAATTATTATTATTCTAGAATAGATTTATAATGTGGATGATTAAAGATATTTATATTCCATCTTTTATTTCTAGAATACATATTCTATATTCACCAATCATTTATTTTATATGGTGTTTATAGATCCCTATTTAAATTTTACATCTTCATTATCCTTATTTTTAGGATATTTAATGTTTCTCTATATTTTATTCTTTATTGAGGCCTATGATTCAATAGTTTCTAATATGGTAAGATATTTTCGTCTTTATTTTATTTTAATGGGACGTATTCTTTATACCACACTTGTTTCTTTTATGAGGTGTGTAAACTATAAATGAATATATCTTATGATTATTATCAAGATAAATGTTGCATAGAAATATTCATATATTATTCTTTCATTCTTGGGGATAATTATTCAATTGTTACAAAAATGTTAATATTTTTACTTTATATTGACTTTGTTTATTAGGATTGTTTATGATTATGCTTATAAAGATGAAATATTATGATCTATCTCAAAATAATATCATAATTTTTCATCACCTTATTTTATTTCATCAAAATACATGTTTTCATTTTATTTTCATCTCTTTATGTACATAAGGGTCTAAAATGATTTTTTAAGGATAACCAGCTTTATTTCTCTCTTCGTTCAAAAACACTTTTTCTTCCGGTTACATTTTTTCAAAAAATGTATTAAATAATGTTTTAAATATTATAAAATGAATTTTTAAATTAATTTATAACTATTTTTTGAATTTATACAAACTTTTTTAAAAGTAATCTTCTTTTAATTTTCCAAAAAAAAAAGAATCTTTTGACTTTTTGTTAAAAATGTGAAAGGAATATTTATTTTATTATGTATGCCATGAATGATGTTTTTTGCCTTCATGACCACTCAATAACTTAAATAACCCATTTAAAGTCTGAAATATTATTTTCAAATAATTTCTTTTCATTAATAATTTTTAAGAAAATATATTGTTAAAAAGTGACTTTTTAAGTGGAAACTGTATTTTTATAAATAATGTTTTTAAGGATATTTTAATGGTATTTATATTCATCATTGACAAAAAAACCTTGATTCTAGTTATCATTTATAGTGTATATAATCCAATGGAACCATCCATATTATTTCTATAGATGTTTTATTATTATAATTGCAATATATTTATGAAACCCTATCTATTTCCATGGGTTATACTATGTTGAATTGATGAAATGTTTAGGAAACCTTTTTGTTTTCTAAAGGATATGTTATAATGAAATATTTATGAAACACATCTTGATTATATGGGATATTTTATGATGAATTATTTATTATATTTGGCACATATTTTTGTGATTTTAATTATGTAATGGGTGGGACCAATATCTATTTATAATGCATTGGGTAAAATTGATATCTTATGAGATAAATAGGACTCAAATGAGGAGTTATCCTAGTTTTGTAAGGGACATCGTCCACTATGATAATCTTAAGAGTGAACCTTGACTACTATGATGGTTTGGGGATGGAACCCATTCTACTATGATATATTTGGAAATAATTATTTACTACTAAGGAAATTATTTTCAATGAATATATATATATATGCCAAAAATATATGTCTTATGATAATGTTATGTTCTCATAAATCTTGTTCATTGATTCCATTATGATTCATGTCTTATGAATTGAAAATATTTATTCCATGACTAAATATTATGATATATGATATGTAAGTTATGATTCTCAAATGTTATCCTCATGTTCTCATACCACTATACTCAAATTATATAGATATCTCCCTTGTTTACCCTTACTGAGCATCTGATGTCACCCTTAATTATATTTCATTTCCCAAGGTCTTGAAGATATGTCTTATGTATGGTATGTCTATAGAGAGTAATAAATGGAGTTATCATTTTGAGAGGTGTTTAAAATATTTCTTGAAAAAATCATATTGTGGATCAAGTCTCCAAATACACAAAACCATTATGGTTCATATGCATGTTTTTGTGAAATGTATTGAATATTCATCTAAGAAGATGTAATATTTATATATGGAAATCCTATTTCATTAAATTTGGTATAATAAAAAGATTTATTTAGCCATTTTAATATAGGATGAAAAAACTTTAGTGATGGACCTATGGATATTTATAGGGATATGTTCAAGGATATGTCTAAGTATAAAAAAATATATTAGAGTTTTGGTGAAGGATATAGTGAGTTTTTTCAAAGAAATTACATCCCTTTATGGATTATAAAAGTGGATGTGGCTCTAGAACAGTTGTACCTAGAGTTAATAACTCCAAAAATGTTGCATTGGGATTTGACTTGATCACCACCAAGTGCTTGACAAAGATCCTTGTTGAAGACCAAGTTTGACACTCCCAAGGGATATATTTTGAAAATTGAAAAACCCTTTATAAACTACCATAAAGGATTCAAATTTATTATTTCAATGAATTACCATGGTTAAACATATGGTTTCATATATTTAAAAGAATCATTATTGATACATCTTATAAATGATTTTTCATGATTATTTGGTTCCCCACTATAATTATTTTTTCTCACATTAAGATTTTTGGTTTTAGTAAATGGTTGGAAACAAAAGGATGTGTATTGATGTTTAATACTATAGAAAATTTTATAATGAGATATTAAATAGGATTATGACTATATTAAAAGGTATTATGATTATTTGTAATCGGTTATCATCATATATAATTAAAAACATGAACCTTATCCTACCCTTGGACTCAACAAATCAGTGAAGGATATAGTTCATCGAGAGATCAGATGGTGAATACTATAGAGGAAATAATATTAAACATTATATATGTCTATAATGTTGTAATAAGAACTCAAATTAATGTCTTATTGGGATGGGAATATGTTTTTTATGTAGAAATAAAGGAATTAGAGAAATGAGTTACTGAGGAGTTCAATGTCTTGTGTGTGAGGTATATGGAAATTATCTAAGTCAATTCCCCCTTTTAAAGGTTAACTCGTATATCATGGAAGAACATATGAAGGAGTTAAAGTATTTAGGTTTTGGGATTCAAGAATTTGGTTTTTGAATTATTTTTAACAATGGTATTTTGTGTATATGAATAATGAAACATCTAAGTATTTTTTATTTTTTGATGAATTTATGAATTCATGAAATATTAACTTAGGAGTTATTTATAGCATCATGGGTTTATAATTTTATGGTATATCATAAGTTCAATTTATTAGACACCCATTTTTAGGTTTTATGTTATCATATTTTAATGTGATTACTAACATTTTTTAGACAATTTATTGGGATAAGAAACATGTAATCTTTATGTTCAACATGAATTATTATTTGAGAATAAATAAATTTTCAAAGTTTTAAAAGTATTGATAACATTCAAGATTTATATGATAATTTATGATTAAGAATATTCCTAATTATGTTATTCATATATATGGTGAAATTATAAGGAATATATAAATATAATTTTAGTAAAATGGATAACATGTTGCATCCACCATGGTGATAGGGCTTGGGCCCATAGCTGAAGGGATATAAGGGTCAAATGCTAACTACTGGTCAGTGTGATGTATTTTTTGTATGTTATTTCTTTTTAAAAATGATGTGACAGATAAAGATTATGTTGTGGAGATTATTATGGGATTGAAAAGTGATTTGGTGTTATTTTCATAACAAGTTCACTATTTTGGGAACCCTATAAGATTAAGTTAAATGAAACATTGTGGAATATTATTTTAGGAAAAGTGGTTGAAATATATTTTATAGGAAGTTATGATTTTAAATATGGCCTTATATTTATTCATATTATTCATGTAAATATTTATAATATCTTGAAGATTATATAAATTGGACATATTTATTTTTGGTACGAGGAATTACGAGTGATTGATGTTATTTGGTGATAAATTTAAAATTATTCATGGATGAATATGCAGTCAAATCGTTTAATATTTGGGTTTCAATCTTAGTATAGAATATTTTTAGGAATTTTAAGGTTATTTATCTATTGAATGATTTATGTTAAACTTTGGGTGTTATTATTGAGGTTTTAAAAGTTAAAAGTTTTTATTTATCTATATTGTATAACTTCTTTTAACTATTTTGGTTTTTTAATATATCTATATATAGGAGGAATAAAATTGCATCACTTATGGATATTATGATCTATAAATGGTAAATTTTAGTGATTTATGAATAAAAAATCATCTTGAATATTCATTTCTTGGAGTGAGAGATAAAGTGGAAATTGATCGAAGCACAACCAAAGGATAATATTGTTATTATGAAATGGAAAGAAATAAAGTAAGCATTTATTATCATAAAAATTCATCATATTTTGGAAAAATATCTTGAAATAAAAATATTATACATTTAACTTCATTTTTTATGAATTAATGGCCTTTCACCAATCATAAATTTATGGATTTTTAGTTGTTATCACTCTCTTGAATGTGGTCTCTATCACTCTCTATTAGTATTTGGGTCATATTTTTTCCTTTTATGTACATATTTTTACTTTAACACCAATTTTATCATATCTATAAACTTAGTTTTTTGTTATTCCATATGATCTTTATAATTTCATTTCTCTCTTTTCAAGAGCAAGTTTTTTTAACCCATTTTATGATATGGATTTTCCAAAAAGTAATATTAAAATATCAAACACATCAAGCATGAGTTTAAATTCTCAGGATAAAATTTATTAGGGGTAATGTAACAACTGGATATTTTTTAAAATATTTTTTTCAAATAAATTTACTTTCTTCAATATCGTGCATCATTACACATAACAATGAGTATTACTGAACCTCAATATAATATTAATATTAATATTACATGATCGCTATAACATAACTATTAAATTGGTGGGTATGAATAGTAATAAATAAATTAAAAAATGTATAAGGTTTATACATGAATAAAATAAATTCATTTTTTTTCAATTGATTAGAAACTAAAATAAAAAATCATTTGAAATTAAAAAGAAGTGCTTTTCTGAAAACCCATTTTTATGTACACAAAGTGTATTTATCTTAAAAAATTAAATTATTTAGTATTGGTGAATTATTAGCATGAAATTTATATATTAAATATTAAATTTAATTTCTTATCATTCATCTAATATTTTTTAAATAATGGGATTAGAATAAATCAAGTTCCGTGATTAAAAAAATGGATTTACACAAAAAGATGTTTTGTCACGTTATTTATGCCTATTTTAAAAAAAAATTCTTATTACAGAAACTATATATGAAAAAATTAACTTCATTTTTTAAATCATAATTTAATATTTCTATTATAGTGAATGTGTTATAATTTTTTGAAAAGATATATTTTTGAATGAATAGTGAAAAATACTGATTTATATTAAAAACTGTCATTTTGTTTATAGAATTTTTAGGTCCTATTTTGTTATAATATGGATTTAAAAGTAAAATTAGATAAATTATATTATTATTATTCAAATTTAGTTTATTTTAATCAATTTTATATTCAATTTTTTATATAAAAACACTTTATACTTATAAAACAAAATTCTTGGGAAAACTTATTTTTTATCGTGTCTATGAGTTTAATTATAAATTAAATTATACCACTTATGAGAACTGAATTTTGTATAAGGAATTTTGTATTTAGAAACTGAATAATTAACATTATTAAATAAGGTAAATTTAATTTTTAATAATAATGAAAAGTAAAAACAGTAAAAAAAATACCCCAGATAAGGTTAAAACCGGGGTTTCCACAATACATAAACTTATATTAAAATTACATTTCCAAAAAACATATTTATTTTATTTAATAAATTGGATTTCATATTTATTATGTATGGTTCTTATAAAACCCATGAATTTTTATTATGATTCATCTCATGAAAAGTATGAGATATAAATATCCATCTAATATTCTCTATCTAACTAGGCTTATAATTAAATAGTTATAAATATGGTAAGGGTTTTATGTTAAAATCTCATTGTTTATCGATATTTTTTATTATTATGCTTTTGGTGATTAAATATTATGATTTATCTCCCAAGAAACTCATTATATTTCTCCAAATATGGTTATTTCAAGAAAATAAATTTTTCCCTTATCTTTACACTCTTTATGTACTCATGCATCGAAAATAACATTTATAAGGAAAACTGACTTTATTTCTCTCATTAGTCAAAAATCCTTTTTCATCCATGTCCATGATTTCTAAAAAAATTATTAAATAGAGTTTTTACTATTATTTAATTATTTTTTAAACTAATTTTTTTACCTATGTTTAACTTTTTAAGAAATGTTTCAAAATTAATATTCTTTTTATTTTCTAAATAAGGCTCCTTTGACTTATTAATAAAAATGTGAAAGGAATAATCATTTTGACATGTACGACATGAATGGTATTTTCTAGCATCATGATCACCCAATGATTTAAAATATACTTTACCAGCTTCCATGTTTATTTTAAAATTAATTTTTTTTCTTTCATATTTCAGAAAATTTTAGATTTTTAATAATTTATTTTCAATGTTTAAAGGGTATTTTACTCATGAATGTTTTTAATGATATTTTAACTATATCTCTATTCATCAATGACAAAATCCCTTGATTATAATTATTCTTTACTAGTTATATGATACAATGATTCCATGCCATTTATTTCTCTAGATATTTTATGATTATGATGAAAATATTTTTATGAAACAAATTCCTTTTGAATATGTTATACTATGATGAATTGAATAAAATTTTATAAAACCAGTTTCTTTTCCATAGGTTATGTAATGAGAATGTAATTATGAAACCCATTTACTTTAAATGGGTTATGCTATGATGAATGTGTTATGATCATGCATCACACATTAGTATGATTTTCATTATGTGAAGGGTGGGATCTATATCTACCCCCAATACATAGTGTAAAAATTGCTATCTCATAAGATAGAAAATACTGGAATAGGGAGTGAACCTGGTTCAGTAATGGAATTTTCCCACTATGATAGTCTTGGGAGTTAACCTTGACTACTATGGTGGTTTGATGAGTGAACTAATTCCACTATTATAGTTTTGGAAATGATCTTTGACTACTAGGAAAATTATTTCTATGATTATGTGTATTCTAAAAATCTGTGTCTTATTCCAAAGTTATATTCTTATAGATCATGTTATTTGATTCAATTTTTATTCACGTATTCTAAACTTCCAAGATTTTTTCCATAAGTAATTTTTATAATCTAAAATTTATATAATATGGTTTTAAAATTTTATTCTCAAGTTTTTATAACCCTCTACTAGTGTTATGTTTATATCTCCCCTCTATACACTTATTGGGCATATGAGATCACCCATTATAATGTTTCATTTCCTTATGTCAACATTAAAGGTTTTATGTAGGGTATGTATATGAAGAGTACTAAATGGGGAGATCTTTATGGGAGATGTTGAAGATATTTTATGAAATAAGAAGATAATGTATCTAGACTCCAAATACACTAAACCATTGTGGTCTTCAGCTGATCTTTTGAGAAAATTCATCTATTAATATGTAATATTTAGGTATAGAAAGAATGGATTTTTAAGAATATAAATGATAAAAAAACATCCAAACACCTACATTCCAAAAATGTGGGGAAATTAATTTAGGAAATTATTTTAAAGGAACAGGTAATGCTTCAATTATAGAAAGTATGACAATCAAGCCAGTGAATATTGATAGGGGAAGAAAATGTAAGAAAATGAAATATATGAGAAAAATAATTCAACAAATTAATTTTTATGATTTAGATATAGGAAAATTGAGCAATATGTGAATAAAATACTTAATCCCAAAGCTAATGAGATTAGTGGGTCTCATCAACCACCTAAGAAAATGGATAATTGAAAGGGTATCACATTACTAAATCTAGAGCTACTAATGTTTTATTTCATTCTGTATTTTCCCACTCTTTTATATCTAAAGAATTTTATAAGGGTATCACATCACCACCTAAATAATTAGATGTTAAAATAATAGTAAAAAAAATAATGGTAATATGATCACATCTAATGTTTAATGTTATATTATCTGATAGAATTTTTTTCGAAACATGCTTTCAAAATATATTGTGATTCTCCATATTGTTGAATTTTATGTGATTTTGGTAATGGATTGGATATCTATATATATAGATCATATCAATTGTTGAGGAATAGAAGTAACATTTCATACTCTGAATGAACCTATTATCATTGATTAGTGTGAGGATGAATATAAACATCCAATGGAAATTACTTCTATATTATGGGTATTAAATCCAATCTATTAAGGGAATCTATCTCATATGGTTGGATACAAACTCAACATTAATGATATACCAATTGTATGAGAGTTTAATCATGAAGTTGAGTTTCCAATAAAACTCATACCTATTGTTTCACCTATTTCAATTACTCCTTATAGAATAACCAAAAATTAAGGTGTGATAATTGAAGAAGAAACACTAAGATAATCTTAATAAGGGATTCATAAGCCCTAACGTGTCACCATGAGTTGAATCTTTTATTTTTTAAATTAATAAATAGGGGTCAATGTGTCTTTTCATTGATCATTAATAACTTAACAATACCACTATCAAGAAAAAGTATTATCTACCTTGTTTCAGTGATTTTTTAATCAATTACAAGGTTCTTAAAACTTTTATATGACTAAACAAAATTATTTATTTCATAAAATAGGGGTTAAGAAGGACGATATACCCATGAAAACCTTCCTTTTGAGTTATGGTCATTATAAATTTATAGTGATTACATTTGGACTTACTAATTCCCCTAATAACATCATGTATTTAATGAATAGATTCATTATATATTACCTTGATTGGTTTATGGTAGTGTTTATAGACGATATTATTATATATTCAAAGAGTAATGAAGAGAACAATAATAATTTGAGAATTGTACTAAAGACCCTCTAGAAGGAGAATATGTATGAAAAATTTACCATGTGTGAATTTTATATTCAAAAAACTTTATTCTTTGGTCATATAATTGCATGTGAGTGTATTTTGTAAGATCCTACAAAGACAAAATTTATTGATTAATAACCCATAACAACCATGATTAATGATATCCATAGTTTTCTTTAGTTGGTTGGATTTTAACAATGCTTTGTGAGATATTTTCATGACTATTTAATCCACTCATAATGTTGAATATGAAAAGGGTTATGTTCTTATAGACATATGAATGTAAAGATAATTTCATGGAGCTAAAGATAAGGTTGATTATTACACCTATGATGACAATACCTAGTAGTGGGGAAGGGTTTGTGATCTATAAATATTCATCAAAGAAGATATTGGGATGTTTCCTCATGCAGAATGGTATGGTGATAATGTATGAATCAAACCAATTCAAAAAACATGAAAAAATTTACCAAACTCATGATTTTGTGATGGAAATAGTTATTTTTTAGTTGAATATTTTGATTTATTATTATTATAGTGAAATTTTTTATATATATAAATCATAAAAACATTAAGTATATATTCACATAGAAATATTTGAATATGCACTAGATATGATGGATGAAATTTATTATAGATTATGACCATTCAATGAATTACCACCCTAGGTGGGCGAACAAGGTGGTATATACTCTAAGTCAAATGGATCATGCTAGATTATATATTATGAGGATAATGAAAAATCTAATATTTCTATATTTTAAAATGATGGATTTTGAATTCTTAATGAATAGTGATATATCATATCTTTATCAAATGAGTTTTCAATTATCTATCTGACTCAGGATTAACATGGAGCTAGAGGAATATGTTAAGCTGCAAAAGAAGGTGTGAAATTTTCTTGAGTTCAAAATTTATTTTGAAGGAATGATATGGTTCTGTAACAATGTATTTGTTTAACCAATACTATATTTTAAGAAGTAGCTATTATATAGATCTCAAACTTCATCATTCTCTATTTGAATATGATGTAAAAAAGTTTTATAGATATCTAATAGAGTATTTATAATGGGAAAACATAAAGGGAGATATTTTAGAGTATGTATTTTGGTTCTTAGTATGTCAATAAGTTAAGGTTGAGAGCAAAATATCTAAAGGTATGTCACAAACATTACCCATACAAAAATAAAAAAAATATGAAAAAAGTCACAACGGATTTTCTTATTAGAATCCCCAAAAACCTAAATGACATAATGTTATTTGGTTTGTATTCAATGACATAATGTTGTCAATACACAACATTGATATCATTGAAAACCATTATCTTGATCAACTAAACAGCATATATATTAAGGAAGTGTAAATGTTTCATGGAGTACCACATTCTATTGTATCTGACTGAGATCCAAGGATTGACTTAATGTTACTTATAATTCTTCAACAAGATCTAGAATAAGTGTTTTGTTATAGTCCTTCTTATCATCCATAGATAGATGGTTAGTCTAAGAGAGACATTAAATCCCAAGAGGATATGATTATATATTAGTCTATGGATTTCAAATGTAGTTTGGATCATCACCTTCTGTAGTTGGGTTTTCTTACAACATAGATTTCACTCAATAATTCAAATGGATCATTATGATACATACATGAATGAAATCTTAGAACTTAAATGAGTAGGTATAAAGTTATAGAAATGATTCTTTTGGGACCTGTACAAGCTCAGGAGATGGCAGATAATGATAAAGTCATTCATCATCACATAAGGTCATCTCTGAGTCGATAGAAAAATTGTGTTGATAATCATCAATGAGATATAGAGTTTGATATTGTAGAAAATTTATTCCTATGAATATATCCTAGTAAAAATGTTATGTAATTTTTAAATAAGGGAAATTTTATCTCTAGATATAATTTTCCCTTTTAATATCTTGATCATATTGCGATGATAGCATATCATTTGGAACATTCACCAAATCTCTCTCAGATTAATGATGTGTTCCATGTATCTCTCCTTATTAAGTATATATCTAATCTTTAACATGTACTAAACTCCAAGGTTGTAATGATGGAATAGTCTCTCTCTTATAAGGAATAAATATTGGAGATTTTGGATCATAGAGAGAATGTTTTACAAAAAAAGACCACTCACGTGGTAAATTTTTCAGGATGACACCATAAATAAGAGGAAGCTATGTGGGAACCTGAGAATGAGATTAGATAAGAGTATCTTTAGTTTTTATATCATATTTATTTAATATTGACAGATAAAGTCAATAGGGGGTATAATGTAACAACATGAGATTTTATGATATATTTCTCTTTAAATAATAAGGGCTTCATTAACTTTCTTTACACGCAACATCGAATTTAAACAAACTACGATATAAATATTATTATTTAAACAAGTGCATTATAATATAGTAGTTTAAATTGGTGGTATGATTATGAATAAAAAATTATGAGAATAATATATAAATGTTTTAAATAATTTAAATTAATTTTTAAATAAGTACTAAATTTTTAGTACAATCATTTTATGCTTCAAAAATACATTTTTCAAGAACAAATTCTTTATTTTATTGATAAAATAATATAATTTATTTATTCCACTTATAGAAAATTTATTTGAAAAAATTAACTACATTTTTAAAAACAAACATCCAAAATTATCTTAGAAATAGTTTTTGAGAATTTTCTTAATAGATTGATTTTTCAATGAATAATGTAAAATACTATTTTTTTAACTGCCTTTTCTTTCAAAGCATTAAAAAAGGGCCATGTTTTTAAAATAGTTTTGAAAATAAAATTATTTCATTTATACAATTAATAATATAATTTATGTCATTGAAATTAATTTTTTGTTTTATTTTGGTATACAATTTTTTATACTTAAAAAACTTTTTTTATGGAAAACAGCATTTTTTTGCATTTTGGGAGGTAGAATTTAAATTAAATTATGCCACTTATATAATGGAAAATTGAATCTATATTTGGAGTAATAAGGATAAAATTAGTTAAATAGGTACCATTAATTTTTTTTCCATTATGAGTAGAAACATTATTAAATTTGTGTCACCTCTATAAGGGTTAAACAAGTAAAATAGGGCTAAAACATTATGAAAGATATATTATACTTTGCTAACACATTCTATTATCCTATTGGATTAGTGGAGTTAAGAAATCTACATCCATGTTTTCAATATATGGAATATTGGTGATAGGTTTCTTTGATTATGTCCTGTATATTATTTTACTAAAAGTATAAATACAAAATTCCACTCCCTTTAGATTAATATCACTAAAAAAGTTTCATAAGGGTAAAAAGAGGGTAAGATTGGTTATAAATGTTTATTTTAAATTTTCATTAATTATTTTAATCATAGTAATTTATTTTAAATTTTTAATGATTTAATAATTAACTTAGTTTCTTATGTCGCACTGAAACAATATTTATTCAATTAATAGAATAACTAAATAAATGATTTTAAAAATATTAAATAAAATAAAATTTGGAATAATTATCACATTAAATTAATTATATTAATAAATATAAAATATAATTTATTTTTTAATTCTTTATATTCAAACTGCATAATTATCATGATGATATTAAATTCAATGTAAATGAATTGTTCAAAAATGACATTTGTGATATTTTATAATAAATAATATTTTATTAAATGATTTAAAATTCATAAAAATATTATAATTGTCCAATTAAATGTTATGTGTATTAAAATATCAACCATGGTCCATTTATGGTTCATTGGACATTTTATGGTAACATTATTTACCCTTATAGAGTAAATAACTTTGATATTGTGGTAATTGTAAAAATGGATAACAGGGGTTAGAAAAAAGACACAAAGGGGAAAACATCACCTAATCATGTCCAAATTTTATTGTATGAAATTGTTTATAATTATTATCATACTTAATTCTAAATATATGAATTTTGATTATCTCAATTATAAAAATTAATTTATATTAATTTAATTCTTTAAGTAATTTTAAGATTTACCCTTCCCTAACTTATAAAAGGGCACATCTTCTCCTCTCTTCATCAGACCTTTTGAAATTTATATATCATTAAATACCTAAAATAATACCTTCTTTGATTCATTCAACATTTTTTAGATATTTTATTCTTTCTAAAAGATTATAACTTCAAGGCTTAAAGTGTACACAAATGAGGTGTCTCAATTAAGAGGATATTTGGACAGATAAAAGTTATAAAAATAATTTTGTTAAGGGATTTATGTTTCAATCACATTTTAATCAGAATTATTTATGCTAGAAATTATATTATAGAAATTATATGATCCATATCTGATAAAACCATTTCATTATTCTTCACCAATTTTTATTTCTAGAATATTAATATTTTACTACCATTTTCCTCTCTTTGGGACACACAAAGGTTCACAAAAAAGTTTTTTAAAAAAGCTGACCTTATTTCTCCTCTACTATTGGAAAACCATTTTTTTTATATTCATGTTTTCTAAAAAAACATTACTATTTTTCATTGATTGTTTAAAACCATTTTTACCATCTTTGACCAATCAAAAAAATTAAAAAATAATCTCATTACCATTTTCTAACCAAGGTACATTTTACAAAGGCATGAACCAAATCTTAGTTTTAAGGATTATGACATGAACATAATTCCCTTATATCATGACGATCCATGTTTTGAAGATTTCGTTATAATTTTTCTTTTTTATTTTCATGCTAATTGGTATCTTAGATATTTTTAGAATATTTTGTTACAAAATAATTGATTTCAAAATGAAAGGTTATTTTCCTAAATAATTGTTCTAGAGAAATTCTGAAGAAATTTTTCATCTATGATAACATATGTGACATCCTAAACGTGGTTAAATCAACAATAACCGAACCCAGTTGGACACATGTCCTCAAGAACACCTCCCCATATACCAGAGGCTACTGACTAAAAATTAGGGTCTATGGTGGAACCATGGAGAGACTATACCCTCATGATTCGAGTGTAGTACAGTGGTATAATCATAACATTCAATAATAGAAGCATAATAAATAAATGAATAGTGGAAGGATAGATACACATCACATAAATAACCAAGTATCTCATCCAATTGTGTCATATACAATGAGGATCATGGCATGCTATAAAAATGACACTAATACATGGTAACATGAATCCAATAAAAAACATGTATCAAAAGTGAAAAAATACCAAAAAGGAACTATCCCCAGATATCATCACAAGCCCAAATTATGTCCATGTGATCCCCTAATCCTATACACAGATAATAAATCATCAATAAGTAGTCGTTTTCCCATTCCCCTACCTGCATCCATGAAGTTTTTTTGGGTATCCAATGGTGGCCCAAATAGGGTTCAATATAACACTCAGTAGTCCACCACTAATGGTGTCCATATCAAGTCATGTCTATTCATATAATCTAAATCATTTTACATGTATAATATATGTACAAGTAAAATATTAGATTTTCTTTTATCCTATCTATCAAGTCTCACTATGAACTAAAATCTGAATCATAAAGATATCTATAAATCACAGCATGCATCAACCACAACATCCTACTCCATGTAATCCAGAGTCGGACATGCCTGTTCTAGGGTCCAAGGAGTATTAATTTCCAAGGTAAACAATAAGATAAGTAAATCAGGTATGTAGTATCTAAGGAGTAGAAATGTCCAAGGCATCCTATAATTCTATGTAACCAAGTAAATAGGTTCCAAGGAGTATAAATTTCCAAGGAATCCTATTGAGTTAGATTAAAGGAGTATAAATTTCAAAGGAATTATAGATTGTTAAGTAAACTAGTTAAACTAGATCTTTATAATAGAAATGTCCAAGGAATCCAAATAAGTCAAGAAAATTAGATCTAAGGAGTATAAATTTCTGAGGTATCCTAATGTGATCATATAATCCAAGGATTATAAATGTACAAGTAATATTAACATGTCAATTTAATAGGATCCAAGGATTAATAATGTCCAATGAATCTAAGTAAACAGGATCCATGGAGTATAAATTTCCATGGAATCCAAATATGGTCATTGCTCGAATGGACTGAAGGCCTTGTTTTTTATTTTATTATGGTTAATCCCCCTTTTAAGGGTTTAAGTGGAACCCTTACATGACCCGCATGCCTAAGGTACAAGGTCTAACATGACCCGAAGGTCAATACATGACTCGAATGCCCATAGGCATAAAATTCCCATTACAGGACCCATAGGCCCAACCCACTAGAAATTACCCTCCCTAGATTCTGCATCATTGATCACCCAACTCCCCACCTTGCATTACTAATCGGCTAGCATTTCCCTGTGCAAAGATGCACGGTGTCTGGTTCTGATGGTAGTTGTCATACCCTCTCGTTATTCTAATCTAGTTAGCTCTTCTTCTGGTGACTGATACTTACTCTGTTCGTCTTCTATGACATGCTTTGTGTGAACTGAGTTATTACATGGTCTATGTAGCCCGAAGGCCCTGAGGCCTGAAGGCCTCTTGGTGACCCGAAGTCCCTAAGACCCATAGGCCCAAACTGGTGGCCCGAAGGCCCCCAAATATGGTCGTTGTATCCAAGGATTCATAATAACATGTAATCACATGTAAATAAGGCATAATTTCTCTCATAATATCTCACTTAGTTCATTGAGGTTCCCTATATAACTGGTGAGATCATACAACCCAACAGGTTGGTATATCATCGATAGATACATGAACACACCTCAAATGTGGTTCAGGTTGAGGTTGAAAACCTCCAACCATCACATGATTCTATATGGGAAACCTAACAAGGTTCCATTAATTTAATTAAGGCATTAAATTAATTTACTAAACATCACCTATAAATTATGGCATACGGAAAAATGAAAAAAAATATGTGTAACAAGTCATTGAGGGAAATAATATAAACCACCTACCACATATTGGTAGAGAAACACTCATCCAGTCTCAACTTCCGATTCGATCTAGATCAGAAGAAAATGGAAGAACAATTGAACACCCTAAAAATAGGGAATAAGATCCTACACCAAAATATTGTTGTTGATAGAAAGGCAAACAATCAAAGGTGAAATAGGAATATAGTACTCACCAGCATGGATCCAATGATATGAACAACTATAAAATAAAACACCAAATAGAGTAATTACACCATAGACTTGTTTTAGGCTTGAATAAGAACTCAACTGGAGAAAAGTCTAGATGCTATAGGAAATGAGAAAAGGAGGAATATGTTTTAATCATTTAATCATTGAGGTAAAATGGTAATTTTACATCACAATACCAGGTCGCACGGTTTGGCTACACAGTTGTCCAAACTATGCACCAACTATGTGCACCTCTCTCTCCAAGAACCCCCTCACACAATCATGGAGCATGGTTAGACAAACCATGCGCCAACCGTTCATTTAGCCTCTGTTAAAAATTCCAGCATTCGTACACAGGTGTGTGGCTCTAGTTTTACGCTTTTCTCAAGACATGCGGCCCTAGATAGTGGGTTAGACCACCCCACACAGATTACTCAAACCATGTGGTTTGGGTGGAACATTTTCTACTAATTGTGTGTCCTAGTTTCCTTTTCCAAAATCTCAGGATATGGGCTCCAAACATGCCCGACACACCCTTTTTTCCTCTATATCCTCACTAGGAAACCATAATATATAAAAACCAAGGAATTAAACTATAAATAAAATGGTTTTGTACCTCATAAAAAATACGATATATTATAATCTTCCCCCGTTAAAGAAATTTGTCCCTAAATTGTATTTTCAACAATGGTCAAGCATCGTCTAAGAATAACTCCATCCATTGGAATTGTTCATTGGCCTCCTACTCCTAAGTCTCATCCTATACATATTCATGATTACATAAAACCTATACCATAGGAACTGACCAACCTTGGATAACATTCATGCTATGATAAAAAAATATAGATAGGATCCTCTTCAAAGTATATATCTACCTCCAACTCAACATCATCAAGCTGAAGAATATGAGATAAATAATAATTATATCATTGAAGCTGAGATACATGGAAGATGTCGTGCATGGCTCGATGCCTCTAAGGTAACTACAACTGATAGGGTACCGAAATATCTCTCTCTATAAACTAAAAGGTCATGGAATAACGAGGTGATATATTCCCCTATTTTTTAATCCATTTATTCCACATTCTAATACAAACCAGCAACAAAACATGAATCTTAGCCTATAAATCTAGTGGTTAGTGGTGAAGATCAACGTAAGACTTATATCTAGACTTTTTGTAGACATTTTCTTCATAATAATCTGAACCTACTCTAAAGTCCCCTACACAAGATGTGGACCCAGTAGCACTACCTCTACTACCTCAAACTAGCATAAGGGTGAACGGAAGAGTCTACTGTATAGGGCCTCATAAGGATCCATCTATATGGTCTTCTATAAGATATTATTAAAAGTTAAATCGGCTAGGGTAATATATCTCTCCCAATAACCACCAAAATAAAGGACACATTCTCAGATCATATCCTCTAAAACCTGTATCAAAAGCTCAGACTGACTATAGATCTGTGGGTGATAAGTTGTACTCAATAGTACCTATGAGCCCATGCACTCTGAAACCCATGCCATAATCATGACATGAATCGAGCATCTCTATCTTATATGGTATAACATGAAACCCTATGTAGGTATATAATATCATGAATGTAATTCCTCCCAAGATCTTCCTCTAAAAGAGTATCCAGAATAGGAATAATGTCAGTGACCTTTGTCAACCTTTCTAAGATCACCCATACATTGTCACTACCCTAAGGTTAACTAGGAAGTCCCATCATGAATACATAGTGATTCCATCCCATTTCGAATCAAGAATATGTAATGGATGTAAAATCCCTACTGGTCTCTAGTGCTCCACCTTCCCCTACTGGAAGGTGGCGCACCGAGTGACGAACCCAATTATCTCCCACATTATCCCTAACCACTTGTATTGATGGTGTAAGTCGTGATAAATATTGGTAATATCAGGATTCAAATCCCATATAGAGTCATGGGACTCTCACATCAAATCCTCCCAGATGTTCTTAGGAACCGAGACACATCCATGGATGTGTATGATCTCATCCTCATCAACAATCCAACCAGGTGGCAGTTCATCACCTGTAACACTCCCCCATAGGATCAATCCCTCGGAATCTAATAATTGTCTCATCCTCACCCTACCCTTAGTAGTTGAATTCACCGATAAATATGAGAGATACATCTACCTGTGACTATGTTTCACCTCAAAGTACATCTTGAGAAACAATGCAATAATCTTTCACTTGCTACTATCCTCCAAAACGTTATGTATCTAAGTCCTCCTTCTCAGTGCATCGACAACTAAATTTACCTTTCCAAGAATATAGGAAAGCTCAAAGTTAAATTATTGTAAGTATTCAACCCATTTTTTTCCTCATATTCAAGGAGAATTGTAAATATGTACTTGGGGAATTTATAGTCTATGTTCACCCTGAAATGATCTCCAAGTAGGTAATGCCTCCAACAGTGCAAGGCATGAACCAAAGCCACTAACTCAGGATCTTGTTTCGAGTAGTTCCTCTAATATTTCCTCAACTGATGAGACCCATATGCCAAAAAATTATCCTCCTATATCAAAAATGATCCCATACCTATACATGATGCATCACAATATATTGTGTAGCTACTGCTCTGCTCTAGAATAATCATGACCAACACTGAATTTAGTCTCCCTTTCTACTCCTAAAAGGCTATCTCACAAGCATATGACCATATAAAATTCATACCCTTATTATTCAAGAATTAACGAGGTGATTCCGATCATGATAAATCCTATATTAAGAGCCAGTAATATCTAGATATCCCCAAGAAACTATGTATATTAAATATGTTCTTGGGATTATCCTAGTAAACTAAATCTCTCACCTTCTATGGATTAACTAATACCACCGTCTCTGAGATAATATAACCTAGGAAGTGAATTGCATCCATCCATAAGTGACACATTATGACATTAGTATATAAAGGGTTCTATCTGTAACACCCGAGACTTTTATGTTATATAAACCATCAAAGGAATTTTTTTCTACACAACACTTGCTTGGCTTGCTTTACACGCAATCGCGACCTTCCTCGATAGCTTGCGTCGTACGCAATACCGAGTTTCACTAAACAACAATATGCTATTAAAACTAGCCGTTATGAATAGTAATAACCACTTTTTGAAATTTTATAAATTTTATTTTTCAAAATGGACTTCATTTTTGGACTCAGAATATCGAAATTAGCCTAGGGTGAAATTTTGGTATTTTTCTGAAAACTTTCAATTTTTGATAAATAGTGAAACCACTAAGTGGTAGGTTAAAAACTGAATTTTTGCATAAAACTTAATTTTACCGCTTCTGTGAATGGAATTTCAAAAATCCGACAGACACGGTTGATATCAGTAAGTAAAATGTGGTTCAATGAGATAAAAATAAATTTTTGGTGAATAGTAACTTTTTACTATTTTTACCGCGGTTAATAGTAAATATGGTAACTAAGGGTAAATATGATATTAATATTACCCTAACACATGTCCTAATTCTATTGGACAAGTGTAATTCGACCAAAAACAAACTTAGGAATAAAATATTACCATTTAGGCCCACTTGGATTAGATTAGGACATTTATTATTAATTTATTTAAAGAAGGGTTAAAATAGTTAAAATCAAAGTTTAATAAGTACATCATTTTTAATATGGGGTTATACATAAGATAAATTCGATTGTAAATATTCGTTAGAAAGATAAAAAGATTTCCTACATGATGGTATTTTATTTGTAATTTTTAGACATCGAATAATTTAATTTATTTATGACACAAAGATGATGCAGTAATTATCTTATTAATGAAATATTGACAAAATTAATAATATAAATACCAAAATAAATGTAATTTGAGACTTTTTATGCATTCCACTAATTTTCTAGGTTACTATGATATATTATTGTTGATTTAATCAACTTGGTTCGAACATATAATTCTGTTATGACTTTCACAAAAATCATATATCAAATAGTGTCAAAATTGACACAAAATAGTTTTTAAATCAAATATTATATTATTAATTGTTATTTTATTCCTAAAAATCTAAGGTTCGGCCAAATGACTTAGATAAGGATATATATATTAATAATAAACAATTTGGGGTTCGTTTGGCATGTTATAGTAAGTGTATTAACCATATAGTGAAAGAAAACAAAAAGACATGGTAAAAGTTAAATTAATTAACTTAGAGTTAAATCTAATTGATAAGGTTAAAACAATACCCTAAACTTGTCTAAATCCTATTGGTTGATAGGATTTCGACCCATCCCCACTTTAGCTTCGAAATAAGACCCTTTGGAACCATTATAAACCGATTTTGACTTTAATATAAAATAATATTTTGAGATATTCCTAAGGTGCCCCTCTCCTCCCTTATAAAAGGGAACCTCCTCCCCCTCCTCCTCACACCAATTTGAGCACTCAAGCTTGGCCAACCCCTGCCATTTTCTCCTCTCCACTTCCCTAGAATAATCCTAGAGGTCCTGGTCTTCTCCAAATACCAATCTTAGTTCCTTAAGTGGAGGATTCAAAGAGGCGTTCCAAAGAAGAGGTAATATCCATTACCGATCTTTTCAATTTCTTTCTTCTTCAACTTCTTCTTCTTTAGTTGTTTCATGATAAAGTAATAACATCAGTATTACTTACATACTGATATGTTATTATAAATATGAAACAACCCTTATTCAACTTCTATCCATCCTACGGAAAAAATGAAATCACCGCGCGTGCGTACGTACGGAATACCGTCTCCACGCCGTGGTGTAATCTATTTTCCACCATCACCTTACAAGGATGGGTATAATGGTGTAATGAGTAACTATATATGATTATTATGAAGTAATATTGATACTGAAATAATATATATATATACTCCAATACAATTCCACGATCATAGGAACGATATCATCACTCGTGCGTACGTACGGAATACCGTCTCCACGATGTGATGCGACTCGTTCTACATGATCTTCATTTCATAATGATTATATAAATGAATTGAATGAATGAATATGGTATATACTACACTAATACCATTCTGTAAATGAATTATCTATAACATAAAGATAAGAATAAGAATTTATTCAACAAAACACGCATAAGAACAAAAAGTTATAAAGACCCGAGTAACAAGTAACAATGAAATATTACTAACAAGAAGTTAATAATATGACCATATATGATCTCATATCAATATGATTCTGGAATAAGTCAATAACATTATTTAAACCATTATACAGGATCTTCGGACACGAACAAAGAAAATTGGACCTAAGGTAAGGGAAATATCACAATCTCATTTTTATCCGAGATTGTTTATTCGTAAGTATTTACTGGGGTGTATTTTATCATCCAAATACATGTTCCCTCAATATGTAATATTGTTTCCATCCACTTGAAATAGTTTAAATCCAATTTTACCCTTAGGTGAGTTTTTAGTAAAGAATATGAAAGGAATCTTTTGTCGTTTTTCCGTACGAGGTACTTTTTGACTTTTCCGACAAAAGTATGAAGAATGTTTTTTTTAACTTATACGGCATGAATGGATTTTTAAAACATTACTTCAAAGAAGCTTCATTTACAAGTTTTCAAGTTTATTTTTAATCAACTTCTTTTATTTTAAAGTTGTATGACATGTTATGAAAGGAAAAATGTTTTTGAAGAAGAAAGGATATTTTCCTCAAGAATTCAATTCAAGTGTTTTATCAAAATTATTTTCCATCTAAGATAATAAAGGGTTCTGTTTATATCCATATTTTTACATTGGTTTGACTATGTTGTGATGGAATTATGTTTATGAATTCATTTATCTTATATGAATTGATTTATAATGTCATGATGTTTCAAGAATCCCATTTTTGTTATATGTGTTATGTGATGATGTATGTTTTATGATTATGTGGCACACATAAGAAAGGATTCATTATAAGATGGGTGGGACCTATATCTCCCTCCAATGCATTGGGTAATGATTTTATATCTCATGAGATAGACATGGCTGGAACGGAAGGTTATTTCGGTTCAGTGATACCGGACTGAAACGAGGAGTGAACTCGGTTCAGAAAGGGACTTTGTCCACTAAGATAGTCTTGGAAATGAGTCATGACTAACAAGAAATGATTTTCCATGATTATGTGTGCATGCCACAAAGTTTCAAGTTTTATGTTATGATTATGGGGATCTCATTTTCACTTCTATGATTTATTCCATGTTAAGATATTATGATCTCTTTTGCAGGTTTTGATAAAGATATGATATGATTTTTATTTCCTTTATTTGCCCTTGCTGAGCATTTGAGCTCACCCTTTTATGTTTTCTTTTCCCCAGGTCAGGAAGATGGATATTAAGTAGAATATGCTAAAAGGGACCCTAGATATGATGAAATAAATGGGAGACACAGTAGAAGATTTATGAACCAGTTGTTTATGTTTCCCAGTTTCTAAAGACACTATACCTATACGGTCCTTTGTGGTTTTGTCATATGTTGTAATAAGTGTGCTTCAATTTTGAAGTATTAACAATGTATGTAAAGTGTGGGTCATTATAGTTGGTATCAGAGGAAAGGTATAGTCAACCTTTGGAAACTAGGATGTGAAAGCCTTAGTAAGAACCCTAAGGATAAGTCTAAGCATAGAACACAATCTTAGTGTTTTAGAAATGTCCTTGAATAACCTAGGATAAGACCTTAAGCATGAAAATTTTATTCTTGAATTATGTGGTTTCCTATTATAATTAGTGTTGCTCACACTATTCTTCTTGGTTTTAGTCAATGGCTGGAACCCGAAGGAACCATGTTAATGCGGAATGCGATGGGCAATGAAATGATTGTCCCCCTGAGCAACCAAACGATATGGGAGCTGGAATGCAAAATCTTGTAGCCATGCTCACCCAACTTTCTCAAGCTATGAATCATGCAGGATTTCCAAACGAGCAAAGGAGGGAGCAACATTCTGTTGAATCCTTCATGAGGCAGCGTCCACCTTCTTTCAGCGGGTCTGCTGATCCATTAGTTGCTGAACAATGGATTAGTACTACTGAAAAGATATTTTCAGTTCTTCAATGTTCTGAGCATGATAAAGTCATCCTAGAAGTGTATCGTTTGGAAGGAGATGCGGATCAATGGTGGAATCTTGTTAAGAATACGAGGCAAAGGGATGAAATTGAGTCTATGGAATGGGACGAGTTCAAGAACTTATTTTTCAATAAGTACTTCCCTCATATTCTCCGAACAAAGATGGAGAAATAGTTCCTTGAACTGAAGCAAAGGGATGATGAATCTGTTGGTACCTATGAAGCAAATTTTACCAGACTTGCAAGGTACGCTTCTGGTATTATTATCCAACCTGAGAGTAAGATCGATCGATTCTTTAGTGGCTTAAAACCAAGTCTTCGAAGGGCGTTAGCCATAAGGGACTTCAATAGCTACGAGGAAATCGTTCGATGTGCTCTCAAAGTCGAGATGGAGATTGGAGTAACCCATCAGTCACATGGGTTTGATAAGAAGAGGAAGATGGAATTCAAAGAAAAATCTAAAGAGCACACGGAAAAGAAGATGAGCTTTTCCTTATGCTCAAAGTGTGGAAAGAAACATGGAGGGAGTTGTCTTAAAGGGACAAGTAAATGTTTTAAATGTGGAAAAGAAGGTCATCGGGCATTTGAATGCCGTGATAATGGGAAGAAGATGTCTAATGACGCAAACAAAGGAAGGGATACACAGAATGAACCTACTACACTTCAATGTTTCAAGTGCAAGGAGATGGGGCATTATGCCAATCAATGCCCAAATCCAAGGGTTGATGATGATGGTCGACGTCAACAAACTCTTAAGGCTAAAGACAAATGAAAGTCACATGCAATTTCTATCAGCGATGTGGAGTACGATAACGATGTGGTGAAAGGTACACTTACCATCCACTCTAAAGTAGCAAATGTTTTATTTGATTCTGGATCCACCCACTCTTTTATTTCTGAAAAATTTTCTAAGGGTATCACCGTATTACCTCAACAATTAGATGTTGAGTTAGCTGTGACAACACCTAATGGCACATCAATCGCATCAAAAGTTTATAATTCTTCTCCGATCGAAGTTTGTGGGAAAGTGCTTCCTGCAAATCTTGTGATCCTTCCTTTAGTGGAATTTGATGTGATTCCTGGCATGGATTGGCTTTCTCTACATGGAGCTCATATCAATTGCCAAAGAAGGGAAGTCACATTTCATATTCCAGATCAATCTACGATCGTATACCAATGCAAGGATGAACATAACCTTCCAGTGGAAATTTATTCCATCTTATGGGTATTGATTCAACTAAATGAAGGTTATTTATCTCAAATGGTTGGTGAGAAACTCACGATTAAGAATATTCCCATTGTACGGGAGTTTGATGATGTCTTTCCGGAGGAATTGCCGGGTCTTCCACCAAATCGTGAAGTTGAGTTTTCAATAGAACTCGTACCGGGTGCTTTGCCTATTTCAAAGACACCTTATAGAATGGCCCCAATTGAGTTGCAGGAATTGAAGAAGCAACTCCAAGAGAATCTTGATAAGGGATTCATACGCCCTAGTGCGTCACCTTGGGGAGCACCTGTTCTATTTGTTAAGAAGAAAGATGGATCAATGAGACTTTGCATTAATTATCGAGAACTTAACAAGATCACTATCAAGAACAAATATCCTCTCCCACGCATTGATGACTTATTTGACCAACTACGCGGAGCTCAATACTTTTCCAAGATTGATCTTCGTTCAGGGTATCATCAATTAAGGGTCAAAAGGGAGGATATACCAAAGATGGATTTCCGTACAAGGTATGGACACTATGAATTTATAGTGATGCCATTTGGTCTTACTAATGCCCCTGCTATCTTCATGGATCTAATGAATAGAGTCTTTAGAGACTATCTTGATCAATTTGTGGTAGTCTTTATAGACGATATTCTTGTCTATTCAAAGAGCAAGGAAGAGCATGAAGATCACTTGAGAATTATATTGAAGACCCTGAGAAAGGAGAAGCTTTATGCCAAATTTACCAAGTGTGAATTTTTGCTTCAAAAAGTTTCATTTTTGGGTCACATAATCTCAAAAGAGGGGATATCTGTGGATCCAGCAAAAACAGAGGTTATCGAAAGATGGTCAAGACCAACAACAGTAACTGAGATCCGAAGTTTTCTTGGTTTGGCTGGATATTATCGACGTTTTGTAAAAGATTTTTCACGATTATCTAATCCAATCACCAAGTTGACTCGGAAGGGAGTTAAGTTTGTCTGGACAGAGGAATGTGAAGAGAATTTCAAGGAGTTGAAAAGAAGGTTATCCAGTGCACCTGTGCTCACACTGCCTTGTAGTGGAGAAAGGTTTGTGATCTACAGTGATGCATCCAAGAAGGGATTGGGGTGTGTTCTTATGCAAAATGATATGGTGATAGCTTATGCCTCACGACAGTTGAAAATCCATGAGCAAAATTACCCAACACATGATTTGGAGTTGGCTGCGGTAATCTTTGCATTAAAGATTTGGAGGCATTACCTTTATGGTGAAAGGTGTGATATTTATACTGATCATAAAAGTTTAAAGTATATTTTCACACAAAAGGAGTTGAATATGCGTCAAATAAGATGGTTGGAGCTGATTAAGGATTATGACTGCTCAATCCATTACCACCCTGGGAAAGCAAACAAGGTGGCAGATGCATTAAGTCGACAAGACCATGCTAGTTTATCCATGATGAGGATAACAAAAGATCCAATATTTATGGATTTACAAAGGATGGATCTTGGAATTATAATGGAAGGGGGAAAATCTTATCTTTCTCAAATGAATGTTCAACCATCTATACATGTGAAGATTAAAGAGGCACAGAAAGAAGATGTCGAGTTACAAAAGAAGGTGAGAAATGTTCCTGAATTCAACCTTGATTGTGATGGGATAATAAAGTTCAGGAATCGGGTTTGCGTTCCTCCCATCCCCGAATTAAAGAATGAGCTGCTGGATGAGGCTCATAGTTCATCATTCTCTATTCATCCTGGAAGCACGAAGATGTATAGGGACCTGAAAGAGTACTTCTGGTGGGATGGCATGAAAAGAGATGTTGTTTAATATGTCTCTCGATGCTTGGTTTGTCAACAAGTTAAAGCTGAGAGACAGAAGTCTAAGGGGATGTTACAACCATTACCCATACCCGAATGGAAATGGGAAAACATCACTATGGACTTTGTCACAGGACTTCCTAAAACATCCAAAGGCAATAATGCTATCTGGGTCATAGTTGATCGTCTTACAAAGTCTGCACACTTCATTCCTATTAGAGAGGATTTCTCTCTAGATCAGCTTGCCAGGATATATGTAAAGGAAGTGGTAAGATTGCATGGAGTACCACTTTCTATTATATCTGATCGGGATCCGAGATTTACCTCGAAGTTCTGGCGAAGTCTTCAGCATACTCTGGATACAGAGTTGAGTTTCAGCACTGTTTATCATCCCCAGACAGACGGTCAGTCTGAGAGAACAATTCAAACCCTAGAAGATATGTTGAGAGCTTGCTCTATGGATTTCAAAGGAGGTTGGGATCAACACCTACCTTTGGTGGAATTTTCTTATAATAATAGCTTTCACTCCAGTATTCAGATGGCTCCTTATGAAGCTCTCTATGGAAAGAAATGCAGGACTCCAACTTGCTGGGATGAAGTTGGGGAAAGAAAGCTATTAGGACCTGATCTCGTTGATGAAATGGCAGAAAAGGTCAGATCTATTCAACAACACATAAGAGCAGCTCAGAGTCGACAGAAAAGTTATGCCGACAACCGAAGAAAAGACCTAGAGTTTGAAGTGGGCGATAAAGTGTTCTTACGAATATCTCCCTGGAAGAGGGTTATGAGATTTGGAAAGAAGGGGAAGTTGAGCCCTAGATATATCGGTCCTTTCGAAATACTGGATCGTGTTGGGAAGGTAGCTTACCGATTGGCGCTTCCACCGAATCTCTCTCAAGTTCACGATGTGTTCCACGTATCTCTCCTGAGAAAGTACATACCAGATCCTTCACATGTACTCAGCTCAGAAGTTGTACCGCTGGAGCAAGATCTTTCATATGAAGAACATCCGATAGAGATTTTGGATCGTAGCGAAAAAGTCCTACGAAACAAGACCACTCACTTAGTGAAGGTTTTATGGAGGAACCACCAACTTGAAGAAGCTACATGGGAGCTTGAGGATATGATGAGGGAGAAGTATCCTCATTTGTTTGTTACAAAGTGACGAATTTCGAGGGCGAAATTCTTTTTAAGGGGGTTAGAATGTAACACCCGAGACTTTTATGTTATATAAACCATAAAAGGAATTTTTTTCTACACAACACTTGCTTGGCTTGCTTTACACGCAATCACGACCTTCCTCGATAGCTTGCGTCGTACGCAATACCGAGTTTCACTAAACAACAATATGCTATTAAAACTAGCCGTTATGAATAGTAATAACCACTTTTTGAAATTTTATAAATTTTATTTTTCAAAATGGACTTCATTTTTGGACTCAAAATATCGAAATTAGCCTAGGGTGAAATTTTTGTATTTTTCTGAAAACTTTCAATTTTTGATGAATAGTGAAACCACTAAGTGGTAGGTTAAAAACTGAATTTTTGCATAAAACTTAATTTTACCGCTTCTGTGAATGGAATTTCAAAAATCCGACAGACACGGTTGATATCAGTAAGTAAAATGTGGTTCAATGAGATAAAAATAAATTTTTGGTGAATAGTAACTTTTTACTATTTTTACCGCGGTTAATAGTAAATAGGGTAACTAAGGGTAAATATGATATTAATATTACCCTAAAACATGTCCTAATTCTATTGGACAAGTGTAATTCGACCAAAAACAAACTTAGGAATAAAATATGAGCATTTAGGCCCACTTGGATTAGATTAGGACATTTATTATTAATTTATTTAAAGAAGGGTTAAAATAGTTAAAATCAAAGTTTAATAAGTAAATCATTTTTAATATGGGGTTATACATAAGCTAAATTCGATTGTAAATATTCATTAGAAAGCTAAAAATATTTCCTACATGATGGTATTTTATTTGTAATTTTTATACATCAAATAATTTAATTTATTTATGACACAAAGATGATACAGTAATTATCTTATTAATGAAATATTGACAAAATTAATAATATAAATACCAAAATAAATGTAATTTGAGACTTTTTATGAATTCCACTAATTTTCTAGGTTACTATGATATATTATTGTTGATGTAATCAACTTGGTTCGAACATATAATTCTGTTATGACTTTCACAAAAATCATATATCAAATAGTGTCAAAATTGACACAAAATAGTTTTTAAATCAAATATTATATTATTAATTGTTATTTTATTCCTAAAAATCTAAGGTTCGGCCAAATGACTTAGATACGGATATATATATTAATAATAAACAATTTGGGGTTCGTTTGGCATGTTATAGTAAGTGTATTAACCATATAGTGAAAGAAAACAAAAAGACACGGTAAAAGTTAAATTAATTAACTTAGAGTTAAATCTAATTGATAAGGTTAAAATAATACCCTAAACTTGTCTAAATCCTATTATTTGATAGGATTTCGACCCATCCCCACTTTAGCTTCGAAATAAGACCCTTTGGAACCATTATAAACCGATTTTGACTTTAATATAAAATAATATTTTGAGATATTCCTAAGGTGCCCCTCTCCTCCCTTATAAAAGGGCACCTCCTCCCCCTCCTCCTCACACCAATTTGAGCACTCAAGCTCGGCCAACCCCTGCCATTTTCTCCTCTCCACTTCCCTAGAATAATCCTAGAGGTCCTGGTCTTCTCCAAAGACCAATCTTAGTTCCTTAAGTGGAGGATTCAAAGAGGCGTTCCAAAGAAGAGGTAATATCCATTACCGATCTTTTCAATTTCTTTCTTCTTCAACTTCTTCTTCTTTAGTTGTTTCATGATAAAGTAATAACATCAGTATTACTTACATACTGATATGTTATTATAAATATGAAACAACCCTTATTCACCTTCTATCCATCCTACGGAAAAAATGAAATCACCGCGCGTGCGTACGTACGGAATACCGTCTCCACGCCGTGGTGTAATCTATTTTCCACCATCACCTTACAAGGATGGGTATAATGGTGTAATGAGTAACTATATATGATTATTATGAAGTAATATTGATACTGAAATAATATATATATATACTCCAATACAATTCCACGATCATAGGAACGATATCATCACTCGTGCGTACGTACGGAATACCGTCTCCACGATGTGATGCGACTCGTTCTACATGATCTTCATTTAATAATGATTATATAAATGAATTGAATGAATGAATATGGTATATACTACACTAATACCATTCTGTAAATGAATTATCTATAACATAAAGATAAGAATAAGAATTTATTCAACAAAACACGCATAAGAACAAAAAGTTATAAAGACCCGAGTAACAAGTAACAATGAAATATTACTAACAAGAAGTTAATAATATGACCATATATGATCTCATATCAATATGATTCTGGAATAAGTCAATAACATTATTTAAACCATTATACAGGAGCTTCGGACACGAACAAAGCAAATTGGACCTAAGGTAAGGGAAATATCACAATCTCATTTTTATCCGAGATTGTTTATTCGTAAGTATTTACTGGGGTGTATTTTATCATCCACATCCATGTTCCTTCAATATGTAATATTGTTTCCATCCACTTGAAATAGTTTAAATCCAATTTTACCCTTAGGTGAGTTTTTAGTAAAGAATATGAAAGGAATCTTTTGTCGTTTTTCCGTACGAGGTACTTTTTGACTTTTCCGACAAAAGTACGAAGAATGTTTTTTTTAACTTATACGGCATGAATGGATTTTTAAAACATTACTTCAAAGAAGATTCATTTACAAGTTTTCAAGTTTATTTTTAATCAACTTCTTTTATTTTAAAGTTGTATGACATGTTATGAAAGGAAAAATGTTTTTGAAGAAGAAAGGATATTTTCCTCAAGAATTCAATTCAAGTGTTTTATCAAAATTATTTTCCATCTAAGATAATAAAGGGTTCTGTTTCTATCCATATTTTTACATTGGTTTGACTATGTTGTGATGGAATTATGTTTATGAATTCCTTTATCTTATATGAATTGATTTATAATGTCATGATGTTTCAAGAATCCCATTTTTGTTATATGTGTTATGTGATGATGTATGTTTTATGATTATGTGGCACACATAAGAAAGGATTCATTATAAGATGGGTGGGAGCTATATCTCCCTCCAATGCATTAGGTAATGATTTTATATCTCATGAGATAGACATGGCTGGAACGGAAGGTTATTTCGGTTCAGTGATACAGGACTGAAACGAGGAGTGAACTCGGTTCAGAAAGGGACTTTGTCCACTAAGATAGTCTTGGCAATGAGTCATGACTAACAAGAAATGATTTTCCATGATTATGTGTGCATTCCACAAAGTTTCAAGTTTTATGTTATGATTATGGGGATCTCATTTTCACTTCTATGATTTATTCCATGTTAAGATATTATGATCTCTTTTGCAGGTTTTGATAAAGATATGATATGATTTTTATTTCCTTTATTTGCCCTTGCTGAGCATTTGAGCTCACCCTTTTATGTTTTCTTTTCCCCAGGTCAGGAAGATGGATATTAAGTAGAATATGCTAAAAGGGACCCTAGATATGATTAAATAAATGGGAGACACTGTAGAAGATTTATGAACCAGTTGTTTATGTTTCCCAGTTTCTAAAGACACTATACCTATACGGTCCTTTGTGGTTTTGTCATATGTTGTAATAAGTGTGCTTCAATTTTGAAGTATTAACAATGTATGTAAAGTGTGGGTCGTTATACTCTCTCAATGTATCCAATATGATCTTAAGATGTTTTTCATGGTCATGTCAAGTGTGAGAATACACCAAGATATCATCCATGAATACCACCAAAAAAATCAAGATATGGATGTAAAATCCGGTTCATCAGTGCCACGAAGACTACTAGCGTGTTCATGAGACAAAAACGCATAAATATTTACTCATATAGACCATACCTGCTACAAAAAGAAGTATGAGGTATGTTTTGTGGTCAAACACGTACCTGATGATAACCTTATCTCATATCAATCTTCAATAAAACTCAAGCTCATATGGTATGGTTTAATAGATCATCTATCTGAAGTATGGGATTCCAGTTCTTAAATGTCAACTAAGTCAATTTATTTTAATCCATACATAAAAAAAGGGTTCCATCCACTTGGTGAAAAGCACATCGAACCCCATGGAGAAGTACTAGTTCAAATAAACCCCTTTGATTCCAAGTCCTCGAGCTACCACTTGAGATCCTACAACTTAGCAGTATCCATCCTATAAGGTGGAATGGAAACTGTTTTAGCTCTTGACACTAGTTTTATGGAAAACTCTACCTCTCTCTCAAGAGGTAGTCTTGAAAATTCATCCATGAAAACATCTCATAAATGATCAACCATTGGAAGTAAATCTTCTTAATGTGGTCCCGAATAATCTGGATATAAACTAGAAATATTGGGTTCTATTCTACCCATCCCACGATGATTAGGTACATCTCGACATGACCGAATATCCCATTCACCATTTTGAATAAAAAATCCACCCTCAAGTGATATAAAATTCACCATTTAGAGTTCGAAATAAAAAAAATCATCATAGTGAACCAACCAGTCCATCCATAGAATGATGTCAAACCCTTCTATATCGAGGAAAAAGAGGTCCCATACAAAGTTACACCTACCTATATTAAGGGGTCACTCCCTAAACTGGCATACACTATTTGATCATATCCCCAACTATAACACCCCAAGCTTCCATGGTACACTTCTCTTTCAATAATGCAATAGCTTGCATTGTACGCAAGTTCGAGATTCTAACACATCGCGACCAATCAAAGTAACCGTTATGAATAGTAATACCCACTTTTTGAAAATTTATAAATTTTACTATTCAAATTGGAATTCATTTTTGGATTTGGAATATCGAAATTATCCTATGTTGAATTTCTGGTATTTTTCTAAGAACATCCAATTTTCGATGAATAGTGAAAAATACTTAAAAACAACTTTTTTAATAAAAATAATTTATAGTGATAAATTATACAATTGAGTGGTTTTAAATTATAATTAGAATATACTTTTACCATTTTATCCAATGGTTGTCATTATAATTAATTTCACTTTGAAATTGGACATAAACAATTGTCAATCTTTTGATATATATTGTTTCTTAAAAACACGCTATTTGTTTGTACAACAGGAATTAACTATATAATTTATTAATGAAACTTCTATGTTTTGAATTTAGTAAAATAGACATCATTTTTGAATTTGGAATATCAAATATAGCATAGGGTAAATTTTTGGTATTTTTCTGATAATGTTTATTTTTTAATGAATAGTGAAAAATGTTGTATTTTAATTCAAAACCACCTTTTCATTCAATTTATTTATATAGTTAGATTGTCATTTTAATTGGTTTTAAAGTATAATTGAATTATGTTTTTATCAATTAATACAATTTTTTCCATTGGAAGTAATTTCACTTTTCAATTGGATGTAAAAACAAGTCAATCTTTTGATAGATTATACTTCTTAAAAATCCGTCTTTGTTTTTTACAATGGGAATTATTTTTAAATTAATTACTGTAAATTATGTGCTTGGAATTTGGTAAAATAGATCCCATATTTTTAATCATAAGTTACAAATTATGTAATTAATACTCTTTTGTTTTTGGACATTATGAATAGTAACGACGACAATTATCTTTAATTATCATGATGAATTAGTAATCGGGTAGTTAAGGGTAATGAAATAATATCATAATAATATAAAATGACCCCAAAATGTGTCCTAATGCTATTGTTTTTTTCATTTCCTACCATGGGATGCCTCATGCCAACTTAGGGACCCCATGGAATCACTTTTGTGTGATAGTGACATTTTATCATTTTATTTTTTTAAAAAGGGAAAATATAACAAAAGTATGTAACACCTAAGTAAAAAAAATTTAATTTTGTCTAAATAAATTATCTCTTAGACTATAAATATTCATTGTAAATATAAAAATATTTCCTACATCATGGTATTTTTTTTATAATTTTTAGACATTAAATAAATAAATTTATTTATGACACCATGATGATGCAGTGATTACCTCATTAATGAATGATTTAAATGAAATGAAAAGATAAGGTAACATATAAGAATTACACTTGTCTAAAGCCTATTGTATGGGTGGATTTCAAACCCTTATCACCCTATCCTCTAAATTTACCATTGTGGGACCTTTAAAATCTGAAAATCATTTCATAATAAAGTAACATTTCAATCTTTCCAAAAGAGCCCCTTCTCTCCTCTTATAAAAGGCCCCCACCTCTACCACCTTATTCACACCTTCAAAGTCATTTGGCTCGGCCAAAATCTACCCAAATACTCTCTCAACTTTCTTATCTTACTCCTATAAGCCTCACATTGGGCGTAAGTCTTTCCAAGGAATCCTTTGTCTCAAATCAAAAAGAGTTACCCGATTTTAAGGTAATGTCTTATCTTATGTTCTTTTGTTTTATTTTTCTTCTCCAACCCCTTAAACTCTTTTTATTCCTTTATTTTGTAACAAAACCAGTATATTCAATATAATAGGATGTTTTTATGAGAGGTATTTTATTTACACTTACACAAACCTCCTTCTAATGGTTAATGAACATACTGCTTCTGTGGGTGGCGAATTACTGCCTCACGAAACGATGATTGTTAAATCTTCTTTTAACACCTTTCATGGTGGCCATTAAGATGTAACTAAATTTATATATGATATATATTATATTTATGTTTTCCTTATGCTTCTGTATTTTTCATTTATGGCATACCTTTATGGTTTCCATTATGGGTAAACACGATAATTTCATTTTAGGGAGTGCGGACTACCGCCCCCTCAAAGTGATTTGAATCGTTAATGTCATATGTGGGACGTATAAAGGAAGGAGTTAAATGATATTATATATCATATTATATTGGAATTATAATATACCTTTATATCATCATGATTTCATTCCATTAAATATGAAATATAAATGAAAGTAACGTTCATGCGTACGTACGGCTTACCGTCTCCATGAACGGTGCATTTCATTTCTTACATCTAAATGTTATGTAATATTATAAATGCATGTATATACTGGATATATATGATATATATGATATCAATATTATTAATATAATTTTATAGATAATGGATATTTTACCACATGAAAAACTTGTAATTATAAGAAGTTTATTGTTGACTCAAGTACCAAAGATCGACAAAACGACCGTTATTAGCTTAAATGACTACATAATTTTCATAACATGGTAATAAGTGATATAAAAGGAATAATGAACTTGAAAAAGGTTCTTAAGCAAGTAGAGATTAACTCTAGTTTATTATTCAGGATATTAAAGAACAATCGAGTCAAGTCGGACACGAAGTAAGGGTTAATTCTACAACTTCTTCATTATTTAAGGTTGTTCATATGTAATTATCTACTGGGACCTCTTTATCATCCACATCCATTTTTCTTAAAAATGTATTTCAAAACTTTTTTACTATTTATTAAACAATGGGTTAGATTCATTTATACCCTTATATGACCTTATACATTTTTGAAAGGAATCTTTTCGTCATTTTCCAAACAATGTACTTTTTGGAATTTTTGACAAAATTAAGGTAAGAATGTTTTTTTAACTTATACGGAGGGTGCGGCTATTTTCTGCCGTTATAAAATCGTTGAAGCTTCCCTTAAAATCTTATAATAATATTTTAAAATTAAATGTTTTCTTTTAAAATTATGTGACTTTTAAATGATTTCAAAAAATATATTTCTCTCAAATAGTTTTGATTTCATCTATGTCAACATCCTTTGATTGATTTTAAGCTTATTTGAAGTTGATTTATTATGATTCAAAACTTCCATATTGTATTGAAGGTTTTGTGATATGTTTGAATGTGGATGTGTTATTTTTATACCATTCATGGTTTGTGGATAAAGTATTGACATTTCATATGCTAGTTTTAATACGAATATTTATGTTATGTTTAAACCTATTCATATGAGGAATGAATTGGACTTAATAAGTGACGGGTGGAGCCCGCTATAGCTCCTCGATGCATAAGTAGGTATCATGAGACAAACTAGTGTCTTGGAACGAGGCCTTGACAAAATCTTATTTGTATTCTTGGCACGAGGCCTTGGCTACGTGGTTATGATAGTCTGGCATTATGCATTCCATCATTATGAAAGTGGTTATTGATATTTAATGTGATTATTTGACTAGTAGAATATCCATGTGAATAAGTAAATGGCATTACTTCATTTTATTTTTTCCATATTATGATGAAGTTCAAGGTTAAAAGGATTTTTTTTAGTTATACATTTCCTTAAATATTTATGTTTATTTATTAAAGTTTCTGCTATATTGTTATCCTTACTGAGCATCTGAGCTCACCCCTTTCTATGTTTTATTTTTCCCAGGATGTGAAGAAATATTTTATGACTGACCTGCAGGGATAGTCTGAAGGGGATATGAGTGTGGACTATGGAGACTATGTTATTGTATTATTTCACTTTATGAGGTAATGTAACATTTATGAATGTATCTAGTTTTTTCAAGGCTACTAAACTAATCGGTCTTTTGAGACTTTATCTTTTGTGATCATGCCAATGTTACGTAATAATGTACTGAATTTGGGTAACCGGGGTCGGGGCATTACAGTTGGTATCAGATGAAGTTTAGTACTAACATTGTAAGCTAGATTTAGATAAACTCTGATTAGATTACATATCCCTAAGATAGACTTTGAGGATTAGTATAGAATAACTTCCTAGAATTTTGGTATTGTATAGATTTTGTGAGTTTTCCGAGCAATACATCCTTGTCTGGATACTAGAAGGTAGAGGCGGATCTGGAACAGATGTACCTAGGGGTAAAACCCAAAAACACCGCTTTGAGCTAGACTTGAACGGGAACTGGTGCAGGACAACAGGCCTTGCTGCACTCTTGGTTACGACACTCTCAGGGGATATGCTTAGGATAATTCTCATTTTCTTTAAAAATAATTATAAAGGGTTAATGAGTATATACTTAATCAAAGAAAACATTTATTTTTATGATTATGGATTATATCCATAAATAGTTCAATTTATGTTAAGCGTTTTAAAAGTATGGAATTATGTATTTTGATTCATGAACTGATCTAGTTTATGCCATTGTTTAGAAATGGCTCCTGGTGGAAGGAATGGAAACCGTATCAATGCAAACACTCCATGTAGGGATTTCCCTCCTGCTCAAGATAATTATAATGGAGCTGGTGATACAACTGGTGCTAATCAGCTTATCACCATACTGGGAAAACTCACTCAAGTTATGAATAATAACCTTACTCGTATGGAGCACCCTGATCCACAACATGGAGGATCAATGTTAGACCACTTCATGAGGCAACAACCACCAAAATTTAATGGGGTTACAAATCCAACAGTAGCTGAGCAATGAATAAATTCCCTAGAGAAAATATTTCAGGCTTTAAGGAGTAGTGAAAGGGAAAAAGTTGTCATGGCAGCTTACCACCTCACTAAAGATGCTGATCAATGGTGGTCATTGATTCAAAATAAAAATGAATATGAAGAAGTATAAAGTATGGAATGGAGGGAGTTTAAAGAGATTTTCTTAGAAAAATACTTTCCTCATGACCATCGAGCGGATATGGAAAGACAATTTCTCAGTCTGGGGAAAAATGAGGATGAGAATGTTTCAAAGTATGAAGATAACTTTACAAGGTTAGCGAGGCATGCGGCAAATTATATATGTAACCCAAGAAGTAAGATTGATCGTTTCTTTGATGGGTTAAAACCGTTTCTCTGTCGAGTATTAGTATCACAATCTTTCTCAACGTACGAAGATATAGTCTCGTGTGATATCAATACAGGAAATGAATTATCTAAGTCTTATGACAACAAAGTAAAGAAAGAGAAGAAGAGAATGGTGGAACAAGAGACAGATAAAGGGAAAAAGGGAAAAGAAGTATTTTCCATTATGCGATAATTGTGGGAGGAATCACCTCAGTACTTTCCTAAAAGGAATGAGAGTTTGTTGTAAATGTGGAGAAAAAGGTCATGAGGCTCGTGATTGCAAGGGAAAGAAAAAGGTTATCAATTTTGAATGCTAAAATTGTAGAGAAATGGTCCATTATGAAAATGAATGTCCTAAGAGTTAGGGAAACTTACCTCAAAAAAGGCCAAGGGGTCAAGTACAAGCTTATGTTGTTACTACATATGAAGTTGAATAATTATTGTATTTGTGTTTTTGGACTCAAGAACTATATTATGGTTATAAGAATAATGTGAAATATATATAAGGATTGTACTTCAGTACTTGTTGTTTTCATTAAGGTTTTAATATTATGAAGGTAATCATATTTTTAGTATGTGACAATAGGAGAAACTTTACTTTATTTGGGGAATCTAATGTTACAATTGATTTTGGAATTTAGAGACCTTTTAGAGAAAGTCTGGACAGAGATATTTTGGATAACTATAAAGGTTAGAATAGATTAAGTTGAACTTTGGATAGTATTGTTTAAGGTTAAAACATTTCTGAAGATTATTTTTTAAATATTATAATACTATAGTTTTAGGAAAAGGACAACCTACAGGTCGGGAGATAACCCGTCGTGTCGGACAAAGCTGCAGGAATAAAACCCACAACTATAGTGAGACAGGCCTTTATTACCTACCACTAGCCTACAGGAAGTCCCTGGTTATTACAAAATATTTTTCTTCATGGTATTTTTTAATATTTGGACCCTTATACGATTAGGATAAATATATTATTTTTGAGTTCTATTATCTTTTTGAGTGAAAGAGGAGTGTGTGGTATAAATTAGTTGAAGGATGAAATTCTAATTGTCAAGTGTATATATATATATATATATATATATATCTTATTCTATGAAGAAATTAATTCTTAAACTTTAGGGAAGGGATATTAAAACAAAAATGTGTTATCCTAATACCTTATGTTTTGTTTAACTAATGATATTTTAAATCATCATAGATTGATGGCTTTGAGGCCCTCAATTTTACACTTGTTTGTGATTGATAACCTCAATCACTCCCTAAAAATATTTACGTTTTTCCTCCAATTATGTGTCTTGAATTTCCACCAATGTTCACCTAATCGAGATCATAATTTTGTGGTGAATTTTTCATTTCCCTTTCCCTCTTATTAAGGCTAAATTTTATTAACCTTATTTCTGATGTGGGTTTTCCACAAAGGTATTTTCTACTTTCAACCTTTTATTTTAGAAGAAAAATTTCAAATTGCGAGGACGCAATTTATTGAAGGAGGGGATAATGTAACACCCCAAGATTCCATGGTACGTTTCTCTTTCAATAATGCAATAGCTTGCATTGTACGCAAGTTCGAGATTCTAACACACCGCGACCAATCAAAGTAGTCGTTATGAATAGTAATACCCACTTTTTGAAAATTTATAAACTTTATTATTTAAATTGGACTTCATTTTTGGATTCCAAATATCTAAATTATCTTATGTTGAATTTTTGTTATTTTTCTGAGAACATCCAATTTTTTATGAAAAGAGAAAAATACTTAAAAACAACTTTTTTAATCAAAATAATTTATAGTGATAAATTATACTATTGAGTGGTTTTAAATTATAATTAGAATATAATTTTACCATTTTATCCAATTGTCGTCATTATAATTAATTTCACTTTGAAATTGGACATAAACAATTGTCAATCTTTTGATAGATATTGTTTCTTAAAAACACGCTATTTGTTTGTACAGCGGGAATTAACTATATAATTTATTAATGAAACTTATATGTTTTTAATTTGGTAAAATGGAAATAATTTTTGAATTTGAAATATCAAATATATCATAGGGTGAGTTTTTGGTATTTTTCTGATAATGTTCATTTTTTAATGAATAGTGAAAATGTTGTATTTTAATTCAAAACTGCATTTTCATCCAATTTATTTATATAGTTAGATTGTCATTTTAATTGGTTTTAAAGTATAATTGAATTATTTTTTTATCACTTAATAAAATTTTGTTCATTGGAAGTAATTTCAATTTTCAATTGGATGTAAAAACAAGTCAATCTTTTGATAGATTTTACTTCTTAAAAATCCGTCTTTGGTTTTGATAACGGGAATTATTTTTAAATTAATTACTGCAAATTCTATGTTTGGAATTTGGTAAAATAGATCCCATATTTTGAATCATAAGGTCCAAATTATGTAATTAAGACTCTTTTATTTTTGTACATTATGAATAGTAGCGGCGACAATTATCTTTAATTATCATGATTAATTAGTAATCGGGTAGTTAAGGGTAATGAAATAATATCATAATAAAATAAAATGACCCCAAAATGTGTTCTAATGATATTTTTTGTGTCATGTCCGACCATGGGATTCCTTGTTCCAACTTAGGGACCCCATGGAATCACTTTTTTGTGATAGTGACATTTTATCATTTTATTTTTTTTAAAGGGGAAAATATAACAAAAGTATGTAACACCTAAGTAAAAAAAAATTAATTTTTTCTACATAAATTATATCTTAGACTATAAATATTCATTGTAAATATAAAAATATTTACTACATCATGGTATTTTTTTATAATTTTTAGACATTAAATAAATAAATTTATTTATGACACCATGATGATGCAGTGATTACCTCATTAATGAACGATTAAAATAAAATGAAAAGATAAGGTAAAATATAAGACTTAAACTCGTCTAAAGCCTATTGTATGGGTGTATTTATAACCCTTATCACTTTAACCTCTAAATATATCATTGTGGGACCTTTAAAATCCAAAAATCATTTCATAATAAAGTAACATTTCAATCTTTCCAAATGAGCCCCTCCTCTCCTCTTATAAAAGGCCCCCACCTCTACCACCTTATTCACACCTTCAAATCCATTTCTCTCACACAAAATCTGCCCAAATACTCTATCAACTTCCCTCTCTTACTCCTAGAATCCTCACTTTGGGTATAATTCTTCCCAAGGAAGCCTTTGGATCAAATCAAAAAGAGTTACCCGATTTTATGGTAATGTCTTCTCTTATGTTCTTTTGTTTTATTTTTCTTCTCCAACCCCTTAAACTCTTTTTATTCCTTTATTTTGTAAAAAAAACATTATATTAAATATACTATGATGTTTTTATGAGAATTATTTTATTTACACTTACACACACCTCCGTCTAATGGTTAAAGAACTTACTGTTTCTATGGGTGGCGAATTACTGCCTCACGAAACGATGATTTTTAAATCTTATTTTAACACCTTTCATGGTGGCCATTAAGATGTAACTATATTTATATATGATATATATTATATTTATTTTTTCCTTATGCTTCTTTATTTTTCATTTATTTCATACCTTTATGGTTTCCATTATGGGTAAACACGATAATTTCATTTTAGGAAGTGCGGACTATCGTTCACTCAAAGTGATCTGAATCGTTAATTCCATATGTGGGACATATAAAGGAATGAGTTAAATGATATTATATATCATATTATATTGTAATTATAATATAACTTTATATAATCATGATTTCATTCCATTAAATATGAAATAGAAATGAAAGTAGTGTTCATGCGTACGTATGGCTTACCGTCTCCATGAACGGTGCATTTCATTTATTACCTCTAAATGTTATGTAATAGTTTAAATGAATGTATATATTGGATATATATGATATATATGATATCAAGATCATTAATATAATTCTATAGATGATGGATATTTTACCACATGAACAACTTGTAATTATAAGAAGTTTATTGTTGACTCAAGTACCAAAGATCGACAAAACGAACATTATTAACTTAAATGACTACATAAGTTTCATAAAATGGTAATAAGTGATATAAAAGGAATAATGACCTTGAAAAAGGTTCTTAATCAAGTATATATTAACTCTAGTTTATTATTCAGGATATTAAATAATGATCGAGTCAAGTCGGACACGTGGTAAGGGTTAATTCTACAACCTCTTCATTATTCAAGGTTGTTCATATGTAATTATCTACTGGGACCTCTTTATCATCCACATCCATGTTTCTTAAAAATGTCTTTCAAAACATTTTTACTATTTATTAGAAAATGGGTTAAAGTCATTTATACCCTTATTTTACCTTATACATTTTTTAAAGGAATCTTTCTGTCATTTTCCAAACAAGGTACTTTTTGACATTTTCGACAAAATTAAGGTAAGAATGTTTTTTTAACTTATACGACAGGTGTGGCTATTTTTCGCCGTTATAAAATTGTTTAATATTCCCTTAAAATCTTATAATAATATTTTCAATGTAAATGTTTTCTTTTACAATTATGTTACATTTAAATTATTTCAAAAAAGATATTTATCTCAAATAGTTTTGATTTCATCTATGTCAACATCCTTTGATGGATTTTAAGCTTATTTGAAGTTGATTTATTATGATTCAAAACTTCCATATTGTATTTAAGGTTTTGTGATATGTTTGACTATGTATGTGTTATTTTTATACCATTCATGGTTTATAGAGAAAGTATTGACATTTCGTATGCTAGTTTTAATACGAATGTTTATGTTATGTTTTAACCTGTTCATATGAGGAATTAATTGGACTTAATAAGTGATGGGTGGATCCCGCTATATCTCCTCTATGCATTGGTAGGTCTCATGATACAAACTAGTGTCTTGGCATGAGGCCTTGACAAAATCTTATTTTTAGTCTTGGCATGAGGCCCTGGCTACGTGGTTATGATAGTCTGGAATTATGCATTCCATCATTATGAAAGTGGTTATTGATATTTCATGTGATTATTCGACTAGTAGAATATCCATGTGAATAATTAAATGGAATTAATTCATTTTATTTTTTCCATATTATGATTAATTTTAAGTTTAAAAGGCTTTTGTTTCAGTTATACAATGCCTTAAATGTTTGTGTTTATTTATGAAAGTTTCCACTATATTTTTATCCTTACTGAGAATTTGAGCTCACCCCTTTTTATGTTTTATTTTTCCCAGGATGTGAAGATATATTTTATGACTGGCCTTCATGGATATTCTGAAGGGGATATGAGTGTGGACTATGGATACTATGTTATTGTAGTTTTTCAATTTATGATGTAATGTAACATTTATGAATGTATCTAGTGTTTCCAAGGATACTAAACTAATCGGTATTTAGATACTTGATCTTTTGTGATCATGCCAATGTTACGTAATAATGCACCGACTCTGGGTAACTGGGGTTGGGGAATTACACCAACAGAGTATCAAGTGTCATCAGGCCATTGTAAAATAGAACATTGAGCTCAAGGCTCTCCATAACAGGAATAGATATAAAGCTATAAGAATCACCAGTATCAAAAATAAAAAATAATAACATAAAGGATACTATAATAGTACCTATCATGGTATAAGGTCTGATGCTCTGCTACTTAGGTATCATTTTTACTAAATACATTTGGTATGAATGGTGGCCCTAAGATATACCCTAACTACCCTGAGCATGTATGCACTTCTATCACTAAAAATATGGTGACTGGCTACCCCGGTCATGACCACCACCTCAGCCTGATCAACCGGTCACACTCCAACTCCCTTCCTAAAAAGATTTTGTTGAATTCACTCTGAAACATGGAGTAGGTTTAGAACCCATATCAATAGATGCTGGAGTAAAGGTCCTGAAAAAATATTGTAGATAGACCATCCTGCTGCAAGCTCAGCACTCAACTGGGTATCTATCTCACTAGCTCCTTATATGTACCTACCTTCCACACTAATGACAGAGAAAATAACTACCAGTAATCATACTATGGCTAGTATTCTCCTCACAAAATACCTTAAAGTTTCTCTTCTTACTACCTTACACATAACCACTAGGTCGAGAATCTGATCTACCCTACTCTATACCCCCAGATTCTGTAAAGTTATGTTTTGTAATCAAAGAATGGTTTACTATTTCATATATGATAGTAATTTATAATATTTTCACCAATGATTATATGTCATATCTAAGACCATCATAAAATATCCTAGATTTTGATAGCTTGTCACTTAATATAATAGGTTTTAAATGATTGAGATCTATAAAAGAGGCCGAATTATCAATAATTGAGAAGGTTCCTAGCTCCATATGCATAGAGTCTCTAGATCTATTGTCCCTATATGTATTGGGATAGAAATAGTCTTAATATTATATTTATAAATCCATCCAAGCTATATCCCAATGATTATTCATCTGAGTAATCACATCCCACCATCTCTTGGAAGGATCCCAGAGAATATACATAGCGATCTTCACTCTCCTATCAGGATATGTCTCAAGATTCTCTAATATTGATAACATTGTCTCTATCCATGAATCTTTATCCTATTCTCCACCATCCATCAAAAACATGGGTGGATACTGCTATAGAAACTCATGTGCCAGCTCTTCCATATTCAGTGTAGGTTGCGGTGCCCCCTGAACTATCTCCATAAAATCTGAAAATCCCTCTTGAAACTAGACCTCATCACCCATATCAAGGTATAGAATGTGGTTCTTCCAGAGGCACTACTAGAGGCTCAACTGGTGCCCCATGGACCACCACCTCTAGAGTATGATCATATCCACCCTTCTAGTGCATAGCTGGATGACTTCACAGTGGAATATATCAAAAATCCCTATAGCACTCCTTAGTAAGGATTTGGTAACAAAATAATCATATATATATCATAGGATAGGCACAAGCCTTCCGAACATAAGTCACACCCCTCTACCTACTCTTAAATCTAGATCATGGTGTCATATAAGTCATAATAACATATGATATGATGCCTACTTCCCACTACTAAGTTCAGGTCAGGGTCAAGTCCTCTTCTATGAGTTAAGGATTTTGATATACAAAGTTTGATGTTTAATTTATAAAAGAAAAATACCTTTAAATTGAAATTGGAATCTCTATTTAATGATAAAAAATCATTTTAGAAATCAATTTCATTTAAAATAATTTTCATTTATAAGGAAATTATTTTAAAATTAATGAAAAATATAGATCACCACTTTCAATTTATAATGGACCATACACCTTATAAATAAATTTTTGGTATCCATTTAATCATATCCAATCATTTATCAAGTACCTGTGAGAAAAGATAGTATAATTCCATGGATATAGAATTAAGAAACTAAAACATGCTACAAGAAATGCACATAGTAATATAAACATGTCATGGAATAATGCATGACATATAAATCCTAAATTACCTATAATGATGCATGATTCAATATCTCCTTGCCATGCCAGGACAAGGGTAAAAATATATAGTCATAAGGAACATCAAACATCATTCTTGTCACCCAAAAGTGAGGCCAAATCTACTATAACAGGAATAAACCAAAACAAAATATACCATCCCAGTAAATTTGGATTTTTTCTATACATGGGTTAGCTACTCCCAAGAACAGATTATTTCCAAATTTCAACACATTCCTAATATACTTTCTCAAATTACCAAATGATAAGAAAAACTATTAAACATCACTAGTACCACTTTGTGACGTCTCTAACCCGGTTCACTCAATAGTAACCGAACCTGGTTGAAAAAATGGCCTCAAGCAAGCCTCCCCATATGCGAGAGGCTTCCAACTAGTATTCAGGGTTAATGGTAGAACCATGGGGAGACTATAACATCATGATCAAATTGTAGAAAAGTTTTATAATCATAATAATAAATATTGTAAGTATAAGAAATAATTGATCAGTGGAAAGATAGATGCCCATCACATAAATAACCAAGTATCCCATCCAATAGTGTAATATACAATGATGATCATGGAATTATAAAAAAAGACAAAAAATACATGGTAACATGAATTTAGTATAATACATGTATCAAAAGTAAAAAAAAAGGAACTATCCCCAGATAGAATCACGAGCCCAAAGACTAATCCTATAATCCTATTCTCCTATGAATAGTCAATCAAGAATCAGTAAGTGGGAACTTTCCCAAATCCCTACCTACATCCATGAATTCTATTCAAGTGCCCAATGGCATCCCAAAGAGGGTGTGATATGACACTCAGTAGGCCACCACCAATGGTGTTTATAACAAGTCATATATGTGCATATAAGATAAAGTAGTGTAAAGGTATAATAAATGTACAAGTAAAATAGTAGAAGTTATGTTATCCAGTCTATCAAGTCTCATTGTGATCAATAAAAAAATCATAAAGTTATCTGTAAAGCATATAATGCATCAAAAATGCTGGTATATGTTGTGTAATCAAGAGTTTTTCCTACCTAGGCTAGGGTCTAAAGAGTATTAATGTCCAAGAAAACCAATAATCCAAGTAAAGATGGTATACAGGATCCATGGAGTATAAATTTATAAGGTATCCTATAATGATATTAAATCAAGTAAATATGATCCAAGTAAATGTTCAATGCATCTTATTGAGTTGGATCCATGGAGTAAAAATTTAAAATGCATCCTAGCATATCAAGTAAACTAGTTAAAATGGATCCTTAGAGTATAAATGTCCAAGGTATCCAAATAATCAAAGTAATTCAAATCCAAAGAGTAAAAATGTATGAGGAATCCTAATGTGATCATTAGATCCAAGGAGTTGAAATATCCAAGGAATCCTTACAAGTCAATTCAATATGATCAAAGTAGTAGTAAGGTTTAATGCATACAATTAGGTAGGATCTATGGAGTATAAATGTCTATGACACCCAAATATGGTCATCAGATCTAATGAGTTGTAATGTCAAATGCATCCTAACCAATTCATTTATCATTTCATAAACCATTTCATTTCATGCATAACCCATGAATTCATCCAACACATTCCATAGTTTCCATTTAAACCATTTAAATATTTTAATAACATAGAAATGAGGCATAATCCCTCTCTAAATACCTCACTTAGTTCATTAAGGATTCCTCTACAACTGGAGAGCTCATACAATCCAACGGGGTGGAATATCATAGGTAGATACATGAACACACCTCAAATATGGTTCGGGTTGAAGTTGAAAACCTCCGACCATCACATAATTCTATATGGGAAATCTAACAAGGTTCCATTATTTTATTTAAGGCATTTAATTAATTTAGGAAGTACTGCCATGAAAATCCGGAATGTGGCATAATGGAAACACGCTATAAACAATGATACATTGAGGGAAAATATATATACCACTTACTTTATCTTGGTTTAGGAACACTCATCCAGTCTCATCTTTTAATTAGATCCAGACTATAAGAAAATAGATTAATGGTCAAACACCCTTAAAATAGGAAATAATATCATACACCAAAATAAAATCATTGATAGCAATGAAAATTGTGAAAGGTGGGAGATGAATAGATCACTCATCAGTACGGATCCAACAAGATAAATAGCTCTCGAATCTAATTTCAAATGAATTAATTGCACCAAAACCTAGTTTTAGGCTTGAGGAATAACTCAAGTATAGAAAATTATGGCCACTAGAGGAAATGAGAGAATAAGGAAGAAGGTTTAATCATTTAATAATTAAGGGAAAATGGTAATTTTCCCTCACAATAATTGGTTGCATGGTTTGTTCATATGGTTGGCCAAGCCATGTTCCAACCATGCACACCTCTTTGTATAAGAACCACCCTCACATGGTCATGGAACACGGTTAGAAAAACAATGTGTTGACAGTCCATTTAGCCTCTATTAAAATTTGAATCAACCATGCACAGGCATGAAGCTATGGCTTCATGGTTTCCTGAAACTATGTGGCCCTGGATAGTTGGTTGGAGCACCCCGCATGGTTTACTCAAACCATGCATCCTGGGCGACATGATTTTTACTAACCATTCATCTTAGCTTCCTTTTCCATAAACTTGGGATCTTGGATTTCAAAAAGTCTCAGACACCCCTATTTCCTCCATAGCCTCACTATGCATCAATAATAGGTCAAAGACAAGGAATTAAACCAGAAATAAAATAGTTCAGTATCACATAGAAATGTCAGGATCTTATAAAATCCTTTGAATTTGTTATGATTTAATAGGTATATGATCCAATTATACCATCCTTATTCTTTCTATGGATGGTCATTCATTATGATTATGATATGTTTAGAAAAACAATTTATTTTCCATTGGTTATGATATTATGATATGATGAATGTTTTATGTTCTTATGATATTTATATTAATGAATTATGATTATGAAAAAATTGGGTTTATTACAGCCCTCCAATTCATTGGGTAAAATTATATTGATAACTCATGAGATGATAATGATAAGAATGGATATAATTGTGAATAGATTTATTCACATAATGATGCATGTGTTTGAATACTTATATATATTCTCATAGGAATATACATTGAAATGATTAATAATAGCTTTGTTAAAATTTTGATATGTGTGTATGATCACTTTATAGCTATACTCACACAGTTATCCATGAATGTGATTGAATTTATCAATTTTTAAAATATTATAATTTCCTATTCATGTCATAAAATGTGCATATGTTATGTCTTTTGAATGATTATTACTACTTTGACACCCTTATCGAACATTTATCAAGAAATGAATTGATTATTGAGCTTATGATCTAAGATATTAGGGATTTGAATATTCTATTTTCATAACATGAACTTGAATATTTCATTATACCATTTTGATCATATTATCCTAAAATAATTGATATCTCTTATTTTTACCCATACTAAGAATCTGAGCTCACCATTTCTTATATTTTCCTTCCCTTAGTTTTGATAGAAGTCTCTATGTGTTATGAGTCTAAAATGGTATATTATGTAAGGAAATGTATTTTATATAATTAATATTGTAGTTAAATAATATATTTATATATCTATTCTCTAATAAAATAAATCATTATGGTCCTCATGTGTGTATTACTGTGAAATATATTGAATATTCCAATAAAAATGATGTAGTATTTATGTATGTTGTGCTCATGTCATTTTAAATCCTTTAATATATTCCTAATTTGAATTTGTTTTACTATATAATTTAATTATCCAATTTTCAAGTAATTTTGCAAGTGTAAAGGATCACTATGATTTGTAGTGGTGTTGATTTTATTGATCTCTTCTATATCACTACTAATAAATATTATGACACCCTTTGATGTGGAATTTGAATCACTATATAATCCTGGTCTGGATATTTGAGGGTTATAGATACAGTTTATAATGCATCCTCTTAGGAATATTTTGAATTAAAATTGTTAGGAAGTGTTTTCTATTAAATGAATTTATCCATCAATCCTCATACATAATCAAGATAGAGAATCAGCATTTTCTTATTGATGGAATTTTCACCATTAATTCTCTTAATTTAAAATTATTAACCATCATTAATAATTAATCATTCTGTTGGTAAATTCATGTTCAATTCCAATCCTAATTTAAGAGCTTTATACTCTTCCTTTTAATTTTTTCATCCTTCTAAAAGTTGGAATGAGTAATTTATAATTTTTTCCCCTATAATGATTAATACAACCCCAAAGATAACCCTATGGAGATTTATATTCTCTATATTTATTTGAGTTTTTATCATAGAGAAACTATCAAAAAAATTACCTTATTTGGGATGTTTTATAGGTAGTGAAAACTAATTTATAAATGATATCTATGTCTAGTAGTGACTTATCTAGGTTGTGGTGTGCTAAGAGAAAGTTTATTTATTCATTTCATTAGATAAAATTATAAGACATTAATTTAATGTTTAACCATTGAAAATTGATTATATTATATGATATATTCAATGTTATTAAAAGAAATCTAAGTATGTATTTCAATAGATCAGCCTAGGAGATCATGTAGACCTCTTAGTGGTATAAATAATGACTCAACTTCTAATATGTGAAGATTAGTGTAGTGAATATCCTTTGGATGTTAGAATATCAAGTCTCAACATCCATCATTTTCATTTAGATATAGTATACACTACATTCCTTTCCCTTGTTATTCTTCTTAGTAAGGTAGTAATTAATATATCACTCCATAATTTCCATATAAAGGATGTGGGGTTATCCTTCTACACATAGAATCAAGATAGGTGGGTATATAATGTATTATTTGAGAATTCCAAATTATTTATGAAAATATTTTTCCCAGTGATAGGTGACCCCTTTTATCAATAAAATTGTAAAGGGTAGTCACTTTCTTGCAACATTAGCTATAATGAGCCTAACATAAGCAAACTTCGCTTAAATTACTCAATATTCCATGAGGTTTTTTAGTGTTGGAATGTAATGTTTCACCTTAGTAGTTACGAGGCCCACTTCATTGTAACAATAGAATACCAAGAAGCTAATGAATTTTACTAATTTAACCCTCAAAGATCATTTCATGGGGTACATTATCTTTCTATGTTGTTGAATTTTTCTTATTACATCCTCCATGTTAGTAAGAATATTACATCATCATTGTTAATTTACCACTATGGTGATCATGTATCACTCTATGGTATTCTTTAAAAGGACATAAAAATATGATTCATGGAATTTGGATATGTATTGTCAGTGTTCTTTTAGACAAATGGAATTACTTGATACCAACATACCCCCTAAATTTTCCTAAATTCAGTTTCCTCATCATCTTCAGGGGCCATTCAAATCTAGTTGTTTCTAGAACACATACCCATAAAACAAATGGACTAAAGGCCTATATTTTTATCAATTAGTAGTTCCTTGATTGATACTATGAAATCACCCATAGAGAAATGGCTATTTAGATCCCATAAATCAATATCATCCTTCATTATCCTATTATTTTTCTTGATGGAGATTATGTTTACAATTTATTTTCAGTATCGATAATCCCATAAAATATTGGATTTGATCATCTTATCTTCTTTCCATACCAACTGGTCCACATGGATTAGATTAATTTCCCTTTCTACCTAGGTACAGCTTGGGAGGTCATCCAGTAGAACCAATTTATGTGTTTTCACTAGGAGATTCATCTTGGTAATTTTTTTTATAATTCCATATGAATATATCTAAATTTTACTTTTTAAAAATATATATGCTTTATGATCATTAAGAGTCTTGGATGGATTGATTAAATATTGATATAGATATTCCTCCTTAATAAAATTAACCTATATGAGTTCATCAATATTGTTTGAGACTCCTTCCTTGAATACTGGAGTAAAATCATTGATTTCATCCTCTTCCTATTCACCTTTTTTGGTGTGGATAACATATGAGAACCTTGAGATCCATGAGATTATAAGGGGTTATTTTTTCCTCATTTGGGATCACATCTTCATTCAAATTGTTTAGCTCCATCTAACATAGATGTCACCATTATAATAGAAGAATATGTATTTAAATCCCATTCCCCTCATCTAGGATTATTTTAAAATTTATCAAAGTTAAATGGATTGGTTGATTGAATATCATTTAGACCCATATTTTGATTGATACATTTGGGTTACAAATTGATTTTATAGGACAATGTGGAGGTATTTTCATTTACTGTTGGTGTATACTTGATGAAAGAACCTTTTTAACCTTAATATGATAGAAAATGGATTGGAAGATTCATTTCATTGTCTAATATAGCCTATTAATTTCCAAAAACTTGAGTGTGTTCCTCAATTTTTTTCATAGGTAAATAATATATACACCAAGTTCAATCCATGGAATGATATGGGTGATTTACAATAAATTTATAGTAGTAATATTTATATAATTATTTACTATTAACTACTTCTCCTCACATTTATAGTACCCTGTGTCTATATATTGAGATTCATAGGACTCAAAAGAGGATATTTCTCTATATAGTACCCCATATTTTCTATCAATACAATTTTATAGGAACTGATGTTATAATGATGGAAATTCCATGTGCATATGGATCCATGACCTTCCTAAAAAGATGTATAAAGTTATGAATTATTGTACCACCATATATTCAATGTCAGAAATGAAATGACTATGTGTAATTAATAATGGATAGTCTCTTTATGATATTCCTTTTATATAGATATTATAGTCTCAAACACTTTATTTCTTGAAATTTACTTAATAATGGATTTCCCAATTTACATTTAATGATAAAGTAAATATAATATTAAGTGCTTATCTAGGTTGAAAATAAAATTCATGATAATGAAAAACTTATAGACTAGGTTCTTATGATTCATGTACTAATATTTCTCTCTAGAATTAGGATTAGGGGGAAATATAACAACAATATCCACCACTACATTTTTCAATAATTGGGTTACATCCTTGATATATACAAGTTAGGATAAATATGTATTCTTAAATTTAGAAATCAACTAGATGATTTTATTCCTACTAGTAGGTATTCTAGTATAATTTAGTCTAAATGGTCTATAAAAGATTCATGATAATATTGATGTTTAATTTTTAACTCTTTGAATTTATTATCTTTGGGTTTCATCAGAATATATAGCTTCATTGAAAATGATCTCTAGGCATCTAGTTCCACTATGGTTTTGGTTTACCTAACATCTATGTCCCCTTACTTGATAATGTATGGGGAGAACATATTTGTATGAGTCCTCATTATTAATATAGGGCTCCTTAAACTGAATGATAATTATGGATTCACATTGTGACTACTTTAAATATGAATTTTTCTTTTGTTCAGTTCCTTTCCTACCTTCCAAAGATGGGGGTAAGAAACCCATAAGATTCTAGACTGGTTTGGTTAATGAAAATGATGTTTTTTCCATACCTTGGTTTTTTTATGATGAATTAACTAACTCATGTTAGATTGTAATGATAAATATTACCTTATGTATCATAGGTGAATTGGGGTCTTTACTTGTAGAATTATTCATTACCTAATGATTTAATTCACCTAGTGGATGATCTTCTAGTTATATCATGAACAAATACTTGTTCCACTCTAATAAATACTATTTTCTACTATCCTTCATCTGTAGAAAAGGAAGACACATAGGCCACTTACACTAAGGGTTTACCTAGAATTAACTACTCTGATTTAATAATCTACTAGATTATATCCTGGATAATGAAGAATTATTAAATTTTTTACCCTAGTATCTAGTGAAAGGTTTAGAAATAGGGGTGGCTATTATAACCAACCACATTGTATTTTATAATATATGGTAGTTTAACAATGTTTTTATTTCAAGGATTTAATGAATAATCTTGAAACTCATTCCTTTTGGATGTAATAAAAATTTCCCATCCAATATTCATTGTTTGAGTGACTTTTCTGTTTCATTACATTCTAATGAAGGTGTCATTACAGAAACTATTATTTAATAGGAGGTTACATATGAGTGAATCATCCCTCTATAGACTTTATCTGAGTAGTAATGGACTTACATGAATGGATAATTTCTAGAGGTATTATTTCATGTGATGAAACCAAAGTTGAAGCAATGTGTGGATCCTAATAAGGATATATTTATTATTCTTTATATTAATATTAATCTTTATTTGACCTAGGTTTACTTACAAAGAAAATCAAAGGTATTTTCCCAATAGAAGATAATTCCTCAATTTCCATTGCTATTGGGTTTAGATTGATTTTTTATCTCAACCTAGGGTAAGTCAAGTGACAAGATTTCACTCTGTCTAGCCAATGAATTACTTATTCTTAAAGGTGATTAATTGGGGAGGGATATTGGTTGTGATGTGTACACTATACACAATTGGTAAATATCCCCTAATAAATTTAATATTGATTCACCTTATATTCTTCAACCCAGTTTCATATTGGGTGATATGCACGTTGGATAAAGGGGCTCATCCACTTAATGTGGTTAGAGGTATATGAATGTATCTAAACCATACCAATTATATATATTTAAAGAATTTTAAGAGCGTAGTAGCTAAATATTCATAGTATAATTTAGATTGTGGTACTGAATCTGATGTTATGATGTTTTTTGTTCATGTATTCTTCATTAATTTCAATTTTCACAATATATTGAAGGGATTCCTCCTCATTATGTTCTTATTTATTAGTTTAATATTTTATATTTTCTACAGGGATTATATTAATGAAAATGTTAATAATGTATCGGGGATCATGTCCTCATATTCATTATAATTTTATATTTATTTTCTTAATTTCCTAAATATCTTTCAAGGGACAAGTGACGATTCCCCTTGATATTTTCTTCCAAATAGGTTCATTTTATCTAGCATCCTTTCCAAAGATTCACTCTTTTCCATTTATGATCTCCATAAAGTAGAATATGAATAGAAATAAAAATATAGTCTCCAACAGCTTTAACTAAATAGATTAATGGTTAAATTGTTTAATCATGAAGTGGATAAAATTTTGATTTTTTTTTCATGTGAATATGATTCTAATATAGGAATGACAGATTTACTTAGATGAGGGGAGGTAATAATGCCTCCAATACTATGGGTTATTTTTTATTTTGTTATAGCACAATGAAAGAATTTCCTTTGTGTTGATTTGATAATTCATATGGTTCTGGTGGTGGTAAAAGTTCCCCCAACCCTATAGGATAGTGTTTCTCTTGTACTCTCATGTGTAATTTTTTCATGGCCATCCTAGCCATTTTCCTTTTATCCTAGAATTGTCTTGGTACAACACAATCCCTATGTGATATATGAACACTTTATATTTTTCTATGAAATAAGTTTCCATTTACCTCAAATCAGATGCCTCCATGATAATATTATTATCCCAAAGAAATATTTTTTCAATGAATTATTATTTTCTAGTATATAGTTTCAGGGATATTATAACAGTGATAAATCATTGGAAAAACCAAGTAACATATAAAATACTAGGTCTTAAGACATGTCCTAAAGTAATGAAAATTAATTCCTTATTCTAAAATATCCATATTCGATAATAATAATAATAGTAAAATATAGGTAACTATATTCATGCCACCCACTATTGATCATGTTATGTGAGGTATCTATGATTATTCAGCATATCATCCTCATGATTCTATGGAATGAACATTAGAGACACTCATATTATTTACATGGATATGGAGTTCAAGAAACTGGGGGGTATCCAAGTAAACATGATGGAAATGCTCACCACTCATATTGATATTATAAAAATACTCTTTATAAGTTTAGTTTCTAGACTCTTGATGATAGAGATCCTACCAAAAGTTATGATGAATGTATAGTATGCATTCCTCTTTTAATTTATCCATTATATCATACTAGGGAGTTCCATTGTGCTATTAAAATACTATTTTTCATCCTCTATATTGAGTGTATAAGGATAATTCAAATATATCTCAAGTGAATCAGAGTGTACATGGTTTGGGGGAGGAACATATATAATCATATCAGACTACCTTTTGACTGGGATAAGACATTACAAATTTTTTATGATGTATTTTATGTGTATATCCTTGGTTCTCCATGTTCTTATTAATAAGAGGTAATACATAGAGTACCTTCAATATAGGGAAAACCTTTTATGGTGAAGTTAAGTTATTACAAGGATGAAATTCAAAAAAAGAACCCTCGAGAGTACATCTATGGTTTAATCGTGATTCTCTTTAATGGGGAGGTACATCATTCTAGCCTGATATTCTATAGTATAGATCTATGAAAAAATACCTATGGAAACCTCTAAATATTCCATGTCAAAGTTTTTATTTTAATTAAATAAGTATTAATTATTTGATTAAAAAATCAACATCAAGTGGTTCAAAAAATGATATAAAATCAACATCATTTGGTTCATTATATCTTGGAGGATTTTGTATTTCTTGGATAAAAAAGAAAAAATATTTCATTTTTTATAAAAATATAAGTTGAATATATTGCATCTACTCAATATTGAATGTAGTTATTGTGGATAAAGCAATACATTAATGATATGGGATTTGAAGTAAATTCTCTGATCATAATCCATTATGATAATTCAATTTCACTAAATCTTAGTAAAGATCCATTCTATCACTCATGGGTGAAGCATATTGCAATAAAGTATCATTTTATCAAGGACAAGGTGGAGCATAGACTTATGAAGTTGAAGTATGTACTTATAGAACTATAAGTTATAGATATTATAATGAATTCCTTACCTAAATAATCATTTTAATGAAATCAACTAACACTTGGAGTTCAGTCGACTCACCACACCTAAACAAGTTTGTACATGGGACACCCTCTTTCTAAGGTATGGTGTGTTTTTACCTTATGTGGTGATATTTTTTCATTATAATGTTTCTACCTAAAAGGAGTGACATTAAGGTTCATCTACAAAGGGGTTGAAAATATATTGATCAATATGGGGGGAGAATCTAATAGGGGCAGCAAAGTAGGGGGAGTTTTAAATCTGGTGATGCTAAATCATTTGTTTCAATAAAGATAAATCTTGAGATAAGTTTGTGATACTATAAGTTTATAATATGTGAATGAATAATGGGGTATTCTGGAGTTCCACATGTAGTGTTATAATTGGCATCGAGAAAGTTTCATTAAGTGGTATTAAGAAAGAAGTGATTCAATGAGAAACATTATATTCTAATCTTGTTTATCATGCCAATCATGACTCATGTGGGCCTAGAGTGTGTGTTGATTAAATATTTGATCATTTTCTAGAATCATAAGAAGAAAATTTTGGAAAAAGATGGAATATAACAATGTATTATTAACACATTATAAATATAATCTTTAAAGTGGTATCAAAAGGTAAAGAGTTGAAAAAAACCCAAATGAGGGATTGTTGGAAAAATATCCCTCAAGGTAACTTTACAGTGTTCTTTGGGTTGATTGTGTTTATTGAAAAAGTAGGATTTAAAGGTTAGTTATGGATTTACAGATTGATTTTTTTCCTAGTATGTTGAAAAAGCTTTAGGAAGGAGGTATGGAAGCTCTAGAAGTGGTATGGAAAATTTCATGTACAATTTGGTGTCGTTCCCCATTGTTTTATATATTTGTAGGCCTCAAAATTGAGATTTGTTTTATAGATAAGGAAATATTTTCTCATAGAATTTTTAGGGGACCTTATAGAACTTAAATCAGTTTGTGGTGGTTTTTTAGAAAAGGGATCTAGAACACATAGAAGTTTTCTATGTGAACCACATAGCCAATATGTGAAATCGCAAACTGAAATCAGTGAAGGCATGGATTTCATACCGTAGTAGTTATATGTGAACTTCAAAGGGATTTTTTCTTTTTCAGTCCAAGGTGGTGAATTTGAAGCATCTATAAGGGGTTTTCTCATTTTTGGATGAAAGCGGTGTTTCAGAGGCCGTTTCAAGGGGAATCATGTGCTATGTGAACTGCATAGTGAATACAGTTCACGGTGAAGACCAATCTAAAAATGGGTTAATCATAATTGTGATTATCAAGTTTTATGGGTTTCTATGCATATATGAAGGACCACCTAATCACTTGATTAAATATAGAAAATTTTATTAGAGATAATTATAAATGGGATAATTTGACTAAGTCCAAAAGTAGTTTACATAGTAGTTCATCTCATTAAGGAGGCGGTATACAAATAAATATCAATTCAGAAAGGGTGTTTGTAGGGCACTATTATTCTCAAAGGAGAAGGAGTTCATAAGGCATCATTAGTTTGAAAGGTAAAGGTGGGTCATGAAGCACTCATGTTATGCAGTGTAAGTTTTTTCATGATTTTTTTAAAGCAATTCATGGAGGAACATAAATAGTTCACAAAATGTCTCTTCGTAAGGAAATCACCACACAGTGAAGTTTATTTCATATATTGGTTAAAATAATAGCTTCATGTCACACTTGTGTATGAAACAACTCTGAGTTGTTTCATATTAAAAGAAGAATCATCTAAAGGAGAAGTGCGTACACTTCAGTTGAGAGAGTAGTGAGATTTCAAATTTTGGATGGTAGTGAACCATGAGGGACAGTGTGTCCACTCAAAACTTTGTCACAGCGGTACACTATAGTCGATTTTCTAAATATTAACATTGCCTATGTATGCTCTTTTTACATTTCCCAGTGTAGGTGAACCAAGTAAAATTGATGTGTATCGTCCATTCTTTCATTTCTTATCATTCATTTCTATGGGAAAGAGAGAGAATGGTGTCTTGTTTAATGGAAAAACAAGATCCAAGGGGTAGTTGCTTTAATCTTCCATACACTGATTCACACCCCACCCCAATGGTATTTAACCTAGTTTTTCTAACAACCTCCATGGTATCACTATGTTTTCTGAGGACAAGGATCATCTTAGGGTTTTCCTCTAATTTCCTTATCTCCTCTATGTTAATGCCAAACTAGAGCATCCTAATACTAATGCCTTGGGTGATATTGCCTCAATGGAGGAACCTAAATCAGAACACTTGGCACGCTTCCCCCTTAGAAATTTTGGTCACTCTCACCATTTATGACCTCAATATCTACAAGAAAAAAACATTTGATCCCTTGGAAAAGGTATGAGGGCCACCACCCCTAGAGAAACAAAATTATGAGGGATGGGACCTACCCCTGGCTAACTAAAATATCTTATGTCTAGGAAACTAGGAACCCTAGAACACTGATCTAATTCATGAGGAATCCAAATGAATCCTCTCTCATGATGATATTATTTCATCTAGTATCCCCTCAATAACATCTACTCTCACCCGCACCTTGAGATACATCTTCAGTATAAAGGAGTTGACCTGATGCTAGATCTTTGGATGAAAATCCTCCTCAAAATGCCTCAACCTAGCCTCCTCATTAAGAAATAGATCTTAATAATATCACAGAAGGGTCCTAAAATGGATCCCAAACTCTCTCATGTTATAACTCCCATGTCAAATGGTAAGAAAATTATGAATATTGTCCGCATTCATGATCTAAGAAAGAAAAAATCTCAGAACTAGTCTATGAACTTATCCCATGAGACCTTTGAATCCTTATGATCCCTGAATAACAATATCCACCACTTAATCACTAATCCACATAGAATCATCATAGCCAAAGAATCCCAATGCTCCTTCTAGGCATGGATCGAACTGAAATTTATCTCAACATCCTCCAACTAGTATTATGTAACTGAGTCTAAAATGAATCCCTCATACTTCTATAGACTCTAGCACTAAAACTCTCATATTATATTCCTCAAATTTTTTTCATTCTCAACCTCTATTCTATAGTTATTTTTTGGCACATCCTGGTGAACATCTTCATTAGGAACCTGATGAGGACGTCAAACTAGAGACATTCCTAAAAAAGAAAATACAATTAGAGACTCATAAACCTAGAATATGAAATATATAAGATTAATTAATTAATTAATTATATTTTTTAAGGTTTAACCTAATACTATGGTCTATTCATTTCAAACATATGTTAAAATAATAACGACGCATGATCATTTCCTAATTATATACATCACAACTAGTATCAATTTGTTTTGTTTTCTCAGGAAACATAAAGTTCTATTCATAGTATCATAAGGGTATATAAATATTCATTTATTGGTTAGTCACCCATGAAACTTAGTTAACCCCATTTCCTTACCAACCAATGCAGTCTCTCGTGTTCCTAACTCTAAACTTCATCTTATCCCTTAACCTTAACATCTTATGCCACTATGTCATGACCCCCTCCCCCAAAAGAGTGCCCCTCCTGGGTCATAAATGAGAGGGGGATTCCAACTTCTCAAGTACCACCTCTAGTAAGCCCCCTGGTTTGGAACAAGTAGTGAGGTTATAATAAAAATACAAATAATAGGAATCACCCTCTAAGAGAACATGCAGAAGAGATATATAATAATGATACACCAATCAACTCCTACTCATGTTGATAAAAGAGAACCCAATTGCATACATGTCATGTCATAAAAAACTAATAAAACTTAAAAGGAAACTATAAGTACCAAAAAGGTAAAGTCAATAGTGACCATGAAGCCCAAACATCTCTTACAAAATCATGATCTATAAATATCCATCACGATCTCCAACCTTCTTCTACTGACTTGAAAAATAGTTTTTATATACATGTGGTTAGAATAACATGTGTACTCAGTAGGATTCTCCCTAGAGCCTCTTATGAAAAATATAAAGTAATCATACTAAATACCAATGAACAATGATTGAAAGTAACTCATCACCTAAACAGTTATGATAAGTTCTTAGCCTCACCATAGCTAACTCACCAAGTATTTCATACAAGAGATCATGCATTATAGTAATAAAACGAAGGGTACCCCACTACCACTTCCCCACTAGTTTTCCTCTCTACCCCCAACATGTTATGTCCTGAGCTATCTCTATCCAAAATAATTCATCTCAAAGACATCTAGTATCAAGTATAATAACATTAATCTCATGCATCACATCATCACATCATCCCCTACCACATCTTCATATAGTAACCAAGTATCTTCTAAGAGACACCATATCCTGGATGATGTGAAAAATACATTAGGTATAATACCTCAAGCCATCACAACCCATACACCAAGTAAGAAAACTCAAGCCATCACATCCTCTACATGTTATACCTTTAATAGTATTTTGGATACTATATCCCAAGATGAATGTGTGAAATAACCACAATACATAACTTCCCTCTACACACATATATAGAAAAGATAACCACCATTCTTACCAGCACATAATACTACCAAGATAAGTGAGTGGGGCCAGAGGGTGATCGGTTTGGCATAAGAAATGATAGTCGAAATCAATAAGAAAACTCAAGGTTCCAACATAGTTATTAAGGTGGAAATGGAGAAATCCTATGATAGGCAAGAATGGGGTTTCTGATGTGGAAACATCGAGAGTTATAGCAACAGAAACGGTGAAACACAGAAGAGTAAAAGAGAAAAAATGAACAAGGACACAAGGATTTACATGGTTTGGGAATAATCCCTACATCCACAGAAAGGAAGAAATAACTTCACTGAAATCGGGAGCACAATTTATAAGATTTTATCTCAGAGTTTTCTAACCATGAAACCCTAGCCCGAAATGGGCTATAAATGGAGAAGATGGTCCATTGTTCTACCAACTGCACAAGAAGTCTGCATCACTATAATGAAAGGAAATCACACAAGTCAAAAGTGCTACAGTGGATGCTGGCTGGAAGTCTAAAAAGCTATATAGAAGTTGATTAGAAAGTATTCAATGTTATAGTGCTCAGTTGGTGTCGGTCGATCATCTCTTATATAGTGGTTAGAGGTGTTACAGTTCCGGAAAAATTGGGTTGGGGGCCTTCGGCCCCTAGACCCCCGAAGCGGGGCATGTTTCCCCCTGCAACCCCCAACAAGCTCACCACGGAGCTCGAATTGTGAAAGTTGTGGGTCGGTGTGCAGTACGGGACACAAGAATTAGGCCCAACTCAGGCTACACCAATCCAATAGTTTCATCTTAAAGTTTCTAAGCTACATGGGATACTATTCTTGGAGTATTTATCAGTTTTTTATATGTTTTAGATCTCTTTGGTTGTCAATTAGTTTTATTGGTAGGAAATGCAGTTTTTTAATTGGTGTGTGGTTTGAGACAAGGTGACCACCCATCACCTACCCTTTTTATCATGTCACATGACGCTCTCTGAAGGTTCTTATGTAAAAATATGAGAGAAGGGGATATCTAGTCTTTCTGTTGCAGATCCAACTTACAAGGGGTGTATCATCTCATGTTTTTAAACGATATGGTCCTTTTTCTTAATGGAATCCCCAACTCCATTAAAGGTATCAGCATAGTTCTTAAATATTATTTCAAGTGGAGTGGACAAATGATCAATCATGACAAAATTAGTTTCTATATTTCAAGAAGATACTTGGTGAGGTGAGTGAGTAGAATTTAATCTAGAACCATACTTCACATAAGGATCTTTCTGATTGACTACTTAGGAGATCCTATTTCTTAGGGAAGGATCATCATCCTATATATGGATAATTTGGTTGGAAAGATCACATATCGCATCAATAATTGGAAGAATATATTTCTATCATTTGGTGGAAGTATCAATATTTCCAATAGTGTGCTCACATATATCCCCATGCATTCCCTCTCAATGCTTTAGGTTCCAAAGCCGGTCAATATGAGCATTGAGAAAATTTTAACCTCTTTCATCTAGGACTCCCACTCAAAGGGAAGGTACCATTGAAATTCCAAGGCTAGGATGGATTCTCCTACAGAATAGGGTGGTGTTGGTGTAAGGAGCATGGAAGACATGACGAACTACCTTCATGTAAGGATTTATTCTACTTGAACTTGATAGAGACTATGACACTAGGGGTGGTTGGGACAGACAAAAATCATATTCCAGAAAAGGGAAAGGGACCACTACATAGTTTTTACAACCTAGAAAGAATTCTCTGGAAGGGGTACAATTGTCCTGCTAGGGGGAAAGTTTTTATACTGCATGGTGGGTTATAAGGTTATTAAATAGGGGAAGGCAAGAAGGGAAGAGGTAACAAAATAAGTAGGTATAATTTCAGCCAATTGATGCTTGGGATTTGGTTGTTAGGATTGGGCGGGAGTGTTAGGTGCCTCATAAATTTCTCTCCATCCTCTTCTCGTTTCTTATTCTTCCCTCCAATTGTAAATATAATATCGCCATTATTTTATATTCCTACATGAGAATTTGGTTCTTTAGTTCTATAAATTTTCACCCCCCCTGAAAATTAGTCTTGTCCTTATGACTGATAAGAGAAAACTGATTTCGGTGAGTTGTTATAGGGATTCCCTTATGATTGATGCTGGAAATGAATCAAGTTCAATCCAATTATGGACATGGGAGTGAGGGATAAATAGAAAAATACATATAAGTTCCCCCTCACCTCATTAGTTTCTTTGGGAATAATAGGACATCAATATCGATGGAGGGTGGATATGTTAGGGTGATTTATATCACAAAAACTCTACACATGAATGCCAAGCAGTTGCACAAATTATCTTCCTGACATTATGGTCCTACCTTGTTTATTATTACAGACTGGGATAAGAGGTCTTCCCCCTGGTTCCCCCTTCCTGCTTGTAACAGTTGTGTGGCTATCCACTATGACCCCACAGACCAACTCTAGTGTCTTCACCTAACACACCAAGTTGGGATAGGTTTATTTCTTGTATTTGGGCTACAGTTTTGTGTACTTGGACTCATCCATGAACTTCTTTGTGTAACTCAACTTGTGGATCGATGCACATCTCTCCTGCATCCGCGATGCATTTAAAGTGGTATTCCATCTTCTACCTCTCTTTGATTCCAAATAGTTCCATGTGTGGTACCATAGGATCATGCTTATGTGGGCTCCCCCTTCCGTTCGAACACCAATCAGTCTCCTCTATGGCCAGAGTCGGCCAGTTATCATGCGATAGTAGAACAAATGTAGAAGACATAAATAGCGTTACAAAAATACATGTTTCATCATTTTTCAATGTTTTCTACATCTCCACAACTCCAAACACAACAATGAACAACTACATTGAAACTAGGTTGGAGAGCATTGCTTGGAAATGCTTTATGTGCTATTTCACCTTGCCGGATTTGAGCGCCTCAAGAGCACCAAACACGGTGGATTACACCATTGGGAGGCTTGATGTCACCTCAGTCAACCCTAACTTCTACAAGGGCCACACGTCCTCCAGTTTTGAAGCTCCTGCCTACAACACACCCATAATGAGAGTGCTTTCTTGAATTTGACTTCCACTTGCCAATGGAAATCCTAGTTCTGCTCACATGTTTTCTGGTCCGATTGCATCTTTAGGAGCGAAGCATTAACCCTATAACAACTCTTATTTTCTATGAATTGTTATTGGAATATTATATGGAATCATTTAGGATCTATGCACTGAGAAAGCGTGATATTTCAAGGCCTGGTTAGTCCATAATTAATTTTTGAAATATATTAAATATCATGCATGCACAGTTTTCCTAAAAAAGTGGAATAACTCTTAAAAGAAGGCTCGAATCAGAAATATGAGGCCACCATTGAGTTTAGAGTGTAGGTTTTACCCTATACATGTCCTAACCTTGTAGTGAATCAGACATTTGGGTTGAGTTTTGACATGGTAGAATTAGTAAAATAAATAAATTAAATTATTTATTTTATTATATGACGCAACGACCTAATTTATTTCTCTAAAAATACCCTACTACAAACAAATCCCATGGTTAGTCACATAACCCTGTAGATTTTTGTGATAGAATTGGAGAAGCTTCTACTGGAGAGAAATGACTGGATCGTGGATCATCGGTCGATGTTTAATGGAACTTGAGTATATCTCTAATAACAACAACACCTGTAAGATCCCGAACTTCCTATATGGTACGTTCTTGTTTAAGTTTTGGTTTAAGTCTTTTTATTTTGGGTAAAGAAATTTTTTCGAGTTTATGAGGATTTCTGGGGTGTCTCGGGGGTTTGGGATATGGAAACGGGGAAAATGGTCATCTAATACATGTTGCATGGTTGAAGCATGGTTAGTAGTAGTTGTGCACCCTAATTGTGTGTTCCTGGATAAAGGGTTCACAGTTTGAATAAATTATTCAAGGGGGAAGGAAAAACTGTGTGGGATTGGAAAAATACACCCTACACGGTCTACGCATGGTTTTTCAAACCATGTGGGGTCCCCAGGTAATAGTGTGTCCTAGCCTCCTCTTGGACAAAGGGTGATGCGTGATTGGTGCACAGTTTGGCCAACCATGATGCCAAACCGTGCACCCCTTAAAAAGTGGGATTTTACCATTTTTTCTCTCTTAGAACTTAAGTGTTCTAACTTGGTATTTCTCTTCATTCTTCCTCCAACAAACCTAGTTATGAAAAGGCATTATTAGTAGTTGTGTCTAGTTGTTGATATGGCATAAGGAGTTGTTTGGAATATTGTAAATGGGTTAAATGAATTAAATTGAATGTGATAAATCACTTATGGGTTTAAATAGAAATATGTAAATGATTTAAGGAAAGTAAATGGTAATTGTGTTAATGGATTGAGGCATGAATATGATTTATGTATTGAATGAGATATGAATTTTAAATAGTATGTGTGTTCAATGAATTTGATTTTTTGATATGGTATATGTGGTAAATGGTTAAAAAAACATGATCACATGGTTTGGTGGTTTGTGGGGTATTGATTTGAGGATCTACACCCATAGGTCAGGTTAGACTGAGGCTCTAAACCTCACCCTAAGAATGCATAGGTTAGGGAGTCGGACTGAGGCTTTATGCCCCTAACGGTTTCATTGGATGAGACTACCTGGACTGAGGCTCCAAGGTAAGTGTGATGTAATTGGTTGTAAAATGGTTTCCCTAGTGAGATAGGGAACTTGACTTATCCCCCTATGCATAGTAGTTGACTAGCATAGGTCGTTCACTATAAAAAATGGTAATTAACGGTGGTTTTTTTGTGATCTAGTGGTGGTTTAAACCATCGCCTTTAGGTTTATTAGCGGTTATAATAACCATCGCATATTACACGATCTCTAGTCATTTAGAGATGGTTTTTATTATTTCACAGCAGTTTTGTTAAGTGTCATTTTGAATAATTTAGAAATGATTTCCTGTTTATTTAGTGGTGGTTTTTCTATTTTGAAAAATATCTAGGGAAATATATATAAAATAAAATAAATCTATAAATAACATATTAGTGGCGGTTTCTTTTAGCGACGATTATGTGTGACTGACACTAAACATTTTTTACTTAATGTATTTAGTGGCCATTACATAAAACCACAACTAAATCAGATTTATTTTTTAAAAAAATTAATAAAAAACTATAAATATAAAAAAATTAAATACAATAAACTAAAACATAAATATATGATAAACCCATCATACACCCACAGTCATATACAAACATCTTGTCATCAAAACCTCAATCTATGTAAACCTTTACATTTGTCAATATATATATACAATATATATAACAATAACCAATACCCAATATACATCCATGTCACAACCTCCACCACTTATGTATGCCTCCACATCATGTCACCAACTTAAACCATCCATGTCATCTCATCAATTGTAACAAAAAAGTAAACCAAAATTAAAACTACACATAATAAATCAGAATTATGGTAGAATAATTAATAAAATTTTAATATACCACAGAAACTAAGAACCATCACAACTGCCTTCTAAAGAATGTCATGGATTGGAATGGTCAACCTTCTACCTACTTCCAACATCTACCACCTACAATGAAAACTAGAACATTTAAGAAATGAAATGTGAATGAGAAAATACACAGAATATATTCAAAATGATGCATGTAAAATTTGTTATTTTATTAATAAAAAATAATACATTTTAACATAAAAATAATAATATATAATGCAAAACACTTTGAAAATAGAAACATACCTATTTAAGATAATATTCTACACTTGAAACTGAAAAGGGATAAGTAAATATTCTAATTTATTTTTAAAGCAGCGCGTGGTGTGCATTAAATTTATTAAATAAATAAATTTTAAAGATTTTGATATCATAGCATGTCCTATATTTCAAAAACAACAAAGTGGTGGTTTTACCATGATTTCACATCTATCTGAGGTTGTTTTCTATGCTTTTGACCATTCCACACACATTTTAGTGTTTTAAAACACTAAAAATGTGTTTACGGCCATAACAGGAAAACCGACATTCAGAATGATGTTTCATTGGTTCCTACATTTCATAATTAAATCTACGATGATTTTCCCCTAGTTTTATAACAATACAAAATCGTTTGTAAGTTTTTGACCATTATACACATGTTTTAGTGTTTTAAAACACTAAAAATGTGTTTATGGACATAACATGAAAATCGTCATTCAGAATGATGTTCCGTTAGTTCCAATAATTCAAAATTAAATCTACAGTCATTTCCCCTGATTTCAGGATAATACGACATAGTTTTCCTAGTGTATACCATTCCACATATGTTTTAGTATTTTAAAACACTGAAAATATGTTTACAACCATAACGAGAAAACCGTCATTCAGAATGAAGTGTCATTAGTTCCTATATTTCACAATTAAATCTATGCTGGTTATCCTCTCATTTCAAGATAATCTGACATTTTTTGTCTGGTTTTGACCATTCCATGCACGTTTTAGTGTTTTAAAACACTAAAAACATTTCTAAAGACATAATGGGAAAAACGTCATTCCGAATGACATGTCGTTAGTTCCAAAATTACACAATTAAATCTACGGTCATTGTCACCAAATTTTAGGGCAATATGACATTGTTTTCCTAGTTTTGACCCCCTGACACTTGTTTTTAAAGGCTTTTGTACCATTCATAAGTGTTTACTGAGAAATTCTGACCACACTGCATACCGGATTGATGTGTTATCTACGTGTACATATCAAAAAAAAGTAATCAGTGAATTTCCCCTAATTTTAGGACAATACAATGTCATTTTTAGGGTTCTGACCATTCCACACATGTTTTAGTGTTTTAAAACACTAAAAACACATTTACAATCATAACGGGAAAACCATCATCCAGAATGACATGTCATCAGTTCCTGCAATATGATATCATTTTCCTAGATTTAAACCCCCAACACTTATTTTTATGGGATTGTGTACCTTTCATAAGTGTTTACCGAGTACTTCCAAACACACCACACATCGGATTGATGTATTGTCTACGCGTACATGTCAAAAACAACTAATCGATGATTTTACAATGATTTCAAGACAATCAGACATTGTTTACATGGTTTTGACCATTCCACGCACGTTTTAGTATTTTAAAACAATAAAAACACATTTATAGCATTAATGGAAAAACCATCATTCAGAATGAAGATCCTTCCATTCCTATATTTCACAACTAAATATACGGTGGTTTTCACCTTATTTCAGGACAATCCGAAGTTGTTTTCTTGGTTTTGACTATTCCATGCATGTTTTAGTGTTTTAAAACACTAAAAACTCTTTTATAACCATAACGGTAAAACCATTATTTGGAATGACATTTCATCAGTTCCTATATTTTAAAAATAAATCTATAGTCATTGTCCCCTGATTTTATGGAAATCCGACATCATTTTCCTTGTTTTGACTGTTCCACGCATGTTTTAGTGTATCAAAACACTAAAAAAAGGTTTAAGACTATAATAGGAAAACCTTCATTTGGAATGACGTGTTGTTGGTTCCTAAATTTCAAAATTAAATCTACAGTCATTATCCCGTGATTTTTGGACAATCCGATGTCATTTTCATGGTTTTGACCATTCCACTCATGTTTTAGTATTTAAAAAACTAAAAATGTGTCTACGACCATAAATAGAAAACCGTCATTTGGAATGACATGTCATCGATTCCTACATTTCATAATTAAATCTATGGGGATTTTCCCTGATTTTAGGATAATCTGACTTCATTTTCCTGGTTTTGACCGTTCCACACATGTTTTAGATTTTAACACACTAAAAACACTTTTACGGCCATTACGGGAAAACCATCATTCGGAATGACATTTCATTGGTTCCTACTTTTAACAATTAAATATATAATGGTTTTTCCCAAATTTCAGGACAATCTAACATTGTTTGGCTTGTTTTGACCCTTCCACGCATGTTTTAGTGTCTTAAAACACTAAAAACGCATTTATGATCATAACAGGAAAACCATCAATAATAATGATGTGTCATCAGTTCCTATATTTCACAATTAAATCTATGGTCGTTGGTCCCTGATTTCAGGACAATATGACATTGTTTTCCTAGTTTTGATCGTTCCATGTATGTTTTAATGTTTTCAAAAACAAAAAAAAAAAAACATTTACTGCCATAACAGAAAAACTATCATTCAAAATGACATGTCGTCAGTTCCTATATTTCAAAATTAAATATTCAGTGGTTTCCCTATGATTTTAGGACAATACTACATTGTTTTTATGGTTTTGACCGTTCCACGCACTTTTTTAGTGTGTAAAAACACTAAAAGTCATTTATGGCCATAATGGGAGAATAGTCATTTGGAATGACATGTCGTCGATTCCTACATCTCATAATTAAATATACGGTCGTTTTCCCCTAATTTCAGGGCAATCTGACATCATTTTCTTGGTTTTGACTCCCCCCCCCTCGAAACTTGTTTTTAAAGGCTTTTGTACATTTCATAAGTGTTTACCAAGAAATTCCTACCACACCACATTTCAGATTGACGTGTTTTCTACGTTTACGTGTCAAAAAAAACTAAGAGGTGGTTGTCCCCTGATTTCAGGATAATTTGATGTTGTTTTCATGGTTTTGACCATTCCACACATGTTTTAATGTTTTAAAACACTAAAAACATTTACGGCCATAACAGGAAAACCGTCATTCATAATTACATTTTGCCTATTCCTATATTTCAAAATTAAATCTATGGTTATTTTCCCATGATTTCAGGGCAATCCGATGTCGTTTTCTTGGTTTTGACCCCCCCCCCCCCCCCCCCCCCCGACACTTATTTTTAAAGGCTTTTGTACCTTTCATAAGTGTTTACTGAGTACTTCCAACCGCACTGCATGTCGGATTGATGTGTTGTCTACGAATACACATCAAAATAAATTCAGTGGTTGTTTTCCCCTAATTTCAGGACAACCTGACATCGTTTGAATGGTTTTGACCATTCCACACACATTTTAGTGTTTTAAAACACTAAAAACGTGTTTACAACCATGATGGGAAAACCATCATTCAGAATGATGATCTGTCAGATCCTATATTTCACAATTAAATCTAAGGTGGTTGTACTTGGTTTCAAGATAATTTTTGTCATTTTCCTAGTTTTGACCATTCCACGCACGTTTTAGTGTTTTAAAACACTAAAAATTCCTTTACGGCCATAAATGGAAAACCGTCATTCATAATAACATGCCATCAGTTCCTATATTTAACAATTAAATCTAAAGTCATTTTCCCTTGACTTCAGGGTAATCCAAAAAAAATTCTTGGTTTTGACTATTCCATGCACGTTTTAGTGTTTTAAAACACTAAAAATATGTTTATGAAAATAAAAAGCAAATCGTCATTCGAAATGATGTTTTGTTGGTTCCTACATTTTAAAATTAAATCTATGGTTTTTGTCCCATGATTTCAGGACAATCCGATTTTGTTTGTATGTTTTTGACCATTCCATGCATGTTTTAGTGTTTAAAATACTAAAAATGTGTTTACGGCCATAACAAGCAAACCATCATTTGGAATGACATTCCATAAATTCTTTCATTTCACAATTAAATATATGGTGTTTTCCCTTGATTTTAGGATAATATGACATTTTTTCTTGGTTTTGACCATTCCACACATGTTTTAGTGTTTTAAAACACTAAAAACACGTTTATAACCAAAATAGGAAAATCGTCATTTGGAATGATGTTTCATCGGTTCCTATATTTCAAAATTAAATCTACAGTGGTTTTCCCCTGATTTTAGGATAGTACGAAATTGTTTGGTGGGTTTTGACTGTTCCACGTGTGTTTTAGTGTTTTAAAATACTAAAAATGTGTTTATGGCCATGACGGGAAAACAGTCATTCAGAAAGACATTTTTTCGGTTCCTATATTTCACAATTAAATATATGGTATTTTCCCCTTTATTTTAGGACAGTACGGAATAATTTTCCTAGTTTTGACCATTCCACGTATGTTTTAGTGTTTTAAAACACTAAAAACATGTTTATAGCCACAATGGGAAAACCGTCATTCAGAATGACATGTCGTCAGTTCCTACATTTCAAAATTAAATATATGATGGATTTACCCTAATTTTAGGACAATCCAACAACATTTTCATGGTTTTGACCGCTCCATGCATATTTTAATGTTTTAAAACACAAAAAACATGTTTATAGACATAATGGACAAACCGTCATTTGGAATAATGTGACATCAATTCTTGCATTTCAAAATTAAATCTATAATGGGTTTCCCCTGATTTTAGGACAATCCAACATCATTTTTTGAGTTTTAACCATTCCACGCATGTTTTAGTGTTTTAAAACACTAAAAACATGCTTACAACCATAACAGGAAAACCAAAATTCAGAGTGATGTGTCGTCAGTGCCTACATTTTACAATTAAATATACGGTGGTTATCCCTTGATTTCAGGACAATCTGGGATCATTTTTCTGGTTTTGACCATTCCACAAATGTTTTAGTGTTTTAAAACACTAAAAACGCCTTTATGGCCATAACATGAAAATTGTCATTCAAGATGATGTGTCATTAGTTCCCACATTTCACAATTAAATATACAATGTTTTTTCCCTAATTTTAGGATAATCTTATGTCATTTGTCTGGTTTTGAACATTCCATGCATATTTTAGTGTTTTAAAACACTAAAAATGCGTTTACAGCCATAACGGGGAAACTGTCATTTACAATGATGTGTCATCGGTTCGTACATTTCAAAATTAAATCTATAGTAGTTTTCCTCTGATTTTAGGAAAATATAACATTGTTTGGATGGTTTTGACCATTCCACACACATTTTAGTGCTTTAAAATACTAAAAATGAGTTTATAACCATAACAAGCAGAAAGAAATTCAGAATGATGTGTCATCGGTTCCTACATTTCACAATTAAATAAATGGTCATTGCCCCATGATTTTTGGGCAATCTGATGTTTTTTGGCTAGTTTTGACCATTCCACACATTTTATTGTTTTAAAACACTAAAAACGTGTTTACAGACATAATGGGAAAATCATCATTTAGAATGATGTGTTGTCAGTTCTTACATTTCACAATTAAATCTAAAGTGTTTTTCCCTGGATCTTTTAACAATCTAGCATCATTTGTCTAGTTTTGACTGTTCTATTCACGTTTTAGTGTTTTAAAACACTAAAAATGTGTTTATAACCATAACGGTTAAACTATCATTCAAAATGATGTTTTGTCGATTCCTACATTTTACAATTAAAACTATAATGGTTTCCCCTAATTTTAGGATAGTCTTACATCAATTTTCTAGTTTTGATCGTTCCTCGTACATTTTAGTGTTTTAAAACACTAAAAAACATGTTTATAGTCATAATAGGAAAATTGTCATTCAGAATGATGTGTCGTCGGTTCCGACATATCACAATTAAATTTAGGGTGGTTTTACCCTGATTTCAAGGTAATCCACCATCATTTGTCTGGTTTTGACCATTCAACGTATGTTTTAGTGCTTTAAAACACTAAAAACACATTTACAGGCATAACAGGATAATTTTCATTCAGAATGACATGTTTTCAGTTCCTATATTTCACAATTAAATCTATGGTCATTGGCCCTTGATTTCAAGAAAATACAACATCCTTTTCTTGGTTTTGATCCCCTGATGCATGTTTCTAAAACTTTGACATCTTTTAAAATTTCTTATTGAGTTATTCAGACCACACCACATGTTGAATGGATGCGTTGTTTGCTTGTACATGTCAAGAATAATTCAATGGTGGTTATCCCATGATTTCACATCAATACATGATCGTTTTTTATTATTTTTATCATTAAACATGCATTTTAGTTTTTTAAAACACTAAAAATGTATTTACAGGCATCACAAGTAAACTGTAACTCGGATTGATGTGGCCTCGATTTCTACATTTCACAAATCAATATGTGGTTATTTACCTATGATAAATTTTTAATCATTAAATATTTTTTAAAAATTATAATTGTATAAATAATATATTGTTAATAAAATTAATGATTTAGCACCATTTCTAATATTAGTTTAATTAATTTCTAAAATGTAGATTGGTTATTTTATATCTTTTGGTGCTAGAATTTGATTGAAGAAATAGAATTTTACTTTCTAAATTGTTGTGTATTTCATGTCCAATAATCATTTAGTGTAAATTTTTATAGTTGAGTAGTAGTTTTTATATATGTTGTTTTTTGGGTACTCAGTGGTGGGTTTTTATTCAGTTAGCGACAATTTTTTTAACAAAAAATATCATAGGAAAAGTTATTATAACCATTGCTAAATTATTTAGCAGCGGTTATCAAGAACCGTCGCTAAATAGATAAAATAATTTTTTTTAGTGATGGATATCATAATTTGCCTCTATAGAGATTATGGATGTTGTATGTGTTCTTTGCAAATGTGTGAATGATCTATTGAATTTAAAATTTACCTTGTTGGGATGAGCAATAAGGCTGTAAATTTCTTTGGGGATCATGTTGGTCATCCACAAAAATACAAAAACTACATCATTTTCCATTTACAACCACCACTGATCATGTGTTTTCCTATAATAATATTATTCTTGCACTTTTTCTTTAAATATTTCAATTTTTCTTTATGATTCCTGATCAACGGAACTACTAGAACCCCCACCGGGTGTAGTAGTAACAGATGACACTGCCCCACCAATGATAGCTAAAGGAGTATGCTCAGAACTCATCCCCTGTACATATTGGGAATGCTCCATCCCTAAAACTATTCCAACTGCATCGTTTTGGGAAACCGATGTTGATTGTGAAGGGTTCGCATCCCAGACTTCTTAAATTTTAACATGTTAATACAAAAATATTAACAATGATTTTTTAAAATATCTAAAATTCATAATGTTATCTGATTAATAAATTTTTCATTAATATTTATTGTTATTTCAAAACTATAAAAACATAATATTGAAATTATATTATAACAATAAATAATACTTAAAACCAATTAATTGGGCCGACTAGCTGTATCAAACGATTCCAAATTGACATCGTTTGATCCATGTAGTTGGCCTTATTTAATTGATTTTAAGGCTTATTAGTTGTTATAATATATTTTTTATTATTACATTTTTAGGGTAATGAAGTAATATGAAATTAATAATGAAAAGTACTTACTTCAACATCTATGGTGGGTTCATTTACAAAACTATCATCTGGTTTCCTATGCACATTAAACCACATCTCTGTTTGGCCAACAGAGTGACCTAATTGATTGGATTTTATAAAAAAAGTAAACAAGTAATAAAAAACCTTTAGTTATGATAAAATGATATAAATAATATTGAATAAAATACAAACCAAAATAGTTCTTTTTCTCAAAAAAATCTGAGACCCAGCAATGTGAGGAATGACTTGCTTCTCATAATTTATAGATTTTTTTTGACAATTCCTACAAAAAATAGAAACATTAATAAAAATTATAATTTTATTGTGTTTATGTTATTAATATACTTTAAAATCTACAATTACCTCATGTGATGCATCTCTATTAATATCGACAAAGAGCATTCATTACTCATGAGAAATTCATTTAGGCACTTTATCATACATTTGTTGTGAGCTTAGAGAATAGTCATTAAACTCATGTCATAATCTTCATTTAAAATCTCTCCATTTCTTACCCAAAATTTTCAAAGTCCATGAGCGTGAAACGGAGTCAGGGACATCAACATGAAAAAGCATCTAGAAATAAAAAATATGACACTTTAGGTATTTTAAATTAGTTTTCAATGAATATTAAATTAATATTACCTTTAATTGAGTATCAAATACCTCATTTTTTCAAGTTGTAGGAATATACCTCTAATCATTATAATTAATGGGAAATCTCAACGTCTCACAAGCAAGTTGTCCAATAATCTTCCTGTAGATTCTGCCAGCATCACCAGTAGGCACCCCAAACTCATCAAATGAAACGTTAATCTTAAAGTCCTTCAGGTCCCATACATCTGTCATGTTCATATTTGTATCCCTTCTATGGTTTTCTTTATTTGTTTGACAAATTCATCAAACAATTAATAAAATATAAAGTTTTTTTGAAAAAATGACATGCATACCAGTAACGGTAACTCACCAATATCCCCTAGATGGAGGGGTGAATAACTGCTCCATCACTAGAGGTGAATCAGGCAGTGGGATACCAATGATGTCTAGAGAAATGGCAAGCTCTCTAGCAGTCTTGGGTATAACAAAATCAGTAGCATCCACAAAATATGATGATAGTGGTGACGTGCTCTGAGTTGCTAACCGGTTAGGATCCTAAATTTTTTTTGTTCTCAACATTCCTACATTTCAAATGATTAAGAACCATATTGTTACAAAGTTATGGTGTGAAAAATTAATTCAAGTGATTAGAAAAGTTTTTGTTCAAAAAAATGAATATTTTTTATAAACCATTTTTAATGGAGTTTTGATGGATTCTCATGGAATTGTGAAGTATAACAGAGAATATTTAAAGGACTTTATTGCTTGTGTGAAACTGATAAATATTCAATAAAATGGGTGAATAAAATAGTATGAATCACTATTATATTTTAATATATTATTTGAATATTATATATATCAAACACAATAATATAATCATAACTGGATCCTAGGGTATTTATCATAGTCCTATATCATATAATACAGTAGATCTGTGATATAATTTATGTAATATAATGTTTCAATTCATATTTCCATATTGGTTATTATTCCAATATTAATTATTATATTTATTCGTATAATCATTGATAATAAATATATAATTATAAGAATGTTCATAAATTATTATATAAAAACATCCATAAATTTTGGTAGCTACAAAGTAGATGTATCTCTTAGGAAATGTTATTTAATAAAGTAATGAAAAATAAATAGTGTGATCTATATATGTTTGTAGCTGCCGAACCTATCTGATGTAATTGGAATCAAACTCGTCTCATTGGTTCCACTCCTGGGCTAGTGGTGTGCTGACTGTTCTAGCCCAAACCCACCTAAAATAGGATAGAGGATAATGACTAGCACCAAGAAGGAAAAAATATATAAGAGACTTTAACCTATAGCAACCCATAGTGGATAAGAAATAAAAATACACAATATATAATAAACAACCACCATCAATACATTGGTAACCAATTGTATAAAAAATTTATGCATTCAAAAATAATTATTGAATTTAATGACACATATACAACCACCCAAGGGAAATAGATATGGATAATAAAACATTACTAGATATAATAGACTTTATAAATGTAATGATACCAATTTAGTACAAATCTAACACTGAGAAGGGGAACCAGGCAAAGGTGAGGGAAGTCATAGGGGGGGTTCCTGTCACTGGCAAGTCATCTGGAGAGGAGGTTAGAGGGGGGAGGGTCGTGGGGGGAGGGGTCACGGGTCACGGGCTCGAGGTCATTGTCGAGGAGAGGATAGGAGGAGGGTTGGAGGAAAAGGGGGTCACGGGCTCGGGGTCACCGCTGGGGAGAGTAGAGGAGGGGTGGGGGAAAAGGGGGTTGTGGGCTTGGGGTCACCGCCAGGGAGAGGATAGGAGGTTGGGGGTGGGGGTGGTCGGGGTTGCATAGAGGGAGTAGGGGAGGAGGGATTAGGGTTTTTTTTAAAACTTTTAGTGGTGGTTTAATTGAAATTGCTTCTAATAGGAAAAAAATGCAGCGAATTCATGAAACTGCCATGATAATATATATTTTTTAACTAGATTTATTTTTACGGCGGTTACTAGAACCGCTGCGAATAAACCACCACTAACCATCTCTTTTTTTGTAATGGTTGTGTAATAAATGAATTGCCTAACCTATGGATCCAATGATGGAAATAGTTTAAGTAAACTTTGTTGACTAATGGTATCTAGTTTATCTTTTTCTTATCTTTTCATTCTTATAGTACATGCATACACTATTTTTTTATACTGGATATTTTGTAGACACCATTAGTAGTGACCTACTGAGTTATACTCACACCCTACTTGGGCCGCCATTAGGTACCTAAGCAGATTTCATGATTGCAGGCCAGGATAAGGGTAAGGGCCTTATACTAGAGGGTTGATTGGGCATGGGATATGTATGGACGAGGGAACCAGAATTTGTGTTGAACCCCATTTTGGGGATTCAGAGTTTTTCATTATTTTGGTTTTTCCTTACACTTCGCATTGTATGACATGAAATAGCAAATTTACTATTTGTTTGTGGGCTTGTACCCAGTTTTGGGAGATGGTTGGTAAGGCATGTTTATTGTTTATTGCTTCTGTTATTTCATATTTTATCTATTGTGGATTACTCTGATAAAGAGGGTATAGTCTCCTCATGTGACCTATTAGACCCTCGCTAATAGTTGGCAGCCTCTGGCGTATAGGGAGGTGCTTCTGAGGTCATGTGGCATCCCAGCTCGAGGCACCAGTTTAGTGGCTCCTAGGTTGGGGACGTTACAAAACGTATTCATTCATTGTCAACGATCGATCCACCTCAAGGTAGGACACTGTTTTATTTGGATTTATCCTCGTTTTATTATTCCAACGACAAACGTGAATCAATTAACTAATGGCTTGATTCATGAATCGATCGTATTGTGGGAACAAGTTTATCTATAGTAATTTGGGAGATTTGTTTATTTAATTTGGATCTTCGTTCTTCATTCTAACAACAATGAATCAAGGTTAACCGAACACGATCGAGGTTCATTCCTCTTTTTCGTGTCTTTTGGATTTCTTCCACCATTCTACATGCAATCATCACCCGCATTCATTTTGGTCAGTGGTTCGAAAAATACCAGAAAAACAACTGTTGTGCGCCCGTTTCTTGGCGCAACGAATTGTTATTGCATATTCGGTTTTGGATCGATGATGAGATTGAGCCACGACGATGGTGACGATATATTAGGATCAGTTCGACAGTTTCTATTCATTCTGGTTTAATGGAATGCCTACAGACGGCGCATATGAGCATTTCTTGAGCATTTTTTAATGCCAGATTTCAGCGAGAGGTGGTGGCGAGGCTCAGTTAGACCATATCCATGCTCTTTGGTGGTATTTTTGGCTGGATCAGAGGCCATAGGGTGGACGACATCCCGTTAGGAAGATCCACAAGATTTTGGAAATTCTACACCATACTATGTGTAACGCATGAACACACGCCGTGTGTGGGGCTCTAGTTGTGACGCTAGGGTTTCATTTGGAGTTAAGTATCACACAGTGTGTGGTCCCTGTAACATAGTGTGTGACACGACTTGGTGACTCATCGTGTACCCGGGGTATATAGACACAAGCACAGCTAGCCGGAAATAGACATGGCTAGCCAGACATAGACACAAATAAGAATATACAGGCACGATCACATCGTGTACTTAGGCATGGATACGAACACTGACACGAGCAGGACTCAACACCGAAGGGACATGTCGTGTACTACTAATAAACGTCATGTACTCCTTGAAAGATAGATTGGAGCCCTTGTCCTCATCATCTTGGACAAGTTTCATTAAGGTGTGTTCCCTTGATTCATTCTCTGAGGGTTTAGTATGGAATCATGTCCTATACATAGGATAGTAATCCCTTCGAATGAACTTCAGTATTGGATAGAGCTGTTGGAATCCTTTCGTGAGGCCCAGAGTGAATCCTCTATCATTATCTTTACCCTAGGTGGAGTTCTTGGTATCGTCGTGACCAACAATATGTGGGTGTTGATCCTCTCCTTAGCGGAGTAATCCAGATTGGGTTGTTAGTATACCTCATGCCCTTGGGTGTGATCCCCTTTTGTGTATCATTCTATTCAGACTTACAGTGTGTACTTCTTATGGAAAGACCCAATAAGCATGACATCTTATATGGATGTCATCAATGCTATCTGACTCATGGAGTGAGTTCTCCTGAATGAGTTCTATGTGTACTTTTGAGCTTGAATCTTAGTTTGGAATTACGGTTGTGACTTTACCTTGAGATTGCATGTCTATGTAGAGTATATCTAGATATTCATGTTATATGTGTTATTAACATATACATGTGATGAGATGAATATTATTCTTAATGTTATATGTGTAGTGATTTCAGGGTTTCTTGCTAGGTATTGTCTGTATGGGCTTTTCCCGCACGTGTTGTGTCTTGTGTAGAAAACCAAACTTTTGATGAAGTCCTAGAGGGATCAGGACCAGGCATAGCTTAGTGTTTCGGATAGACCAAGGTGTGTTCATATGGTTGCATTGATAGCAGTCCCCACCCACTTTATAGGTTGGGCTTGTTTTCATTTTCTTTATTATGGGGTTGTATTTGGCCCTTTTTCTTTCCAGTACTTTTTGTCATACTCTGATGGTGGGATTTTAGATGTATGCATGCATGGTTATCAGATGTTTTACATTTCAGCATTGTATGGGCTTGGAGATGTGTGTGTATGTTTGTGTGTGTGTGTAGGTACTTTAGGCTAAGGCCTCACATGTGTGTGATATGTCTACTCGGAACTAGTCGCCAGCCCCTGACCTGTTAGATGCGGGCTTAGGGTAGTCATGGTATGGGCCTCGTTGGGATGGTTCGTGACAGAGTGGTATCAGAGGAGGTTCTACCTTAGGACTAGAGTCTATGGGGTTCGTTTGGGGCAACAGTTTTAAGTGTTTCAAGTTCGGATTTCAGTCCAGAGACTCCAATGTTGGTGCAATGGAGGACGTATCCATACACCAGGACTATGATCACCAGTCTTTCAACTCGGTACATGTAGACATTGGTTTCCTAGAAAACATTGGTACATGCATCATATATGAATGATTTATGGTTTCCATGTCCTTCTTAAGTCATATCTCTAGATATATTCACTAACTATGGTAAATCTTGTCTACTTAAGGATGCCTCCATAATGTTTGCCAACTAGGATTCAGCATCAGGATCATGAGGATAATCCCCTGAGTGATAAGGCTTCAATACAGGGACTTGTTCAGGAGGTGCTACCTCTAGGTGGTGCGTCAGTCTTACCACTACCTGTCAAGCAGTAGATAGTGCCAGCAGTACTAGCAAATGAGGTGCACAAGCTGAGCAAGCTTCACGAGTTTCAGCAATAGTGACCCCTCAGGTTCTAAGGCGAGCCCGACCCATAGGCGGCTAAGGACTGGCTTGAGGCAGTGACGTGGTTCTTCCATCTTGTCATAACACGGACCGACCAAATGATGATCTTTGTAGCGAGCCTTCTTCATGGATCTACAGAAAGATGATGGGGCTTAGTGAAACATTCATACGATGAGGTGACTCTAGAATGGTCTGAGTTTGAGCTCCTTTTTAGAGAGGAGTTATCTCCAGCTATGTAAATGGTTGTGCGCATCTAGGAGCTTTTACAGCTTCAACAAGGCAATACAATTGTGATTAAGTATTCATAAAAGTTCACCAACCTCTCTCAGTTCTTTCGGGCTCAGACCTTCGAGCGGGGACTACGTAGAGACATCCAAGCCAACATGATGCCTCTATGAATTCCAACCTATATTGGGGTGTTAGATTCATGCTTTAGTGGTTGAGAATTTCCTGGTTGATCTGACGCAGGCAGTTGGTGCTGGTAGTGGGCATGCAGGAGTTGAGTCTTCAAGAGAAGGTATCCAATGTCTGACTCAGGGACCTGGACTTGCAAGACATCTTAGGAGGTGATCTCAGGACATAGGGTCTTCGGTTCAGGGATCAAAAGATAGATCTAGGCATCCTAGGGAGAGGTGTTGTGTAATGTCCTGGAAATTCCGTATAATTTTTTTTAAATTATATGGAATTATTTCAAGACCGTAAAATCTGACGACGCGTGATTCCGAGGCCCGGAGTGCCCGGAATGATCCGTCGAAGTTTGGTTGAGTTTTGATTAACGCGCGTAAGCAGTTTTCCTGAAAAAGTGGAATAACTCTTAAACGGTAACTCGGATCAGAAATCTGAGGGCACCGTTGCGTTCAAAATGGCGGGTTTACCCTAGGTGCGACTTAAGTTTAGTCGGCATGGGCCTCCTGTGAGAAAACCCAAAAATAGCATAACCGTAAATAAAATAATTAAATAAATTATTTTATTTTTCAAATGCTTATAAGTCACAAACGATTGCTCGGATTGAAAATCTGATACCACTATTGTACTCTTGAGGGCATTCTTTATTTAAGAAGATACTAACTTTGGCTGGCGCGGGCCACCAGTGAAAGTTAATTTTTGGCCATAAATAAAATAATTAAGTGATAATTATTTTATTGTAAAATCCATAACTTTTAAACGGTAACTCGGATTTGAAATCTAAGAGTACCGTTGGGTTTGTTGGAGCATGTTTCACTTAGGCTGAGCCTAACCTCGACCAGCGTGGGTCAAGGGTGACTGTTATAATTTTTCCGAACTTTTTTTCCAGTAAGTTCAGTAAACGTGCAGGCGGCGTTATATAACTTTTGAACCGGTGCTCGGAATTGAAATCTGAGGGCACTGTTGAACTCGCAGTGCCGATATTCGCTTAAGGGGACCTTCACCTTGACTGCAGTAGGTCAAGGATGAAATTTGGTTTTCGTGAATTTCGTGGGAGAGTTAAAAGAATAAAAATAAAATAAAGAACAACTTTTATTTTATTTTTAAAACCTCTCATTTGATGTTTAGTGGTGGGGACCACCCGAACTAAAAAAACCCCAATTTAAATTCAATGGCGGGGACCACCTGACCCTTGAACTCCCCCTTTAATGGGAGATAACTCTTGGTTTTCCTCCCATTGATGTGCCAACTCAATTATTTTATTTAATAAACTTATTTGGCACTTCACCATTTGGTTGGAAGATTGTTGGAAAAAGGGAGAGATCTGGAGAACTTGGAAGGAGATTTTTCAACGAAAAACATCCACTACAATGAAGAGCATCCTCCGGAATCGAAGAACGGGGACAATGCTTGAGCCCGGATCGGAAACATCTTGCGGGAGCAATGAACGCCGACGTCACCATCTCATCGACTTCGTCTTCTTCCTCGCGCCACCTCCAACAGACAATCGAGGTAGGGGTTTTTATATATGTTTGAATTTGTTTTATTGATTATTCATATCCTAAATTCATGACGATGTTGGCTAATCGAACATAGCCATCATCCCGTACATAAATTAGGCTCCTCTTTCTTTTTATTCTTTGCGCGTTCTTCGTGCGTTCTTCAACGCCTAATATTTATTGGCGTAGGAAACACAGATTTTTGCTGAGCGCAATATATGGACGTGCAGCCCTCGATGCAAAGATCGTAAATATGCGATCATTTAATTTTTCGGGCTTGGAACGAATCCGCAATGGCTCGTGGAAGGAGGCGGCTAAATATTTATTGGCACTGGAAATGCAATATTCTATTCAGCGTGACATATGGACATCGAGCCCTCGATCCGAGGATCACGAATTTGCGATCATTATATTTTTTGGGTTTAGAACGAAGATGTGGCGGCCCACAGAAGGTGCGACGTGGTGGTGTGATTTCTAGTGTGTGTTCCGGGCGCGGCTCTGTGCGAGGTAGACGGTGCGACGTGCGGCGGCGGAGGACAGCCAGGAGGCAGCGTCCAGGCGGTGCGGTAGTCTGGAGGCATCGTGGCTCGGGTAGTCGGAGGTGGTGGCAGTGGTCTAGTCATGCGAAAGAAGGAAAAATCGTGAATGAAGATGGAATTAGATTGGAGAGAGAAACTTAAATATTTTGATAGATATATTAAAAATGAATATAAGGTGCCAATTAAGAGGGATGCGCGCTCAACTTGAAAAAAAGAGAGATGCAACGTAATACATGGAAGGTTTAAAAAAAATATTAATAATAATATTAAAATATTATTATTTTAATTTTTGTTTGGAAAACCATGTTTTGACCGTAACTTCTTCGTGCGTCCTCGGTTTCACGAGCCGTCCGCGGCAGTACGACCTTGACTTCGAGACGTAAATTATGTGTCCAATATTGGATGTCTTTTTCAGGTTTTTGGATCGGGTACCCGAAACGCTCAAATAATAATAATATATTATTATTATTAAATCTTCGACCATCCATAACTCCTGCGTGTGATGTCCGAATGACTTATCGTAAGTGGGACGTGATACCGACATTAAAACGGTCGATTTAAGTCTAATGTTGAATATTAAATTCTGGTTCGTGGCTCGGGTCCACGAAACACCCAATAATATTATTATTATTATTATTGTGAGATCTTGTATTCGACATATATCCCTCATACGGTGTAGAAATGACGAACTGTTTGCGGAAAAGGAAACCTTGGATCGAAACGGTCCTTTTGGTATACCCCAATGGAGTTTTGGATAAGGATATGGTACGTTCGGGTTGGATTGAGCACGAATCCAACCGGGCCCCCGGGACTAAAAGGCTAATAACTCACAGACCGGGCATCCAATTGACGCACCGTCTGTTGCGTTGAGACCCCTATGATGTGGCGGTCCTTTGAGATACTTTTTCATGGGACTTCATGGCAGTTGGAGTATCAACCAGTGGCTTGGGGAGTGGACTCTCCCGGAGACGAGCAAGCCTAGTGCAGGAACCCAGTAGCTGGTTGTGACGAGAAGACTGACTAGCGATCCTGTGTGGGTCAGCTCCTATCGATCCTGTGTGGGTCAACTCCTAGCGATCCTATGTGGGTCAGCTCCTAGCGATCCTCTGTGGGTCAACTCCTAGCAATCCTGTGTGGGTCAGCTCCTAGCGATCCTGTGTGGGTCAGCTCCAAGCGATCCTGTGTGGGTCATCTCCTAGCGATCCTGTGTGGGTCAGCTTCTAGAGATTCTGTGTAGGTCAGTAGCAGAGCCTCTTAGAGGAGTAAGATGATTTAGTAGCTATAACTAATCATCCCTACTACCGTACCTAAGTTATACCTGGTGTAAGCTTAGTTTGTACCTGTGTGGTACTTTCCTTCGTGGTAATACCTTGGTGGTATTCTTCTATGCGGTGTACCTATGTGGTACTTGCCTTTGTGGTTTTCCTTCCTTTGTGGAATAATTGAGCTTTGGGATTTTGGGTTGGACTCTGTGTTTCCTCATGATTGAGATGGGTATACTTGATAACTTATGTATATGTATGGGAATATACCTAAGTAGGGTTGACAGTTGACTTCATGCTTTGAGGTTTATCCTTTGTAGATTTTGTGAGACCTTGAGGGTCACAGGGTCCCTACTGAGTATCGTTATACTCACCCCTGCACGGGCTATGCCCGCACCTTGTTATGTTTGGTGCAGACGACGGACAACGTTGATCGAGACTGAGGGTACCAGGATTGGACGGTGCCCAGAGGTGGACCATACGACGAGTTGGTACACGAAGGAGGCGGACGGATGTGGAGTGATGAGGAGGTGATATGTACCTACCCTTCAGGTAGGAACCTCAGAGGACAACCCAGCAGCTATATTCCTTTTTTCTCCATTTTACTTATACTTTCAGTTTCTTGTACTTTTGAGTTGGGCTTGTATTCTGGCCCCTTTTTCTTACTGTACGCGCACTATTTACTATACATTTTTCTTGAGTTCGTATCTTGTTGTGTGCTTGGTTGCATGTGTTTACAGGTTATAAAGGCAATTCCTTCCCAGTTTTAGGGAATACGCCTTCGGTGCTAGTCGCCAGCCCCTAGCCTATGGAAGGCGGGCTTGGGGTAGTCACGGCACGGGCCTCGGGAGACGGGTCGTGACAAATTGGTATCAGAGGAGTCGGTTCTACTGTAGAACATATGACTCTGATCTTTTTAACGATAACAGTGTTAAGTGTAGTGAGTGTGGTTATCAATTTAGGGAATCCAGTATTGGTTCGGCAGCCGACGTATCCATACACCAAGACCCTGACTTCTGATTTCTGACTCAGTGCACGAAAACACTGATTGCATGTGTGTTTTGAAAAGTTTTCTTGTGTTTTCTTTGAGTCAGCTCACAAGGTATAACTTAATGACCATGGTGCACCTGTTCCTTATCAGGATGTCACTGCGTGGACAGCCAGCTAAGATTCCTAAGAGAGTACACGATGATGGCCCACCGAGTAACGAGGCTCCGGTGCAGGGCCCACTTACTATGTTGGCACCTTCGGGTGGTGTACCAGCAGCAGCACCACCCATTGGGCAGTAGATACCACCAGCCGCACTGGCGGATGATGCACGCCGACTGAGCGCATTGCACGAGTTCTAGCAGCGGAGGCCTCCGAGGTTTTGAGGTGAGACAGATTCCCATGGAGCTAAGGGCTGGCTGGAGGTGATTGCTAGAGTTTTTCACCTAGTTGAGACACCAGTAGAGCAGATGGTGATCTTAGCTACTTGTCTTTTCCAGTGAGTGACCATGAGGATGGTCCGCATAGTGATGAGGCTTCGGTACGTGGACCGTTTCCCGAGATAGTACCTTCGGGTAGTGTGTCACCTATATCATTTCCCGTTGGTCAGCAGTTACAACTGACGATACCAGTAGAGGACACATTTAGGCTTAGTGCCTTACACGAGTTTCAGCATCAGATACCCCACAGGTTTTGAGGTGAGCCCGACTCACAGGTGACTGAGGACTGGCTTGAGTAGGTGGCTGACAGTTCTCTAGAGCTTATATTGCTTCGGTAGGACGATATGTCGGTAGCTCAGTATTCTTCGAGGCGTACCAACTACTCCTAGTACTCGGTGAATACAATACGATCAGTGCTTCAGGGCTCGGACTTCTGAGTGAGGTGTGTTTAAGGACATATGAGCCATCATTATTCCTCTATGAATTTCTACTTATGTTAGGGTGCTAGAGAGAACCTTCATGGTTGAATGTTCTTTGGTTGAGCAGATACAACCAGTGAATGTTAGCAGTGGGAAGGCAGGAAACCGGCGCCAATCTCAGAGACTTGGGAATGTAAAATGTTTTGGGAAGAAGAAGTGTTAGGGAAAGATGAATATGCAGGGCATCATACATGGAATCAGATCAAGGAGAGTAGCATGAGGTGGTGTACATTTCGACATGTTACAACCAGCCCCTTTTTGTGGACCCCACCAGGCTCAGGGAGTTGGAGGACAGGGGAAGGGGGTAGCTGCATGCGGTCAAGGAGAATGACCCAAGGGCTCTAGGAATGATTCCAGGTACGGTCTGTGTCTACTACTAGTTGTCGTATCAATATACATATGAACCAATCATTCCTTCCTTCCAAGAATATTGTCCAAGACCTAGAGTTTCTGGTTAAACCGTTGACTTGACCCTCACGTCTGGAGATACCTTTTGGAGGAGACTCGATAATCACACATACGTCGATGGTGTGATCAGACCCTTGAGGTGAGAGTTTCAGTTGGAACCTCTTGGTGGCAGCGTCGAGGCCTTACGACGTTAGTTTGGGTATGGAATGGACATCCACAGTTCATTCTCAGATTGACTGTATTAGGAAAAAAGGTTGTGGTTTATCTACAACGTTGGAATGAGGGTTTCCTTGGTCAGTGAAAAAGGAAACTCAAGAAACACAGGATAAACTCCTACATAGGAGGGTGCGGCTGATCACTCGTGAGTCGGCTAGCCTCACCCTCGTGGCATTAGAAGTTTTGAGTTTTCAGTTCCCAACAGGAGTGGCTAGAGTTCCTCTAGGACTATGACTTTTAGATAGTCTATACTCCTGGGAAGGGGAACATGGTAGCAGACACACTCAGCAGGAGGTCTGGCCTGCAGCTGCTGAGTGTGGTGACAGAGTAGCTAGTCGCTTTGTAGACATCCTTTGTGGATCGAGATGGTGCAGCTTTTCTTCAGTATCTTACAGTCACCCCCCCCCCCCCACTTCTTCAGTGATTCAGGGAGGCGCAGCATGGGGACGCTGACTGCGAGGATCGACCTGCTCATATATCCTCAGGGCAGGCACCTGATGGATTTTCTAAAGGTGGGGAGCACATCGTACTCTTTAGTGGACGTACCATGGTACCAGTGGTGCTTCAGAAGGAGGTGTTGAAGGAGTTCTATATGTCCCCTCTGGCGGTACATCCTGGTGTGTTAAAGATGTACCAGGACCTTCAGCGTCAGTACTGGTGGCCAGGGATGAAGAAAACAGTGGCAGATTTTGTATCATGATGCCTCACTTGTTAGCAAGTAAAGACTACACAGAGTTGGCAGAAGTCTTATGCCGACAAGATACAGAAACCCTTGGAGTTCCAGGAGGGGAACCACATATTCTTGCGATTCTCTCCTCGACAGGGACTATGAAGATTTTCCCGAGGCGGCAAGTTATCACTGAGGTTTATCGGTCCTTTTCTGATACTTTGGAGGATAGGTGAGGTAGCATACCGCTTGGCTCTTCCACCACTGTTCAAGAGGGTGCACGACATCTTCCATGTATCCCAGTTGAGGAGATACGTGCATGACCCATCTCACATCATCGACCACGTCGAGCTGGACTTCGACGATGGGGCGATGTTTACAGAGGTTCCAGTGGAGATTGAGGATCGACAGGAGCAGGTCCTTCATGGGCGGTCGATACCTCTGGGGCGTGTACACTGGCAGCACGGGAACCTCCAGGAGAGCACATGGGAGCGAGAGGCTCATATTCGTGCTCAGTATCCTCTTTTGTTTGTTTTGCCTTTGTTTTGGTTTTTGAGGACGTAAAGCCCTAAGGTGGGAAGAATGTAATGTCCCAGAAATTCCGTATAATTTTTTTTAAATTATATGGAATTATTTCAAGACTACAAAATCTAACAACGCGCGATTCTGAGGCCCGGAGTGCCCAGAATGATCCATTGAAATTTGGTTGATTTTTGATTAGCATGCATAAGCAGTTTTCCAGAAAAAGTGGAATAACTCTTAAACGGTAACTCATATCAGAAATCTGAAGGCACTGTTACATTAAGGATGGCATGTTTACCCTAGGCGTGACTTAAGTTTAGTCAGCACGAACCTCCTGTGAGAAAACCCAAAAATGGCATAACCGTAAATAAAATAATTAAATAAATTATTTTATTTTTTAAATGCTTATAACTCACAAATGGTAGCTCAAATTAAAAATCTGAGACCACCGCTGTACTTATGAGAGCATTCTTTATTTAAGCAGATACTAACTTTGGCCGGCGCGGGCCACTAGTGAAAGTTAGTTTTTGGCCGTAAATAAAATAATTAAGTGACAATTATTTTATTGTAAAATCCATAAGTTTTAAACAGTAACTAGGATTTGAAATCTGAGAGTACCGTTGGGTTCGTTGGGGCGTGTTTCACTTAGGCAGAGCCTAACCTCAACCGGTGCGGGTCAAGGGTGACTGTTATAATTTTTCCAAACTTTTTTTCAGGTACGCTCAGTAAACGCGCGAGTGGCGTTATATAACTTTTGAACCGGTGCTCGGAATTGAAATCTGAGGGCACTGTTGAACTGGAAGCACCGATATTCGCTTAAGGAGACCTTCACCTTGACCGCAGTAGGTCGAGGGTGAAAGTTGGTTTTCGTGAATTTCGTAGGAGAGTTAAAAGAATAAAAATAAAATAAAGAACAACTTGTATTTTATTTTTAAAACCTCCCATTTGATGTTTAGTGGTAGGGACCACCCAAACTAAAAATACCCCAATTTAAATTCAATGGTGGGGATCACCCGACCCTTGAACTCCCCTTTTAAAGGGAGACAACTCTTGATTTTCCTCCCATTGATGTGCCAACTCAATTAGTTTATTTAATAAACTTATTTGGAACTTCACCATTTGGTTGGAGGATTGTTGGCAAAAGGGAGAGCTCTGGAGAACTTGGAAGGAGATTCTTCAACGAAGAACATCCACTACAATGAAGAGAATCCTCTGGAATCGGAGAACGGGGATGACGTTTGAGCCCAGATCAGAAACATCTTGCGGGGGCAATGAACGTCGATGTCACCATCTCAACGACTTCGTCTTCTTCCTCGCACCACCTCTAACAAAAAATCGAGGTAGGGGTTTTTATATATGTTTGAATTTGTTTTATTGATTCTTCATATCCTAAATTCACAACGACGATGGTCAAACGAACATGGTCATCGTCCTGCACATAAACCATACTCCTCTTTCTTTATATTCTTCGCGCGTTCTTCGTGTGTTCTTCAACACCTAATATTTATTGGTGCTGGAAACATAGAGTTTTTTTAGCGTGATATATGGATGTGAATCCCTCGACACAAGGATCAAAAATATGTGATCGTTTAATTTTTCGGGCCTGGAACGAAGCCGCAATGACTCGCGGAAGGAGACGGCCAAATATTTATTGGCGCTGGAAACGCAATATTCTATTGAGCGCAACACAAGGATGCGGAGCCCTCGACCCGAGGATCGTGAATTTGAAATCATTATATTTTTCTGGTTTAGAACGAAGATGCAGCGGCCCATGGAAGGGGCGACGTGGCGATGTGATTTCTAGTGTGTGTTCCGGGCGCGGCTCCGGGCGAGGTAGACAGTGCGACGTGCGGCGGCGGAGGACAGCTGGGAGGCAGCGTCCAGGTAGTGCGGCAGTCTGGAGGCGTCGTGGCTCAGGTAGCCAGAGGTGGTGGCGGCGGTTTGGTCGTGCGGAAAAAGGAAAAATCGTGAATAAATATGCAATTAGATTGGAGAGAGAAACTTAAATATTTTGATTGATATATTAAAAATGAATATAAGGTGCCCATTAAGAGGAATGTGCGCTCAACTTGAAAAAAAGGGAGATGCAACGTAACACATGGAAGGTTTAAAACAAAATATTAATAATAATATTAAAATATTATTATTTTAATTTTTGTTGGGAAAACCGTGTTTTGACCGTAACTTCTTCCTGCGACCTCAGTTTCACGAGCCATCAGTGGTAGTACGACTCTAACTTCGAGACGTAAATTATGAGTTCAATATTGGATGTCTTTTTCGGGTTTTTGGATTGGGTACCCAAAACGCTCAAATAATAATAATATATTATTATTATTAAATCTTCGACCATCCATAACTCCTGCGTGCGACGTCCGAATGACTTACCGTAAGTGGCGATATGATCGTGACATTAATACGGCCAATTTAAGTCTAATGTTGAATATTAAATTCTGGTTCGTAGCTTGGGTCCACAAAACACCCAATAATAATAATAATAATAATAATACTATTACGAGATCTTGTATTCGACATATCTTCCCCATACGGTGTCGAAATGACGAACCGTCTGCGGCACCGAAAACCTTGGATCGAGATGGTCCTTTTGGTATACCTCACTGGAGTTTTGGATAAGGATGGGGTACGTTCAGGTTGGATCGAGAACGAATCTAATCGGGCCCTCGAGACTAAAAGGCTAATAACTCACAGACTGGGTATTTGATTGACGCATCGTATGTTGTGTTGAGACCCCTATGACATGGAGGTCCTTTGAGATACTTTTCGTGGGACTTCATGGCAGTTAGAGTATCAACCAGTGGCTTGGGGAGCGAACTCTCATGGAGACGAGCAAGCCTAGTGCGGGAACCCAGTAGCTGGCTGTGACGACAAGGCTGATTAGCGATCCTATGTGGGTCAGCTCCTAGCGATCCTGTGTGGGTCAGCTCCTAGTGATCTTGTGTGTGTCAGCTCCTAGCGATCCTCCGTGGGTCAGCTCCTAGAGATCCTTTTTGGGTCAGCTCCTAGCGATCTTGTGTGCGTAAGCTCCTAGCGATCCTGTGTGGGTCAGCTACTAGCGATCCTGTGTGGGTCAGCTCCTAGCGATCCTGTGTGGGTCAGCTCCTAGCGATCCTGTGTGGGTCAGCTCCTTGCAATCCTGTCTGGGTCAGCTGCTAGAGATTTTGTGTAGGTCAGCAGCAGAGCCACTTAACGGAGTAAGATGATTTAGTAGCTATAACTAATCATCTCTACTACCGTACCTAAGTTATAACTGGTGTGAGTTGAGTTCGTACCTATGCGGTACTTTCCTTCGTGGTAATACCTTGGTGGTATTCTTCTGTGTGGCATACATGTGCGGTACTTGCCTTTGTGGTTTTCCTTCCTTTGTGGAACAGTTGAGCTTTGGGATTTTGGGTTGGACCCTGTGTTTCCTCATGATTGAGATGAGTATACATAATAACTTTGGTATATGTATGATCATATATCTAAGTAGGGTTGACAATTGAATTCATGCTTTGAGGTTTATCCTTTGTGGATTTTGTGAGACCTTGAGGGTCTCGGGGTCCCTACTGAGTATTGTTATACTCACCTCTGCACAGGTTATGCCCGCACCTTGTTGTGTTTGATGCAGACAATGGACACCGTTGATCGAGACTGAGGGTACCAGGACTGGACGGTGCCCGGAGGTGGATCATACGACGAGTCGGTACATGGAGGAGGCGGACGGACGTGGAGTACTGAGGAGGAGATCTGTACCCACCCTTCAGGTGGGAGCCTCAAAGGACAACCCATCAGTTGTCTTTCTTTTTTCTCCAGTTTACTTATACTTTCAGTTTCTTGTACTTTCCAGTTGGGCTTGTATTCTGGCCCCTTTTTCTTACTGTACTCACACTATTTACTATACAGTTTGCTTGAGTTCGTATCTTGTTATGTGCTTGGTTGCGTGTGTTTACAGGTTATAAAGGCAATGTCTTCCCAGTTTTAGAGAATACGTCTTCGGTGCTAGTCATCAGCCCATATCCTATGGAAGGCGGGCTTGTGGTAGTCACAGAACGGGCCTCGGGGGACGGGTCGTGACATGGTGTTAGTCTTGTGACGGTATGGGACATCTCGTGCGGGATTGTCTGACCCGTCATAAGGCTGATAGAGAGATGGTGGATGGACTACCTAGGCACAAGCAGCGGCAGGAGTAGGCAGGTTCGCAGGGTGGCGGACATGGTTGAGGAGTTGGGAGAGCAGTTGAAGGTGGAATACACTATTACTTGTTGACACCATCAGCCCAAGGTGGTCTGCGCTAAGCTCAGGGAGCTGGAGGACATGGGAGATGGAAGTTGCAGGCGGTCAAGACTTATGACCCAGAGGCTCCATGGATGATATGAGGTACGATCTATGTCTTTTTTATCTTAATTGCAGTACTAATAGACATAGGTGCAAGTCATTCCTTTATTTTCACTTATCTGGTTTGAGACTTAGAGATTCTGATTGAGATTTTGGCTCGATTGTTGCACTTAGAGACTCCTACTGGAGGTGACTCTGCGATCACACACTCGTGCCGACAGTGTAGACTAACACTTGGAGGTAGGAGTTTATTTTGGGATCTCTTTGTAGCAATAATAAGGTCTTATGACTTCATATTAGGTATGAACTGGTTATCCACAGTTCATGCCCAGATAGACTGTTTTAAGCGGAGGATGTGGTGTGTACGCAGTGATGGGACCAATTTTTCCTTTATGGGTGAAAATGAAACCCATGAAGAGCAGGATAGACTCATGCATAAGAGGGTGCATCTGATTACTCATCAGTCGGCTAGCATGACCCTTAGTGTAGTGGACGCTATAAGTTTTCAGTTCCATATAGTGGTGGCAGAGTACAAGGACATTTTCCCTGAGGACGTTACATGTTTACCTCCCCATTAAGAGATAGCATTCTGCATTAATCTACACCCTGGGGCGACCCTGATATCTGTGCTAGCATATCGGATGACTCTCATAGATCTTCGCGAGCTAAGAGTGCAGTTTGGGGACTTGTAGGGGAATGGATATTTTTAGACCCAGTGTTTCACCTTGTGCAGCCTTAGTGTTCTTCACCAAGAAGGCGGATTTGAGCTTAAAGTTGTGTTTGGATTACCATCGCCTAAACCAGGAGACTGTAAAGAACAAGTATCCACTACCAAGAATCGACGACCTCTTTGATCAATAAAGAGGGGCAAGATGGTTCTTAAAGGTTGACCTTAGATCAGGCTATCACCAGTTGCGAGTACGGGACAATGATATACAGAAAGATGACATTCGGATGTCATTACAGTCACTATGAGTACTTGGTGATGCCCTTTAATGTGATGAACGCCCCAACAGTGTTCATGGGACTCATGAACCATATCTTCCAGCCTTTCTTAGATCAGTTCATGGTATATTTCATCGATGATATCCTTGTGTACTCGACATCTGAGGAGGATCACGTAAGACACTTGAGGATAGTTCTGGACGTACTCCGAGAGCACCAGCTTTACGGGAATCTCTTGAAGTGTCAGTTTTGTATTCAGAAGGACCACTTTCTAGGATGTTATCTTAGCAGACAGTGTAGTAGAGGACCCGATGAAGGTCGAGGCAGTGTTAGCTTGGGAGTCACCTAAGAGTGTGAAAAAGATACGGAGCTTCCTTGGGTTGAGAGGCTACTATTAGAGATGCATACCTGATTTCCCCAGGGTATCAGCTCCCTTGACAGCTTTGACTCGAAATGGGAAGCCTTCCTTGTGGACAGAAAGGTGTCAGCAGGCTTTCTGGGAGTTGAGACAAAGATTAACGAGTGCTCCCATCTTGAGATTGTGAGAGGAGGGTGTCGAGTAAGTAGTATTCTGCGATACATTTGGGACCAAGCTTGGTTGTGTTCTAATACAGAGGTAGGTAGTAATTGCCTATGGTTCACGTTAGTTGCGACCACATGAGCAGAACTATGCGACCCACGATCTTGAGCTCGTGACAGTAGTCATCGCACTGAAGATGTGGCGACACTACAATGGTTTATCATTTATTTTGATCACAAGAGTCTCAAGTATATCTTCTCTCAGAAGGATCTTATCTTGAGACAAATAAAATAACTAGAGTTCTTCCAGGATTATGAATTTGAGATTATCTATACTCCTAAGAAGGGGAACGTGTGTAAGAACCTAGTTTTTGACTCAGGTATAGATCCTTTAAATTTTAGTCGAATTCTTTATTTTGGACCCAATATGGATGCCTAATGATTTTGCAAAGGTCTCAGGGGTGTACGGAGCTTGTTCAGAGCCCAGAACTCAATTTTTGGGAGAAAATGTTTGGTCGCACGGTTAGACGAAACCGTGTGGGGCAGGCCTCATGGTTACTTCTAACCGTGCGAGGCCAGATAGTGGGCTAGTGCAGGGCACACAGTTTTCCCTAACCATACTCCAGGGGCCACACAAATGTGCAGATGGTTTGCAGTTTTTAATAGACCCATTTCACACGGTTGGCAGACAGTATCCCTAACCGTGCAGCCTAACCATGCGGGTGCCCCCTCCCTACAGTAGAAGAAGCATGGTTGGCACACATTTTCCCTAACTGTGCGGCCAAACCGTGCGACCCAGGGTTTTTGGGTGATTTTACAATTTTTCCCTTAAGTTGTGTTTTAAAAAAAAACCTTCTTTCCATTTCTTTTCTAGCGAACAGCCACCCCTCTTCTCTCCCTTTTGAAGTTTAAATCCATCTAAGCTTGGAATTGATCTCGTTCATCCATCCAAAGTCTGATCAAAGCACTATCAGTCTCATTAGATCTGCATCGGTAAGATCTTAATTCTTTTTTAATCATTGTTCGTTTGTCTTTATATCGATAATGCTAATTAGATGCGGACCCATATGCCCTATTTTCAGGGCATAGGACCGTTCTTCATATCTCTTCCAATCCAGACCAAACTAGAGGCTGATAATGGATGAGGAGAGTCATACGAGTACGAGGTAGGTGGTTAGTAACTCATCCCTCAAGATTTTTTGTTTTAGAAATTGTTGTGTGTACGTGCTGATTTCATCGGGCATTGTTTGTTTAATTAATTTTCTTTGCTTGTAGTCGTTAGAACCGTGTTCTAAGACCCATGTCATGTATGTGTTGTTCATCATTAGTGGTTACGTCCACAACGCCAACCACCACATGTAGGGTGTTTCCCATAATTGATTTTTAGGGGTCTGTTTTGACTTTTTCTCCACTGATCGGGTGTGTGACTTGACCCTGCTAATGGTAAGCCCCTTGAATTAGATGAATTGTGACTTGGTAATGGCTAGAACCGTGTTTCTTCCCACTTGACCCACCTAAGGTATGTGATTCCATTTGATTAAGAAATCTAAAATGGAAATGGGAAGTATATTATGTAATTAAGACTTGGCCTAACGGATTGTCAATTAATTGTTTGGTTGCACGTCTATAGCACCCCTTGCCATGTTTAATGAAAGGTATCAAAGTGAACCTTATTGAATGATTATGATTTATATGAGATGAGTTAAATGGTTGCATGTCCCTTAGGCCTTATCACACTAATGAAAGGCAAGACTTGAACCAAATGAACTTATTAAATGGTATGAATATTACATAGCCTTAATTATTGAATGAATCAATTGTAAGGTGTCATGTATATGGACCTTGACATTACTATAGAAGTGGTCAGACTCGATTTAGCCAATGGATTTCTGAGGGGATGTCTTGAGCACTCGTGGATGTTATTTTAATTCAGAGATGTTGGTTGCCAAGGGTGAGACCCACCTTGGAACCCAATCTTTGTCTATTAGTGGATGTTCGGTATGACATCGTAGGATCCCTCATTTACTATTATAGGATGCATTGGATACACTCGTTGGATCCAACATGTCTTCTACGGACATGAGGTGCCTTGGTTATATCCTTGGGGCTAGCCATTGCTTATCTCATTTTACCTTGGATGTTTTCCTTGGAATATGTTAGATTCATTATTGTGGAATGTTTTGGACGATGCTCCTTAGATTACACTTTTACCCCTATAGTCAGGCTACAGTTACTACCTGAGTTAGCTGACCCCAGAGGTCAATGTTATCATTGTTATCACCTTGGAACCTCTTCATTATTAATAACATTACAGGATGCCTTGTTTTACCTTGGATCCTTCACTATCATGTCAGAATGTCAATGCTGGTATTACCTCATGTGACCTATTTATATAAACTGGAACTTAATTAATTAATGAATTGGTTACATGTTCAGACACCAGCCGAAGGCTGAACTAGGTACTTGGATATTTACATTATTGTACAACTTTACTTTTATATATACATGCTTGCACACTGTTTCAGTTTATATTACACAGATTAGATGTTATAAACATCGTTAGTGGTGACCTACTGAGATTTATCTCGCACCCTATCTGGGCCGCCATTGGCACCCAGGCAGAGTACATGTATGCAAGTGTTGACAAAGTAAAGTGTACTGCTTCGGACACTTGATTGCTTGATTGTTTAGGATGGAGCTGGTAGCATATGATCGAGCTGGAGCTTGGGATGTTGGGGATAGTTTTTGGATTCGTTTTTTCTACTTGTGTATATCATGTTCTACCTGCTTCCTTGTATTCATGTTATCCAGTTTCATAGTGACATGACATATATCATCATCAACTTTGGATTATTATTATTATTTTTAGTTGTTCAGTTGTTTATTACTTTAGTCTGCTTCTGTTGTGTCATCTATTTACTTACACTACTTCCGCTATATTACCTGTTATCTTATTTATCTGCTATGCTACACTCTGGTAATGAGGGCATAGTCTCCCCATGGACACACCCTAGGCCCTCGTTGCTAGTTGGCTGCCTCTGGCATTTGGGGAGATGCGCTTGAGGCCATGTGGCCAACTGGGCTTGGGGAACCTCTGAGTGACATCCAGGTTCAGGATGTCACAAAGTGGTATTAGAGTGGTTATTTTCATGATTTACTATTTGGAGACAATAGTCAGAAGATTAAGAATGCTAAGGAACTTGGTTGTGAGTCGTACTTGTGTGTAACTAACCCATGTTTGGGGTAAATACCGAGTTTCCTGGAAAATGATTGTTATTTTTCTTTTTCCTATTACAGTTGATATCATTTCACCGTTGGGTGATGCAAATGTTTTGTTGTGGTTATTATTATTATTCTGATTGACATCTTTATTCATCCTTGGCTCGATGATATGAGGGCAAGGAGAATTGTTACATGCATCATCGTAGGCACCTATAATTCACATCACATGCATATTGTCATGTCATATAGGTGCATTTCACTGTATGTATTGCTTGATATGTTTGTGGTTATTGAGTGATCCTTGTTTATATATTATGCTTGTGTTGTTCTTTGGTTGTGATTGAGTGATTTCTTGTTTTAATTCATGAGGTGTATGGGACCTCGTGGGTTGGGATGAGTAATTTACCGAGTCAAGCCATTAATTAGATTTTAAATGGGGGTTGATCTCAGTGATAAGGAGTATGGACCCTACTTCACTGGGACGAACAACTCGTTTTAAATGAACCTTGATATATGAAAATAAGAAAATGCAAACTATAAAAGTGAAACTTGACTTACGAAGTGAAATGGTTTCCAGTAAATGATGAGTTAAGGTATAATTGACCCTTCATCTATGGAACCCCTATAATTTATACAAGGGGACTTACCAATAACCGACCTTCTAAGTAGGTAATTGGGGTAGTATACTATGGGGAGTGAGCCCCTCTTGTTACGTTCATCTTCTGATGGTGTTTATATCTACTTCTAAGTTGTTTTGAGGCATGTGTTTGGCATTTGTAAACCAATGTTATCACGTCGTCCTCACATCGTGTGCTAGGAGGGTGGTGACAACCATGCTCCAGAAATGGTGGGCCCCGAGCCGCCAGTCTTACCGCCAGGAGTACCACTTGAGGCACCGCCTATTATATCTGAAATGGGCACTGACGCTCAGCTTCGTGATAGTTTCCTACGTCTGATGCAGTCCATACAAGGTGTTCTGCAGCCTGCACCTACAATGATTGTTTTGACCCGCGAGTTCCAATAACAGCATCCTCCTACCTTCTCGAGGGATGGTGGTCCACAGGCTGCTGAGTCTTGGGTAAAGGTCGTCTTTTCTATCTTTGAACATCTGGAGATGCCTCCAGAGTGGAGGGTCAAGGTTACTACGTACATGCTGCGTGATTCGTCCAAGCACTTGTGGGATGTAATTACCCAGGCCGATCACCATTAGGGTATGGTATGGGATGATTTCCAAACTTCCTTCTATAATCAATTCATTCCTCAAAATCTTAGAGCTGACCGAGCCAGAGAGTTCATGCATCTCTAGCAGGTTTCTATGTCAGTTATAGAGTATTCAATGTGTTTCATTGAGTTACAGTGCTTTGCACCACTTCTAGTCGGTGATGAGCTTTCGCGTGCTAGATGCTTTGAGGATGGGCTCGTATATGTCATTCGTACTCAGGTGAATGTCTTTTGCCTACCGACCTTTTCTGAAATAGTCAATTGTTCTTTTATCACTTAGCACAACTTGAGGGACAGTGATAGTACCGGGTGTAGAGGATCAGTGATGCGGAAGGCCAGCAGTTCTTCCGATAGTAGGAAACGTTCCCTCGAGGTTTCTTGTCAGGGTAGTGGAAACCAGAGTACCTGTACTGGTAGCTCTATGGTGTGTCATCAGTGTGGATGACAAGGGCATCTAAAGCCTCAGTGTGATAGAGACCCTCTGGAGTGTCGTGCTTGCAATCGTATGGGGTATCTTCAGAAATTCTATCGGACCTTTCCATTTGCTTCTAGTAGAAGAGGATTCGTATCAGCTCCACCTTCAGGGGTAGGTTCTTTTACACTACATCAGGTGGGGAGTTGGAGTAGCACCGGTAGGACTGCCCGAGAAAGAGGTCGTTGCCGCAGTAGCCAAACTTTAGATTTTCAACAGCGCCAGCAGAGCGGTCATGATCGTGGTAGTCCAATTATAGCACAGAGTCGTGGATCAGGTCAGTTGCATTCACTACAGCAGATACCCAAGGATTAGGTTGTAGGGTCATCTATATTACGAGGTACTATTCTTGTAGCCTCCACTATAGTATCTGCTTTATTTGATACATGTTTGTCACACTCCTTCATCTATTTATCTATCGTAAAAAGTATTGGGCTAGAAATATTGTATTATTTTGGTGTAATGACCCATGATACACCATTGGGAGTACAGTCAAAGGACATACACCAATACAGGGATTGTCCCCTTGAGGTAGGAAGTTACCCTTTCTTGCAGGACCACTTCATTCTCGAGATGACATGATTTGATGTTATTCTCAAAATGGATTGGTTGGTTCTATATCACGCCTTTGTAGACTATTGTTGTTGTAGGGTATCATTTACATCACCAGAGGGCACCGGTTATCTACACAAGGGTGAGTGAGATGTCCAGGTTGGCATAGCTAGACTAGAGCGTCATGGGCTAGGTGGAGTGACCGCCCATATTTTCAATCTCTTCATGGAGGATCAGGGTTTAAATCAAAAAAAATTCCCTCCAATAGTAGATCGTTTCAGGGACATCTTTCCCAACAATTTTTCTAACTTACCTCCTGAGAGAGAGGTAGAGTTTACAATTGAGATTGTTCTGGGAGCAGCACCAGTGTCCATTCTTTCGTATAGGATGGCACCTACTGAGCTCTAGGAGATCAAGTGGTGGTTAGAGGATCTAGAGGCCAAAGGTTTTATACGGCCTAGACGTTCGCCCATGCTTTTTTCCAAGAAGGTGGATGGGACCCTTTGTCTATGCATGGATTACAGACAGTTGAACCAGCTTACGGTCAAGAACTGATATTTGTTTCCTCATATAGATGATCTCTTTGAGCAGCTCAAATGAGCTAGGGTGTTTTCTAAGATCGACCTAAGATTGGGCTATCATCAGGTGTGAGTCAGGCCATCAAACATACCTCGTACAAATTTTCGTAGAAGGTATGGTATGTATGAGTACCTTGTTATGTCGTTCGGTCTTACAAGCATACCTGTCGTTTTCATGGCTCTGATGAATAGGGTGTTCCACCCTTATCTGGATTCTTTTTTCTCAGTGTTTGTGAACGACATCTTAGTGTATTCTCGCACTCGCAACGACAATGCTAAGCACCTTGAGATCCTTCTGAGAACACTGAAAGAGTATCAGCTTTATATCAAGCATGCTAAGTGTCACTTCTGGATCGACAAATTTCACTTCATAGGTCATATTCTTTCAGAATCAGGAGTTTCTATTGACCCAGAGAAGGTGAGTGTTGTGGTTTCCTGGGAGTAGCCTAAGAACGTGTTTGATATACAGAGTTTCTTAAGGTTGGATGGATATTACATGTGTATCATACAAGACTTCTCACGCCTTGTTTCACCTCTTACTGGTCTTACTAAGAAGGGTGTTAAGTTTATGTGGTCAAAAGAGTGTGAGAAAGCCTTTCAGGAGCTGAAAGGGAGGCTTGTCTTGGCACCTATTTTGATTCTACCAGAGCCTAGAAATGGCTATATAGTGTTCTATGATGCATCAGGCATTGGCCTTGAAGTAGTGCTGATGTAGGAGAACAAATTCGTTGTGTACTGATCTCAACAGTTGAGATCTTATGAGAGGAATTACCCAACGCATGACCTCAAACTAGCAACAGTTGTCCATGTCTTACGTTGCTGGAGACATTATTTGTTGGGTGAGCGCTCTGTGGTGTATACGGACCACAAGAGCCTCAAATATATCTTTACACATCATGACATGAATCTCAGACAGCAGATATGGGTTGAATATCTCCAATCCTTCAATTTTGAGCTTTCATATATGCCTGCAAAAGGAATGCGGTAGCAGATGCATTGAGTTAGAAAATTCAGGCACAGGTCGTACGGGAAGCCAGTGATGAATGGAAATTGATGGCCCTCTTTTCTAAGTTATATCTGGAGTTTCATGACATTCATGAGAATTATTATCTATAACCCTTGACAGTTACCTCTTCCCACCTTGAGAAGGTGAAGGGCATACAATTTTTCAGATCCTAAGGGATTGGTTCTTCATGAGAGTATTTCAGGAGATGACCCGCCTCCGGATTGTCCTGTTGATGTGGATAATATTCTCCATATTCACGGTCGCATCTGGGTTCCTACATATATGAGAGAGGAACTGATGCGCGATTCCCACGCTTCTCAGTGGGAAATTCATCTAGACATCTCCAAGATGTATCGAGATATGCGACACCAGTATTGGTGGCCTGAGATGAAAAGTCAGATAGCAAACTTTATTACTAGGTGTTCCACCTGTCAGTAGGTGAAGACGAAGCACTAGAGACCTGCAAGCCTGTTACATATACTTCCAGTCACAGAATGGAAATGGGAAGATGTTGTTATGGATTTTCTAGTCAGATTACCTAGGTCACCTAGAGGTAGCGACGTTGTATGGGTGTTCATTGACCGGCTGATGAAAGTATTCCACAACCCTTCCTATCTGGGAGACTTTCTCATTTGATGAGTTGGAAAGATTGTATGTCTGTGAGATCATATGGCTATATGGGGTACCTCGTACAATTGTTTCAGATAGGGATTCTCATTTTACATCACAGTTCTGGCAGAGGTTGTAGAAGGCTATGGGTACACAGGTGCTTCTGAGCACAGTCTTTCACCCTCAGACTGATGGACAATCGAAACGGACGATATAGATTCTAGAGGACATGCTTCGGGCATGCTTCCTTGATTTCAAAGGTTCTTAGAAAAAGCATATCCCTCTCATCGTGTTCTCCTGTAACAATAGATTTCATGCAATGATTCAGATGGATCCTTTTGAGGCCTTGTATGGTAGGTCGTGTCGTTCACCCATGTGATGGCTAGAGGCAAGAGAGGCAGCCCTTCTAGGTCTTTGTCTCGTTCAGGAGACTTCGAAGCAGGTTCAATTGATCAGGAAGCGTATGACTACTGCTCAGTCTAGAGAGAAATCTTATATCGATCATTGTCGATGACCTCTGGAGTTCGAGATCGAGAATCGTGTTTTTTTGCTGGTATCGCCCGGGCTAGGGTATAGATAGATACGGATGCAGGGGAATTTTTCGCCTCATTATGTAGGGTCGTTTGAGATTCTGGAGAGAGTCAGGTCGGTAGCCTATCAGTTGCTACCACCTCAAAGGTAACATTTCACGCACGACATCTTCCACGTTTCACAACTTCGACAATATCATGTCAACATGTCTCATACTTTTGATCCCAAGGAAGTTGGGTTAGATGTTGATGCTACTTTTGAGGAGTATCCTATATGCATCATTGACCTGATCACAAAGGCTCTCCAAAGCCGGTATGTCCCTCTAGTACGAGTGTTATGGAAGCACGACCGCGTACAGGATAAGACTTGGGAGCAGGAGGCCGACGTATGTGCCCAGTGGTCAGAGTTGTTCTCAGACAGTGTTTCACCGCCCTTGGAAGGTGAACTCAAGGACGAGTTCCTTTAAAGAGAAAAGACTGCAAGAATCCAGTTTTTTGACCCCGATATGGATCCTTTTAATTTTGGTCTGATTCTTTATTTTGGACCTAATATGGATGTTTAATAAGTTTACGAAGGTCTCGGGGGTGTTTGGGGCTTGTTCAGAGCCCGAAAGCCAATTTTTGGGAGAAAATGGCTGGCAGCATGGTTAGAAAAAACTGTGCGGATCGTGCGAGGTTGGACAGTGGGCTGGTATAGGGTGCACGGTTTTCCCTAATCGTGTTCCAGGGGCCGCATGACCGTACGGATGATCTATAGTTTTTAGAAAATCCATTTCGCACGATTGGCGCATGGTTTCCCTAACTGTGTGGCCTAACCGTGCGGGTGCCCCCTCCCTACAGCAGAAGAACAGTTGGCGCATGGTTTCCCTAACCATGTGGCCAAACTGTGCAACCCCGAGTTTTTGGGTGATTTTACATTTTTTTCCTTAAGTTATGTTTTAAACAAACCCTTCTTTCCATTTATTTTCCAGCGGACAACCACCCCTCTTCTCACCCTTTTGAAGCCTAAAAGCCATTTAAGCTAGGAATTGATCTCATTCATCCGTCCATAGTCTGATCGAAGCATCGTCAGTCTCGTTGGATCCACACCAGTAAGATCTTAATTCCTTTTTAGATGTTCTTCATTTTTCTTTCTATCGACAACTTTATTTAGATGCAGGCTCATATGCCCTATTTTTAGGGCATATGATTGTTCTTCAGATCTCTTACAATTCAAGCCAAACTAGAGGTCGATACTGGACAAGGAGAATCATACGAGTACGAGGTAGGTGGTCTATAACTCATCCCTCAAGATTCTTCGTTGCATAAATTGTCCAGTGTGCGTGTTGATTTCATCGGATGTCGTCTGTTTAATTAATGTGCTTTGCTTGTATTCATTAAAACTGTGTTTTGAGACCCATGCCATATATGTGTTGTTCATCGTTGGTGGTTATGTTCACAACACCGACCACCCCATGTAGGGTCTTTTCCATAATTGAGTTTTAGTGGTTTGTTATGACTTTTTCTCCACCGTCCGGGTGTGTGGCTTGACCCTGCTAATGGTAAGCCCCTTGAATTATATGAATTGTGAGTTGTTAATGGCTAGTACCGTGTTTTCTTTCCACTTGACCCGCTTAAGGTAAGTGCTTAAATTTGATTAAACAATGGAAATGGAAAGTATATTATGTATATATGACTTGGCCTAATGTATTATCAATGAATGGCTTGGTTGCACGTCTGTAGCACCCCTTGCCATTTTAATGGAAGATATCAGAGTGAACCTTATTGAATGATTATGATTTATATGAGATGAGTTAAATGGTTGCATGTCTCTTAGGCCTTTTCACACTAATGAAAGGCAAGGCTTGAGCCAAATGAACTTATTAAATGGTATGACAATTACATAGCCTTAATTATTAAATGAATCAATTGTAAGGTGCCTTGTATACGAACCTTTACATTACTATAAGAGTTGTCAGACTCGAGTTAGCCCTTGGATTCCTGAGGGAATGCCTTGAGCACTCGTGGACGCCATTCCGATTCAGAGATGTCAGTTTCCAAGGGTGAGACCCACCTTGAAACCCGATCTTTTTCCATTAGTGGATGTCTAGTATGGCACTGTAGGATCCCTCCTTTACTATTACAGGATGTCTTGGATACACTCCTTGGATCTGGCATGGCTTATACGGACATGAGGTGCCTTGATTAGATCCTTGAGCTTAGCCATTGTTTATCTTATTTTACCTTGGATGTTTTCCTTGGACTCTATTAGATTTATTATTGTAAAATGCCTTAAACGATGCTCCTTGGATTACACTCTTACCTCTATAGTTAGCCTATAGTTACTACCTGAGTTGGCTGACCCCTGAGGTCAAGGTTACATTAGTTATCACCTTGGAACCTCTTCATTATTAATAACATTACGGGATGCCTTGTTATATCTTGGATCCTTCACTATCATGTCAGGATGTCAGTGTTGGTATTACCTCACGTGACCTAATTATATAAACTAAAACTTGATTAATTAATGGACTGGTTACATGTTCAGACACCAGCTGATAGATGAAGCAGGTACTTGGGTATTTACATTATTGTATTCCTTTACTTTTATATATGCATGCTTGCACACCATTTCAGTTTATATTACATGGGCTGGATGTTATAGACACCGTTGTTGGTGGCCTACTGAGATTTATCTCACACCCTATCTGGGCCGCCATTGGCACCCAGGCAGACTACATGTATGCAAGTGTTAACAAAGGGAAGTGTACTACTTCGAACACTTGATTGCTTGATTGCTTAGGATGGAGCTAGTAGCAGATGATCGAGCTGGAGCTCGGGATGCTTTGGATTTCTTTTTATTACTTGTGTATAGCTTGTTCTACTTGTTGCCTTGTATCTATGTTTTCCGGTTTCATAGTGACATTCCATATATCATCATCAGCTTTTAATTATTATTATTGTCAGTTGTTCAGTTGTTTATTACTTCAGTTTGCTTTTGTTGTGTCATCTGTTTACTTATAGTGCTTCTGTTATTTTACATGTTATCTTATTTATTTGTTGTGCTACACTCTGGTAATGAGGGCATAGTCTCCTCACAGACACACCATATGTCATCACTGCTAGTCGGCAACCTCTGGCTTTCGGGAGATGTGTTTGAGGCCATGTGACTAACCAGATTTGGGGCACCTCTGAGTGGCATCTGGGTCCGGGATGTCACAACATGGTAGCAGATGCTCTCAACAAGAGATCTTGTTCGCATTTGTTGAGCGGGGCGTCGGAGCATTTGGTCTCGTTGCAGTTATCCTTAGTGGATAGAGATAGAGCAGCTTACATCTAGTCGATGATTGTTACTCCTCCGCTTTTATAGTGAGTCGGGGAGGCGCAACATAGAGATATCGATTGTGAGACCCTACGTACTCATATATCCATTGGACATGCTCCTGATGGATTTTCTGAAGGTGGGGAACATGTCATTCTCTTAAGAGAACGCAGGATGGTGCCAGTGATGTTTCATGAGGAGGTTCTAAGGGAGTTTCATACATCTCCATTGGCAGTACATTTAGGTGTGGTAAAGATGTATTAGGACCTTCAGCGTCAGTTTTGGTGGCCAGAGATAAAGAAGGGAGTTGCAGAGTTTGTCTCTCGATGCCTTACATGTCAGCAAGTGAAGGTTGGGCACTAGGTTCCAGTGGGTTTAGCTCAACACCTAGAGGTGCGAGAGAGGAAGTGAGATGAGAAATCCATAGACTTCGTGACGGGGTTACCACGTACGTTCAGGGGACATGATACCATTTGGGTGATCGTGGACCAACTCACCAAGTCGGCTCACTTCCTAGCTATTTGAGAGCATAGTTCAGTAGAGAGCTTAGAACACCTCTACGTGCAGAAGATGCTCCGACTCCATGTAGTTCCCCCAATTATCATTTATGACTGTGATGTTCGCTTCACATCTCGGTTGTGGAAGGGATAACAGGATCCATTTAAGACTAAGTTATGTTTGAGTGTGGTGTTTCACCCCCAAACCGATAGACAGACTGAGATGACCATTCATGTCTTAGAGGACATGTTGCGGGCTTGCATGTTAGACATTGGTTGTAGTTGGAAGGATCACCTACCATTGATGGAGTTTGGGTACAATAATAGTTACCATTCGACCATCGGTATGGCACCATTCGAGGCATTGTATGGGTGACCCTGCAGGTTACCACTATGTTGGACCGACCTGAGATAGTCAGCACTTATGGGCCCAGAGTTGGCACGAACCATTATAGAGAAGGTGTGAATCATCCAGGAGCGGATGAGGATTTCACAAAGCCGTCAGAAGTCCTATGTGGATCAACGACGAGGGCCTTTGGATTTCGAGGAGGGAGACCATGTGTTCATGAGGGTCTCACCTCGACGTGGGCTGCTGAGATTTGGTCAAGATGACGAGCTATCTTCGAAATTCATTGGCATTTTCCATATATTGTGTAGAGTTGGCGAGGTAGCATGCCTCTTAGCTCTACCGTTGCATTTAGACCAGGTACACGAAGTCTTCCACGTGTCGCGACTAAGGAGGTTTGTGCACGACTCGTCACATGTTATCGACTGGGGAGAGCTGGGCATCGAGGATGGAGCTACCTTTGATAAGTACTCAGTAGAGATTGAGGATCGACAGAAAAGGATCCTTTATGGGTGATTGATTCCCCTAGTGTGTATCATGTGGTAGCATGATAATCTTTAAGAGAGAACCAGGGAGCGGGAAACCGAGATGTGTGCTCAATAATCACATTTCTTTGCGTGGCCTTTTGTTTTGGCTTTCCGAGACATCAAGCCCCAAGGTGGAGAGAATGTAACGACTTTGATTTTTCCGTGTATTTTTTGGGGATAATATACGGATTGTTTTCGGAGCTATGCGTAGAGACGGTGTGAAATTCTGAAACCCGATGTTCCCGGAATTAATTTTGGAAATATATTAAATATCACGCGTGCGCAATTTTCCTGAAAAAGTGGAATAACTCTTAGACGGATGCTCGAGTCAGAAATTTAAGGTTGTTGTTGAGTTCAAAGCATGGGTTTTACCTGAGACGCAACCTAACCTTGAAGCACACCGGAAGTTCAGGTTGAGTGTCGTCGCGGACGAATTAATAAAATAAGTAAATTAAATTATTTATTTTATTAGGTGACAGAGCAACCTAATTTATTTCTCTTTAAATATGTTGTTAAGAACGAATCTCAGGGTTAGTCGCATAACCCTAGAGATTTGTGGGAGAGCGTTGGAGGAGCTTCCGTTGGCAAGCAACAATCAGATCATGGATCATCGATCAGTGTGTGGCGGAACTTGAGGATTTCGCCAACGACAACAACGCGTATTCATTCATCTTCAGCGATTGATCCACCTTGAGGTGGGACGTTTTTTAATTGGATTTATCCCCGTTTTATTATTCTTACAATTGATTCTCGAATTGATCATATTACGGGTACGAGTTTATTTGCAGGTAATTTCACAGATTTGTTTATTTAATTTGGATCTTTGTTTTTCATTCTAACGACAACGGATCGAGCCCAACCGAACACAGCCGAGGTTTGTTTCTCTTGTGTGTTTATTGTATTTCTCTTACCATTCTTTGTGCGATCATCGCCGACATTCGTTTTGATCGGTTGTTCAACAAATACCATATAAACAATCATTGCACACCCGTTTCTTGGCGCAACGGGTTGTTATTGCATATCCGGGTTCGGATCGACAACGGGATCGAGCTGCAACGATGGAGATAAAGGATCGGGATCGATCCGACAATTTCCGTTCATTCCGGTTCAATGGTGCGGCTACAGACGACGCATCCGGGCATTTCCCTAGCAGTTTCAAAGGCCATATTCCGATGAGCGGTGGCAGCGAGGCTCGACCAAACTAGATCCATGCTCTTTGATATGGTTTGCAGCTGGATCAGAGGCAAGAGGAGCGGACGACGACGCGTGAGGAAGATCTGTGAGATTCTGGAAATTCTGCACTACACAGCGTGTAACGCATGAACACGCGCCGTGTGTGGGGCCCTGGCTGCAGTGCTAGGGTTTCGTGTGGAGTTAAGTATCACACGGCATATGACCTCTGTCACACGACGCGTGACTCGACTTGGTGGCTCGGTGCGTACCTGGGGAGGTACACGAGCATGGGCACGACTAGCCGGACACGGACACGACTAGCCAGACACGAACACAAACATGAGTACACGGTCCCAGGCACGCCATGTACCCAGACACGGACATGAACACTGGCACGAGCCATGATACACAGGTAGAACCCAGTGCTGAAGGGACACCCCGTGTACTACTAGTACACATAGTGTACTCCTTCAAAGATGGCTTGGAGCCCTTGTCCTCTTCAGCTTGGACAAGTTTCGTTAGGGTGTGTTCCCTTGATTCATTCTCGGCGGGTTTAGTATGAAATCGCGTCCTATACATAGGATGGTGATCCCTTCATAGCAACTTCGGTCTTGGATAGAGTTGATGGAATCCTTCTGTGATGCCCGGAGTGAGATCCACTATCATCATTTTTGCCCTATATGGAGTTCTTGGTAACGTTGTGACCAACAATAGGCGGGCGTCAATCCTCTACTTAGCGGCTTAATCCAGATTGGGTTGTTAGTATACCACATGACCTTGGGTGTGATCCTCTTTTGTGTATCGTTCTCTTTAGAATTTCAATGTGTACTTCTTATGGCGATACCCGATGAGCATGAAATCTCGGACGAACGTCATCAGTGCTATCTGACTCATAGGGTGTATTCTCCTGAACGAGTGTTATGTGTAACTTTCGAGCAGGAATCCTGAGCTGGCATTACGGTTGTGAATTTACCTTGGGACTGCGTGTCTATATTGAGTATATATGAATATTCTTGTTATATGTGTTGTTGACATATACCTATAATTAGAAAACTGTTGTTCTTGATGTTATATGTTTAGTAATTCTGGGGTTTCCTACTAGGTATTGTTATACTCAGCTCTGCGTAGGCTTTACCTGCACGTGTCGTGTCTTATGTAGACGACCGACCTTTTGACAGAGTCCTAGAGGGATCAGGACCAGACGAAGCTTATTGTCTCGAACAGACCGAGGTGTGTTCCTGTGATTGGATTAACAGCAGTCCTCACCCACTTTACAGGTTGGACTTGTTTTCGGTTTCTTTGTGGTGAGTTTGTATTTAACCCTTTTGCTTTCAAGTTTTTATTATCATGGTGGGATTTTAGATGTATGCATGTATGGTGATAAGTCATTTTACATTTCAGCATTTTATGGGTTTGGAGATGTGTACATGTGTGCAGGTACCTTAGGCTAAGACCTCTCATATGTGTGATATGTCTACCCGACACTAGTCGTCAGCCTCTAAGCTATTGGAGGCGGGCTTGGAGTAGTCGCGGCACGAACCCCGTTGGAACGGGTCGTGACAGACCCCCGCATTGTCCAGTAGAATCCCCGTAATCATCGTGTATTTTTCACAAGAGTCAAGCCGGCAATGCGCGTCTCTTCCGTGCAAATTCCCAGCAGTGCACGGTTGTTGACGCTCCTTTCGTCACAGAATCTAAAGATCGGAAAAGGGAATATCTGAGCTCAAAGTGATTAATCCTTTGAAGAAACATCAAAAATCGACAAAGGTATGGAAAAGGAGAACATTGCCCATAGGTCGCGCAAGTTCCCTCTTGGTCGCGCAAGTACACTTGCGCGCCGCCTCAACACTTGCGCGAACCCTCATGGTCGTGCAAGGGACTTGCGCGACAGATCTGGTAACCGCCCAGTAACCGCCCGGGGTCTTCTTTTGCCTATAAATAGACCCTGTGGGCCCCCCATTTAAAGAGGATCTCTTCCCAGAAACTCGGATCAAAGCTCCCGACGCCCAAGTCTCTTCTCAAAGCTTCCAGAACACTTCTAAGGTAATTTCTTACCTAGAATGGAAGATCTAAAGGGAAGAAGGAAGGCCTAAGTGTTGAAACTTATCAAATACTTGCGCGCCGACTTAATTCCTTCAATATAACTTGCGCGTACCTCTTCTGGAAGAACCTCAAGAGGATGGGAAAGGGTTTAGTAAAAAGTCGCTCAAGTAATTCAACTCTGGTTGAAAATCGCGCAAGTATCCCTTATGTCGCGCAAGTATACTTGCGCGACCAATACTTGCGCGCCGCCGCAGGACTTGCGCGACCTTCAATACTTGCGCGCCCCTATCTTTTTGGGGGCCCATCTTGCCCTTTTTCACCCCTCTTAAGCCATTTCACCCTTCCTATTCAAGATTCAGTCTTCAAGATACTCTTCAAAGCCATTTATGGCATGATTTCTTGATTTGACATCCTTATCTGAAAGGAATTATGTGAAATATCTCTCAAAACCTAATGATTTAAACATCTTTATGTCACCAAAGATTGAGAGTTCATTCATTCAACCTCATCCTTTAAGATGAGAGAATCCTAACCTGGGTCTCCTTTTCAGGAATAAAGACTCAGTCATAACCTTGGGCTTCCTTTTCAGGAGTAAGCCCCAAGTCCCCTAACCTAGGCTTCCTTCTCAGGAATAAGTCCCAGTCATGAATCTTGGGCATCTTCCTTAAGAATAAGCCCCAATCAAAGTCCTTGGGCTTCCTTTTCAGGAGTAAGCCCCAAGTCCCCTAACCTAGGCTTCCTTCTCAGGAATAAGTCCCAGTCATGAATCTTGGGCATCTTCCTTAAGAATAAGCCCCAATCAAAGTCCTTTAAACTTGGGCATCCTCCTCAAGAGTAAGCCCCAAACCTTAATCCCTAACCTGGGTCTCCTTTTCAGGAATAAGACTCAGTCATAACCTTGGGCTTCCTTTTCAGGAGTAAGCCCCAATTCCCCTAACCTAGGCTTCCTTCTCAGGAATAAATCCTAGTCATCAATCTTGGGCATCTTTCTTAAGAGTAAGCCCCAAGTCTCTTAAAATTTCTCTTAACCAGTCATAAATTTCCTTTGATTTGGGTTTCCTTTTCAGGAATAAAACCCAATCATAAGTCCCCTCCTAACTTGGGCATCCTCATTAGGAGTAAGCCCCAAGATTAGAGTATTCAAATCTCCATGAAGCACATATAACTTTGTGGACCCTGTTCATGGATTTTCTTCCTAAAAGTAAAATCCTAAACCTTCGCCTATCTGGGCAGTCATCTATACATAAGCCCCAAAACAAATTCTTATGATTGCATCTTTTATGGCACAATTGTCTAAATTTTACCAATACCTCTTGTTTCTCACACCGAGCATGACTCACGTGAGCTTAGAGTGTAAAAGTAATTATGACATTCATCTTTGAGCCATCAATCATAAAACATCATATCCCATTCCTCGAACTACGTGGGTTCTGATTCCTTTTTTAAAACAAAGGATACGTAGGTAGCCCATTCATGGGTTCGATCCCAACATTGAAATAATCTCTGTCCTTCTGAATGACGATAAACTTCAAGTGCCCCACTGAGTGGCTTTAAAACCAGCCTGGTCATCAAAATGACCAAGAGACTTTTATATAAATGTTTTGAAGGATACCATTGACCAAGAATCTCTAAACAAATATAGATGATTCTATATTGATGAAGAACCTCGAATACATATAAAAGATTCTCTAAATTTATTGCATATTTAATCATTGATTGTTAAAACTAAAGGAAAGCTCATTTTATACTTGGTAATGTAATAAGGATTCACGAACTTAACTTAAATCTATAAAGAGAGTCCCGGAGTAGACAATAATTCCCCTCAAAAAGGTGTGATGAGTCCGACCTCCCATCCTCTCGACCAATGCAAATTCCCAAGCCTCATTAGCCCACAAGCTAATGAGAGCCTGCCTTTGGAAAGTAGGTCCCAACGGATGTGGAATCATTGGATGTTTCCGGTTCTACGAACAAACCTGTCAGAAACCGATCGGAACGTTTGAATCTCCCGTCCAGGAGGTCATCCCCGGATTCCGCGCGAAACAAAAAATGGTGAACCCGACGTGAATCCTTAACCAAGTTAAAGTGATGTTCTTCTTAGATGTTAGGCCCCTTGGGCCAACAAGGCAATCATTGACATATGATCATCCAAAAGATGCAGTAGCCGGATTCATCTTGATTATGTCTGTTATATGGAACAGGCACTCTTTTTTCAAGATCTTCTACAAAAAATGGCTTTCCTTAAATTCACCCCTGTGAATACTGCTGCTGAGAACACCTCTACTGTGAGGTCTGCTGTCATGAAAACCAATGCTGCTACTCCTGCTGGAACGTCATCCGCTCTGAGGATGACATCACCAACTCAGCGTCTTCAACGCTGTGTTTCAAATGCACTGGTTAAGGAGTACCGTCGTAACGGTACTATCCCAACTCTGGAGGCCGCTCGTCAAGCCCTCCATGTTAACAATTCTACCTGGTCGTCCGGACAACGGCGACCAGCAATCAAGAAGCAGGCGGTGCTGACTACCGTCTCCAACTGTTTCGGGTCGTTATCCCCGGAACGCAATTTCCATTCACTCCCTTATTCTGAGGAAGTGAATGAGCAGGTCCCGCAGGACCTTAATTCAAAGAAACAGGAGTCCTTCTCAAGGGCTCCCATCAACAATCGCCGCCAGACTCGTGCGGTAGTGCACCCTCAACATGATGAGGGTACCGGCTCCAGGCATTCAGCTCAGGTTCCTCGAACCCGAGCAGGCAAGATGAATCACCAGAGACGGAATCCGGTTAATAATAGGCAGGTTGTCATCCCTGCCATCTCCGGAGAAGTCCACCAACCTAACTTGGTGGCAAATAACGAGCAGGCATACACACCTGTTCGTTTTAATCCCGCTGTCCAGCAGACTCGTCTGGCAGCATCAAGCTGATCCCGCCAGGCAATTCCGGCGGAGTACCATAGGCAGGAACATACACCTGCTTATACATCAGCAGTTAGTCAGCAGGCTCGTCTGACTACATATGATGGATCTCGTCAACAGCGTTTGGCGAAGTGTAATCAGCAGGCACATACACCTGCTAATACTAATCAAGCCTACCAACAGTCTCGTTTGGTAGCGCACGGAGAAGTCAGTCGGAAAGCCCCGACGACAAACAGGAGGCAGACTAAACTCTCTGCCTCCACACTTGAGTACTGTCAGGATTCACTGACAGGAAAAGGAGGACAGGAGCAGGCACATACACCTACTCCAAGCCCGGAATGGACGTATATCCCTGTTCCGGCGGCTGAAGTCACCAAGCATATTTTATCAATGGTGAAAGAGCAGAAGCAAATTCCTGCTCATATTCTGGATGCTTGCCAGGATATCATAACATCTTCAGCATCATCTCAGGGACAGACACATAAATCTATCCCTAGCAGTGGAGTGACACATCAACAATTCACTCCGGAACAGACACACACATCTGTTCCAGTCCAAGAGGGTTGTGGGGCCTACTCCCCCATATCATATGGACAACCAAGTCAGGCACATACATCTGATTTGAGCGATGATCGTCAGCCTAACCTGACCATCTTTCCTGATCAGGCACATACACCTGCTCAGAGCAATCACTTTCGTCATCAAGTGATTTCTAAAGCGAGTAAGAAGGCATCTAAGAAAAAGATCCGCCCAGCACAGTCAGGAGATCAAAGGCCAATCTGCAACAAGGCCTTGCTCGATGCTGGAGTTCTTGAAGCCCTCAGACATTTATCTGTCGGAATTCAAGATTCTACTCCCTCAGTTCCCAATAACAGGAACATTAATCCCGAAGGTCTTCAACAGACACTTCCTCATGAAGACTTGCTTCATGAAAATTCGGTCAATCTTGAAGTTTCTTCTTCAGATGAGAACCACAGGAACCCTCTGTGTGGTCAGAAGACCAAGGAGCAAGAGATATCATCTTTTGCTGTAACCCATCATGAAGGTCCTCCTCATGGTGATGAACTTCGCTGCGAAAGTCCTCTCCGCAGTAGTGATTCACATTGTCTCGAAAATTCTTCAGAAGGCAATGTAGTAACGAGAAAGCCCTCCTATCTTGAGGCACTTGCAAACGTAAAACCAGTCATGTCTGAAGTTTTACTATCGGCAGGTGAAACTCTTTCTCCATCAGAAGATAGCTTGGGGTTCAGGTTATTCTCCGAACCTTCCCTAGGTCATTCATCTTCCAGCATGAATAGTGATTCCTCTACCAATCTTGTTGAATCCGATGAAGCAACAAGGAAACACCAACTCTGGTCCAAACAGGTAGAAGAATCTTCATTTAATGATAAAGAGGAAATTCTGAACATGAGGAAAAAACTGGAAAAAGGTGAAGTACCAGTCATGTTTTGGCCTTTGGCTGATTCACAGTATGACATTTCAAAGATGTTGACGGATGATGGAATCCATGATATTCGTCTTAACATATGGAAAACTCTTTGTCAATTAAAGAAGAAGGTATTATCTTACGATGAATATGAAAATCATCTTAAGATAATAGAAGGGTTACAACGCCAGATTGATTTGGCATCTCTATCAGTCTCTCGGTATCCGAAGGCTGAAAAGCAACAGAGAACCCTTCAACGTTCATGCCTTGGCGCGCTGAGAAAATTGCGTCAGTTAATTTCCAATGCTCCATCTAATGTTCATATCAGAGGATGGGGTATTCACGGAGCACTACATTTCACAGTGCTTTCCGGTCAGCAAAGCCCGCCGAAAATGGTCTCATGCAATGTTATTGCCCATGGCCGGCCACAGTCAATGGGCTTTGTTCATAATCAAAATCTTGCTCGAGATCAAGCTTCAACTAGTTCCTCTCAAAATCAAGTATATAGAGAACAGGTTTTTGAATTGCTCCTTCATCAAGCAGGCGAGAATATTGCGCAAGCCTCTCGTCTGGAGCAAACACGTCATCAAATGACAGAAGTTTCGGAAATCATCCAACGGTCTGTTGAACCAGGTGATAAAAGTGGATACAGGTTAATGCATCCAGCTAATTTCCGAACTAAGATCCGCAAGATCAAGAGAGATTTCAAGAAGATCTCAGACATAGCATGTCAAGAGACACCCCAGCTTTCCAGACTGGGGACTTCTTTAACCCAACCCTCAGAATCAACGAATGGGATTCGAGGAGTTGAGCAGAAGCAACAGGAACACCCCCAGTCCACCGGACTGGGGACTTTTTCAAATCTTCAATCCCTCCCTCAGAGAAAGTCAGTATTCTCTCGATTAGGGAATAAGCCTCAAGAGGAACGAAGAGCCAAGATGTCAGGAGATTCTCTCCAAGTGACGGTTCACAAAGAAATTCCTGAGGGGTCAAGTCAACGGAATGCCATGTCTTATCATGGACATAAAAGGAGACAATATCATAGAAATGCTGATAGAAAGGATTTCATGAAATATGCATCCATTAATGTCATCACTGTCGTTGCTGCTGATTCACCAGATGAGGCTCAATCAGAGGGATCAGATGAAGAGGTTCCTGCTCAAGAAGTTGCGCACACAGACCTAAATGAAGAAGGTGTGCGCACACGTAATCAAAGGCTTACCCAAAATTTGGGTATTCCTTCAAGTAACCCACTTCCCCCTCTCCGAAAAGGATCCAATAAGGGAAAAAAAAAATCAGGTTACTTCTCACCCTTCCTCTGAAGGAGGTCAATCGCTCTCATTAGAGCAAAGGCTTGCACAACAGGAGGAAGAAATGAAAGAATTAAGAAGGTTGAATGCAGAACTACTTCAGAGTAGTCTTCTTCTTAAGAATGCTGAAGTCCGACAGCCGAAGGAATTTGTTGTAACTACTGAGATGGATCAGGAATATCCTCCTTTATCAGTACACCCACAGAGGTCTAATCCTACGGGTCAAACGCAACAATGGTTGGCAGCACTACCATTAGTTGCAGCACCAACCTCCACGGCTGTCCAAGCTCCATTCATTGCACCTACCCAAAACCAAGTTCAACCTGACGTTTCTCAAAAGTTAATAACTACTATTGAGTCATTAACAGCTCGGTTAGAAACTATGGAACGGAAACGGGCGCAAGTTCAACCTGAAAAGAAAGTTTACCCTGAATGGGTAGATTCAATTTCTCCTCCATCCAGTTTTGGAAACCCTATTTTCCCTACTTTCAATGGATCAGGCGACCCTGAACAACATTTGACGCATTACGTGTCTTGTTGTGATCCTATGATGGGAACTCCAGAACAACAAGAAGCAGTGAAACTCAGATGCTTCGTGCGAACCTTGCAAGGACCAGCTTTTGTCTGGTATACAAGCTTGAAATCCCGGTCAGTCATCGGATGGGAGGATCTTCGTCAAAAATTCCTTCTTCAGTTCAGCTCAACTTTGCCAAAAACGACAGTTTTCGATCTTACAAACTGCAAGCAAAGGGAGAATGAAAGAGTCTCTGATTTCATTGCTCGTTGGAAGGGATTAACGTATTCCTTGAGTTTATCACTCCCTCAGGAGGAATTATTGCCAATCTGTGTGGCAAATTTGCGTGACGAATTACGCACGCCATTGATCCCTGTGAAATACACAGGAGGGTTTCGAGACCTTACTTCAATCGCTCAACAGATTGAAGATTCCCTTATGCAGGCTAAGGTTAAATCTCGTGTAATTCCATCAGCTCCAGGAAGAAGAATGGGTAAAGCAGAAACTGCTACAGTTATGCTTAAACAGGCACCTGTACCTATTTTTACTTCAAAACCTTCATCTTCTCGAAGGGCTCCACCTCCTGAACGCCAACAACAAAGGCTGTTTCGTCCAAATGATCAAAAAGATCAACGACGAAAACAATTTGAGGATATGAAGAGTAAAACATACTCTTTCTGAAGTGAGCAAGTTCCTGGTTACTTCATTTCAGCTCTGGATAATAATTTGGTTCAATTACCAGTGCCAAAGAGACCAAAGAAGGAAGGAGATGAAGACCGTCCCAATTATTGTCCCTTTCATCAAATGTTGGGGCATCCCATCCAGGAGTGTTTTGTCTTTAAAGACCTCCTACAAAAGATGGTTGACTTGGGACAAGTCAAATTGAAGGGTTCTTCAGCTCATGTAGCGTGTATTACCGCTACAGATCCAGAGGAAGGAGGCGAGTGGCAGGAAGTCAAAAGCAAAACTGCGAAAAAATATGATGATTGGATGGTCAGAAAGACAATCAATCGGACTCATTCCATTTTGCGAACACAATTGAAGGAGCCAATTGTGTCTCCTACAAAAGCTGCAGTAAAGCCTCCATCAAAAGACAAATCCTCAAAAGGGCAGAGCAATTCAAAGAAGAAAGAGGAATCAGAAGAAGATGAGTATGTATCAAAGCCTAAATTGTCTTTGACTCTGGCAGATTTCATGTCATCTACTTCAAAGCAACGGGCACCGCCCCATCAAACGGCACAGCCTAAACAGGCTAATCAGGCAGAGTCTTTATCAGACGAAGAGTTAATCTTTGGTTCTGTTTAATCTCAATGGATGGAGAACACATCACGACTCAAACTAATGCCAGATTTCTGAAGAAGTATTTTGTATAAACACAAAATATTGTTCCCAGAACCAAGACTCTTACAATTGGTTCATACACCAAGGTCCGGTATGACCTTAAACTACACCAAGGTCCGGTATGACCTTAAACTACACCAAGGTCCGGTATGACCTTAAACTACACCAAGGTCTGGTATGACCTTAAACTACACCAAGGTCCGGTATGACCTTAAACTACACCAAGGTCCGGTATGACCTTAAACTACACCAAGGTCCGGTATGACCTTAAACTACACCAAGGTCCGGTATGACCTTAAACTACACCAAGGTCCGGTATGACCTTAAACTACACCAAGGTCCGGTATGACCTTAAACTACACCAAGGTCCGGTATGACCTTAAACTACACCAAGGTCCGGTATGACCTTAAACTACACCAAGGTCCGGTATGACCTTAAACTACACCAAGGTCCGGTATGACCTTAAACTACAACTTCGTCCAACGTGACGTTAAACTGTGTCACCTTCAATGTCCGAGATGACATTAAACTAAATTTTGTCCCTGCAACATGACATTAAACTGTGTAGCACCAATAGTCCTAACTGCAAGACTTTAAACTGCATAGTCCCTGATTTTGTCCTACATGACAATAAACCGTGTAGAAGTTCTTATATTTTGTCCGAAATGACATTAAACTATATTTTGTCCTAGCGACATGACATTAAACTGTGTGGCACTTTCATCGTCCAGCATGACGTTAAACTGTGTTAAGTCCCTTATTGTCCTACATGACACTAAACTGTATTCTGTCCGAGATGACATTAAACTATATTGTGTCCTAGCAACATGACATTAAACTGTGTGGCACTTCCAACGTCCAGCATGACGATAAACTGTAAAAAGATCAGAACTGATATCATCATATTGATTCACCTTAGTCTTAGCTACATGACTTTAAACTGTACAGCATCAGTTCTTCCTTGCTATATGACGCTAAAACTATACAGCAATGGTCCAGTATGACCTTAAACTACAACTACGTCCAGCATGACGATAAACTGTATGGTCCGTGCATATGACCTTAAACTATTCGCACTTATGTCCCTGCAACATGACACTAAACTGTGCAGCACCAATAGTCCTAACTGCAAGACTTTAAACTGCATAGTCCCTGATTTTGTCCTACATGACAATAAACCGTGTAGAAGTTCTTATATTTTGTCCGAAATGACATTAAACTATATTTTGTCCTAGCGACATGACATTAAACTGTGTGGCACTTTCATCGTCCAGCATGACGTTAAACTGTGTTAAGTCCCTTATTGTCCTACATGACACTAAACTGTATTCTGTCCGAGATGACATTAAACTATATTGTGTCCTAGCAACATGACATTAAACTGTGTGGCACTTCCAATGTCCAGCATGACGATAAACTGTAAAAAGATCAGAACTGATATCCTCATATTGATTCACCTTAGTCTTAGCTACATGACTTTAAACTGTACAGCATCAGTTCGTCCTTGCTATATGACGCTAAAACTATACAGCAATGGTCCAGTATGACTTTAAACTGCAACTTCGTCCCACACAACATTAAAACTGTGAAAAAGTTCCATAAACAGTCCAGCATGACCTTAAAACTACATCATTCCTTGTCCATGTATACGACCATAAACTATTTGCAAATATGTCCAGCAAGACGTTAAATTGTGACGTCCTAACTACATGATGCTAAACTGTATAAAAGTCTCTCACGTCCGGAAAGACGTTAAACTATATAATCATCAAAAGTCCAGCATGACATTAAAACTGCACAATCCCCCTTTCGTCCAATATGACGTTAAACTGTATTGTCCCCATCGTCCTAACTACATGACGCTAAACTGTACAGAAAATCCTTGATATGTCCTACATGACATTAAACTGTGCATCGTTAAGGTTGTTATTACCTCTTGTTTCTCACACCGAGTATGACTCACGTGAGCTTAGAGCGAACATCAACCATAACACTCCCTTTGGGCCACTAACCATGTGTAAGTCCCAACAACATTTTTTTTTTAGATCATTGTCCACAAGAACAACTTGATCATTAATTCATTCTTTAATTGAACTACACAGACTTTGATCCTTGCCCTCCAGGCTGGGTATGTAGGCAACCTCCCAAAGGTTCAAGCCCAAAAACAATCTCTTCACATTGGTTCACCACAATCTCATATGATGATGATTTGTGAAACCACCCTTGGAATCAATATCTTTACATTGATTCACTTTCGTCCTTGTTATATGACATTAAACTATACAACACTTTTGTCCAGTACGACAATAAACTACAATATTCTTTGATTTCCTCATTTGAGAAGGAACCATTATTAAACATTGATTCTTTTTCAATCATGGTTTTCATTTTCAAAAAGACTACGTACATACATGGTAATGCCTAAACTTTTTATCTTAGGTTAAAACCATCATTGCACTAAAGTCCCTTTTCACCCTTCACATGTACGAACCAAATTTGTACAAAGGGTAGTTTCTAGAACTACGTGGACTTGATTCCCATCTTTATGGGATACGTAGGAACATTTGAGTGTCCCTCGAATCCAGTCCCAAGTCTTTTGGGCCTAACCCCAAATTTCACTTTCAGTCCCTTGGCTGAAAAGTCCTCATGAAAACACACACTGTGTATTCATTATTATGGTCCGAATTCTATGACCCTAAACTAAGATCACTCATACTTTCGTCCTGCACGACGTTAAACTGCGTTGCAAGAACTACGTATGGCTTGATTCTCATTCTTATGAGATACGTTGTGAAGTCCAAGTTTCAATTCAGGACCCAGCCACAACATGATTATGGTTTTCATTGACCTATGTATCTCTATATACATTGGAAAATACCCATCTTTATGTATTATAATCCTAACCTTAAATATTTTCAGATCTTCATAACCCTTTTTCATGACTTATGGTCACAAAAATGTCAAACTTCTGAGAATTCTTTTGCCTGACTATGCAGCACGTGCCCATAGGTGGCCTTGCATAAACAGTCCACATAACAGACTTGTCAGCCAAGAGATGCTATTTATTTGACCATGCAGCCAATGCCCATAGGTGGCCCTGCATGTTTTCAACCCCCTAACGGGTTTGTTAAATAATAGTAACTTCATTCTTGGGAAGAATGCCTCTTTTGTCCTTATTTGTCTTAAACGACAGTATGTAGGGATCCGCAAAAATAGCCATCCTTAACGTATTTGTCCCATATCCTTTTTCATGATCTGAAAGTATTCAAGTCTATGGTTTATTCTTCTTCCCTACGTTTGGGTCAGACCTTCGTAGGAGTGATATTCATCCAGTTCTTCGATATTCTTGTTTGAAAATATCTTCTCCATATTCAAGTACCTCTTTCCATACAACAAACTCTATGCTTTAGAAAATTTGAATCTCCATAAACTTTCACTGGCTTTTAGCACTAGGAAAGTAAATTTCTGAGAGTTCTTTTGCCTAACTATGCAGCACGTGCCCATAGGTGGCCTTGCATAAACAGTCCACATAACAGACTTGTCAGCCAAAAGATGCTATTTTATTTGACTATGCAGCCAATGCCCATAGGTGGCCCTGCATATTTCAACCCCCTAACGGGTTTTGTTAAATAATAGTAACTTCATTCTTGGAAACTACTTCTTCTAATGCTATTTAGCTCTTTTTCATATCATTCCTCAGATTCAAATATTCTTAAGTCATAGTTTACATATTTTCTCTCATACTTGAGTATGGTAATTTGTTTTCAGATAAATTATCAAGGAATTGAATCCATTTTAATCCATTTTTCGGTCAAAGCTATTTCGACCTTAAACATTAGCCCCTTTATGTCCGGCTTGCATGACTTTAAACTGCCCACACAAAAGACAAAGGAACTCTGAATAAAAGTCAAGTTCCAGCACACTTGTGCGCTGCCTTCTGCGCACTGAAGACTTAGAAACCACCTTTTCCTTTGGATGTCTTTTATTTCCTCAGAGTCAAATCCTCATTTCTCTCCGGATCCAACTCTGAGGGGGGACTTTTGTTGACGCTCCTTTCGTCACAGAATCTAAAGATCGGAAAAGGGAATATCTGAGCTCAAAGTGATTAATCCTTTGAAGAAACATCAAAAATCGACAAAGGGATGGAAAAGGAGAACATTGCCCATAGGTCGCGCAAGTTCCCTCTTGGTCGCGCAAGTACACTTGCGCGCCGCCTCAACACTTGCGCGACCCCTCATGGTCGTGCAAGGGACTTGCGCGACAGATCTGGTAACCGCCCAGTAACCGCCCGGGGTCTTCTTTTGCCTATAAATAGACCCTGTGGGCCCCCCATTTAAAGAGGATCTCTTCCCAGAAACTCGGATCAAAGCTCCCGACGCCCAAGTCTCTTCTCAAAGCTTCCAGAACACTTCTAAGGTAATTTCTTACCTAGAATGGAAGATCTAAAGGGAAGAAGGAAGGCCTAAGTGTTGAAACTTATCAAATACTTGCGCGCCGACTTAATTCCTTCAATATAACTTGCGCGTCCCTCTTCTGGAAGAACCTCAAGAGGATGGGAAAGGGTTTAGTAAAAAGTCGCTCAAGTAATTCAACTCTGGTTGAAAATCGCGCAAGTATCCCTTATGTCGCGCAAGTATACTTGCGCGACCAATACTTGCGCGCCGCCGCAGGACTTGCGCGACCTTCAATACTTGCGCGCCCCTATCTTTTTGGGGGGCCCATCTTGCCCTTTTTCACCCCTCTTAAGCCATTTCACCCTTCCTATTCAAGATTCAGTCTTCAAGATACTCTTCAAAGCCATTTATGGCATGATTTCTTGATTTGACATCCTTATCTGAAAGGAATTATGTGAAATATCTCTCAAAACCTAATGATTTAAACATCTTTATGTCACCAAAGATTGAGAGTTCATTCATTCAACCTCATCCTTTAAGATGAGAGAATCCTAACCTGGGTCTCCTTTTCAGGAATAAAGACTCAGTCATAACCTTGGGCTTCCTTTTCAGGAGTAAGCCCCAAGTCCCCTAACCTAGGCTTCCTTCTCAGGAATAAGTCCCAGTCAGGAATCTTGGGCATCTTCCTTAAGAATAAGCCCCAATCAAAGTCCTTGGGCTTCCTTTTCAGGAGTAAGCCCCAAGTCCCCTAACCTAGGCTTCCTTCTCAGGAATAAGTCCCAGTCATGAATCTTGGGCATCTTCCTTAAGAATAAGCCCCAATCAAAGTCCTTTAAACTTGGGCATCCTCCTCAAGAGTAAGCCCCAAACCTTAATCCCTAACCTGGGTCTCCTTTTCAGGAATAAGACTCAGTCATAACCTTGGGCTTCCTTTTCAGGAGTAAGCCCCAATTCCCCTAACCTAGGCTTCCTTCTCAGGAATAAATCCTAGTCATCAATCTTGGGCATCTTTCTTAAGAGTAAGCCCCAAGTCTCTTAAAATTTCTCTTAACCAGTCATAAATTTCCTTTGATTTGGGTTTCCTTTTCAGGAATAAAACCCAATCATAAGTCCCCTCCTAACTTGGGCATCCTCCTTAGGAGTAAGCCCCAAGATTAGAGTATTCAAATCTCCATGAAGCACATATAACTTTGTGGACCCTGTTCATGGATTTTCTTCCTAAAAGTAAAATCCTAAACCTTCGCCTATCTGGGCAGTCATCTATACATAAGCCCCAAAACAAATTCTTATGATTGCATCTTTTATGGCACAATTGTCTAAATTTTACCAATACCTCTTGTTTCTCACACCGAGCATGACTCACGTGAGCTTAGAGTGTAAAAGTAATTATGACATTCATCTTTGAGCCATCAATCATAAAACATCATATCCCATTCCTCGAACTACGTGGGTTCTGATTCCTTTTTTAAAACAAAGGATACGTAGGTAGCCCATTCATGGGTTCGATCCCAACATTGAAATAATCTCTGTCCTTCTGAATGACGATAAACTTCAAGTGCCCCACTGAGTGGCTTTAAAACCAGCCTGGTCATCAAAATGACCAAGAGACTTTTATATAAATGTTTTGAAGGATACCATTGACCAAGAATCTCTAAACAAATATAGATGATTCTATATTGATGAAGAACCTCGAATACATATAAAAGATTCTCTAAATTTCTTGCATATTTAATCATTGATTGTTAAAACTAAAGGAAAGCTCATTTTATACTTGGTAATGTAATAAGGATTCACGAACTTAACTTAAATCTACAAAGAGAGTCCCGGAGTAGACAATAATTCCCCTCAAAAAGGTGTGATGAGTCCGACCTCTCATCCTCTCGACCAATGCAAATTCCCAAGCCTCATTAGCCCACAAGCTAATGAGCGCCTGCCTTTGGAAAGTAGGTCCAAACGGATGTGGAATCATTGGATGTTTCCGGTTCTACGAACAAACCCGTTAGAAACCGATCGGAACGTTTGAATCTCCCGTCCAGGAGGTCATCCCCGGATTCCGCGCGAAACAACGGTTCATCCGATCAAGATGAAATCCATTAGTGCGCGTCTCCCCGGTACGTGTTCCAGTGGTGTGCGGCTTCTCAGAATAGGGTAAAAGGATGGCTTGAAATGAGAAATGATGAAGGATGGCAGGTTGGAATAGAACCAGAGAACCCACTTCTTGTATAAGAATATAAAAGGAATGACAACATCAGAGTAAGAGACAGAGGGAAGAGATGTAGTAGAAAAAGAAATGGAAAGAGATGAAGAAGAGAAACTCAAGAGGCACCTAGCAGTCCCGCCCATGCCTCATGCCTCACGGCCGAATCTCAAGCCTCAACTGGCCGAACTGCTCCCGACTTATTTTCTCCCCTCTCCCTCCGGCCATTCCCTATTTACTTTCCCCCTAGTAGAACAATTGTACCCCTTCCACAAAATTCTATCCAGGTTGTACAAATTGTGAAGTGATCCCCTTTTCCCTCTTCTGGAATATGATTTCCAAGTTGTCCCAATTGTGCCCCAATGTCCTGGTCGCTATCACCACTAAATTTGAAGAACTCCCTGTTTAGATCACTTCATGTGCCCCCACATTAAAATTATTGAACTTTTGGACTTGTGGAGGCAGATGTATTATGTAGGGGTACTTCCCTTATTTATCTTGAGGAGTTGAGATGTCCACTAGAATTTTGGCACCATGATGTGGTTTTTCCTGCATTTTTGCTTAAACCAAGGATTTTTCTTTTAAAAACAGCTTTGTGCCAGCATCTTCTTGTGCTCCTATGCACAGAACAACTATCACCTCATTCACTTCAAAAGAAACTAAATCTTGTGTTGCGTTTGCATCTTCTTCTTCATCCAAGGAAAGTGGCTTTGGCGCTGATTTCGCAATATGAGCATTGTGAAAACCAGTATATAATTCGGCCTGTAGCTTCAGCCTGCAGCTCCTCTCCACGCATCGCCTCTGGAAAGTCCTCTTCATGCCTCTCAATAGGTGTTTCAACTTCTCCAAAACATTACCACATCTTTTATGCCATCTAATTCATAATCACTCTCCAAGTCCAAATATCTATCGAGTTAATAATATCTGCATAAGAAGAGTCAGTATACAGTTGGATTTCAATCAAATTAAATGAAAATGAATTCAAAAATAAATTGTCTTCCTGATTATATTCATCTTTCAATTTCACATGCATGTGGATTGCTCCTGGGAGTATATATATGGTAGAGGGAGGAAACGTATCCTCCATTTTCTCTTTAAAATACACCAGCTCAAGTGTGGGATCCGCTTTGATCACATTACGGAACAAGGGTACTAGCTTGGATTCCTCATCACTAGGAGCATCATATGGCATGTCAACTTTAACAAAATCAATCAAATACTCGTCTAGAGATTATTGATCTCCCATGGAAACATAAGCAGGCATGTTTTCTTTAGAATCTATCTTTGAAAATGTCACAAAAATTTCCAGTAGTTCTCCAATGATTTTAACATTGGCCTCCAATGGTTCTTCATTGTAAAATGTGGGTAGAACAAGCTTTTCTTTCTCTTCATCCACTTTTTGTTGCTGCTCTAATCTTTGTGCTTTTTATTTCATGGATTGCAATGACCATAGTTTCCTTTTTTCAATGGATTTCATCAATGGCAGATTGTTGCAACTTCAAATAATCCCTTATATTTCATCTTTTCTACCATTGCCTATATACTCCAGTCTTGTCACTATACCCATGCACTTGTGAGTTGTTAGGACATGAATACATTGATTTCCATGGAAGTTCATCAATGGCCAAAAATATTTTTAGAATTTTAAAGTGACCGAAATTATCACGCCTCCTGGCCAATTAATCCAAATTGATGCTGGGACATTTATCATGAAGTCCTAATCAAGGCTGTTAGAATCGAGATCCTACCCTGTGATCGTAATGGGAGGTGAGATGGTAACTCATAGGATTGGATCAGGCTGTCAGAATCGAGATCCTACCACACGGCTAATCACACGAGGAGGCCGCTCTCACTCACTAATTCTTCATGTCACTTCATTTTTATTATTAAAACAGAAAGCTATGAAAAACAAATGGTGGGGGGAAAAGAAAGAAATGCCAAGGAAACATGAAAGGCACATGCATGTAACGAGTTAGGAAGAACATTTCTAATCCTCAAGAGTCTTCCGGTGAGAACTAAACCATGTTCTCCAGAAATATATTTTCTATAATTATTCACATTCAGCGTATAGCTCAGCATCATTTACTATACACCTATCCTATTCTAACTATGGTCATCTTGCACTGAGATCTTAGATATTTAATATAATCTCCTCCACACCATTGTGCGCCATGCACGGTAAATAACTATAATACAGTTACACTATGGCATTACCATACCACCACAGTCCCTCTCCATCATTTGAAGAACTGTGATGATGAGAGGAGGGAGAATGGATGGACAAAGAAATAAGTATCTCAGAAAAAAAGACATGGAGGTGAGCACTGGATTTAGTTATCCATTGATGGAGATAAGAGTTTATAGCACAAGAGAGAGTAACACTGCACTTCTACAGAATGTGTATGCAGGTAGATAAGAAAGCAAAACAGTTCTCCCAATAATATAGGAACAATTCTCCACACAGATTTGGCCTGTTGATTATAAGCATACATGAAAACATTTCGAATACCTTTTTAAAAGGATGGGCTATCCACATGGCAGCATCCGGTTTATCATTATCTTCAGTTCGGTTCCTGCATGGAGCTTAGCTTCTGTAACGCCCCGACCCCAGCTACCCAGAGTCGGTGCATTACTTACATAACATTGGCATGATCACAAGAAAGATCAAATCCCGAATGACCGATTGGTTTAGTAGCCTTGGAAACACTAGATATAATCATAAAGTTTTACATTACATTTCAAAGTGAAAAACTACTACAACAACAAAGTCTTCATATCCACACTATTAACCCCTCATAATATCCCTGCAAGTCATTCATAAATTACTTCTTCACTACCTGGGAAAAAATAAAACATTGAAAAGGGATGAGCTCAAATGCCCAGTAAGGATAACAATATAGCGGAACATTCAAAATAAGCATAAACATTTAAGGTAATGAATTACTAAAACAAAAGCCTTTTAAAATTGAACTTCAACATAGTATGGCAAAAGTAAAATGAAATAATGTCATTTACTTATTCACATGGATATTCTACTAATCGAATAATCACATGCAATATCAATAACCACTTTCATAATGTTGGAATGCATAATGCCAGACTATCATAACCACATAGCCAAGGCCTCGTGCCAAGACTACAAATAAGATTTTGTCAAGGCCTTGTGCCAAGACACTAGTTTGTATCATGAGACCTACCGATGCATCGAGGAGCTATAGCGGGCTCCACCCGTCACTTATTAAGTCCAATGCATTCCCATATGAAAAGGTTTAAACATAACATAAACATTCGTATTAAAACTAGCATACGAAATGTCAATAATTTCACCATAAACTATGAATGGTATAAAAATAGCACATCCATAGTCAAACATATCACAAAACCTTCAATACAATATAGAAGTTTTGTATCATAATAAATCAACTTCAAATAATCTTAAAATCCATCAAAGGATGTAGACGTAGATGAAATCAATATTCTTTTTAAAGAAATATCTCCTTTTATTTTGAAATCATTTAAGATCCATATAAAATAAAACATTTTCTTTGAAAATATTCTTATAAGATTGTAAGGAAAGCTTTGAAGATTTTTTAACGGCGTAAAATAACCGCACCCGCCGTATAAGTTAAAAAAAACATTCTTACCTCAATTCTGTCGAAAAGGTTAAAAAGGACCTTGTTTTGAAAACGACGGAAAGATTCCTTTATAAACCTCTTATAAAAAGTCAAACAAGGGTATAAATGACTTTAAACCATATTCTTGTAAATAGTAAAAATGTTTTGAAATACATTTTTAAGAAACATGGATGTGGATGATAAAGATATCCCAGTAGATTTTTACGTATAAACAACCTCGGATAATGAAGAGATTGTGAAATAACCCTTACCTTGTACTTTTCCTTGGTTGTGGTAGGTTAACCTCCTGTATAATGGTGAAATAATTGTTATTAAATTATACAAGAATCATATACATTAATATGATATCATATATGATCTTTTAATATTGATTTGATAATAATATCTTAGTATTATCGTTGTTTCGGGTGTTAACTTACTTGTTTTCTTTTGTATGTTTTGTTACGTAAGACATGTATGTAAAGGATAGGTTGTATATTATTCATATCCAGAATGATATCAAGTCCTTAAACATCATTTTTTAAATCATCAAATTTTACTTGAATGGATACGATGGAGAATGAATCTCATCGCGTTCGTGGAGACGGTAGTCCGTACGTACGCACGAGCGACAATATCATTCTTTTGATATTAAAATAATATATAAATGGATGGTATATCATATATAAAGAATCATTAACATGTTAGATTTATTATTTACATGAGTTACACATCATTATTATACCCATCCAAATAATATTATATTGAATAACAATTACACCACGACGTGGAGACGGTAAGTCGTACGTACGCACGTATGGTGACATGTTATTCAAAGGGTGGATAGGATAATGAATATGGTTGTACCATATTTATAATAACATCACAGTATATGTGAGATACTGGAGTTATTATTTTAGAATGGTAAGAACAAAGGAAGAAGAAGTGGAAGAAGAAATGAACTTAGAAAAGGGTGGTGAAATCATTACCTCTTCTTCGGGTTCTTCCTTTTGATTTGATCAAAAGGGCTCCTTAGGTTGGCTTTCTGATCAAACTAAGGCCTCTAGGTTGTATTGAGGGATGTTGGGAGAGTATTTGGGCAGAGTTTGGCCGAACCAAAAGGCTTTAGAGGTGTGAATAAATGAGAAGGAGGAGTGCCTTTTTATAAGAGTGGTGAGGGGAACTTTTGGAAAAGCTAGAAATATTAATTTATAATAAATTCATATTCGGTTTCCAAAGGCTCCAAAGTTGACTATTCAAAGGATGAGGTGGGGATAGGTCGAAAACAACTCATACAATAGAATTTAGACAGGTTTGGGTACTTATATTAACCTTATATTTAAGTATTAACTCTAAGTTAATTAGTTTCACTTTTACAATGTCTCTTTGTATTTTTATATAATATGGTTAATAAACTTACTATATACATACAAGAGACCCCCAATTGGTCCATTAATGATGAACCTATCATGATATAAGTCTCTTGGCCGAACCTTAGATTTTTAGGAATTTAATATCAATTAATAATATAATATTTGTTTTAAGAACTCTTTTATGTCAATTTTGACACTATTCAATAGTTTATTTTTGTGAAACTCATAACAGATTGATTACTTCGAATAAAGTCAATTAAATCAATCCTAATATATCCTATTATCCTAGAAAATTAGTTTAATTCATTAAAAGTTTCATATTATATTTATTTGGGTATTTATAATATCAATTATTTTAATTTTTCACTATTATAGTAATTACTGCATCATCATTGTGTCATAAATAAAATAAATTATTTAATGTCTAAAAATTATAAATAAAATATCATTATGTAGGAAATATTTTTATCTTTCTAATGAATATTTATAATCTAAATGTCAACATGTATAACCCTATGTAAAAATTGTTCTTCTAAAAGATGTAAGCTTATGCCATTTTTATTTTTATTTTAGCTTTATTAATATAATGTGTCATTATCACTTACAAGTGGATCCATGGGGTCCCAAAATAGACCCAAAGATGCCCATGGTCTAGAATGTATCAACCAATAGGGTTAAGACACGTTTTAGGGTAATTTAGTATTATTATAATATTATTTTTTAAACCCTTATTTACCGGATTTACCCTTAACCATGGTAAATAAAATATTTACCGCAGTAATTATTCAAAATGTCTAAAAATAAAAGTTACCTATTTACACAATTTGAACATCCTGATTCCAAATATGGAATCCATTTTCCCAAATTCTAAACACAGAAGTGGCAGAAATTAATTTAAAATTAATTCCCGCTGTCAAAACAAAAAGCGTGTTTTTAAGAGATAATAACTATCAAAAGATTGACACTTGTTTATGTTCGGTTTAATTGTAAAATTATGTCCAATGACAAACATTATATTAAATGGTAAAACTATATTCTAAATATACTTTAAAACCACTCAAATTCATAATTTATCAATATTAATTATTTTGATTAAAAAAGTTGTTTTTAATTAAAATTTAGAAATTTTCACTATTCATCAAAATATGAAAGTTATCCGAAATGTACCAAAATTTCACCCTAGGATAATTTTGATATTCCGAATCCAAAAATGAAGTCCATTTTGAAATATAAAATATATATAATTTCAAAAAGTAGGTATTACTATTCATAACGGCTAGTTTGATTGGTTACGGTGTGTTAGAACTCGGTGTTGCGTACAACACACGCTAGCGTACCGTGGAAGCTTGGGATGTTTCATTTTAAATTTTTTTGATGTCCCCATTTAGTCAAAAAGTTTAAAATATTGTATTTAAAAAGGATTCACTATTAAAATTTGGTAAAAGTTCAATACTGAAAATGAATTTGTTCTTACATTATGTCTAAGAAACTCATAATATGGATTCTAAAATTATAAGGATTATATAATGTTTAAAATTTAGTTAACACTATTCATAACCTCTTTTGAACAGCTTGTTTGGTAAGTCATGGTGCGATTGAACTTGGTGTTGCGTGTAGTGAAAGTTATTGAATTATTTTAAAGAAATAACACACTATGAAATCTTGGGGTGTTACATTCTCCCCTCCTTCAATAAATTGCGTCCTCGCAATTTGAAATTGTTCTTCGAAAATAAAAGTTTGAAAATAGAAAATATATTTGTGGGAAAACCCACAACGGAAATTGGGTTACTAAAATTTAGTCTTAATATGAGGAAAATAGAAATGAAAGGGTCACCACCAAATTATGATCTCGATTAGGAGAACATTGGTGGCAATTAGAGACATATAATTGGAGGGAAAACGTAAATATTTATAGGTAGTGATTGAGGTCATCAATCACAAACAAGTATAAAATTGAGGTCCTTAAATTCATCAATCTATGATGATTTGAAATACCATCGGTTCAACAAAACATAGGGTATTAGGATAACACATTTTTGACGTTTCAAAATATCTTAGTTGAAATCCCACATCGAAAGATGAATTAATGAGGCCTCTATTTAAAATAAAGTGTGGAAAGTATGAAGATTACCGAAAATAACACATACTAGGATTCCATGTAGGAAAATATGGATATGCAAGAAAAATCTAACCATCAATTATCTGATGGAGAGTGGTAGAGAACATGGCTATGAAAAGGCCAACAATCCCAAAGCCATAAATTAGGGATGATTTAAGGTACCATCTAGGACAACATTTTTGTTCTAAGTTCCTTTTCTTAATGATGAGGAATTTATTTATGAGATTGGATAAGATCATAAGGAGATATACTTACTTTATAGTTAGAGTTTTATCCATTAATAAATTTCTACCACAAACTCATCTTTCACTCTAAAAGATAATAGAACATTAAAAAAAATTTCTATTTATACTATTCGTACAGGGTTCCAAAATAAATGAATTTATAATTCATCTACCAGATCTTTTAAAAAGAACTACATTATTTAATCCAGGACATCTCGTGGGCCAGTGGTAGGTGATACACCCTTGTCGCCCTTCGGTTGCGGGTTCAAGTCTCGCAGCCTTGCCGGACGCGACGGGTTGCCGCCCGACCTCCGGGTTGTCCTTTTATGGTAATCCAAAATAATCCAAACTAGAACAATCCAAAATACTTCTGTCTAAACTCACAGTCCAACATTTATAAGGAAGGTAAACATAATATAGATCCTTTTTACCCCGTAATAGCATATGAAAACCTTCATCTTGTATTCTTTTAATATACTGAAACATCCTGAATTACCATATTCCTTATTGATTACATTCATGCTCCCTTATTCCATATAGAATGCTAGATATACTTCATCAATCCAAAAATGTTTTAAACCCCAAAAAAATGATGGAATATACAAATCATTAATCAGTTTCAAGGTAGTCAATAATATCCAATATAATTTATCCAAATCAATCATGTATTATTCAAAAATCACTACCTCGGTATCTGAACTATATTATGATTTATCTTTCTCTCAACCATATATTTTCCAAAACTTTATCCTGCTATTGAGTCACTTTTCTTTGTTCCACACAATCTCAAGTCCTTAATGAAATAGTACTGCAGTACAATCCTTATATACTCCATAATTATTATAACAAGTACATTGTTGATACAACACTCAATTGACATATTCAACATAAGAACTCTAATCATTCCTCTTCATCTGTGGTAGTATCATAACTTGATTATTATCCAATAGCATCATTTGCGGCATAGTCTGATGACTGGGACATAGGTTCGCGTAGTGTCCAAACTCCTTGCAAATGAAGCATTGTACATTTGAAACCATTTTCTTACCCTTGCAGTCACGTACTTTGTGCTCTTTTCCTCCACACTTATAACAAACTCCCATTCCTTTTAGGCAAGTTCCAGGGTGTTTCTTTCCACAGTTACCACATATGGGAAAATTCTTCTTTTCCCTCTTCCCATTATCCATCTTTCTCTCTTCTATCCTTTTCTTCTCTTGCTTCCCTTCAAAGCCATAGGACTCAGTAAACTCTTTACTTATCTTATCAACACATGATATTATTTCTTCATGTGATGATAATACATGGGAGACAATTTCTCTTATCAATTCTTGCTTATGACCATGAAAGATATGATCCTTCCTTCTCTTTGGATCATGTGCATTTCTGGAGTTCTCATTCCTTCTATTGGGCGCCATTTCTAAACAATGGCATAAACTAGATCAGTTTATAAATCAAAATACATAATCCCATACTTATAAAACACTTAACATAAATTGAACTATTTATGGATATAATCCATAATCATAAAAATGTTTTCTTTGAGGAAGTATATACTCATAAACCCTTCATAATGATTTGTAAAGAAAATGAGAGTTATCCTAAGCATATCCCCCGGGAGTGTCGTAACCAAGAGTGCAGCAAGGCCCGTTGTCGTGCACCAGTTCCCGTTCGAGTCTAGCTCAAAGAGGTGTTTTCGGGTTTTACCCCTAGGTACATCTGTGCCAGAGCCGCCTCTACCTGCTCGTATCCAGACAGGGATGTATTGCTCGGAAAACTCACAAAATCTCTATAATACCAAAATTCTAGGAAGTTCTTCTATACTAATCCACAAAGTTCATCTTAGGTCTACGTGCTCTAATCAGAGTTTATCTAAATCTAGCTTCCAAGGTTTGTACTAAACTTCCTCTGATACCAACTGTAACGCCCCGACCCCAGCTACCCAGAGTCGGTGCATTACTTACATAACATTGGCATGATCACAAGAAAGATCAAATCCCGAAAGACCGATTGGTTTAGTAGCCTTGGAAACACTAGATATAATCATAAAGTTTTACATTACATTTCAAAGTGAAAAACTACTACAACAACAAAGTCTTCATATCCACACTATTAACCCCTCATAATATCCCTGCAAGTCATTCATAAATTACTTCTTCACTACCTGGGAAAAAATAAAACATTGAAAAGGGATGAGCTCAAATGCCCAGTAAGGATAACAATATAGCGGAACATTCAAAATAAGCATAAACATTTAAGGCAATGAATTACTAAAACAAAAGCCTTTTAAAATTGAACTTCAACATAGTATGGCAAAAGTAAAATGAAATAATGCCATTTACTTATTCACATGGATATTCTACTAATCGAATAATCACATGCAATATCAATAACCACTTTCATAATGTTGGAATGCATAATGCCAGACTATCATAACCACATAGCCAAGGCCTCGTGCCAAGACTACAAATAAGATTTTGTCAAGGCCTTGTGCCAAGACACTAGTTTGTCTCATGAGACCTACCGATGCATCGAGGAGCTATAGCGGGCTCCACCCGTCACTTATTAAGTCCAATGCATTCCCATATGAAAAGGTTTAAACATAACATAAACATTCGTATTAAAACTAGCATACGAAATGTCAATAATTTCACCATAAACTATGAATGGTATAAAAATAGCACATCCATAGTCAAACATATCACAAAACCTTCAATACAATATAGAAGTTTTGTATCATAATAAATCAACTTCAAATAATCTTAAAATCCATCAAAGGATGTTGACGTAGATGAAATCAATATTCTTTTTAAAGAAATATCTCCTTTTATTTTGAAATCATTTAAGATCCATATAAAATAAAACATTTTCTTTGAAAATATTCTTATAAGCTTGTAAGGAAAGCTTTGAAGATTTTATAACGGCGTAAAATAACCGCACCCTCCGTATAAGTTAAAAAAACATTCTTACCTCAATTCTGTCGAAAAGGTTAAAAAGGACCTTGTTTTGAAAACGACGGAAAGATTCCTTTATAAACCTCTTATAAAAAGTCAAACAAGGGTATAAATGACTTTAACCCATATTCTTGTAAATAGTAAAAATGTTTTGAAATACATTTTTAAGAAACATGGATGTGGATGATAAAGATATTCCAGTAGATTTTTACGTATAAACAACCTCGGATAATGAAGAGATTGTGAAATAACCCTTACCTTGTACTTTTCCTTGGTTGTGGTAGGTTAACCTCCTGTATAATGGTGAAATAATTGTTATTGAATTATACAAGAATCATATACATTAATATGATATCATATATGATCTTTTAATATTGATTTGATAATAATATCTTAGTATTATCGTTGTTTGGGGTGTTAACTTACTTGTTTTCTTTTGTATGTTTTGTTACGTAAGACATGTATGTAAAGGATAGGTTGTATATTATTCATATCCAGAATGATATCAAGTCCTTAAACATCATTTTTTAAATCATCAAATTATACTTGAATGGATACGATGGAGAATGAATCTCATCGCGTTCGTGGAGACGGTAGTCCGTACGTACGCACGAGCGACAATATAATTCTTTTGATATTAAAATAATATATAAATGGATGGTATATCATATATAAAGAATCATTAACATGTTAGATTTATTATTTACATGAGTTACACATCATTATTATACCCATCCAAATAATATTATATTGAATAACAATTACACCACGACGTGGAGACGGTAAGCCGTACGTACGCACGTATGGTGACATGTTATTCAAAGGGTGGATAGGATAATGAATATGGTTGTACCATATTTATAATAACATCACAGTATATGTGAGATACTGGAGTTATTATTTTAGAATGGTAAGAACAAAGGAAGAAGAATTGGAAGAAGAAATGAACTTAGAAAAGGGTGGTGAAATCATTACCTCTTCTTCGGGTTCTTCCTTTTGATTTGATCAAAAGGGCTCCTTAGGTTGGCTTTCTGATCAAAATAAGGCCTCTAGGTTGTATTGAGGGATGTTGGGAGAGTATTTGGGCAGATTTTGGCCGAACCAAAAGGCTTTAGAGGTGTGAAGAAATGAGAAGGAGGAGTGCCTTTTTATAAGAGGGGTGAGGGGCACTTTTGGAAAAGCTAGAAATATTAATTTATAATAAATTCATATTCGGTTTCCAAAGGCTCCAAAGTTGACTATTAAAAGGATGAGTTGGGGATAGGTCGAAAACAACTCATCCAATAGAATTTAGACAGGTTTGGGTACTTATATTAACCTTATCTTTAAGTATTAACTCTAAGTTAATTAGTTTCACTTTTACAATGTCTCTTTGTATTTTTATATAATATGGTTAATAAACTTACTATATACATACACGAGACCCCAAATTGGTCCATTAATGTTTAACCTATCATTATATAAGTCTCTTGGCCGAACCTTAGATTTTTAGGAATTTAATATCAATTAATAATATAATATTTGTTTTAAGAACTCTTTTATGTCAATTTTGACACTATTCAATAGTTGATTTTTGTGAAACTCATAACAGATTGATTACTTCTAATAAAGTCAATTAAATCAATCCTAATATATCATATTATCCTAGAAAATTAGTTTAATTCATTAAAAGTTTCATATTATATTTATTTGGGTATTTATAATATCAATTATTTTAATTTTTCACTATTATAGTAATTACTGCATCATCATTGTGTCATAAATAAAATAAATTATTTAATGTCTAAAAATTATAAATAAAATATAATTATGTAGGAAATCTTTTTATCTTTCTAATGAATATTTATAATCTAAAATCCAACATGTATAACCCTATGTAAAAATTGTTCTTCTAAAAGATGTAAGCTTATGCCATTTTTATTTTTATTTTAGCTTTATTAATATAATGTGTCATTATCACTTACAAGTGGATCCATGGGGTCCCAAAATAGACCCAAAGATGCCCATGGTCGACCATGTATCAACCAATAGGGTTAAGACACGTTTTAGGGTAATTTAGTATTATTATAATATTATTTTTTAAACCCTTATTTACCGGATTTACCCTTAACCATGGTAAATAAAATATTTACCGCAGTAATTATTCAAAATGTCTAAAAATAAAAGTTACCTATTTACACAATTTGAACATCCTGATTCCAAATATGGAATCCATTTTCCCAAATTCTAAACACATAAGTGGCAGAAATTAATTTAAAATTAATTCCCGCTGTCAAAACAAAAAGCGTGTTTTTAAGAGATAATAACTATCAAAAGATTGACACTTGTTTATGTTCGGTTTAATTGTAAAATTATGTCCAATGACAAACATTATATTAAATGGTAAAACTATATTCTAAATATACTTTAAAACCACTCAAATTCATAATTTATCAATATTAATTATTTTGATTAAAAAAGTTGTTTTTAATTAAAATTTAGAAATTTTCACTATTCATCAAAATATGAAAGTTATCCGAAATGTACCAAAATTTCACCCTAGGCTAATTTTGATATTCCAAATCCAAAAATGAAGTCCATTTTGAAATATAAAATATATATAATTTCAAAAAGTAGGTATTACTATTCATAACGGCTAGTTTGATTGGTTACGGTGTGTTAGAACTCGGTGTTGCGTACAACACACGCTAGCGTACCGTGGAAGCTTGGGATGTTTCATTTTAAATTTTTTTGATGTCCCCATTTAGTCAAAAAGTTTAAAATATTGTATTTAAAAAGGATTCACTATTAAAATTTGGTAAAAGTTCAATACTGAAAATGAATTTGTTCTTACATTATGTCTAAGAAACTCATAATATGGATTCTAAAATTATAAGGATTATATAATGTTTAAAATTTAGTTAACACTATTCATAACCTCTTTTGAACATCTTGTTTGGTAAGTCATGGTGCGATTGAACTTGGTGTTGCGTGTAGTGAAAGTTATTGAATTATTTTAAAGAAATAACACACTATGAAATCTTGGGGTGTTACATTCTCCCCTCCTTCAATAAATTGCGTCCTCGCAATTTGAAATTGTTCTTCGAAAATAAAAGTTTGAAAATAGAAAATATATTTGTGGGAAAACCCACAACGGAAATTGGGTTACTAAAATTTAGTCTTAATATGAGGAAAATAGAAATGAAAGGGTCACCACCAAATTATGATCTCGATTAGGAGAACATTGGTGGCAATTAGAGACATATAATTGGAGGAAAAACGTAAATATTTATAGGTAGTAATTGAGGTCATCAATCACAAACAAGTATAAAATTGAGGTCCTTAAATTCATCAATCTATGATGATTTGAAATACCATCGGTTCAACAAAACATAGGGTATTAGGATAACACATTTTTGACGTTTCAAAATATCTTAGTTGAAATCCCACATCAAAAGATGAATTAATGAGGCCTCTATTTAAAATAAAGTGTGGAAAGTATGAAGATTACCGAAAATAACACATACTAGGATTCCATGTAGGAAAATATGGATATGGAAGAAAAATCTAACCATCAATTATCTGATGGAGAGTGGTAGAGAACAGGGCTATGAAAAGGCCAACAATCCCAAAGCCATAAATTAGTGATGATTTAAGGTACCATCTAGGACAACATTTTTGTTCTAAGTTCCTTTTCTTAATGATGAGGAATTTATTTATGAGATTGGCTAAGATCATAAGGAGATATACTTACTTTATAGTTAGAGTTTTATCCATTAATAAATTTCTACCACAAACTCATCTTTCACTCTAAAAGATAATAGAACATTAAAAAAAATTCTATTTATACTATTCGTACAGGGTTCCAAAATAAATGAATTTATAATTCATCTACCAGATCTTTTAAAAAGAACTACATTATTTAATCCAGGACATCTCGTGGGCCAGTGGTAGGTGATACACCCTTGTCGCCCTTCGGTTGCGGGTTCAAGTCTCGCAGCCTTGCCGGACGCGACGGGTTGCCACCTGACCTCCGGGTTGTCCTTTTATGGTAATCCAAAATAATCCAAACTAGAACAATCCAAAATACTTCTGTCTAAACTCACAGTCCAACATTTATAAGGAAGGTAAACACAATATAGATCCTTTTTACCCCGTAATAGCATATGAAAACCTTCATCTTGTATTCTTTTAATATACTGAAACATCATGAATTACCATATTCCTTATTGATTACATTCATGCTCCCTTATTCCATATAGAATTCTAGATATACTTCATCAATCCAAAAATGTTTTAAACCCCCAAAAAAATGATGGAATATACAAATCATTAATCAGTTTCAAGGTAGTCAATAATATCCAATATAATTTATCCAAATCAATCATGTATTATTCAAAAATCACTACCTCGGTATCTGAACTATATTATGATTTATCTTTCTCTCAACCATATATTTTCCAAAAATTTATCCTGTTATTGAGTCACTTTTCTTTGTTCCACACAATCTCAAGTCCTTAATGAAATAGTACTGCAGTACAATCCTTATATACTCCATAATTATTATAACAAGTACATTGTTGATACAACACTCAATTGACATATTCAACATAAGAACTCTAATCATTCCTCTTCATCTGTGGTAGTATCATAACTTGATTATTATCCAATAGCATCATTTGCGGCATAGTCTGATGATTGGGACATAGGTTCGCGTAGTGTCCAAACTCCTTGCAAATGAAGCATTGTACATTTGAAACCATTTTCTTACCCTTGCAGTCACGTACTTTGTGCCCTTTTCCTCCACACTTATAACAAACTCCCATTCCTTTTAGGAAAGTTCCAGGGTGTTTCTTTCCACAGTTACCACATATGGGAAAATTCTTCTTTTCCCTCTTCCCATTATCCATCTTTCTCTCTTCTATCCTTTTCTTCTCTTGCTTCCCTTCAAAGCCATAGGACTCAGTAAACTCTTTACTTATCTTATCAACACATGATATTATTTCTTCATGTGATGATAATACATGGGAGACAATTTCTCTTATCAATTATAGATTAAGACCATGAAAGATATGATCCTTCCTTCTCTTTGGATCATGTGCATTTCTGGAGTTCCCATTCCTTCTACTGGGCGCTATTTCTAAACAATGGCATAAACTAGATCAGTTTATAAATCAAAATACATAATCCCATACTTATAAAACACTTAACATAAATTGAACTATTTATGGATATAATTCATAATCATAAAAATGTTTTCTTTGAGGAAGTATATACTCATAAACCCTTCATAATGATTTGTAAAGAAAATGAGAGTTATCCTAAGCATATCCCCCGGGAGTGTCGTAACCAAGAGTGCAGCAAGGCCCGTTGTCGTGCACCAGTTTCCGTTCGAGTCTAGCTCAAAGAGGTGTTTTCGGGTTTTACCCCTAGGTACATCTGTGCCAGAGCCGCCTCTACCTGCTCGTATCCAGACAGGGATGTATTGCTCGGAAAACTCACAAAATCTCTATAATACCAAAATTCTAGGAAGTTCTTCTATACTAATCCTCAAAGTTCATCTTAGGTCTACGTGCTCTAATCAGAGTTTATCTAAATCTAGCTTCCAAGGTTTGTACTAAACTTCCTCTGATACCAACTGTAACGCCCCGACCCCAGCTACCCAGAGTCGGTGCATTACTTACATAACATTGGCATGATCACAAGAAAGATCAAATCCCGAAAGACCGATTGGTTTAGTAGCCTTGGAAACACTAGATATAATCATAAAGTTTTACATTACATTTCAAAGTGAAAAACTACTACAACAACAAAGTCTTCATATCCACACTATTAACCCCTCATAATATCCCTGCAAGTCATTCATAAATTACTTCTTCACTACCTGGGAAAAAATAAAACATTGAAAAGGGATGAGCTCAAATGCCCAGTAAGGATAACAATATAGCGGAACATTCAAAATAAGCATAAACATTTAAGGCAATGAATTACTAAAACAAAAGCCTTTTAAAATTGAACTTCAACATAGTATGGCAAAAGTAAAATGAAATAATGCCATTTACTTATTCACATGGATATTCTACTAATCGAATAATCACATGCAATATCAATAACCACTTTCATAATGTTGGAATGCATAATGCCAGACTATCATAACCACATAGCCAAGGCCTCCTGCCAAGACTACAAATAAGATTTTGTCAAGGCCTTGTGCCAAGACACTAGTTTGTCTCATGAGACCTACCGATGCATCGAGGAGCTATAGCGGGCTCCACCCGTCACTTATTAAGTCCAATGCATTCCCATATGAAAAGGTTTAAACATAACATAAACATTCGTATTAAAACTAGCATACGAAATGTCAATAATTTCACCATAAACTATGAATGGTATAAAAATAGCACATCCATAGTCAAACATATCACAAAACCTTCAATACAATATAGAAGTTTTGTATCATAATAAATCAACTTCAAATAATCTTAAAATCCATCAAAGGATGTTGACGTAGATGAAATCAATATTCTTTTTAAAGAAATATCTCCTTTTATTTTGAAATCATTTAAGATCCATATAAAATAAAACATTTTCTTTGAAAATATTCTTATAAGCTTGTAAGGAAAGCTTTGAAGATTTTATAACGGCGTAAAATAACCGCACCCGCCGTATAAGTTAAAAAAACATTCTTACCTCAATTCTGTCGAAAAGGTTAAAAAGGACCTTGTTTTGAAAACGACGGAAAGATTTCTTTATAAACCTCTTATAAAAAGTCAAACAAGGGTATAAATGACTTTAACCCATATTCTTGTAAATAGTAAAAATGTTTTGAAATACATTTTTAAGAAACATGGATGTGGATGATAAAGATATCCTAGTAGATTTTTACGTATAAACAACCTCGGATAATGAAGAGATTGTGAAATAACTCTTACCTTGTACTTTTCCTTGGTTGTGGTAGGTTAACCTCCTGTATAATGGTGAAATAATTGTTATTAAATTATACAAGAATCATATACATTAATATGATATCATATATGATCTTTTAATATTGATTTGATAATAATATCTTAGTATTATCGTTGTTTGGGGTGTTAACTTACTTGTTTTCTTTTGTATGTTTTGTTACGTAAGACATGTATGTAAAGGATAGGTTGTATATTATTCATATCCAGAATGATATCAAGTCCTTAAACATCATTTTTTAAATCATCAAATTATACTTGAATGGATACGATGGAGAATGAATCTCATCGCGTTCGTGGAGACGGTAGTCCGTACGTACGCACGAGCGACAATATCATTCTTTTGATATTAAAATAATATATAAATGGATGGTATATCATATATAAAGAATCATTAACATGTTAGATTTATTATTTACATGAGTTACACATCATTATTATACCCATCCAAATAATATTATATTGAATAACAATTACACCACGACGTGGAGACGGTAAGCCGTACGTACGCACGTATGGTGACATGTTATTCAAAGGGTGGATAGGATAATGAATATGGTTGTACCATATTTATAATAACATCACAGTATATGTGAGATACTGGAGTTATTATTTTAGAATGGTAAGAACAAAGGAAGAAGAAGTGGAAGAAGAAATGAACTTAGAAAAGGGTGGTGAAATCATTACCTCTTCTTCGGGTTCTTCCTTTTGATTTGATCAAAAGGGCTCCTTAGGTTGGCTTTCTGATCAAACTAAGGCCTCTAGGTTGTATTGAGGGATGTTGGGAGAGTATATGGGCAGATTTTGGCCGAACCAAAAGGCTTTAGAGGTGTGAAGAAATGAGAAGGAGGAGTGCCTTTTTATAAGAGGGGTGAGGGGCACTTTTGGAAAAGCTAGAAATATTAATTTATAATAAATTCATATTCGGTTTCCAAAGGCACCAAATTTGACTATTCAAAGTATTAGGTGGGGATAGGTCGAAAACAACTCATCCAATAGAATTTAGACAGGTTTGGGTACTTATATTAACCTTATCTTTAAGTATTAACTCTAAGTTAATTAGTTTCACTTTTACAATGTCTCTTTGTATTTTTATATAATATGGTTAATAAACTTACTATATACATACAAGAGACCCCCAATTGGTCCATTAATGATGAACCTATCATGATATAAGTATCTTGGCCGAACCTTAGATTTTTAGGAATTTAATATCAATTAATAATATAATATTTGTTTTAAGAACTCTTTTATGTCAATTTTGACACTATTCAATAGTTGATTTTTGTGAAACTCATAACAGATTGATTACTTCGAATAAAGTCAATTAAATCAATCCTAATATATCATATTATCCTAGAAAATTAGTTTAATTCATTAAAAGTTTCATATTATATTTATTTGGGTATTTATAATATCAATTATTTTAATTTTTCACTATTATAGTAATTACTGCATCATCATTGTGTCATAAATAAAATAAATTATTTAATGTCTAAAAATTATAAATAAAATATCATTATGTAGGAAATATTTTTATCTTTCTAATGAATATTTATAATCTAAAATCCAACATGTATAACCCTATGTAAAAATTGTTCTTCTAAAAGATGTAAGCTTATGCCATTTTTATTTTTATTTTAGCTTTATTAATATAATGTGTCATTATCACTTACAAGTGGATCCATGGGGTCCCCAAATAGACCCAAAGATGCCCATGGTCGACCATGTATCAACCAATAGGGTTAAGACACGTTTTAGGGTAATTTAGTATTATTATAATATTATTTTTTAAACCCTTATTTACCGGATTTACCCTTAACCATGGTAAATAAAATATTTACCGCAGTAATTATTCAAAATGTCTAAAAATAAAAGTTACCTATTTACACAATTTGAACATCCTGATTCCAAATATGGAATCCATTTTCCCAAATTCTAAACACAGAAGTGGCAGAAATTAATTTAAAATTAATTCCCGCTGTCAAAACAAAAAGCGTGTTTTTAAGAGATAATAACTATCAAAAGATTGACACTTGTTTATGTTCGGTTTAATTGTAAAATTATGTCCAATGACAAACATTATATTAAATGGTAAAACTATATTATAAATATACTTTAAAACCACCCAAATTCATAATTTATCAATATTAATTATTTTGATTAAAAAAGTTGTTTTTAATTAAAATTTAGAAATTTTCATTATTCATCAAAATATGAAAGTTATCCGAAATGTACCAAAATTTCACCCTAGGCTAATTTTGATATTCCGAATCCAAAAATGAAGTCCATTTTTAAATATAAAATATATATAATTTCAAAAAGTAGGTATTACTATTCATAACGGCTAGTTTGATTGGTTACGGTGTGTTAGAACTCGGTGTTGCGTACAACACACGCTAGCGTACCGTGGAAGCTTGGGATGTTTCATTTTAAATTTTTTTGATGTCCCCATTTAGTCAAAAAGTTTAAAATATTGTATTTAAAAAGGATTCACTATTAAAATTTGGTAAAAGTTCAATACTGAAAATGAATTTGTTCTTACATTATGTCTAAGAAACTCATAATATGGATTCTAAAATTATAAGGATTATATAATGTTTAAAATTTAGTTAACACAATTCATAACCTCTTTTGAACAGCTTGTTTGGTAAGTCATGGTGCGATTGAACTTGGTGTTGCGTGTAGTGAAAGTTATTGAATTATTTTAAAGAAATAATACACTATGAAATCTTGGGGTGTTACATTCTCCCCTCCTTCAATAAATTGCGTCCTCGCAATTTGAAATTGTTCTTCGAAAATAAAAGTTTGAAAATAGAAAATATATTTGTGGGAAAACCCACAACGGAAATTGGGTTACTAAAATTTAGTCTTAATATGAGGAAAATAGAAATGAAAGGGTCACCACCAAATTATGATCTCGATTAGGAGAACATTGGTGGCAATTAGAGACATATAATTGGAGGAAAAACGTAAATATTTATAGGTAGTGATTGAGGTCATCAATCACAAACAAGTATAAAATTGAGGTCCTTAAATTCATCAATCTATGATGATTTGAAATACCATCGGTTCAACAAAACATAGGGTATTAGGATAACACATTTTTGACGTTTCAAAATATCTTAGTTGAAATCCCACATCGAAAGATGAATTAATGAGGCCTCTATTTAAAATAAAGTGTGGAAAGTATGAAGATTACCGAAAATAACACATACTAGGATTCCATGTAGGAAAATATGGATATGGAAGAAAAATCTAACCATCAATTATCTGATGGAGAGTGGTAGAGAACATGGCTATGAAAAGGCCAACAATCCCAAAGCCATAAATTAGTGATGATTTAAGGTACCATCTAGGACAACATTTTTGTTCTAAGTTCCTTTTCTTAATGATGAGGAATTTATTTATGAGATTGGCTAAGATCATAAGGAGATATACTTACTTTATAGTTAGAGTTTTATCCATTAATAAATTTCTACCACAAACTCATCTTTCACTCTAAAAGATAATAGAACATTAAAAAATTTTTCTATTTATACTATTCGTACAGGGTTCCAAAATAAATGAATTTATAATTCATCTACCAGATCTTTTAAAAAGAACTACATTATTTAATCCAGGACATCTCATGGGCCAGTGGTAGGTGATACACCCTTGTCGCCCTTCGGTTGCGGGTTCAAGTCTCGCAGCCTTGCCGGACGCGACGGGTTGTCGCCCGACCTCCGGGTTGTCCTTTTTATGGTAATCCAAAATAATACAAACTAGAACAATCCAAAATACTTCTGTCTAAACTCACAGTCCAACATTTATAAGGAAGGTAAACATAATATAGATCCTTTTTACCCCGTAATAGCATATGAAAACCTTCATCTTGTATTCTTTTAATATACTGAAACATCCTGAATTACCATATTCCTTATTGATTACATTCATGCTCCCTTATTCCATATAGAATGCTAGATATACTTCATCAATCCAAAAATGTTTTAAACCCCAAAAAAAATGATGGAATATACAAATCATTAATCAGTTTCAAGGTAGTCAATAATATCCAATATAATTTATCCAAATCAATCATGTATTATTCAAAAATCACTACCTCGGTATCTGAACTATATTATGATTTATCTTTCTCTCAACCATATATTTTCCAAAAATTTATCCTGCTATTGAGTCACTTTTCTTTGTTCCACACAATCTCAAGTCCTTAATGAAATAGTACTGCAGTACAATCCTTATATACTCCATAATTATTATAACAAGTACATTGTTGATACAACACTCAATTGACATATTCAACATAAGAACTCTAATCATTCCTCTTCATCTGTGGTAGTATCATAACTTGATTATTATCCAATAGCATCATTTGCGGCATAGTCTGATGACTGGGACATAGGTTCGCGTAGTGTCCAAACTCCTTGCAAATGAAGCATTGTACATTTGAAACCATTTTCTTACCCTTGCAGTCACGTACTTTGTGCCCTTTTCCTCCACACTTATAACAAACTCCCATTCCTTTTAGGAAAGTTCCAGGGTGTTTCTTTCCACAGTTACCACATATGGGAAAATTCTTCTTTTCCCTCTTCCCATTATCCATCTTTCTCTCTTCTATCCTTTTCTTCTCTTGCTTCCCTTCAAAGCCATAGGACTCAGTAAACTCTTTACTTATCTTATCAACACATGATATTATTTCTTCATGTGATGATAATACATGGGAGACAATTTCTCTTATCAATTCTAGCTTAAGACCATGAAAGATATGATCCTTCCTTCTCTTTGGATCATGTGCATTTCTGGAGTTCTCATTCCTTCTACTGGGTGCCATTTCTAAACAATGGCATAAACTAGATCAGTTTATAAATCAAAATACATAATCCCATACTTATAAAACACTTAACATAAATTGAACTATTTATGGATATAATCCATAATCATAAAAATGTTTTCTTTGAGGAAGTATATACTCGTAAACCCTTCATAATGATTTGTAAAGAAAATGAGAGTTATCCTAAGCATATCCCCCGGGAGTGTCGTAACCAAGAGTGCAGCAAGGCCCGTTGTCGTGCACCAGTTCCCGTTCGAGTCTAGCTCAAAGCGGTGTTTTCGGGTTTTACCCCTAGGTACATCTGTGCCAGAGCCGCCTCTACCTGCTCGTATCCAGACAGGGATGTATTGCTCGGAAAACTCACAAAATCTCTATAATACCAAAATTCTAGGAAGTTATTCTATACTAATCCTCAAAGTTCATCTTAGGTCTACGTGCTCTAATCAGAGTTTATCTAAATCTAGCTTCCAAGGTTTGTACTAAACTTCCTCTGATACCAACTGTAACGCCCCGACCCCAGCTACCCAGAGTCGGTGCATTACTTACATAACATTGGCATGATCACAAGAAAGATCAAATCCCGAAAGACCGATTGGTTTAGTAGCCTTGGAAACACTAAATATAATCATAAAGTTTTACATTACATTTCAAAGTGAAAAACTACTACAACAACAAAGTCTTAATATCCACACTATTAACCCCTCATAATATCCCTGCAAGTCATTCATAAATTACTTCTTCACTACCTGGGAAAAAATAAAACATTGAAAAGGGATGAGCTCAAATGCCCAGTAAGGATAACAATATAGCGGAACATTCAAAATAAGCATAAACATTTAAGGCAATGAATTACTAAAACAAAAGCCTTTTAAAATTGAACTTCAACATAGTATGGCAAAAGTAAAATGAAATAATGTCATTTACTTATTCACATGGATATTCTACTAATCGAATAATCACATGCAATATCAATAACCACTTTCATAATGTTGGAATGCATAATGCCAGACTATCATAACCACATAGCCAAGGCCTCGTGCCAAGACTACAAATAAGATTTTGTCAAGGCCTTGTGCCAAGACACTAGTTTGTCTCATGAGACCTACCGATGCATCGAGGAGCTATAGCGGGCTCCACCCGTCACTTATTAAGTCCAATGCATTCCCATATGAAAAGGTTTAAACATAACATAAACATTCGTATTAAAACTAGCATACGAAATGTCAATAATTTCACCATAAACTATGAATGGTATAAAAATAGCACATCCATAGTCAAACATATCACAAAACCTTCAATACAATATAGAAGTTTTGTATCATAATAAATCAACTTCAAATAATCTTAAAATCCATCAAAGGATGTTGACGTAGATGAAATCAATATTCTTTTTAAAGAAATATCTCCTTTTATTTTGAAATCATTTAAGATCCATATAAAATAAAAAATTTTCTTTGAAAATATTCTTATAAGCTTGTAAGGAAAGCTTTGAAGATTTTATAACGGCGTAAAATAACCGCACCCGCCGTATAAGTTAAAAAAACATTCTTACCTCAATTCTGTCGAAAAGGTTAAAAAGGACCTTGTTTTGAAAACGACGGAAAGATTCCTCTATAAACCTCTTATAAAAAGTCAAACAAGGGTATAAATGACTTTAACCCATATTCTTGTAAATAGTAAAAATGTTTTGAAATACATTTTTAAGAAACATGGATGTGGATGATAAAGATATCCCAGTAGATTTTTACGAATAAACAAGCTCGGATAATGAAGAGATTGTGAAATAACCCTTACCTTGTACTTTTCCTTGGTTGTGGTAGGTTAACCTCCTGTATAATGGTGAAATAATTTTTATTAAATTATACAAGAATCATATACATTAATATGATATCATATATGATCTTTTAATATTGATTTGATAATAATATCTTAGTATTATCGTTGTTTGGGGTGTTAACTTACTTGTTTTCTTTTGTATGTTTTGTTACGTAAGACATGTATGTAAAGGATAGGTTGTATATTATTCATATCCAGAATGATATCAAGTCCTTAAACATCATTTTTTAAATCATCAAATTATACTTGAATGGATACGATGGAGAATGAATCTCATCGCGTTCGTGGAGACGGTAGTCCGTACGTACGCACGAGCGACAATATCATTCTTTTGATATTAAAATAATATATAAATGGATGGTATATCATATATAAAGAATCATTAACATGTTAGATTTATTATTTACATGAGTTACACATCATTATTATACCCATCCAAATAATATTATATTGAATAACAATTACACCACGACGTGGAGACGGTAAGCAGTACGTACGCACGTATGGTGACATGTTATTCAAAGGGTGGATAGGATATTGAATATGGTTGTACCATATTTATAATAACATCACAGTATATGTGAGATACTGGAGTTATTATTTTAGAATGGTAAGAACAAAGGAAGAAGAAGTGGAAGAAGAAATGAACTTAGAAAAGGGTGGTGAAATCATTACCTCTTCTTCGGGTTCTTCCTTTTGATTTGATCAAAAGGGCTCCTTAGGTTGGCTTTCTGATCAAACTAAGGCCTCTAGGTTGTATTGAGGGATGTTGGGAGAGTATTTGGGCAGAGTTTGGCCGAACTAAAAGGCTTTAGAGGTGTGAAGAAATGAGAAGGAGGAGTGCCTTTTTATAAGAGGGGTGAGGGGCACTTTTGGAAAAGCTAGAAATATTAATTTATAATAAATTCATATTCGGTTTCCAAAGGCTCCAAAGTTGACTATTCAAAGGATGAGGTGGGGATAGGTCGAAAACAACTCATCCAATAGAATTTAGACAGGTTTGGGTACTTATATTAACCTTATCTTTAAGTATTAACTCTAAGTTAATTAGTTTCACTTTTACAATGTCTCTTTGTATTTTTATATAATATGGTTAATAAACTTACTATATACATACAAGAGACCCCCAATTGGTCCATTAATGATGAACCTATCATGATATAAGTATCTTGGCCGAACCTTAGATTTTTAAGAATTTAATATCAATTAATAATATAATATTTGTTTTAAGAACTCTTTTATGTCAATTTTGACACTATTCAATAGTTGATTTTTGTGAAACTCATAACAGATTGATTACTTCGAATAAAGTCAATTAAATCAATCCTAATATATCATATTATCCTAGAAAATTAGTTTAATTCATTAAAAGTTTCATATTATATTTATTTGGGTATTTATAATATCAATTATTTTAATTTTTCACTATTATAGTAATTACTGCATCATCATTGTGTCATAAATAAAATAAATTATTTAATGTCTAAAAATTATAAATAAAATATCATTATGTAGGAAATCTTTTTATCTTTCTAATGAATATTTATAATCTAAAATCCAACATGTATAACCCTATGTAAAAATTGTTCTTCTAAAAGATGTAAGCTTATGCCATTTTTATTTTTATTTTAGCTTTATTAATATAATGTGTCATTATCACTTACAAGTGGATCCATGGGGTCCCAAAATAGACCCAAAGATGCCCATGGTCGACCATGTATCAACCAATAGGGTTAAGACACGTTTTAGGGTAATTTAGTATTATTATAATATTATTTTTTTAAACCCTTATTTACCGGATTTACCCTTAACCATGGTAAATAAAATATTTACCGCAGTAATTATTCAAAATATCTAAAAATAAAAGTTACCTATTTACACAATTTGAACATCCTGATTCCAAATATGGAATCCATTTTCCCAAATTCTAAACACAGAAGTGGCAGAAATTAATTTAAAATTAATTCCCGCTGTCAAAACAAAAAGCGTGTTTTTAAGAGATAATAACTATCAAAAGATTGACACTTGTTTATGTTCGGTTTAATTGTAAAATTATGTCCAATGACAAACATTATATTAAATGGTAAAAATATATTCTAAATATACTTTAAAACCACTCAAATTCATAATTTATCAATATTAATTATTTTGATTAAAAAAGTTGTTTTTAATTAAAATTTAGAAATTTTCACTATTCATCAAAATATGAAAGTTATCCGAAATGTACCAAAATTTCACCCTAGGCTAATTTTGATATTCCGAATCCAAAAATGAAGTCCATTTTGAAATATAAAATATATATAATTTCAAAAAGTAGGTATTACTATTCATAACGGCTAGTTTGATTGGTTACGGTGTGTTAGAACTCGGTGTTGCGTACAACACACGCTAGCGTACCGTGGAAGCTTGGGATGTTTCATTTTAAATTTTTTTGATGTCCCCATTTAGTCAAAAAGTTTAAAATATTGTATTTAAAAAGGATTCACTATTAAAATTTGGTAAAAGTTCAATACTGAAAATGAATTTGTTCTTACATTATGTCTAAGAAACTCATAATATGGATTCTAAAATTATAAGGATTATATAATGTTTAAAATTTAGTTAACACTATTCATAACCTCTTTTGAACAGCTTGTTTGGTAAGTCATGATGCGATTGAACTTGGTGTTGCGTGTAGTGAAAGTTATTGAATTATTTTAAAGAAATAACACACTATGAAATCTTGGGGTGTTACAGCTTCACTCAAGTGGCTTCGGGTAGCTCAGCAGGCATTGGCACTTGACGCCTGTACGATGACATTCCAATGGACAGGATTCCCGTGAAATCGGTTCAGCTGCAGCATCAGTTTGGAGTAGCTGCAGAAAACAAACATTGATTCCCAACCACCTGTCTTGCCCAGCAGCTACCAACATCAAGCCTCCATCGTGTAATGAATGTCTCAGCTCCAGCTTTGGTCCCACTACAGTAGCACGCCAGCAATAACCCGGATCTGCATCTTCAGGCAACATCGGCCAGATTTACAGCAGCGAACCTCCGATCCTGCTTTAAGAAACACGCGATAAAGCTTCATCCAGTCGTCATTTCAGTAGCAACAAACTCACGACCCAGTTTCAGTGAAGAATCTCCAGGACCAGATTAGAGCAACTACGAACCAGCATTGACACACTGGACCGAGATCAAACAGAAAGCAAACGGAAACTCCGGCTTGAACAAAAGAAATTAGCAAACTTTCTGTAGATCGAACAGCAGATCTACAGCAGCGAACGAAACCATCAGATCAAATCGAACAAACCTCATCTGGGATAAGGAACTAGGGTTCCATGGAATGGGATCTCTTGAAGCTGCTTGCGATTTGTCTGAACTTGAACAACCCCCGGGTTGATTTCCTTACCCTATTGCTATAGATCAATGCTTCGGCTTCTTCAAATGTTGATCAGTTGGTTGGGATTAAAACAGACCGGCCCGGTGAACACTATGTCCACCCAAACAGCTCCAGAACAAAATAAAAATTTGGAACTCAAAATTCAACTGAATATTTAAAATTCATTAAACTTCCTTATCAATGTCATTTTCAAATATCTAGAAATATTAAAACTAGTAAATTTTCAAGATTTAAAATTCAAAAGCAATTCAAAGATATATTTCTTGAATATGTAAATTCGAGATGTTTTTTTAACTTTGAATTGAATGAATAGGGTAAATTCCATTTTATTCATTAAAAAAAATAAAAACATTAACATGGTTTTATATCTAGTATTATAATATGAAATAAGTTATTAAAAATTGAATTGGTGCATAAATATACAAAAAAATCGTGTTTTATCACTCTGAAATCACACGAAACGTCTTTTCCAACAAGGGTTTTCCTAAAAATCGTCATTTAATTTCAAAGTCACAAGCTCCCCGGTCCATTTTAAGTGAAACCGACTTATAAAATAGTTTTATGCATGGCCCTTGTCATCACACATGTTTTCTATTTCAAAACTGATTTTTTATCGTAAAAACCGAAAAACCTAAAAATCATGACCTTACGTCACCCAATATATCACAATCAAGAAAACATGTCAACAAACTCCTTGATCCACATCAATAAAGTAACCCCTGATAATATATCTGAGAAAACATTGATTTTTTAAAAAAAAATTGGGGTTGAAGCCTCTTTTTTATTGAAACAAAAAGACCTTTTTTTTATTGGGTAGAGGAGACCCATTACATGTCTCGTAGTCCCAGTGGGTATTAAAATTCATTACATGGCTTAGAATGCCAATATTTTTGACCCAAAGACCCATCAATGAATAGTACTGCTACAATACTGAACTGTTACAGTGACATTGCTGCTATAGTCCATGCTACAGTGCTCACTACTGCTATAGTGTCCCCAGGGCTACAGTCTGTCGTCGCTATAGTACCACTACAGTGCTGCTACAGTACCTATGCCTTATGGGTTTTGAACCCCCAACGATGATATAATACCATGGGGTACTTACCACTAAGCCAAACCCCCAACTATAATGAGAAAACATTACATTGATTATTAATTGCCTTTAATTAATGATAGATCATATCGAGACAGTATGCCAAACACCACCACCCATAAGTGTGTGCACCGTGTTCAAATCATGTGTTGTCATGATGCACAGATGAGTCTCATTCATTCCTTGCCCATAATGTCAAATGCTTAGTCAAACATAGAGTGTCTACTCTTGACACGGGGCACCCCTGAGAACTTGGGTTTCAACCCAAGCCATGTTGCCAAGTATACTCACGGTCTGTCTCTCAAGTCTATATTTTATCTACACCTCTAATTCACTATGTCCTAATCAAATATACGTTGTAATACCATTTTGCAACGTCCTCATCCCTGTTTGTCTGAATGGAAACTGATTTAGGTCATCACAAAACATTAGGCTCACTTTCCCGCATGTCAAAGGCTAGCAACTAGTGGTGGTATCCTAAGTCAATGTGGAGAGACTATGCCCACAAATGAATCTCACAGGGGTCATGCTTGAATTTACTAAAAAATCGGCATGACCAACTCATACATGAGACATACCCAAAAATCATAGGAAACAATTTGGGTTCCAAAATGGCATATCGTGGTCTGATATATAAAAGTATATTGGCTACATGATGTGTATGGTTCAATATAGTAATACAAACATGAATTATTGACATCATAATGTAAATAAATAAGATAGACCCTTGGCTGATACAAATATAGAAAAATAAAGATATAAAATTCAATGGCCTTCGGTCCAACTTAAATGACAAGATCCTATCAGGTCATCGGTTTCTATTATACTGTTAATCCCAAGCCATATATTCAGCTACAAGCAAATACTTGTTCCGGTAAAAAAAACATTATATCTACCCACGTACATCAGAACCCATATCGTGTATGCAAGTATGGGATGAATCCATTAACAAAATGGTATCCCCCACCCACTTCAACTCACCGTGTACTAACGATCAAGTGGATGCATGTGCATGTCTATGGTGAGTGTCAATTAACCCACCAAAAAACATAACCCATGCATGCTTATGCAATATTTCCATACTTTCATGGCATCATGGTGAAGAAGACACACACACCCTGAAGACATATACCAATTGTACTTAATTGAGGCCTTGTCCTACCCGTCTGTGTTCGAAGACGTGTATACCCTCACGTCCCAATAAAGTACGCCACATTGCCACCCTCATCTCATATGACACAGTCATCAAGAGGTATCCCCTCACATCCATAATTACTCAGTCAACATATTCCCATTTGGCCTATCAACCATCTCACTTCCCATCAAATGACGAAAACCTAAAATATCATGGAAAATAACAATTATTTCCAGAAAACCAACAATAGAAAATCGATCTAGGTCCTACCATTGATGAAAAATATCAAACACCAATAAAAATAAAGAGAGGAAAATAAAGAGGGACCAAAGAGACAGATATCAACTAAACTGCAATCCCATGATAAAACTAATGATAAAAATAAATAAGGGGCCTAACAATAGGAAATAACAACATCCTCTCTCTCATTATGCCCCATCTCACCTCACCAGTCCTCACCAGAGAAACCCTCTAGACTACCCATCGAGCACCTCAAGATCTATCCAATGTATCACATGTTATCACAGGGGTTGGTTCCCACTAAATGATCACATATCACCATGGACACACTGTAAGACCTAAGATTCTACTATAGTAAATAAATACTTCATAATGAACATTATATTATTTCCTCATAATAGTACAACTCATAGTACAACACAATACTAGAAAATTACATTCACAATAATGGTTGCAACAAAACACGTAGCAATACAAGGCACCACCACAATCTTGAACTTTGGAGGATCATACTCTAAAATGAATTACAAACATATAAGATACATTGCTATTATGAAGAAAAAAATAAGTGATGGAATGGACATGGTATAAGAATGAAGAGAAGTATATTAATGATATTAGGATGCTAGAATAAAGTGTATATATAAGGGGTAATATGAACGTTGGAATTTGATCGTTGAGATCTGACCGTTGGAATTTGACCACTAGAAATCCAATTGTTAGGATCTGACTCTTGGAACTTGACAATTGGAAATCTGAACATTATAATAGTAATGCAACATTTATTCATGAAAATGTCTATGAAAATGAATAAAATCATTTGATAATAATATAATTAATAATAAAAATGCATTTTAATCAATGAATAGTAATATAATTGAACACATATGACTTAGAACAAAATATGATTTACTAGAAGAAAGAGCTTCTAATTTTTTATTGTTAAACACATGATTTTGAAATACAACAAGATTTTTATTTAAAAATTAAAATTCTCATGTAAAGGCAATTATTTTCATAAAAATGACATTAAATTTGAAACTGGCAAGTTAAAATTATCCAATGGTTAATTTTTTATAATTTCCCGAGACAGTTAATTTTTTCACTAAATAGTAAAATACACTGAGCATATACAATAAGTATTATGACATGATTATGATTTAATAATTAATATAAGAGAATCCTCAACCAAAAATAAGTAATTTATAAATATAATGCATTTTAATGAATTTTTTTTCCAAACCTATAAATAACTTTCCATGGTCTAAAATAGAAATTAAGGTTTTAAAAAAAATATTTTGTGAAAAATTATATTCCCATGGAAAAAGTAATATAAAATAAAGGATCTCAGTTCCAAAACATTAAAATATCAAATAAATGTCTTAAATTCTAAAAATATTGGGTAATCCAATGGTTTTACATTTTCCACAACCAAGATTTCAAAGGCCGGTGTTAAAAATTAATAAACAATTATCACACATTTTCTATAAATACCCACTCATTCTCCCTTTCCTCTCCACTAAAAAACCATTTATCATGAAGCTACTCTCATTTTATCTCTCAATAATATCTCCAATGAGTTACTAAGGTTCTAAGGTACTCTTATCAATATTTTAGAAGCTTCATTTAAAGGTTAGGGTTTCTAAGCTCTTCTCTTTCTTTAATTATTTTATAATTTTCAATTCCTTTTCATTTCAATGTGAAATGTTATTATAATTAATTTTTATAAATTCCTTATTATATTGAGAATGATATATCACTATTACCTCTCATTATACTACATTCATAATCCATTATAATGCTTAAATTTTCCCATAGACGTAAAACTATCCTAAAATTTTGGTAAAGTATTGTGTGTGTGGTTTTCCTAGCAATGACATCCTGATCTAGATAGAAAGTGGATGCAAGATCTAGAAAAATTGCACCTAGGGGTAATAAACCTAAAAAAGGTTGGCCAGGTAATAACTCAATCTTCACCCAGCGCATAAAACGTGGGCCTAATTGCACACCTAGTTTGAATCTCTCAAGGGATATGTTTTAGATGATTCACATGCTCTTTATAGATTATAATGAAGGATTTGAATATATTGAATCTAAATTATGAAATTTTTATCTCTAAATAGGTCTCTTATTGTAGAGACCCGAAACTTGACGTACATGGACATTACATTAATTTTGCGGAATACTTAATACATAACGAAAACAGACACACAAGGACCGTAATAGTTTAGTGTCTTTGGAAACTTGGAAAATAATCTTCTAATCATGGTGAAAGATCTTCAACATCTCCCATAAAGATCTTCCCCTTTTTGTTTTCTTACCTAAAACCTTTCTTTAAATCCTGGGGAAAAGAAAACATATAAAGGGTGAGCTCAAATGCTTAGTAAGGGTAAGCATAGGGAACATAAAACAATCCATAATCATTTGAATGCAAAAGCTTGAACATAAAATCTAAACATCAAAATCTTGATCAAAGACATAAATCTTGGAACTACATAAGGCATATATCATAAAGAAACATTAAGCATGATAAAATAGCATGAGAGTAAAACATGTAATTATGGAAACCATTAAGCACATGTTATGATTTCCATAGTAGCCAAGGCATTGCTGCCAAGACCATCTTAGTGGAGAAAGTCCCTTTCTGAATCGAGTTCACTCCTCGTTCCAGTCCTATATTACTGAACCGGTTTAACTTGCTGTTCCATCCATGTCTATATCATGAGATATAAATATTTAACCAATGCATTGGAGGGAGATATAGGTCCCACCCATCTCATAATGAAATCATTCTTACTTGTGCCACAAAATAAACATACATCATTCATAATAACCCAATAAATAAAATGGGTTTCATAAACATCATCCCATAATCACATAATCCATATAAAATAAATGGATATCATTTCATAATAAGAAAAGTTAAACCATGTAAATCATAGATACATGATACTTGAAACATACACATATGAAATAATTTCATCTTATATGAAAAATGGTTTTGATAAAACACTTGAAATGAATTCTTGAGGAAAATATCCTTTCTTCTTCAAAATCATTCTCTTTCCACAAAATGTTATGCAATTTTAAAAGAAACGGATTTTGTTGAAAATAGTCATGAAATATTTTGGAGGAAGATTCATGAAAATAAGGCTTTATAAAACCGTAAAAATCCTTTCATTCCATATAAGTTAAAAAAACATTCTTCTCGTACTTTTGCTGGAAAAGTCAAAAAAGTACCTCGTAACGTAAACAAAAGAAAGATTCCTTACATACCATGTAGTAAAATTCAAAAATGGTTAAAAAGGACATTAAAAATACATGAAAACACTTTTATAAAACATGGACATGGATGATAGAAATAACCCCAGTAAATACTTACGAATAAGAAATCACGGATAAAAATGAGATTTGCAAAATTATCCCTTACCTTAGGTCTAATATGCTTCGTACGTATCTGAAACTCCTGTATAATGATTTAAATAATGTCATTGGCTTATTACAGAATTATATTCATTGTTATGATATCATATATGGTTCACTTATGACTTTATATTACCCGTTCTTTTGTAAATCCCATGTTAAAGCAACGTTTTGGGTAAAATCATCTTATTTATCGTACGTGTTTGGACTTGTTGTTCTTAATGTTATTATTACTTATATCATGATTTAATTAATTCCAGAATGTAAATCATGATTTATATATCATATATATTCATCATATACATATATATTATAGATCGATAAAAGGAATGAAATACACCGTTCATGGAGACGGTAGGCCGTACGTACACATGAACGCTATTTCCGTTTCCTTATTGAATTGAATGAAACAAAATAGATGAAATACATATATATATACATAAATACAGTAGAATTATTATTTCATATATTTCATTATTATTCATTATATAAACTTTATGATCATTTGTGTATGGTTAACATGGAGAATTAATCTCATCGTGTCGTGGAGACGGTAATCCGTACGTACGCATGAGCGATGATATCATTCCCATAATTATTGAATAGAATTGGAGTGGATGGTATAATATATCAGAATAAGTATGATGTTATAATAACCATATATAGTTATGATTTACACCATTATACCCATCCATGTAAGGTGTTGGTGGAAAAACAGATTACACCACGGCGTGGAGACGGTATTCCGTACGTACGCACGTGCGGTGATTTTGTTTTCTGTAGGATGGATAGAAGGTGAAATAAGGTTGTTTCATATTTATAATAACATATCATTATATTAGGGATACTTATGTTATTACTTCATAATGAAACAACTAAAGAAGAGGGAGTAGAAGAAGAATGGAACTTGAAGAAAACGGTAGAAGATATTACCTCTTTCTTGAAGTGCTTCCTTTAAACTTTCTCTTAGAGCACTAAAATTGGTCTTTGAAGAAGACCAGGACCTCTAGGATGTTTCTAGGGAAGTGGAGAAGAGATTTTGGTAGGGTTTTTCCGAGCTTGAATGCTCAAATTGGTGTGAGGAGGAGAGGGAGGAGGTGCCCTTTTATAAGGGAGAAGAGAGGCACCTTTGGAAATATAAGAAATATTAGTTTATATTAAATCCCAACCCCACTTAAAAAATTCAAAAATGACTCATATCCAAATATTAGATGATATAGGGTGGTAATCTCATCAACCAATAAAATTTAGACATGTTAGGAATTTATTTTAAACATTATCAACTTGATTTATTCTTATTTATCAATTTAATTTTATTTGTGGTAATAATATTCTAAATTTTAAATTATTATAAATAATTACATATGTGTTGTGAATTTTTGATAATTTGACACTTTATGACATTTTGGACTATATAAATTTTAATTTATAATTTTTAAATATTTTTTGTGATTTTTAAACAATTTTATAATATGTTATTTTTATAAAATAACAACAGTGTCAATTTTGACACTATTCAATTATTTGAATTTAAATAAAATATATACAGAAGATATGTTCGAAATAAAAGCTTTAATAGATTTATAAAATGTCTTATGTATCTAGAAAATTAGTGGAGCACATTAAATAGTTCATATAATATTTATTTTAATATTTTTAAAACCATTTATTTGATATTTTAATTAATAAAATAATTGCAACATCACTATTGTGTCATAATTAATGATAATTATATAATCCCTAAAAATTCTAAATAAATTCATATGATGTATATAATTGTATTAGATTTCTGGATACTATTCATGTTCTAAGTTTCATTAAATGTATCACTAAATTAAAATTATTATACTTATAAGGTTTAAGAAAGTGACATGTTGTCACTTTCTTTGGTTTTAATAATAATTAAATTATTTTCATAGAAGAAAGTCCTTTAAATGAATCTAATCCGACCCTTAGGTGATACGGGTCGACTTTTAGTCATCCAATAGGATTTTTCCAAGTGTTATGGTAATTTTATAATCTTATTTTTACCCTTAATTACCCGATTTACCTTTAACTGTAGTAAATAAAAAATTACCAAAGTTACTATTCATAATATCAAAAAAATAAAAGTAACCTATTAACATAATTTGGACCCACTGAATCCAAATATGGAATTCATTTATTCAAATTCAATACACAGAAGTTTCAGAAATTAAATTAAAATTAATCTCATTGTCGAATGAAAACAGGTTTTTGTTTAAAACATTACAAAAGATTGAATTGATTTAACCTATGAATTCAATGTAAAATCAATGATAATGACATAAATTATATTAAATGGTAAAAATATATTCTATTTATACTTTAAAACCATTAAATATTATAATTTAACCATATAAATTATTACGATGAAAAAAGTTTTTTTTAATTAAAATATAGCGTGTTTTTACTATTCATTAAAATATGAAAGTTATCAGAATAATATGAAAAATTTATCCAAAGTAAATTTTTATATCCTGATTCCAAAGAATAATTTTATTTTTTCAAATTTAACTTATAAACATGTCAAAAACTAGATTTAAAGTGGGTGCGCCATCAAAATGCGGCAAAACTACATTTTTTTGAAAAATATTTATTTTACCTGAAAAATTTATTTTGTTCACATACCATGTTCTAGAAAATGTGTAAGATGAAATAATAATGTTATAACATTCAAAATTTAGTTAATACTATTCATAATGGCTAGTTCATAATAATATTATAACCATATATCATTGTTTAGTGAAACTCGGTATTGCGTACTACACACGTTATCGAGGTAGGTCGTGATTGCGTGTAATGCAAGCCAAGTCAGGGTTACGTGTTGTGCAAAAATACTTCATTGTTTCGTATAACAAAATCCAACCATATTTCATTTATACATTGAATATATATATATATACACTCAATGTTGTGTAGAATAACTTCTATCAAATGAACTTGAAATTGTGTATAACACGATCCAAGAATTGTGTTGCATATACTGCAAGCTAATATGGTGTTGCGTATAGCGCAAGATAATATTGGTGTAGCATAAAACACAAGACATTAAATAAATTAAAAATAATACTTCTAAAAAAATCTCAGGTTGCTACACTTATCATTGTAAATACTTGTATTATATTACCTAAACACCTTGATCATATTAGTCTTTTCAAGTACCCAATAGCTACAATTTAGTATTGTTCTCTTGGTAAGAGTGTTTATTTGAACATTTTGAATCCTTAGTTACTCCTTATATGAGTTGAGGGTATTCTCCTAGATATCCTTATTAATTTATTAACTATGAAAAACTGTTTTCATGACTATATAATCATTTATTATATATGGGAAAATCTTATAAGATAAGACTCATTGAGCATTTATTCTATTAATTTTTATATTGTTCTTTTTTGAACATTATTCCATAACCATTTAATATTTGATAGAATGCGTTGGGATTTTATATGATGGCTGAGAACCATAATTATATAGACCACCAATACATTGGTAGGTCTCATGAGACAAATAAGATAGGGTAATGGGTGCCTCCTTACCCTTTATGTACAATGTCTTAGCACAAAGCCTCAATGATATGTTTATGATGTTTAAGAATATGAATTCCGAACATTTCCATCATTATTTGATCATTTACTCATTTATTTCCTTTTCCATCCATGGATTATGTTATGTGTATACAATCAATAAAAAGAAATTATTTTTTATATGTTCTCGTTAAATTTATTATGTCATGTTAACTTCCATTGTACACTATCCCTTTCTAAGAATTAGAGATCACACTTTAATTTTGTTTCCCATGTCCCCGGGTAATGAAGTATAACACAATGTATGATTGGACTTATAGATGACCACTAGTGCATATAGGGGTTTTCACGCTGATTTTTATGATTTTTCACGTTAGTTTATAGGCGATGTGGTTATAGGGGACGTAGTAAATAACACGTTGGTTACTTATAACTGACGTTATAAACCAATTATGAATCGTTTATCATGTCAGTTATTTTAAATAACTGATGTGATAAATGTTTTTTCATGTCGGTTATTGAATAACCAACGTGAAAAATCCTATATAATTTTTTTCACATTGGTTATCCAATAACCGATATGAAAAACCAATTATGAACCATTTATCACGTTAGTTATTTAAAATAACCGACGTCGTAAATGGGTTTTCATGTCGGTTATAGGATAACTGACCTGAAAACTAGTGCACATGTATTTTTCACACTGGTTATCAAATAACCGATGTGAAAAATAGGATTTTAAAAAAAATTACAATGAATCGTCTCATCCACCAATAGCAGCCAGAAAATAGAAGATCGATAACAATACGATTGGCAGCAGAAAGCAACCGAAGAGAACAACACAAAATCTAGAAAAATACTACAATGTAAATTAATTCATATCCTACACCAATAGAACCCATAAGATAGTACAAGAGGCAATAGAATAGGCATCCCAAAATCCAGAACAATACACAATACATTGAACTTTCAAATAAACTAAAAACCAATCAAACCTGTAAAATGATTTGTCCATTCAATTTGTAAATGCCTCAACTCATCTTCACTATATAAACATTCTTCATAAAAAATATACAAAAATAATATATAAATAATTTGACATTAATTTTTAATAAAACATATTAAATATTACAGAAAGATTTATAAATAAAAATAACCTGGTGAAACTTTGTAACTGTCCCAGTTGTAATTATTTCACACAGGAATCTCAAAACATAATATCCACATTCAATTCCATATTGTTGTTTATGACACTATTTCAAAGAGATTTTATTTCAAAATAACATTTTTAATTAATACATCCAAAATTTAATAATTTTAAATTATAATTCACCTCAGCTTTTACCAATTTGATATTGGCCCTCTTGAAACTCTTCTTTATTGTCATCTCTCTAAAGAAATCCCATGCCCCGTTTGAAAATAATATGAATATAATAAATTTTATTAATTGTAATATTAACAATTATTTAAATAAGAAAACTTACGTGTTCAATACATTCTTGAAATTTTCTTTCACTTCACCATGAATAGAGCATAGCCAGTACAATGTCTTCTCTCTTGGACAAAAAACACCCAACATCCAATGACTACTGATATAAAAGAAAATTTAATATGAGTTGTTAAAATGTTAACTGATATATAACACTTTGTGAGAAATAATATTTCATACCTTTCAAGATATGAAAACATACAACATTGAATGATGACATTATTGTGAAATATTTCAGCTATATAAGTTGTTTTTTCAGCATTAGTCATTGTCAAAGCTATAGGAGAAATAAAATGTGGGTCTATAAATCCATATACATCCTTATTTTCATTCTCTATAAAAATTTTATATAGATACCTAATACAAAGAAGACATAATTAGAAATTTTCAATAAATGAAAGGAATGAAAAAAATTGTTAATCCACTTACATGGAAAAAACTTGCATCATGTTTATGCCCAATTGATATCCAGCTAGAAGCTCCATGATATAATTTTCAAAAGGATCACAATCATTGTACACCCACTAATAACAGCATTAAATGGAATGTTATATAATCACAATAACAAATCTGAGTATGTTGACAATCGATCAAGACTATTAGAATCTGTATTTGAAGTCATGGCACTTTGATTTTTTTTGTTGTCTATAAAACATTTCTTTACCTTTAAAGTATTCCAGAAAATATTAGAGAAATATATAAACATTAAAATGAGAAAAAAATTTACTAAAAAATGAAATTAAATATAACATATATACATACCTCTATGATAATATGTCGAAGTATTCTAGATGGAGAAACCAAAAAATGACCAATACTTTGTCCAACTATACTCACTTCATCTGCAGGACATAATATTTTCATTGATCTATCTATAATATCCTGTAAAATGACCATATAATGCTTAATCTCAATCTGGTGATGATGAATGGTATCACTGATATAATATATCATCCCATATGCAACAATATGATGAGGATCATCAATAAATAACTCACAGTAACTTGGAAGCTATGGAGGATGGGGTATTGGGGTAGGATAAAAAGGAGTGGGGTCTGGAAACACATATGTGTGAGTAGGATATGAAGGAGTGAGATCTACTGGAGGAGGTAGAGAAGTCATATTGGCAGACCAAAACTGTCTTTTCATGTCTGTAAACATCGCCTATACTAAAGCTCTAATCCTGTAATCCATCATCACTTGAATATCATGAACATTGTCTTCCAAAGATTCTATTTTTTTTTATAAACATGCTCATTTGAAGAATCTTCTAAATGTGGAAACACATTTCTTATCGATACACCTGTCGGGTATCCTCGTACACGGCCCGGGTGTTCATGCTTTCCCAATGCTACAACTAAAATATCTCGTCTACCCTCAGCAATAAATACCCCATGTGTGCTCTACTTCTCAAGAGAATCTTGTATGTAATATTTGATAAAATATGTAATGAAACACAATATATAAAGATTTGATTTAACTTTAATAAATAAATAAACATATTAAAATCTTATCAGTTATAACTCTTGAATCTTCTGTAAGATATTTTCCTTTTTTTCCCATTCAATCCCTCTTCTATTTTTCATGTCTAGTGAGGGGGGGGGGGCAACCTCTCCAGACCCTGATGACTCAGCTCTTAGCTTTTGAAGTTTTTATTCTATTATGTGTTCTTACAATAATGTCTACCCTCCCTAAGATAAAGTATGAGGTTATAAATTTCTAGATTGAATCTACTGATGACATCTCCTTGATTTTTGTAAATTAAGAATTAAGAATAAAGATATCATTAGCATGTTCATTAATATAAAAAAACATCTAAAAAGGTAACATTGCACTTACTAAAAAGTCTTCTCATTTCCTACTTTCAACAAATTTTTTCCATGTATCTTCATAATAAATGGATATATATCACATTGATTTTCATGTTGTCTATTCCCAAAAATGACCTGTGATGTGAAGGATGATTTAAAATACCTCCATCTCTTAGCCTCCAATACTAAATATTTTCTCTTGACTCCTCCAATGTTTTATATATCATATGTCATATGATAAGAAGGGGAAAAAATATATTACTATAAACATTTCAATATAAGTAAAATAATAATAAAAATCTTACCAAAATGGTCTCCCATAATAGTGATAGTGTCGTTTTATCGACATTTCTCCAATTTTAAAGCAAAATACTAACTTTGCTTTTATCCTGTACTAATAAAAAAGTCTTGAACTATTTTGCATTTATACCTATTAGAATTTCATTATCATAAAAGACTATTAGTAACCTTTTCTCCTGGATATGGGAAACTGATAATATTGGTAAATGTGTGGTTCCATGTTTACCAACCCTTGAACTCTTTTCCCCCTATGGAAATAGATGTCTTAAGTAAAGAAGGATAAGGAGGCTCATCAATTAGAGAATGTGTAATTTCCTCCCTAGAGGTATGAGTATGATTATCTCCAGAAATATGTTGTGGATTATAGGATTGATCTGTCATTATCCTAAAAATAAAAGCAACATAAATTAGTACAAAAATATACAAATCCAACAATTATATATAAATGTAAATAAAAAATTACTAATTATCAAACAAAAAATAAAAGTAAACAAAACGTAACACATTTTTATTCATATTTGTTATAATTAACTAGAATACTAACAATATTAATGATAGATGAAATGAAATAAATGAATGAAAACTACATAATATTCATGAGAGATGAAATGAAATAGTAAAAATTCACCAACCTAATAAATAATTTTTACAATAAAAATACTTATTTTATAATATAATCATATACAATATATTTTGTTTTTATTTTAAATTTTAAATTTAAAATAATTGGTTTTCAAAAAAATAAATTAATAGATAAGTTACTTAACGGTAAATATAGAAAACTAGACAAAACTAAACTAAATAAAATAAATAATTTAGCTTAGAATATGTGTTTTAATAAAAAAATGAAATTAAAATATCTGAATTACGAAATTTAAAAAAGTAAACCATAATTAAACATATGTTACCTGTAATATTAGGAATGTACTAAAGACTATTTTCCCAAATTCCTTCATCATGATCATTCCTTATGGCACAAACCATGTATTTGATATGTTCATCAATATTATTTGTTAATAATTCCATGGATGTATGGATCTCACATAAATCAACATCTTCGTCAAGTTTATCATCACCAACATACTATTTTTTTCCTTGTAGAACAGTAACCCACTGCATATCATATTGATCAAGAATATAGACATTTTTTTGCATATGTTTACATGATAAAAGGATTTTTTGTGTAATCTAATTTATTCAGATTAACTAGTGTCATTCCAAATTCATCTTGTCGAACACTATTGTTACCAATATACCATTTACAATTAAACGCTGAAACTTTAAATTTAATGTAACCAACCTCCCATATTTCTTCAATGACTTCATAATATGCGGTTGATTCAGAGATTGGGTTTTTTTCTTTGGCACCTGAAAAATGCATTGCTTCTGCGAACACCAACACACTACTATTCTGAACTGTACTTCTGTTGTCCTGATCTTTCATATGAAAAGTATATCCAATAATTTCATACCTGGACCATGTTATCAAATTTAAACTTGGACATCCCACTAACCTTCTCAATGTTTCTGATGCATCTGGTTTCACTGTCTCTTTAAACTGTGGTAAAAAAGTTCTGTTATGCTCATTCAAAATCCGCATATCTTTCTTCTTTAGATAACATTTTTTCAACTCAATAATATGTAAATTTATATATGGTTGAGCATCATCTATGTTACTCAAGATGTATAACTGTACCTTATTTATGTGTTCACCTATCAACAATTTTAATTTCAAGACACGAATCCCCTTTTCCCCAAAAATAACTCATTCATAGCGAGATGTAGGCAAAATGATGTACTCTATGTCAGAAAAATATCTTGTACAAAACTTTGCAACCTCCTCATAAATATAATTATTGAAAATGGATACTTCAGGTCGATATGGATTCTAACATACCCCTTTAATATCTTTATATACCTTTCAAAAGAATATATCCAATGTAGATATACAAGTCCACAAAACTTTATTTCTCACACCAAATGAACCATTAAATGCACCATGATATTAAAAAAGGATGAAGGAAAATACATTTCCAATTGACAAAGTATAGAAACCACTTCGTTACCCAAAATGTTCAAAGCATTCAAATCAATAAACTTATTACAAATTGAATTAAAAAAATAACACACCTTCATGATAGTCATTCTAACAACTGGTGGGAAATATTCTATGCAATGCACCTGGTAGGATTTGCTGCATCATGACATGACGGTCATGAGATTTCATACCTGTTAACTTCAAATCCTTTAAAGAAACAATTTTTTTTACATTTTAAGAATAACCATGTGGAACTTTGATATCATGAAGACATTGAAAAAATCTAGTTTTTTCCCTCTTGGATAAGGTTTGACAATCCGGGGGTAGGAATGTTCACCTTCCACGAGGAGTGGGAGCCAAATCCAAATGTATTACCATTGAGAGTAAATTCATTCTTGCATTCAACCCATATTTAGTCTTTCATTTAATATCTAACAATGTTCCAATCAAACTTTCAGAGATATTATTCTCAATGTACATGACATCAATGTTATGTTTCACCTCATGATATCTCCAATATGGTAGCTAAAAAAATTGACCATTTCTTCCAAATATTTCTATCATTACCAGATTTATGTGTCTTTTCGAATGTCACATTAATGTTTTTCACCCTCTCAAAATAATGACCAGTGGATAAAGGTTTTGGAGAAATATAAAATTCCCATGATCCATTGAAATCAATTTTCAATATTTTATAATAATGATCCATAGGTAAAAACTTTCGATAACCTATGTATACTATTTTTCTCCCATGATGCAGTTGAAAATATGAAGTCTCTTGTTAACAAATTGGATAAGTTTTATGCCCCTTAACACTGTATCCAGACAAATTCCCATATACTGGAAAGTCATTTATAGTGAACATAATCATTGCATGTAGTTGAAAATATTCCATTTTATAAGAATCATACACCCTTATATCTTCCTCCCATAATAGTTTCAAATCATCAATTAATGGTAACTAGAAAACATCAATATCATTTTCGGGATGTTTTGGTCCACTGATCATTAAACTCAACATGATATATTTTTTATTCATATAAAATTTAGTAGATAAGTTGTAAATTACCAATAAAATAGGTCATGAACTATGTGTGCTACTAAGACTTCAATATGGATTCATTCCATCTGTGCACAGTCCAAGTCTGAGATTTTGAACTTCATTTCCGAATGTAGGGAATTGGTGATTAATGTTTTTATACCATGTATAATCAGCTATATTATGTATTTTCCCATCACATATCCACTCATAATCATGACATATTACCTTTTTTCATCATGTGACTTAGAAATTAAACGTCTCAAATGAGGAATTGTAGGAAGATACCAAAATACTTTGGTAGGGGTCTCTAAAACTTCTGAATCAGCCTGTGATTTTTCTTTCAAATTATACTATGATGTCCCACATTTAGGTCACTCTGACATAAATTCATATTCATTCCTATATAGCACACAATCATTTGGACAAACATGTATTTTCTTGTACCCCAATCCAATCGGGCATAATATTTTCTTGGCCTTATAATGTGAATCTGGAAGATTGCTTCATTTAGGAAGAATGTCTTTCAACAATTGTAGAATCTCTATAAAACTCTTGTCGCTCTATCCATGTTTCACCTTCAAGTTTATCAATCTTAACACCATCGATAAAGCCGTATATTCCGTACAACCCGGATACAATGGTTTTTTAGCATCACCATATAAACGCTAAATTTTCGATTGTTTTTCAATTGAATCTACTTCAATATCATGAATCATTTCATAAAGTTTATCAGATTTATCATATTTCAAAGCCCCATAATCAATAGATATGGAATTCTTTCTAGTTTTACCATTCCAAATCCAAGGGATGTAGCTCTAATTAAAACCATGAAAAATTAAATGATCTTTGATCTCTCTAATTTTCAACTTCTTCAAATTTAAAAATTTCATGAATGGATATAAAAACATTTCATTGTTTGGAACATTGTGTTTAGAAAATTACAAAAAATAATTAACACCTTCCTCATATTTAGAACCTATTTGAGGTTCATTAATCCAAAATTGATTCATTATCTATAACAAATACCAAAAATAAATATAGAAAAAAAAGGTAATAATTTATAAAATATTGAGATTAGAAATGACATAAAAAAGTACCCAAATTTATTTTGAAAATCAATGGTCATTAGTTATTTGGAAACACTAACTGTATATAATTATAAAATCAGACACACTCACACAAAGTCAAGACCGTTATTTAAAAAAACCATAATTTATACTTCTAAATCCAATAACATTTTACAAAATCCACTTTTAATAATTTTTTTTTGATAATGATCATGTAAAAAAATACATACAAAAAAATAAAACAAAATTCTAGCTAATATCATCAACTCATCATGAAATAAATATTTACTTCACCTCAATGAAGGATAAAAATCATTAGGATCAACTTGAGAGTAAAAGGATGATAATAAACAAACACGATAGGGATGAATAATTGTGCATGTATTGGCCACATATTTTGATGGATCATGATGAATCATATTATAGCCTATGAAATATTTGTAGAATTGTTTTTCTTGTCTTTGCATGTTTTATCTGACCGTGTAAGCTAAAAAATCACCTCTAATCCATCATCTATTTTTATACCAAAACTCATGAAAAATAAAATGTTTTTTATATAACATATTCTGAATCAAACACCATAAATACAAATAGAAACACCTAAATAACCTAGAAAAATGTATATCAAATTCAAAATTCAAACCTTTAGGTGAGCTAATTGGAGATGAGTAGATATATAATCGAATGCACAATAATGAAGATGAAAAAACCTGAATTTATGAAGTTGGTAATACGAGAATAAAGAATACCTCATTGAACAATAGTCAGTTAGATATTCAAAGCCACAGAATGACCGAAAAGAGAGAAACCAAATTGTTTGAGGCTTACTTCAGATGCGTAACCTAAGACCTATGAAACCCTATGGTTCGATTTAGATCATAAGGTGATATTTTGACCACCAAATTGAAGAAACCATAAATTTACAACTTCGGTGAGAGAGAAACGAGAGATCCATCACGAAACAGGCATCCAACATAATGAAACCCTTGATCGATGCATAAGTTTTTAAAAGTTTTTTTACATCGGTTATAGTACAACTGATGTAAAAACCTTCTCTTTCACATTGGTTATATTGTAGAACCGTCATGAAAGAGCGGCGAATAGGTACCTTTTCACGTCGATTTTATAAAAACCGACGTGAAAAAGTAATTTGCCCAAATTTTCACGTTGGTTATAAATAAATGACGTGAAAAATACATCTTAAAAAATAGTTTTTCTACTAGTGAACACTACGGAATAATGATTTGTACTCAAATTTTGAAAATTTTCATGATGTAATGTAATACTTATGCATATAGTCTCTTGAGAACCACTAAACCTTGATCTTGAGAATATAATCGCATGTATTATGATTACCATGTTATAAGTAAACCACCAGCTCTAGGTGACTAATGTTGGGGGTCTTACACACACATAATAACCCCTCATATAATATGTCAAGATTTATCATCCATATCATCTCATATCATGTTCTATGGCCATGGTTGTATTGTGGAAAAGTCTAATGAATGATATACCTCATATAAGGTAGGTATTATCAATTCCTCCAAAAGAATCAAACTTCCCTCCTAGTTTTAAATCCACTATCACATTTCATATAGTCTCCCACATGCAAGATAAACACTATGAGAGATGTCATCCTTAACCAAGAATATCATCATTTATGTGTGAAACTCCATAAGAAAAACAAGTCATACTCTACTCAATATCGATCACAGTCCCTAAGATCATATCATATTTCTCCTCACAATTTGGGTTTTTCATAATTCAAAACCTCATCCTATATGTTACCTTCATAATTGATGTATGGCGTAAAACTAAACCCATCGCCACATGCTACATGAACAATCACTATATCTCACACAAGAAAAATACAACATAACAAGGATGGATCCCACTAAGAACTTATCCAATGATACTGAGTCCACCATGGATCATCACAACACTAGGGCTGTCTCTACAATGAACTGAACTTTTATAAATTAAATTCCTTCTTTTTTAGTAAATAAATACATTATTAAGTAATAATGTTATAGAAAATAGATTCACTTCTTTGGTTATTTTGGAACATTATATCCTATCAGATTTAAAATAATGTTAAGCATCATAACCATTGGTAATATAGCTATTGTAAAAATTTCATTAGGATTAGTATATTAAGTGTTATGATAAAATCCAATTGACATAGATGGAAGAAGCGATGGCCTCAACCAGAAGGATTATACCCTATAAATCCCATTTATTAGAGCTTTGAAGGAGACAGTGTCATTGGGATTTTCCATTGACCAAGCCAAAGTTGATATTCAACAACTAAATCATGAGAGAAACCATTTATGGGAGAATTTAAAGCTCATAGAGATCATGAACCAAACCATGTTCATTAAACCACCCCATTAAAATATCACCATCACACACCTTACCCTCAAGACATTGACACACACACCAAATCCTTTTTTTATTTCTAGAATACCACTTTTTGGGTAAATGGGAACCTCACAATAGCATAGCCACATTAAAATTTAGAACAGTATACCAAACAAAATCCACATAAAACAGCATACCACAACATTACATGATTCATAGCCACATTCAAAATTAAAATTAAAATTCAAAAAATGAAGGGCAAAGTAGTCTCCCAAGATGTCGCTGCAATCATCACATCACCGACCTTATCCTCTCATCATCATCACCACCGTCACAACATCACATCACTACTGAAATCGCCATCATTGGATCATCACCATTGACACTTCTCTGAATTACACCACTAGCACCAAGCATCATTGCCGCCATCACACAGGATCCGATCATCGTAACTGTCATCGACTCCAATCCGCCACCACAGTGTCGTCGCCGTTCAAACATCCCAAAACATCGAAGCATGTTATCAACATCATACCATCACCATAGTATCATCTTCACACCACCAATGACCACCAACAGAGAATGAAAGAACCGATGTAGAACACATACCACCATCGAGGAAGAAAACCAAATATGGACAAATAAAACCAAGGTTTAAACCCTAAAGGAAAATTAAATAAGAGGAACCCAAGAATAAAACCTAAACAAGTAGAAAGGTAGGGGATGAAACCCTAAAGGTTCCAGTAAAAAAGGAAAATCATGGATGAAATATTGGGGAAGAACCCTTAAAGGGAGGCTCCACGACAGCCAAATTTCATATCCCAAAACATCTATGAATATGTCATTCCAGATCTAATTTGTAGAGGAGCGGTGGAACGCTAGGTTAGAGCATAGTTGAGGCAGACGAGGATGAAGCTGGGTGAATAAAATCAAACAAACTATTTTAGCACCTATAAACCCATCGTCCTCTGAACCCCAAAGCCCAAATCATCTTGGTTATCACTACACTGTCTCAGATCAGGAGAGTAACATATTAATTTGAGGCCGGAGTAGGGTTATGGCCGTAGAGGGATTCCATAGTACGCACCTTCAATGAGATGAGCAAGAGAGCCATGTTAGGATACCCACAGGGTCGAGCACCAAATGGAGAAGAGAGGCCAAGAGTGGAAAGGATAAGTTGAGAGCAGAGAGACACCGTCGATGAGAGGCTTGAAACCCTAGAGGGGGAAGGGAATCCAAGAGCAAAGAGAACTCGAAAAATAGAGAGCCATCTACCATATGGACATTCGTTGGTGTAATAGGAGGATATGTATATAGAACCTAACAATATGAATTTGTATATTTTTAATAAAATTATGATTATATTTATCTTTTTTTACTTTATAATGATTAAAAAATAGGTTTGATAAAAATTATATTTTTACACGATGAAACAAAAATTGTATTTTTGGGAAATATATAGTTTCAATCAAGACACTCTATTTTAATGAATTCAATATTTTTTGAAATAAATAATATTTTAATAAAATATTATTATTAAATAATATTTATTAAATATAAATGGTAACATAATTTTAAAAAGGAAAAAATAATTTTAGAAGGGTCTGAAAACTGTTATTGTCAAAAAACTAGTATTTTTCATTAAATATGGATTTTTGATTTAAAAGTATAAATTATAATAATTAGATAATTATTTGGATAAAATAAATATTATTTTTAAAATCATCATGTCAAAATTATCCAATACTGATTTTTTAATAATTTTCTAAGATGACAAAATTTTATAGTAAAAATTAAAAAGAGTATAAATATATGATATGTATTATGGCATCATAATGACCCAAAAGTGATGTAATATATTCTATAAAAGATATACAAACGAAAATAAATATTTAACCTTTAAAATAAAGTGTTTTAGAAATCATTTTATTAATTTTATAAACCCTTAATGAATTCTTCAAAACCTATATTATATTTTAAGTTTTTAAAATAAATTATTTATAAACACGACTCACTTCTACATCACCAAGGGTATTATTTTAATGAACTTGGTTCCTAAAATTGTAAAATAATGAAAAAAACTTCACTTTGGAAGAAAAAATGGGAAACACCATGAGAATATTTGTGGTTTTGATTACTTAATTATATAGAGTCCAAAACATATGTTTCAAACTTATTAAAGAATTATCCCATCCTTTCTATATAAACCCACCCAAAACACCATTTCTCATCACTCAAAACCCTTGGATGATGAAATTACCATAACCTTTCCTCTCTATATTCCTTCCAAGGTATCCCATTCTCTTAAGAATCTCATCCCAAGCTTTTATAAGCACCCTCTCAAGGTATAGGATCTCTCTCTCGCCTTTTCCATTTAAAAACCTTATTCGTATTTAGAATTTTGAATCTAAATTGATTATGTTGTTATGGATTTATAATACCTTTACTTTCCAATTTATGTTCTAATATTGAGATATAATTTTATCCCCACTCATTATAACCATTACCTAAGCCATTGTTATGTTGAAGTAAGCAATCACTCTCCCTTCTTTTCCATTCAAGCTCCTTATTTATATTTTTCCTTTTAAATATCAATTGATTATATTGTAATGGATTTATAAATATCCCTCTATTGTCAAATTTATGTTATATTAATGATATATAATTTATCCCCTATCATTATAACCTTTACCAAAGTTGTTACTATGCCGAAGTAAGGGATCATCTTCTTCTCCTCTTTATTCAAGCACCTTATTTATGTCATGCCTTTTGATTTCCAATTGTTCAAGTTGGTATATGTTTTTAAAAATACCTATTACCATCCTTAGGATTAAAAAGTAATTATATACTAATTTATCTCTCATTCTCCCCTTCTTTAAACCTTTATGCACACCCATTATGCTACTGAAATTATCCTACAATTTTCCACGCCAATCATTTGTGTAGTGAATACCCATCTACATTTCCACTCAAGGGTATTCACCCAGTTGCAACTATACTTCATTGATTGGGGATTTACATTTATTTAACCTTCAATCCTTAATCATGGGGTTAAAATTGATGAAATACATCCTTATGTTGTATAATATATGTGGCACACTTATGCATGTATATGATATGAAAGTGATGGGTGGGCCCATAATTATATAACCCTCTAATGCATTGGGTAATGTTTTAATCTCATTATATTCCATGTATAGTTTGTGGGAGGTTACCCTAAGAACATTATGTTATGTTTTCTTAGAATTTAGCCTTGAATTATGTTTATGATGCCATGTTTTGTGTTGTTGCCACATTCCTATGTTACCTTTTATTCTATCATGTTATATCATGCTTTATTATTCATGATTATTATTCTCAAACCTCTTATTTTACCTTGATATGACTCTTAGATCACATGTATAGATTTACCTTATGCTATGATTTGTTTATTCCCTTACTGGGCTTTATATTTCACCCCTTTCTTAAGTACATCCCCAGGTTATCCTATGTAGTTTTAAAAGAACGATGCAATTTTAAGAGCATGTTAAAGAAGATTTCAATAATTTCATTGTATTCCAGTTGCAATTTGTTATTATATGTACCTAATTTCCAAAATACACCAGGCTTCATGATATTTTTGGAATGTATTATATGTACCTTTATTTAATAAATCATGAATTAAGGTGTAATAAAATACGGGTTATCATAGTTGGTATTAGAGAAAAGTCTAGTTTTTTTGGGATTGGGATTAGATTACTCTAGAGAAAGCCTTATGGATAAGATTAAACATAGGAAAACATCCCTATTTTTTTAAAAGTATAGAGTGAGTAGTTTCTAAGAAAATATAAACCTATATGGATACTACAAGTAGATGTGGCTCTAGAAAAATTGTACCTAGGGGTAATAACCCTGAAAAAGAGCACATTGAGTTGGAATTGACCATCATCTGGTGCACGATAATGGGTCTTGCTACATACCTGGTCTAACATTCCCAATGGATATGATTCATTAAATTCAAAATATATTTATGAACTATTATGAAGGGTAAAAAATTCTTATAAGATTTTATGTTAGGAAATAGATCACAGATAACTTAGATTCAAACCTGGAAATTTATAGGTTAAGGAATTTATGTCATTTATGATTTATCCATTATATGTTAATAGTTTCCATTTATATGATTAATAGTTTGAAAATTATCATACCTAATTCTATTTTTGAAGAACTAAATGATTATAACCAGACTCAAATAGTGAAAGCTAGGCTTATCATCCATGGTTTTATGCATTCTTTCATATCATGAAAGTTTCATAGAACTATTAAAACATTTCCTCAAAACATGGAAGATGAGTTATTAGTGAATATGAAGAATGGTTCAATTATTTCATCGAAAGCATATAACTCACCCCTATCCATATTTGTGGGATTAATTTCCCAGAAAACCTCATAGTACTCCCTTTATAAAAATTGATACAATTCTAGGAAAGGATTGACTTTCCTTATATAGAGCCAACATAAATTGTCAAGATAAAGAAATCACCCTCCATATTATGAATCTCCCTCAGATTCTATATAAGTGTAAGGAGGGGGATGAATCTTCTTTGGTACCAAAATCTCAAGCATGGATATTATTTCCCTACGAACAAGTGTATCTTGCTTAAATGATTGAGAATAAAGTAAAGATCATCCCTAATAACATATACATTGTAAGAGAATTCATTTATGTATTTTACAAAGAATTTTATGGTCTCCCCATATTGCTGTGATTTTTTGTTCTCAGTCGATCTCATACCTAGAGATTTTAAAATATCCAATATTTTATACAAAATGGCTGCTGTTAAACTCAAGGAGCTGAAGAAATAATTATAGGAGAATCTGGATAAAGGGTTTATACACCCAAGTGCTTCACCATGGGTGAACTGATCCTCTTTAATAAGAAGAAGGATGAGTCAATGAAATTATACATTGATTAACGTGAACTCAATGAGATCATGATAAATAAAAAGTATCCTCTACCACAGATTGATGATTTTTCGACCAACTACGTGGATTCTAATACTTCTCCAAAGTGTATATTTGATCAGGATATTACCAAGTAAATGTAAATAAGGAGGATATCCCCAAGAAAAATTTTCATACAAGTTACGAGAACTATGAGTTCATAGTGATTCTATTTGGACTCACTAATGCTCGATCGATATTCATGGACTTAATAAATATACTCGTTATAGATTTCCTTGAAAATTTTGTTGTAGTATTTATAGATGATATTATTATCTACACCAAAACCAATGAGGAACATAAAGAGAATTTAAATACTGTATTGAATACCTTGTAGAAGGAAAAGTTATCTAAAAATTATATTAAATGTGAGTTTTGGTTGGAGCATGCAACTTTCTTGGGGGTCATGTTATCACTAACAAAAGGATATTTATAGATCCTTCAAAAACTGAGGTAATTGAAGGATGGAAAAGACCAATATATATGAAAGAAATATCAAGTTTCCATGGATTGGATGGATACTATTATTGATTTTTTAGAAAATTCTCATGATTATCAAGCACACTAACTAATATTACTTAGAAGGGATTAAAGTTTTTTTTGGAATGATGAATGTGAGGAAAGACTTAGTGAGATGAAAAATAGGATAATCATTGCACCTGTTCTCACATTACCCACTAGTGGGGAATGATTTGTGATCTATAATGATGATTAAAAAAGGGGCTTAGGTTATGTAATAATGAAAGACAAAAAAGTTATTACATATACCCCCTTACAATTAAATATCCATGAGTAGAACTACCCAACACATGATTTATAATTGGCTGGAGCGATCTTTGAGTTGAATAGTTAGTGACATTATCTATATAGAGAAAAGTGTGACATATATATGGATCAAAAAATCCTCAAGTATAAATTCACACAAAAATACCTTTATATGTTCCAACTAAGGTGGTTGGAGGTGATCAAGGATTATTATTGTTCAATCTATTACCATCCTAGGAAGGCGAACAATTTGGTAGATGCTCTGAGTAGAAATTATCCTATAACCCTATCAATGGTGTGGATTGAAAGGGATCCAATATTCTAAAAAATGTAGAGGATGAACATGGGAATAATAAGAGGGTGTTCATCCTACCTTGATCAAATAACTATCCAACCTTCAATTCTCGATAGGATCAAGGAGGCTTATAAGGATGATGTGTTTCTACAGAAGAAGGTGGTGAATATTTAAAAGTTTAGATTTTTTGATGTTGGAGTTATATTTTCTGAAACCTTGATATGTATCCCATAAAAACCAGAGTTGAAGAGGGAACATATGGATTATGTTCATATATCATCCTTCTCTATTCATCTAGGAATCACTAAGATGTATAGATATTTGAAGAAAAACTTTTGGAGGGATAAAATGAATAGGGAGATTGTGGATTTTGTATCTCAATGCTTGGAATTCCAAAAATTCAAGGAATAATGATAGAAGTCTAAGGGTATGATGTAACTATTTCCCATACCAGTTTAAAAAATGGGAAAACATAACCATGGATTTTTTTGTAAGACTCCTAAGGACACATAAAGGAAATAACACCATCTGAGTGGTAGTCTATTGCATTAAAAATTAGACAAATTTCATTGTTATTAAGGATGATTTCTCTCTTGAACAACTCACTAATATATACATGATGAAATTAGTAATACTATATGGATTTTCACACTCTATTGTATCTGATCGAGATCTGAGTTTTACCATGAGGTTTTGGAGAAGCCTTCAATAAAAATTGGATACAAAACTAAGATTTAACAATGATTATCACCCTCATATGGATGGTCAGTATGAAATAACTATTCAAACTCTGGAAGATATACTGAGATCATGTTTAATGGATTTTCAAGGATGTTGGGATCAACCCCTTACCGTAGTATAGTTCTCATATAACAATACTTTCCATTATGGAATTCAAATGGCACATTATTAGGATATGTATGGGGAGAGGTGTCAGACTCTTAAAATCTAGGATGAAGTTAGAGAGAGTAATTTTATGGGACATAATCTTATCAAATATATTCTAGATAAGGTTCAAAAAATTTAGTGATATATGAAATCTACAAAAAAATTTGATAGAATATCTATGCAGATAATCGTCGACGAGACCTGGAGTTTGAGGTCAGAGATAATGTGCTCCTTCATTTATCTCTATGGAAGAAATTCATGTGGTTTTTGAAGAAGATAAATAATATACCTAGATACATTTTCTCCTTTTATATCCTTGATCACATTTGAATGATGGACTATCGACTAGCACTCCCACTTAAGCTATGTCAAGTAAATGATGTGTTCTATGTGTACCTCTTGAGGAAGTATATGCCAAGCCCCTCACATGTACTGAATCTAAATTCGATAACATTGGAAAATTATATTTTATATGAGGAGTAGATTATGAAGATCTTAGATAACATAGATAAGGTTCTATGAAATAAGACAACTCACCTGGTCAAAGTGTTGTCGTAGAACTACAAGTTTAAGGAAGCAGCATGAGAACCAGAAGAGGTGATGAAATAAAAATACCCTCATATGTTTTAGTGTATGAAATGAAACATTTTTGGGACCAATTTCTGAAGGAGGGAATAATGTAATGACCCAAAATTTTATAAACAAAATTCCCTCTTTTTGAATAAATAAATGAATTATTAAGTAATAAAATTATAGAAAATACATGAACTACTTTGGTTATTTTGGAACGTTATATCCTTTCATATTTAAAAGATTGTTAATAATCATAACCATTTATAATAAATCTACTGTACAATGACCATTAATATTAATATATTAAGGGTTATCATAAATTCCAATTGGCAAAGATAAAAGAAGCAATGCTCTCGACCAGTAGAATTGTACCCAATGAAGCCCATTTATCAGAGCTTATGAGGGAGATAGTATCACAAGGATTTTCACTTGACCAATATCAAGATGATATTCAATAGCTAAATCATGAGTGAATCTATTTATGGGAGAAGTTCAAGCTCATTGATATCACGACCAGAACCATGTTCGTCGAACAACCCCATTAAAATCTCACAATCACACACCTAACCCTTAGAGAATTAATTGATGTAATAAAGGGATATGTATCTAGACCCTAATTGTAATATTTTTTATATATTTAATAAATTAATTATTATATTTATAATTTATTACTCTATAATGATTAAAAAATAGGTTTGATAAAAATTAGATTTTGATATGATGTAACACAAATTATATTTTTTAGAAATATATAGTTTCAATAAAGACACTCTTTTCTAATAAATTGAATAATTTTTAAAATAAATGATATTTTAATAAAATATTATTATTAAATAATATTTATTAAATATAAATGATAATATAATTTTATGAAGTCAAAAAATATTTTATTAGGTTTTGAAAACTCTTACTGTAAAAAGAAACCATTATTTTTCATTAAATGTGGATTTTTGATCTAAAAGTGTAAATTATCATAAATATAGAATTATTTTTATAAAATAAATATTATTTTTTAAATCATCACATTGAAATTATTCAATTATTATTTTTTCATAATTTTCTAAGACAGTCGAATTTTCGAGTAAAAATTAAATACGGTATAAATATACGGTATGTATTATGACTTCATAATAACCCAAAAGTGTTATAATATATGAAATAAAAGGTATAAAAGACCAAATAAATATTTAACCTTAAAATTAATGTGTTTTTTTAAATTATTTTATTAAATATGTAAACCCTTAATGAATCCTCCAAAACCTATATTATATTTTAAGGTTTTAAAATCAATTGTTTTTAAGCATGGATCACTTCCACATCACCAAGGGTATTATTTGAATGATATAGGTTCTTAAACTTGTAAAATAATTAAAACCAATTTAATTTGGTAGAAACCATGGTAATAAATCATGAGAATGTTTGTGGTTTTGATTACTTTATCATAGAGAGTCCAAAACCCAAGTTTGAAAATTAATAAAGAATTTTACCCTCTTTTGCTATATAAACCCATACAAAATTCCATTAATATTCACTAAAAAACCTTGGAGTAGGAAATTAATCTACCCTTCCCTCTCTATATTCTTCCCAAGGTTCCCCTAATCTCTTAATAATCTCTTCCCAATCTTTTAGAAGCACCCTCTTAAGGTAAGGGGTTTCTCTCTCTCTTCTTTTCCATTCAAGTAACTCATTTTTATTTAGCCTTTTGAATCTCAATTTATTATATTTTCATGTATTTATAAATATCCATTAACTATAAAATTTGTGTTCTAAAAATCATATATCATGTATACCCTCTCATTATAATCTTTACCTAAGTCGTTACTATGCCGAAGTAAGGGATCTCTCTCTTCTTTTCCATTCAAGCTCTTTATTTGTATTTAGCATTTTGAATATCAATTGAATTTTTTTTCATGGATTTATAAATATACCGTTACAATAATTTATGTTCTAATAATTATATACCATCCTCTCTCATTAAAAACTTTACTTAAGCCATTACTATGTCAAAGTAAGGGGTCCTCTCATTCTCCTCATTATTCAAGAAGCTTCTTTAAGTCATGCCTTTTGATTTCTAATTTTTCAAGTTAGGATATGTTTTTACACATCCCTATTACCATAATTATTATTACCAAGTAATTAGGAATCCCGTTTTCTCTCATTTTTCCCTTCTATAAACCTTTATGTACACCCTTTATGCTTTCAAAATTATCTTATGATTTTCCATGCTAAAAATTTATCTAGTGAATAACTGTTTACATTTCCACTAAATGGTATTAAAATAGTTTCAATTATCCTTAATTTATTGTGTATTTACATGTATGAAACGCCCACTCCTTAATCACGGGGTTAAAATTGATTAAAGACATCCTAATTTTACATGATCTATGTGGCACACTTATACATGTACATGATATGAAAGTGATGGATGGGCCCAAAATTATATTACCCTCTAATGCATTGGGTAATATTTTAATCTCGTGATATTACATGTATTTTTCATGTTAGGTTAACTAATAACACTATACTATTTTGTCTTCATGTTTAGACTTGAATTATGTTTATGATTCCATGTTTTAAGCTATTTTACATTCCTATGTTTTCTTTATGCTATAATGTTATATCATGCCTCATTTTTTAAGAATATGATTCTTACCCCTCTTATGTTACCTTGATATTAATCTTGTATCACATGTACTAATTTAACTTATGTTATGATTTGTTTATTCCCTTACTGAGTATTATAGCTCACCCCTATCTTATGTACGCCCTCAGGTTATCCCGTGCAGTTTTAGAAGAACGATGGAATTTTTAAAGCATGTTAAGTAAGTTTTAAATAACATAAATGTATTAATGTTTCAAGTTATAATGATATGTAATTAATTTACCAAATACACTTGGATTCATGATATTTTTGGATTTTATTATGTGCACATTTATGTAAAAAATCCCAAATTAAGCTGTAATAAAATATGTGTTTTCATAATATCCCCAAATAGACCCTAATTATTAAAAAAATGTTAGTGATTATCTATATATACCAACCTTATCCATGGACTTAAATCCAAAAATGACCACTCTAAGTTGGCCTTAGCCATAAACCATGAAGCATGGACTGTGCCCTCAAACTCACTTTAGCCGTGAAAAGAAATAACTCATAAGCTAACTATAAACCAATAAATCATAACCCAAAATGTTCATGGTGAACTTGGTGTATATAATTAAACCAATAAAAGGTGTCTTGTAATGTCCCAAGATCATTATAATACATGATCATAACTTAATTTTAATCACCCACAAGTCATACCAAAAACCCATGACTCAATTCCAAGACATCAGGAAACCCAAGAGTATTTGACTCAATCACATACCTAATGGCTAAATTCAATGGTCCCATGAGAATATAATCATTATAAAAATATAATACATCCCATTTTAGTATAAATTAACCATTATTAAAGGTAAAGTTTATGTAAAATCATGTATCTTCATGGAACATCACATAAAAAGAAGCCACGTGAGGTGGTTATAAATCAAGAGAGAACACAAAAGGATATAATATTTTAAAATTAATAACACCCATTCAAGGTAAATCAAGCCAAAAAATTACTTAAAAACAAGATCTCATTTCTTTTACATTAAAATAAAAATCCAATACCTCTTTTAAAACCATTTAGAAACTTATCCCATGTGTAATGGTCTGTGCCTTCTCGGCCCGTTATTTTGTTTGTTTTGTGGTTCGAAAGCGCTTGGAGGAGGTTAGAGTTGGTTTTGTGCATTTGGAGTTGTATAAAAACTATAGTTAACCTTTTATGTCATAAAATAAGAGTTTACAGTATACTTTTAGGTTTTATGTATTGTCAAGCTGGAGGCTTAGGCTTGTGTGAGGTGAGGGAATACCGCATGGAATGTGTTTATACCATAAGAAATGGGTTTACACCGTAAGTTAATCATAGCATGACGTGCCATATTTTTTTGGAAAAAAGGTATTTACATCCTAAATGTTGGTTATACAGAATAAGTTTTCAGATCCATGGGTTTTACATCATAAGAGTGTGATTTATTCCATAATTTGGGTAATTTGTAGGTTGTTTACAAACCTAGTTCATCCAATATTTCATTAATTTAGCCTCTCACCTCTCCATCATTTTGGATGAACCCTAGAAGCACTTGGGGGTCTCTTATCCCTACTTCCTCATATTTAGATCTTTGGTTCCAGTGGTTGAGTTTTGGAAATCTGAGGTGAGTTCACCTCCTTTTCCCTATTCATTCCCTTGCATTATTCCTCAAAGATCAAATATGATGATGTTTCTTGGGTTTTAGTATGTTTTGGGGTGTGTTTTAATAATCCCTTGATGTGGTACATGATGATCCATGGTTTCCCTTATATGGTTGTGATTGGAAAGCTTCTTTGAGGTAGGGGATCCTCATTCTCTCCTTATTTACATGCTATGTGTGGGGATTTCATGGTTTTTATTACCTTTGGTTGGATAGTAAGGATCAGTGTAATAATATAATTAAATTAGAATAATTTAAATTTAAGGTAATGGGGAGATACTTCATGATTGACTACTTTGATATATGTTTTTGATGATATTGTACATGCTTTTTGCCAATACTGAAAATAATGGTTGTTGGAGGCCTTTTTTGTGTTTTAGATAACATGTGTTGAGACACTTATTATGTTGTTCTATAATCACAATATGAATAAAAGGATAAGTAATGTATATTTGGATAATAAATTGGTTACCCATGGAATCTAGTTTGTGTGATAATACCCATTCTAAATTAAATAAGTAATGTGATGAAATAAATTGAATAATTTTTGGAATATAGGATGTGTTGTTATTATGTGTTTGTTATTATTGTGTTTACCTATGTGGTTTGGGTTGTTTTGAGGTAATGGAGGTGACTGGCGAGACTGTATGATGCATGGGGCTGTGATGCAATGTGGTTGGTTGGCATGGATGCGAAGTGGGAATTTGTGAGATGCAGTGCAGATGTGCAGAGGATGTGATGTGAGGTTTGGTGTGTAGTGGTTGTGGTGTGTATTTTCAATGATGTGTGGTGGTGATATGTAGTTTTTGTGTGTAGTGGTTGTGTTGTGATGTGTGGTTGATATGTGAGAAATTTGGTTATGTTGGATAGATGGTTTGGTTGGTGTGGTGCAACAATGATGGTGGATGCAAGGTGTTGTGGAGATGGTTGTGTGATATGGTCCAATTTTGGTTTAACATAATTGTGATAGTTTCCTAGTTATCCATAGAATAAATTATGGAGATAAAATGAAATAAAATAGACTTGTAAATAAGAAATATGGGATGGAAATGGATGTGTGATAAAATGGATTAAATGAATTTAATGAAAGAATGGGTTGTGTAATGTGAAATGGGATGGCTAAATGAATAAAAGTGGTGGAACCTATAATTGAAAGTGGGAATGTTTTGTGGATTGTATGGTAGTTGTGTTATGTGTTTCATATAGTGGTGGAATTTTTTGTGAGGTTCATGTGTGGTATGGTGGTGGTGATATGGTGTGAGATAGTGCAATTGATGTGAACTCATATGTTTTTTGTTGTGTGCTATCTACATATCATGTATATTTATCTTATTTCTATATGTTCCCCACCCAAGTTGGATGACCTTAACAACAATCAGAGGTTTCATGTTTTGGGTGTTTTCTCCAACATCCAGGATGGTAGTTGCATGGATGGATGACTACCCCCTATTCCATGCTCTTCCTTCAGTAGTAGTGATGATATAGGTTGGTGTTAGTGATTACCTAGTAGAATTTTCCTAGGTGTTTTCAGGTGAGATGTTATATGATGAGAAAATGATGTGATGTGATATGTGGTGAGGGTTATGCATGGTTAGAGGTGGGCATGCGGATAATTTCTTTCATGTTTATGATACCATACTGCTCTAGTTATATGATGAGATGATATGAGATGGCCTAGGTGTCTTCATATGAGATGTGGTGATTCCTAATGCTAGAACTAGATGATAGAACTTGTGAGGGTGGGGTAAGTAGGGATGCGTCCCGACCCACATAAGAGATGGATTGGGTGTTTTCAAGTGAAATGTGATGCGATGCGATGTGATGTGACTTTGATATGGTATGTGTGGAAGGGATGGTAGAATATGATGTTCGATGATGGGGCATGAGAGAGATGAATCAGTGGGGAATCAGTAATGGGGCACCTTGCCTTATTATGATCTCAACAATATATTACTATATTGGATTCATGATTCGGTGAGTGATCCAAGGTGCGGATGGGTTTGTTTAGTAGAAATTTTTAGGTGCTTATTGGTTCTACTGTTTGTTCATTGGAGATTTAGAGTTTTGTTTTTCCATGTGCACTTGAGACCTTGGTTATGTCCCTACTAAGTATACATGTTATGATCCACCTATGTATATATATTGTTTTCAGGTTTCTCATAAGACTTTGGGGACTGAGCTAGACATTAATAGCTGGGTTGGAGTTTTTGTTGAGTTGTTTCCGTAGACTTTTCTTTTGGTATTTACTTTTGAGTCTTATATATATATATATATGTTGGAACCACTTTGTGTATAAGTTTGTATTTGTTGTCAATAGTTGTCAATGAAGATCAAAATGAAGGAGATCAAGAAGTACTCCAATGAAATGGAGGAATGGAAGATCAAAATGAAGGATATCATGAAGTACTCCGATGAAGTAGAGGAATGGTAATTTAGACGATTGTTGTACTGATAATAAGTTCAACGAAAATGTGTAAAAGGTGATACATTGTTTACAACAATGAATAATGTGAGGTGTAATCCATCTGAGGATGATTAAAGAAGAATGAGATTTTTGGATGAAGTCCATGCAATTCCTCCTTATTGCATGAGAACCATGGGTTTTGATGAAGACCATGCAATTACTCATGATTGCATGAGAACCATGAAAGAGACTTCTTGATGAATTGAATCATATGGTTTGCATGAAGTAGATCATGACGGTTGATGAAGAAGACAATGTGAAAATGATTGGAATTCTAAGATGGCTGTGCGGGGATTGGGATTCTGAGATAGCCATGCACATCACATTGTCATAGAAGATGATGATGCTAAAGTTATTCCTTCAAATAATACATATCACAATAGTGGAGTTTGTGATAAAAGCAGAAGAGTTGTTGAAGGATACAGATCACTAAGAAGAAGTGATTTTGAGGTGATCGTTCTTATTGAAAAAGCAAACAAACGACATACAATTTTTTTGACAAAGGGGATTCCATGGTGGCATGTCGAGTTCAAGGATTGTGGATAATGATCCATGTTTCATTCAAGGAACATCGATAAAGGAATGGATGATCTGGAGGCGGAAAAAAAGAGCAGATACAAGGTGGCGCCGTTTCCCAGTGTTTGCCAAATTTTTGGGCCTGAAAATAGACAAATAAAGAAAAGTGTTTTTTGGAAAAGGGACTTGCGCTCCAAGGTCTTAGAGGATAAAAAACTTGCGTGCCATATATTTTTGAAGATCAGATCATCAAAATATGGCAAAGGGATAAGGGTCGCGCAAGTTTTGGTGAGGTCGCGCAGGTGACTTGCGCGCCGATGCCTTGGAAGCTTGATAACTTGCGCACCTATGGTTTTTCGAGATCAGAAGATCAAAATTTGGAAAGGAAAGAGGTTCGCGCAAGTTTGGAAGTTGGTCACGCAAGTGACTAGCAGGGGAGGAGACCTGCGCGCCGAGACATGCGCGCTGATGGTTGACTTGCGCGCCATCGCACAGGGTGGTCAAATTGCCTATAAAGACTTGACCACCCCTCCTCATTTACCACAGAGTTCAACACTTAGAAAAATCAGAGCTCTCGTCGTGCAGGTGTGGAAGTCGCGCAATTATTGTGTGTGGTCACACAGGTGGACTTGCGCGCCAATATTTGAAGTTGCGTGCCGGTTGTTGGTTGCGCGCCCAAGGAGGTTTGGGTGAGAAAGGAAGTGAGTCGCACAGGTTAAGAGTTGAGGAAGGCAGTGTCGTGCAGGTGGTTTGGTGAGACCTGTGTGCCTGTTTGGACCTGCGCGCCGAAGACTTGCACGCCGTATTGAGACTTGCGCGCCGGGCTTGGAGAAGTACACCAGGTATTGCTGAAGCCTGCCGGTCTATTTGGAGCTGCACGAAAGCCAGGAGATTACCCGATACATTCGGTGCAAAGTGAGATTAAAGAAGAAATATAAATGATACATGCATGATCTCATGCATACATGGTGAACTGATTCTGATGATGACAAGTAAGCTGAGCCTCATTTATTGAGCAATCACATAAGTGATTGTGATTCAGGAAAACGAAGACAAGGGGATCTAGTGTATTCAGTCATTGCACTAAAGAAGAAGGATTGAACTAAAAAGAGCATCAACTCTGAACCCTGATGCAAGCAAAGTATCATGCTGAACATGAGATAAAGAACTTCATGTCTATCTATTGAAGAGACCTTCACATCTATAAACTGAGTGGGACTTCACCAACGGCAGTGAGCCATGGGGAGTCAACGGGAGTGACCCGAGGGACGCAGTGTGCTATCCCTGAACTTTTTTAAAGGCAGTGATCCTGGGACAGAGTGACTGTGCCTGAACCTTTGTAATCTACAGCTAGTTAAGCATAGTGGATTTTGGTACGACTGACAACCTGTCGGCGTATTCTCTTTGGACGTAGCCCTTAGTGGTGAACCAAGTAAAAATAGCTGTGTCATCTCTCTGCATGTGAATGTTTCATTACTGATCATATCCATTATACAGGTTTAACGAGTTCCTACCAACATGGGAACAAGTTCCACAACTTTAAGAAGAAAAAGTTGTCACCCTGATTTACCCCTCCCCTCTCAGGGTGTCCCGGGGTCCTACAATATATATATCATTTTACTTTATACATGTATTGTGGGATGGTTTTTGGTTTACCTTTATATTATCTATTAGAGTTTTTTGTTGGTTTTTATCCTATCCTCAGTTCTATTTTATATTATAGGGGGTAATGCCTCCAATTTGTGAGATTTTTATACCCTCAGTGCTAGTCATCAACTCTGAGCCTACTGGAGGCGAGACTCATGGGTCATTATCTCTATCCCTTTATAGCGGTATATTTGACTAGAGGGGTTCATGACATATTGGTATTAGAGATAATTGTTGAGAGAGAATATGGAGTTTGGAGTTAGGAATGGTGAGGATTGCATGGGTTTCTAGGGAAGTGGTTTTAGTTAATCTCAATGCACGACATAGGTCAGGGAGACTGGACAATACACAAGATTTTATGGCCCCCTATGATACAGTGCACATAATCTATGATTTTTGAACAACCAAGTGAGGTGGACCAATTTTTAGGATAAATACTTATGATAGGTACATGCATCATGATTGATTAAGTTTGTATTTGAATTGGGTTATTGTGGAAAATAAAATGAAATAAATAAATAATTTTGTTTAAAATTATATACATCAAGCTTAGGATATTCTCCTTGATTTTAAATAATGAGTTGGGTTAATCATCCATGAGTATCTTAGGTAGATAAGTCTTAGTAGGCTGATCAAATTGAATGTCAGATGGTTCAATCAACAGAGGAGGATAAGGCTTGGTAGTGGGATTTCCATGCATTTTAATGGTAGAGGTTATAAAAGTATGATGAGAGAATCTATGATCTGGAGATGGAGTTCTAACTAGAGGAGATCGAGATTTATTTTGGTCTAATTTTAGCACAGGATTAGTTTTGGGCATCTTTGGTAGTTAGTCAGATGCGGGGAGCTATGCGTAAGTGGTGGATGATGTTTCTTAGTGACTGTGAGGAGGCAGATGTGTTGTGGCCAGACATTCAGAGGGATTTCCAGGAAGAGTTCCTATCATCAGTGATGAAGAAATTTAAGAGTTAGTATATTCCCCCCCTTCAACAGGGGATTTTAAGCATGAAAAATTTGGGGATTAGTTTCAAGTACCTCTTACATTCTTCTCTAGATATTTTCCAAGATGAGGAGTCCAGAGCATGATGTATGGAAGAGGCTTTATGCCTAGTGATCAGGTATGCGGTCACTCTGTTTACACTCCATATGTATCTAGAGGTTCATAAAAGGATGAGTTTATCAATAATATGTTTTCTATGGGAGTTCATCCCTAATATAGTGGCCAACAGAGTGTTTTGAGGAGAAGAGCTTTAGGTAGTGGGTCATAGGTGTTCAGGAAGTCAAGGTTCCAGTTAGTGGGGAACTAAACTCAGTAGATATTTCCCTATTCTTCTAGTATAGGTGGATCCTAATCACCTGTAGGGGGATTTTTGTTTTCATGATTTGTATGTGGAGGACATGGAAATCATCGGGCTCAGTGTCTGAATGCTCAAGGAGGGAAATATCAGGTGGGTGTTCAGGCCCCTTTCTAGCAGCAGTAGCAGTTGCCTCCGATTTAGTTTCAGTAGTAGGGGCTAGTGAGATTTGTTTAATATCCATGAGTAGGTGGTGTTGGTATATGGAAACCTCATGATGGTCCCTGTCAGTAGGGACCTAGGCCAGAGTGTGATCATGGAGGTAGAAAATAGAGAGGTATAGGAATTTGGTGTGGTCAGATGCATGCATTAGAGGTAGCACTACCAACAGATCCATTCAATTAGCTTATTGTCTAACCTTATGTGTAATTTATTTTATCTGGGAGCCTCACACTCCTTTTTTTGCTTCTGATTTGGTCTGTTCATTGGAATTGGACATAAAGAGGCTTATAGTACCTATGGTGTTATCTACAATAGTTAGAGGTCAAGATTATTTATTTGATGTGTTTTGGGGATATAGACTAGTGATGGGAAACACCTATTAGTGGGAGACTTATTCTTCCTTCATATACATCCATATTATATTATCCTTGGACTATACTGGTTGTATGTTGTGCGGCTAATCATCGACTATTTCCAGAGGATAGTTTTTTTTCGATGTAGAGGTCCAACAACTGGAATTCATTGGTGAGAGATGTTATCAAATGGGTGGTAAGAAAGTGGAGACTATGTTTTCTCAGTTGGTGGAGATTTCCCTAGAATCTTATGTGGGGGATGTTTCAAGAGTTTTGGAGGAGTTCCTGGACATTTTCCCAAATGAGGTTATGACACTACCCCCTCGATGTAATGTTGACTTTGGGATAGATTTACATCCAGGCATGTGTCTTATTTCAATGGTTCATTATCAAATGGAACCAATGGATCCTCAATACTTGAGGTTTTAGGTGTATGATTTTATGAAGAGAGTTTTTATCCAACCTAGTGTGTCATCGTGGGGTGATCCAGTGTTACTATTCAAGAAGGAAGATTGTATTTTGAGGTTGAGTACAGACTACTAGAGGTTTAATCAGGTAACATTAAAGACCATTTATCCTCTTTTGAGGATAAATGATCTGTTTTACTAGCTAAGAGGAGCTAGTTGGTTTTCAAAAATTGATATTCAGTCAGGATATCACTAGTTGAGGGTAAAAGATGAGGATATTCTTATGAATTCCTTGAGGTTTAGGTATGGGAACTTCGAGTGTTCAGTCATGCCATTCGGTGTTATGAACACACCAGCCATTTTCATGGGGCTCATAAACTTTATGTTCCTTGAGTTCTTGTACCAGTTAATCATCATATTAATCAACGACATGTTGATATACTTGAAGTCAGAGGAGTACCCTGAGTATCATATAACTATTTTACTAGTCCTTTGATACCACCATATCTATGGGAGGTTGACTAAGTGTGACTTATGGATCTGATAAGTGTGTTCCCTTGGACATGTGGTTCCACATAATTTTATTTCCATTGACCCATATAAGATCAAGGCAGTTATTTCTTGGGAATAACCCAAGAACATGGCAGAGGTTCATAGTTTCCTTGGTCTCAAAAACTATTATCAGAGGTTTTTACTATATTTATCTAAATTTATGGCCCACTAATGATTTTTACCAGGAAATACTAAGATTTTTTTGTGGAGAGATCAGTACCTGGTAGCATTCAGTTACCTAAAGAAGAAGTTGGCTAGTGATCCAGTGCTTTGGTTTCCTAAGGATGGTGTTTTGTTTTAGGTTTTCTATCAAAAATCCTATATAGGATTGGGATTAATATTGATTTAGTAGAGATAATTTATCTATTATGGGTCTATAAATTTATTTCCCCATGATCTTAACTATGCCGCCTATGATCTGGAACTAGCGATAGTTGTGTTCGCGCTAATTTTTTTGCGGTATTACCTCATTGGTGGGCGTTTTGTGGTTTTCAGGGACCAAAAGAGTAATAAATATGTTTTATCTCAGTGATATCTGAATCTATTCCAGTCTAGGTAGATGTGGTTTCTATAGGATCATGATTTTGAGATCTCTTACTCCTAAAAAAGTGGAATGTGGTTGCCGATGTGTTGAGTTGAAAGTCCTGAGGAGATGTGGTTTGAGATTCTGAAGATGTTTAGAAAGGGATGGAGGAGCTTGCATCAATTCATCTTGATGTAAGGGAGATCAGTTTCATGGTTGTCTCTATCAGTTAATTGTGGGTTCATATTTTATGTGTAAGGTGGAGGATTCTCGTTGAGGAAACTTAGAGACAAAGGTGATGCGTGACCGTGTTGTCCAGGGTGATTCCCTTGAGAGATGGTCAAAGGATGGTCGAAATTAGATACTATTTCAAGGGAGGATGTTTTTTCTGTAGGTGATGTGTGATGGAGTTATCCATGAGTTTCACATATCACATTTAGTAGGGAATCTCAGTAGGGAAAATGTATTATGGTTTGAGGAGATAGATTTGGTTTCTAGGGATGAAATGGTCGATGATAGGGTTTGTAGTGAGGTGTCTAGTTTTTTAGTAGGTGAGATTGGAGTACCATGTTTTGAGAGGTTTGTTACAATCTATGGATGTTATCATGTGGATATGGGAGGACATATTGATGGATCTCATCAACGGGTTTCCCTAATATTAGGGAGTTTGTAATGTGGTTTGGATAATTTTCCAGTAATCCATGAGTTGAGTTCCATGGATGTTTTCATGAGGCAGTATGTGGATGATGTAGTTAGTATTCATGCTTAAACAAGGACCATATTCTCTGATCAATATCCACATTTACCTCAAAAGTCTAGGGGGATTTTAGAATTATTTTGGATCCCAGTGGTGCCTTATTACTGCTTTCCATATTCATAAAAATGGGAAGGCAGAGTGGACCATCTAGATGTTATATGATATGTTTTGAGATCATGTATTGGAATTTACTAGATTGGGGTTAAGTAACTTGCCTATAGTTGAGTTTTCATACAAAAATAGATATCACCTGTTCATTAGAATGGCCCCATTTGAGAAATTTTATGGATGACCATGTCATTCTTTGTTATGTTGGACAAAGGTTTAAGAGTCAATAGTTATTGGTCCTGATGTGGTGTAGAGAACAATCAAGAAGATCTAATTGTTTTTATAGAGGATTAGGGTGGTGCAGGACCATTATAAGTCCTATGATGATCATAGGTGGAGTCCCCTAGAGTTTGAGGTTGGAGACCATGTGTTCTTGAGAGTATCCCCTCGACGAGGTCAATAGAGGTTTGACATGGGGATTAATCTTTATATATGGTTTTCTATACTCTTTGAGGTGTTAGGTCATGTTGGTGAGGTGACATATCGGTTGGAATTACCACTATATCTATAGAGGGTCCATGACCTCTTCCATTCATCTCAACTTCATCAGTATCTTCACAATGAATCCTATTTCATTGATTGGTGAGAGTTGGATATTGAGGATGATGCAATATTCATGGAGTGTCCAGTAGGGATCCAATATCATCAAGAGAATGTGATTCATGGACGAACCATTCCCTTGGTTCATGTGTTGTGGAGGCATGGTGGCCTGGAGGAGAGTACTTGGGAGTGATATATGAATATGTATTCCCAATACCCATAGTTGTTTTGAGTTTTTCCTTTCTCTTTTATGTTTGATGATGTGATGCTTGGATCTTTATTTTTTTAAGATGTACTATTTTCTTGATGCGTGATGTGTGATAAGGCTCCCGATATATAGAAAGGGGAGGAACTAAATCATAATCAAGATATGTTATACTCTGACATGATTAAAACTACACAGTAGAGTTAATTCCACTCAAAGTGGATAATATCATGACACGAAAGATGGGATTCCCTGATTTGTATGTACAAGGAAGGGTTGTACGTTGGTTGTGGCTGTGATTGGTTTAAACTATGTAGAGGTTGAGATAGTTATGCAATTATGTGTCTATGTAGGAAAGAGGTGGTTCTAGATGGTATCATATGTGTGGTGTTATTCCCGGTGAGAAGTAGTGATGTGGTTTTGGGGTGATGTGGTTTCATAGGATGTTTTGTGTGTGTTTCAGTTGGCATTTTTATCTAGTGGTTGTATTGAGGTGTAATGAGATCCTTGGGAGGTATCTCATGGGGTGATTGTTGGTACCCATTTCTTTTATTTAGGTTTGGTTTTGATTCTTGTGGGACATAATCATTTTATAGGTATCTAATGTAATAGTTCGTGCTTTCCTAGCCTATTACATTTCTAGTTTTGTGGTTGTAAAGTTCTTGGAGGAGGCTTGAGGAGTTTTAATGGAGTTGGAGCTGCAGTAGAACTATAGTAGTCCTTTTATGTTGTAAAATAAGTGTTTATGAGGTAAGTCTATGTTTCATGTCTTATCAAGCTGGTAGATTATGTATTGTATGCAATGTCGGAATATCATGTAAAATGTTTTTGTGCCATAAGAAATGGTTTTACACCATAAGTTAATTCTATCCCGAGACACCATGTTTTTCAATGGAAAAGGGGTTTATGACCCAAAGGTTTCTTTGAAAATGTTAGTTTTTAGAAACCCATGGGTTTTATTATGTCATAGTGTGGTTTATACTGTAAGTTGTCCAAGTTGAAAGTTTTTTATAAACCCAGTTCTATTGATTTTTCATTCATTCATATGCTCATTACTCTCTCGTTGTGGACAATCCCTAGGAGCCCTTAGGAAATATCTCATCCCATCTTCCACCTATTTATATCTTTGGTTTTGGTGGTTGAGTTTTAGTGATCTAAGGTGATTTATTCTCTTTCCCCCCATTATTTCCCCCATGTTCTTCCTTGTATATCCACTATAACAATGTTTCTTCGGTGTGGGTATGCTTTAGGGTATGTTTTGATGATCACTTTATGTGATACATGTTGATCCATGGGTTTCCCTTGTGCGGTTGTGAGTTGTGGGTTTTCTTATTTTCCTTGTGGTGCACAATGAGATAAAAAATTTTATTTGAGGTGCTATAACCTCTTTCTCTCCCTATTTTTGTGCTATTTATACAGATTGTATAGTTTTTATTACCTTTTGGTGGATTGTAATGGTCGGAATAATTAGATAATTAAATTTTCATAATAGAAATTGATGGGTATGGGGATATATCACATACTTTACCGATTTGATATATGTTGTTGATGATATTGTGAATCCTTATTTCCAATACTGAAAATAATAACTATTGGAAGACTTGTTTTCACTATAGATGACATGTGATGAGAACCTTGTTGTGTTATTGTGTGATCACACCCCGAATAATATTCTAAAGAATGTATATTTGGCTAATAAATTGGTTTCCCATGGAATATATTTTGTGTTATAATACCCATGCTAAATTAAATAAGCAATATGATGAAATCCCTTGAATAATTTATGGTAGTTGGAATGTGTTGATGTTGTGTGTTTTTTCTTATTGTGTTTCCCTATGTAGTTTGGGTTGTTGTGTGGTAACAGAGGTGACCAGCTGGGATATGTGATGTGTGGGGCTATGATACAATGTGGTTGGTTGGGATGGGTGTTATGTGGGTAGTTTTTTGAAATGGTGAGGATGCACAGAGGTTGTGATGTGAGGTTGTGGTTAAAAGTGGTTTTGGGCACAATGGATATTATTTGTGGTGGTGATATGTGTTTTTTGTGTGTGGTGGTTGTGTTTTGATGTGTTATTGGGATGAGAGAAATGTGGTTGTGGTAGTGATATGGTTTGGTTGGTGTGGTGTGACGACAATGGTGGATGCGAGGTGTTATCATCATGGTTATGTGAGACGATCCAATTGTGGTGTAGCATGGTTGTGTTAGATTCTCGATTATCTATGGAATAAATTGGGGTGATAAAATAAAAAAAAATAGGTTGGAAAATAAGAAATATGTGATGGAAATATATGTGTGGCAAAATAGATTAAACGAATTTAATGAAATATTGGGTTGTATAATGTGAAATGGGATAGTTAAATGAATTGAATTAGTGGAACCTATAACTGAATGTGGGAATATTGTGTGGATTGTGTGGTCATTATGTGATGTGTTGTATATAGTGGTGGTAGTGGTTGTGATGGTTGATGTGTGGTAGGGTGGTGGTGATGTGGTTTGTACTAGTGCAGTTGATGTGAACCCATAGGTTGGGTGCTATATTCTATCTATATATCATGTATATATGTTATCTATATATGTGCCCCACCTGAGTTGGATAACCTTACCAACACTCATAGGTTCTGGTTTTGGGTGTTTTCCCTAACATCTAGGATGGTGGTGACATATATGGATGGTTACCCCCTCTTTCCCACTCTTCCTTTCATATCAGTAATGATACAATTTTATGTTTTAGATCACCCAACAGTGTTGGCCCATGTGTTTTCAGGTGAGATGTGATATGATGAGGTAGCAATGTGATGTGATATGTGGTGGTGGTCATGTGTGGTTGTAGGTGGAAACATGGTCAATTTCCATCACATTCAGGATACTTTTTTACTTTGGTTATATGATGAGGTGAGATATGATGTCCCAGGTGTCTTTGGGTGAGATGTAGTGTGGTGATTTCTAATGCTAGCACAAGATTCTAGACCTTGTGAGGGTGGGTTAGGTTGGTATGCATCCTAAACACATCATAGATGTCCCAAGTGTCTTCAGGTGAGATGTGATGCAATGTGATGTGATTTGGTTGTGATGTGATATGTATGGAAGGGATATGATCACATGAAATTTGAAGTTTGGGCGTGAGAGTGGAAAATTAATGGGGAAGCATTAATAGGGTGCCTCTATTTATTATGATCTTTATGCTATATTACTATTTTGGATACATGATTTTGTGAGCGATCCATGATGAGGTTGGGTTTGGTTAGTTGATCTGTTTAGGTGCTTTTGGGTTATACTATTTGTTCATTGATGCATTAACATGTTTTTTTTCACATGTGCACCTGATACCTTGGTTAGGTCCCTAATGAGTATACCTGTTATCCTCACCCCACATATATAAGATATTTTTTAGGTTTCCATGAGAACTTTGGGGACCAATCTTGACATTACTATCTAGGTAAGAACTGTTGTTGAGCTGGTGTCATAAACTTGTCTTTTGGCATTTACTTTGGAGACTTTTATATGTATTAGATTACTTTATTCATTCATTATGGGATGGTTTTTTACTTTGCCTTTATATTATCTACTATGGTTTTGTGTTGATTTTTTATCATATATCCTAAACCTATTTTGTATTATAGAGGGTAATGCCTCCCATTTGTGAGATTTTTATACCCATGGTGCTAGTCGCTAACTCAGAGCCTACTAGAGGTGGGACTCAAGGGTCATTATATCTCTCCCTTTATTACAGTATCTTTGGTGGTAGGGGGTCATGACACCATTCCAAGTTTACTCACACAATTTTCATGGGAAAAACCATTAAAAACATTCTATTTTACTTTCCCTATTTTCCCTTTCAAATATTTTATCAAATAAAACTATTTAAAATTCATATTTCTTTTGAAAATCTATTTCAAAACTACTAACATTTTAAAATCATATTTTAAAAGGTTAAAATATTTTATTTTTATAAAAATGAGTGAAGCATCAACTCACACCTCCATGAAATCTATAATATGGTCCATCGACTCCCATTCAACTAGGGCTCCAAAAAAAGAACTATTTACCCAAAGTTATGCATTCCTATAGTGACTTTTAATTTGAAAAAATTCTATCCCATTTTGATACAATTATAAAATCATTCCCCTTATAATAATAATAGTATACTAACATAAATTAACTAGAATAAAATCTATAACTATTTTCCCATATTATGAGATGGTCAAATGGTCAAGAGGGGGTTAAATTGACCAATTTATAAATTTTTAAGAATTATATCAGAGTTCAAATATTTATATAATGAAAAATAAAAATACGAATACATATAATAGTTCATATCAATGTGATACTACATCTACTCTTCAATCCTCTCTATCCCCAATAGGAATGATACCCACTAAAATATTAACTTTTGATGGGGAGTCACAACTCAATTATAAGTGCCTTTTCCAGAGTAGGAACAACCAACATAACCTAACCTTTAATGGGGATTCACAACCCAATTATAAGTACCTTTTCTAGATTAGGCACAACCAACACAACCTAACCTTTAATGGGGATTCACAACTAAAAAACCATCCTTTTTCACCCAGAGGCACAAACCAAATAGTCATACCTTTTTTTATTCGAAGTCATAACCCAATGTACCTTTTAATGTGTAGTATACCACAACCAAAAATTTTTTTGAATGAAAAAGTATCAACCTAGTTTAACTCATAAAAATATATTTCAGAAGAATAAAATTCCACATAAACCATTCTAGATAGTGAAGATCTAAATGTTAGTGAAGTGGAAAATTCAATCTCCTTGGTAATGTGTAATTTCGTGGTTGATTTCAGCCAAAAGGAATTGCATGATAGAAGCAACAAGATCATGTGTACAACACTCGATGTTCATACTGGTCAATTACACTGGTACTGTTAAACTCTTTTTATAGAGGTTCATCATGAAAAACAACTTTCAAATGAATATATTCATGCGCAACCCATCAACAAATATTAGTCATTGTAATGTTTCTTTTCCCAAACAACAAAAATAAATTTCTTTTCCCAACAACAATGAACTAATTCAGTGTTAGAAGAAAATTTTATAATCTATAAAACTAAAAAAACTGTATATATAAAAAAACTAAAATAATAAATGAATAAATAATTAACTATAGTAATAAGTACTCTCTTTAAATATGGCTTAATAGTCATATTTAAATATATTTAATAGTTCTAATATAATCACACTTAACACATTGTATTAAATACTATAAAAATTAAAAAATTTGAATTTACTATTGTAAATATATAGTGAAAATATTAATACATGCTTATTACTTCAAGATTTTAATTTAATTAAGTATAAAAAACTTTCAATTTAATTTTCATAGAATCAAAATAATTAATAATTAATTATGAAACAAATAAATCCAAAAAAAGTACCATAACTATCCAGCGAATCAAAATATAAAAATGCAAAAAATAGAGAATATTTTGAGATTTTGAAAAACTATCTCTTAAGTCATATTAAATAATGTAATAATTTTGAAAATGTAAGAATTTTAATTTTATAGGACTTTATATTTTATAATATTTCAATATTCCATATGAATTTGATATCCTATAAGACTTCTTATCTTTTAAAATGTCTTATCTTATAATACTTTAGACTTAGGTAAATATCATGTTTTCATAAGAATTTATACTTTACATGATAATTTTAAATATAATAATATATATAAATAGTAAATTGATCTTTTTAAGACTTCTATATCCATGTAAGTCTTTTCTATTTATTAAAAAACCATTTTGGAAGTCTCATTAAAAATGGGTAAGACTTTATTTTATAATATATTCAGGCTTCACGTAAGACAATACATATCTGTAAAGATTTATACTTTATTAAACTTATGATTTTATAAGTAATTACATAATATTGTAATACTTATCAAAATTCATAAGATTTATAATTTTTTTAAAAATGTATTTCTCAAGACTTTCAGTTGAGTGTAAAACTTTTATAATTGCTTCATAAGACTTCTAAAATAGAGCATAATACTTTATAAAATTATGTATAAAATTTTAAATTTTATACTTAGAGCATAATACTTTATATTATGAAAATTTCTCCCTCTTTTTTGAATAATAAAAAAGTTAAGATAAAAAAGTTTAATAATAATCATATTTTTGGTAAATAAAAAGAAGTTTAAAATTGAAATAAACAAAATAATTATCCCATTTTAAAATAATAAAAACATTAATTGATATGAAATAAGATTAAGAACATTTAATATTTAAAAATCCACTTTTCTATAAAATTAGTTTTTATATATATTTTATATTTTCATTTAAAAGTTAAATTTATCATATTTAGTAATTTAATTAGACTAAATATGGTCTAGATTTTTAATAAACACATAAAAATTAGATAATATTCTCAATTTCATTTTTTTGGAAAAAAATAAGTTACCAAAGTAAAAAAAATCGAGTTATCACAGTAAAGGTAAAATAAAATAAAAAGGGTTAATTAAGGGATAAAAGAATAAAATATCTCTAATATTATCTCTAAATTGTGTTTATTATGGGATTAATGAACCATATCCATTATTTTTGAAACACTTTCCATGTAAAATGACAAACTTACACCTTAGGGAATGAGTATTTACGGGAATGCCACTCAAAAATCACATATAAAAGGTCCTATCATATACCCCTCCCAAACCAATATTTTTGTTCAGTTATATATTTAATCCCTACCCAAATTAACTCTCCTAAATTATCATTGAACCTTTATTATCTTCTAGTATCAATAAGGCCTAAATCCTTCATTCTGAAGGAACCTGTTTCGAGAAGAAGCGAACTCATCAAAGTATCTTCACTACATTTTTCAATTACCTTCTCATATAAAATTGATAGAGATAATATTTCCAATATTTTTAATGTCTATTTAAATGATTTAAACCTCACAAATTTAACAATTTGATCTTATTTGTAACAATTTTGGATTTATAGTGTGTTTTGGGATAAAAAGTTTAAATTTCATAATTCTGGATTTTTAACAGCTTTTTATCACAGGGGTATTTTGGTCATTTACAAAAAAATATAAATCCAAATTTTATGATTATAATTTCTTTAGAATACTAATTTAATTTCCTTCAACTTTGTCTTCTGGACCAGGATCTGATTCTACCATCTTGAGGTCCAAACAATTCAATGAAGTTGAAGATTTTTGAGGAACACCAAGGAAGCTTCCAGGAAATTTCTTCCAGAAAAACGAAGGTTCAGTGAAATATCAATAACTCGCTCAAAACGACTTTAATGGAGCTGAAATTTTGTGGATAGACGGTTAAGAAGATTTGGAACAAGTTTCATGAAGGAGGCCACGCCTGAAATGGCCGTGTTCAGGGACATTAATTCAGTACAAAACGGTGTTTTTCGGTTTGATGATTCTGACTGGACAGAATAAATTGTCAGAGGAAATTGTCCATAACTCTCGGAATACCTATCCAAATCCGCTGATCTTTTGCGGGTACACGTACAAGACAATTATGAACAACATTGAAGAAGGCCTCAACGCGTGAAGAGGTCATTTATGGGGTCCAAAACGCGACAACTGTCGGAGGTCGAAATCTGCCTATAAAAGGAGGGGAGCTCCTACCTCTCAAAATATTCTATTTTTCACCACACCATCCCTCACAAAAGGGAGTTGGCTTGAGAGAGAGAAGGGTAAGGTGGAGATTTTGATCCTTAAGAAGATGAAATTCTTTGAATATTCAATATAAAATATGAAGGCTTCTCAAGTGATGGAAGGCTAAGCGGCAAGTGGTTGCGGACGGCGACACCCGACGGACACTCTCTTCCAAGTTTAGATTTTAATGTGTAATCTCTTTTTTTGAATTTCTCTTGAACCTATATTTTTGAATGAATCTGTTTGTTTTATTTCTTAAATATATTTTCAACAAATTTGATTTGACCATTGTTACATCTATAAAGTAGAACAATTGACTTCGCTATTTAAAATTCTTTGGTGATGTTTTGTCATTGAGCATAGCGAATTCAATTAGGTTCAATTACTTGGAGGTATTTAAGTAATTGAATCACTTCTATAGGCGGGACAAAAGTCATATTGAAGTCTTAAATATGGCGTCTTTTCAAATTTGAGTGTAAACCTGGGGGTCCTTGGGGGTACATTTAGGAATTTAAAATAAGAAATATTTTTTATATACAAGGAAGAGGGGAGTGTCAGAGAGGGTGAAGCTTGTCTGCGACTGCTATTTTTATTCTTGATTTCAAACCCACATTATCTTTCCTTTAAAATTATTTACGTTTAGTATTTAATTAAAATTTTATTTTCAAATTTTTAATCAAACCCCCATTTTCATTTCATTAAAAACAAACAAAACAACAAAAGTGACAGTTTCACAACTCGAACTGCAACCTCCTCGAGAGACAGCCCTGTGGTCACCACTGTGCTACATAAAAAGGGAAAATATTGATTGAGGATTTCACGACAAAAACGCTAACATCAAAAATATTTATAAATATAATTCTTAACTATAATGATTTCATATTAATATAATTATTCTTCTATTAAAATGATGTTATCATTATATAATTCTATATTTCTACTCATTTATTAGTATAAAATGTTCTTATTTGGGTCGGTTCAACCACTACATGAATGATACTAACCAACACCATCATTTTCATCATAGATGAGTAAAAAGACATTAATACTGGTAATATATGATTTAAAAGAGTAATTCATGTTATTAATATAATTCTATAAGGGTGAAAAAAATGAATGTTCATTATAAAGTAACTCATTATCTGTAAATTTACACAGAGAATACTCGTTAAAAATTTTATTCCCACGAACCATTCCCATACATTTCATAAAATGGTCATGGAACTATATAAATCATTGTATAACAATTATTAAACTACCTTTAATAATTTTGGAATGATTAACTTTTTATAAAATAATTATGATCGACTTTTCTATTACAAAACTTGTTCAAAATAATCAAAATTATTAACATCTAATGATGAAAATAAACAATAAATAACTAATATTTGTGTAATAAATGATTATAATTGAATAATATAAATGGTAATATATATAAATAAGGATACATAATAATTTATTAATATGTTTTTCTATATTACATAGAAGGTTGAAGAACCTTTATGTAATTCAGGAGTAAAGGTAAGGGTTTCTTTTCTAATCTCACATTGAAATCGAGATTATTTATGCCTAGGATTCCATCAAAGTAAATTATATGATATTTCTCTCTAAAACCTCACATATTTTCTTCTACTATTTTGGTTTACATGACTCCTTACTATTTCACATCTATTTGGTTCACAATTCAATTGAAAGGATGCATGTAAACAAAGACGACCTTATATTTTTTGGTATGCATCTTTCTCCTCAATGTCCATATTTTTCATATTCATTTATGGATGTATTTATTCTAAATTATTTTATTGGTTAAGGTCATTTTATATTAAAATTTAATTACTTTTAAAAAAGTTTGAAAAAAAATATTTTTTAATGTTTTCCACATGGTCTATTTTTCCCACCATTTTTTTAGTTTTTTACAAATCTTCTTTTTCCAAGTTCCCATTATTCTTCAAAGTAACTTTTATTTACATCACCAGTCTTTTTAAAACCAATTATTTGTATTTTTTTTAAAATTTATGGAAACCTAATGGAGTTTTCTTTTAATTTTATAAGAAACTTTCTATTTCTCTTATAAATTTCTTTTCTTATATTCCAATATCCTTTAATGTTTCTTATGTTTCAATTAGGATATGTTTAAGTAGAATCATATATTTTCTTTTTCTAGATTATTAATTTTTATATCATGTATTGATTATTATAAAACCCATTTCATTCTCAGGGGTAAATTATACTATGATGTAATTATGAGTGATTTCATGCTCATGGGAACACATATATATGGTTTTTTATTTTGTGATAGGTGGACCTAGAATTATATAGTCTTCCAATGAATTTGATTTTATATCTCAGGACATGACATGTTAAGGACTAGGGAGTGAACCCAATACACTATGTGACTCTTTCCACTAAGTTTATTATAATGGTAAGTGAACCTTATAATAATCCGTGTTGTTATGGGCTAAGAAACTTGGAAGAAGTTTGAAATTTTTATTTAAATCTGGGTTTATTTCAATAATTGGGACTCTGGTTGGGATAATGAGAATTGTAACATCTATAGGAGATGTTTTTGTAAATGTGTTAAGGAAAAATAGATGTATCAGGTGCTCAAGTGAGTGTTGGAGTGGGGTAGAGGTCATTGCCTATCCTTTTTTGTTTTGGATTCAAACTATCTGTCACACTGTGATCCTTCAGTTGTATTGTGATGTTATATAGCGGGGGTGTGTTATGACCAAGAGAACTAGGGCCACACCATGAGGCATGAGGCCCCACACTATTGTGGGCATCACATCGTGAGGCACCACAGTGTTACATGTGTTACACCATATAGGATTCTAGGGTTTTTCCATGAAGGCCAAGGGTCTTAGAGGTTGGTTCTTCCACATGGAACGTCACACTGTGACCCTAGGGGGTTTCACCAAGATAGTGTTTGTTTAGGGGTGGGTCCTTTTCCTAGAGTGGTCATACCATGACCCAGTAGGGGTAATTTTGTGATGGAGGTAGGCCAAGGTCTAGTCCATTTATCAGGGAGAGATATCGTACTGTGACCATCTAGCTGGGTAGTTTTTTAGAGGGTTAGGAGAGACTTTTTGGGGGATTCTAAATTAGAAACCCCTTAGGATTTCTCTTGGTGGATTCATGAGTGGTGGAGGCCAAGATCCTCCCCCCTTTTCCCCTATCATGTATCCACTTCAATACCTATCATTTGAAATAGGTTCATCATGTAAATTCAAGGTTAGATTGACCACCTTCTCCTCTTTATTCTCTTCCTTTTTTCCTTTGATATTGGTTTTCCCAGTTAAGGTTTATGTGCCGCTTGTAGAGAGGTCTCAAGAGAAGGTATTCAAATAATAATTTTTTATTAGTTTAAGGTATGTTTCCCCATATATTTATTTATGTTTTTTGGTGATTTCAGGTGAAATTAGTTGTTAATTCAGATATTTAATTTAGATATTGTGTGTGTCTTAGGTCTAGGATTGTGTTGTGAGTGGATCACACCATATTCATGGTTTCAGTGTTGTGAGGTCATCAGGTGAGTTTGAAATTGATTATTTCATTTGGTATTTTAGTTATAAGATTTGGTTTTTTAATTTGATGGTATTTATTAATGTTATATGTGTTTATGGACTTAGAGGAGGCCAGTATGATCTTGGGATGGATTTACGGATCACTAGTTAAGGTAGGAGTTTATGGATTTCATCTGTCTCTTACTCGTTTGGTGGGTTTTCTTTTCAAATTACATCAATATTATTATTTTTTAACATTTCACATGCTTTGGGCAGTCCCACCCATAAATTGGGACAAGCTCGTGTTGGGAAAATAGTCATTAGAGACTGCATGCCTTGTTATATGGTTTGATGGTAATGCATTGGTCAAAAGAGTATTAGCATTCCTATTTGTAATTTTATTGGGTGCGTGATCTCAATTAAAAAAAGAGTTTTCCTTTTTAAATTTTTATTTTAAAAGGGGGTTTGATTTGAATGGGGATTTCAGAGGAAAAGTGGTAATTTGAGAAATGGTTGTTTGAAATGGTATTTCAAAATGGTTGAGAGTTTTTTTATGGAATGTGTTTGGGGGATTTTGGATAAGGGCATAGTAGGGATAAGATTAAATGTGGTTCCTTTATAAATTATCTGTGAATAATATTTTGTTTGGTTTTAGAAATGAAATCCAAAAGGGATTGGTTTAGTTTTTTTGGTCCGTTTGACCTCATGTGAGAGATTTCATATTTTATAAAGCATGATTACTTTTATGTGCTTGATGGTTATCATTTCCTAGTGTGATTTTTTTTCATGGTAATTCATGTTATGTGTGTTGGATGGTGACATTGTTTTTGGTATCAAAGTACATGGTTAGTCCAAATAAAGGTTCTTAGCCCCTTAGAGGGTATAAATTGACCTAAGGGGACCTAGAAGATGAATTTACGGTAGAGATGAGAATACTGAGAGGATCAAAATGTTAGGTGTGTGTGAATGATATGTTATTAGGAGTCTATATTGTATGTATAGATGAATAATAAGATGTGTGATGCTAGGTCCCAAGGGACCAATGCCCTAAGCGATGAGCTGGTTAGCTTGTGAGATATGTTGCATACCTTGTTGTTGTATTGTGTGTGTGATAATTGTGTGATTATTTCATATTTTTGTATATTGAGACTAATGGTTGTGATCCATTCCTAAGTAATAGGGTGGTGTATGTGGATAGTGGAACTCCCCTAAGTGATAGGGGATAGTTTGAGATGTTTTGAGACCCCACTCTAAGTGAGAGGGAAATGGTCAAGATGTCAAAAGACCCCACCCTAAGGGATAGGGTAATGGTTAAGATCCTATGGAATAAAATTTTCTTGAGCAACTTGTTACTGTAAGGGACCGCCCTTAGTGAGAGGGTATTGGTTCGTTTATGCTTATTGAATCGTATAATGAAGAAACGATAGTGGTTGATACTTGGTACATTGTGGATGATGTTCAAAACAAGGCCCACCCAAAGTGGGAGGGTAGTATCAAGGCTTGTTATGGAACAAAACATAGAGTCTTCAGGTGTCAGTTGGAATTTGTAGCATGAGTTCACTCATTCATTATAGCATAGAGTCGAAGAAGGTATGGTCTGGTGTTGTGGCGACTTGGTTATCACACAATGACTTGGTGTATATGCCTATATGTGCATTGAACGTTATTTTTCTGGGTGGGTGTGCTTTATAAGAATGAATTTTATACCTTATATGCATGCACATACACTTTATCACAACAACACCCAATATTTTTGAAGCATTGGGGATTCCCACCAGGTCATTAGAATCACACCCCTAACCACTTAAAATAAATTAGTTTCTATATGCATGGATAAAACTTCCTGTTTTATTTCAAGGAATAGGTATTACTTGGAGATAAAAACATGGTTTAGGTCTATATGGTTATGGAGGACATGTATTAGGTATGTTGATTTATGTTAGTTGGGTCAAAGGCTAGTTTATATTTTTATTTATTGTTCCACACTTGTAGTGGATAGTGTTCCATTTTCTATTTATATATGATAACTATTTTATTTGATACTTTCAACTACTACTCCATTATGTTTTGATGTATTGTATATTTTTTTTTTCTGTTTTCTATTATAGACTATGAGGACCCACTTGGATCCCTATTTATTTGTCTATAGGCTTGGGGTTGTTCATTATACGAGTAGGTTATAATGATTTTTCAGTAGATTCAGGCATAACCCTTAGGCCTTATTTTTTAATAAATAGTATCTATATGATTGCTTTAGGCCCTCAACACTAGTCTGAACCCTCTAGAGTATAGGGAGGCACACTTGAGGTCATGTGAGGACCCCCTCTCGAGTATCATTTATGAAATCTATGTCAGGTCATTACAAAATGGTATCAGAGCATGTTTTAGATAGGATAATTCTAGTTATAGGTGGAGTTAGATTGTGGGAACTCAGGAGTTCGATTGACCTCATTCCTGGATAGCATGACATTGGTTGAAACCTTAGTTATTAAGGGATGTCTAGTATTGGGACTAGAAACTCTAGGATGAGTGAGGTATTGGACTAAGATTCCCAAATTGGGATAGAAGAGACTCAAGATGAGTTTTATCTCTCATATGATGTCTAATGAGTTGTTCATGCATCATGATAGTGGCATGCTTAGGGCATGATACACACACCTATTCATGGTGTTTTTTACATGTTTTATTATTGGTTTCCACTATTAACTAAAAAATAATAATATAATCAATTTTTTCTCGATTTCATTATAAGGTGTGATTAGGTTAATATTGATTTGAGGATCATGTTTGTTTGATTGTGATTTTTATAGTTCAAATTCCATAAGGAAATTATTTTTAGGATGGTTGGTTTTTTAGAAAAACCCATCTTTGAAAATAAAATTCATGGGGTAGCTTGAGGTGTGTGTGAAATGATTTTCTAAGTTTGTTTTATTTGAAAAATCTAGTTAAACTAGTGATTTTGAAATAATTAGGAGTTTTTTATTTTGAAAAAGATATGGGTAAAAATGTTTTGGAAATTGAATTTCAAATGGTTTTTAAAATTGGTTTTCAAATTGTTTTTGAAATAGGGATTTATTTTTTAGGAAAAGGACCAGATATGATAGGGATTTTAGTGATTTTGGTTTTGGGTGAAGACCCTTGGAGGCCAAGTAATGTTTTAAAAATACCAGTGAGTTTTGGTGCATGTAAAATTATTTTAGTTGGTCTTAATTAAGAAAACAGTACATGTATACAACATGTTTTCCTTGATTTTGTTTAGTTTTGTCTAGGAATGGTTCAAATGTTTAAATTGTGTGATGATATGATATGAAATGTTTTCTTGGAACCACCAAGTGAGTTTGGACCAAAGTAGAAGAGAGTTTTTGTTTAGGTTTTCATGGCTAGTCATACAAAACAGAGTTGGATCTCATCCATTTATAAGTATTCCAGACACTTCATTTAATGAAGATAAATGGATATGCTAATAATACTAGTTAAAAACCATAAGTTATAATTAATCAGGTTTTTCTTCATTAAACACTTAAATGAAGGTTCCATATGCCTTAAATAATGCATCTCATAGATGAAAACCAAAGTAAACCACGAGGGAGCTAACATGGGGGATTAATGCTTCTCAAGCATGTGTATTATAAAGATTTTCATACCATACAACATATGAAATATAAGATTCCCAATATTTATTTATAATACACATATTGTAAGTTAGGATATGAAAATAATTCACATCGTACCATAAGATCCATGTATTTTTAAAATACAACTCATACCCTTTTAAGTTCATATCAATGATAATGTAGGTGGTGGCATGAAAATCACATTTTCATGAACCTTACAATATATCCCAATTGTTAAATATGATTTCCCAAATTCATCTCCTATAAATGGGTCTTTATGGTGTATATCTTCTTCACTATTCCACTTGCACTAAAGCTTATAATAATTTTTTCTATTCCACCTTATATCATATCATAGATGATAACTCATGAAATCATATCCAAAAATATTTTGGATATATTCACAAACATTTTCGAAAAGATATCATCAAATATCACTATGTATCAGATCATATATAACATCTTGTCAATACCCATCTAAAACTCCTTTATATTAAGCACTAAAACACTTTTAGAGTAACACTCTGTGTCAAACTCAATCCTCATTCAGTCAACAACAAAGTGTGACCCAGTTGGACTTCATAGAATTTACAAAAAAATGAAGCATTGGATATATATATGTAAGGAAAGAGTGGCCACTATAAAAGTGCCAATTCTAATCAAGCTATAAAGGGATATAGTGTAATCTCTAATAAAAACATGAATCTTTATACTTATTTACACCAAATGCATCTCATGTTTGAAATAATTCTCATACATTTCCATTTTCCATGACATCGAGTGACCATGGGACATGGTAAATGTCAATACCATATATCCAACTCATACATTATTAATTCTATGAGTATATACTGACATGGTTAGTGAATACATCACATGTCATTCAACTTTATAGATGATAACATCATATTACCTTTATTAGAATAGATAAGAACATTATATGTATTATCTAGCTATGGTCATGCACTCCCAAAATATCTTAATTGAGGGCCCATATATCATATTCATCATACGAGAGGAAAAATACCATATTATTTTATCTCCAACTGATGAAATAATTAGCAATATACCAAACCACCCCCAATTATCTAAGCTACAATGGCTTGTGTAAGAAAGGTATCGAAGTATGTAGTTTTTCAAGTTAGGTATCTCACTAACCTTAGGTAATGGGACTAAATATGATCTATCTATACCTATAATACTAGAGACATAGTGTATGACACTCCATGTGGCACAAATAATGGTTCATCAAGTGTATAAAATAGAACCCTTTTCTTGTGTCTCATGATCATATTTAAAATATCATATAAGAATCCTACTCATACTAATATTAACATTCTATAATAATATATAATTATCCTTAATTACCATCGATTAGGGATAAATCAAAGTCATACTTGGGAGGTTAATTATCATTTCACTTCATGAAATGTATATCTATATATAAATTTATACATCCAATGTGAAATAATAATAACATGGAGATATCCTTTAATGTGATACATTTTATATTCTTAAACCTCTTTTAAGAATAACTAACAAAATCCAAAATAAGCATCACTATATCATATCATATATAAAATACTTCCAAATTATCCTTATGTATGATACAAAGGTTGGGGTTCTTTTAAATAAATAAATCTATATATAAATACTTCCACATATCTATGTGACCACCTAATAAAAACCCTCCCAGTAAACTCTTTAGTGAGAAAAATCTATAAAGAAAAAATTTAATAATGGTGAGATTTAAGAATCATATTCTCAATGTTCAACTCCTTGAACATATTCAAACTCATTAACTCCACAACATAAAATTTTATTATGAAAACTTATATTGTCTACATATAACCCTTTTTAAGTTCAATATCATCATACTTGGAATCCAATTCTATAAAATATTTTCCTTGAACTCATCTACATTTAAACATACTCACACTAGCTTATTAGACACTATATTCTACTCAGAATATCATGCTAAGATACACAAACTCCTTTGTATAGGAAATAAATCACATTTCCTCTTAGTAGGAATGTTTAACAAATAAAATTTGTTTCCACATAATATATGGTATTCTATGTGTTTGGATAATTTTCCTCTAAAAAGAATATTATTTATAAAAATATGCCATTGGTGGGTGGTGGGATCATTTTCTATCATATTTTAACAAACATTTGTATAAACACTTTATCCTAGATAAAACTTCATTATCCTAATATCCTTTTTAAATCATGTTATATAATTTGGTGAATTATAAACCCAGTTTATAAAATTAATCATCTTTTTTTATGTATAACAACTCTTTGATAATGAAAAAATTCTCTTTCAACATAATAGAAATGTGATGAAGACACACATCCATTATATATATTTTCTCGGGATTCCTTAACACTCAAATCTTTGATACAAAAATTATTTGTCTAATTTATTCTATGAAAACTTTAAGATTTAACACTTACTATTTTTTTTAAAAAACCTATATATTTAAAAAAAATTAATGTATAAGTTTGGCATCACATACCATTCAAAAATAAAGATGCAATTTCAATAATATCAACACCTAGTATGGATATTCCATAGAGTTTTTTGTGGAAACAACATGAGTCACAATGACATAAAGAAACAACTCACAGAAGAGTAAAAGGGGAAAAAGAAGAAGAAGAAGATCTTGGACACAGTTATTTACATGGTTCTATAAATGATCCCTATGTCCCCGGAGATGTATAATTTCATTATGATTCGGGATCACATTTTTTATAGTGAGTTATAGGGTTCTCAATCACTAACTAAACCCTAGCCTGAAATGGTCTATAAAAGGAGGAAGATGATCCATTGTTCCACAAACTGTATAGGAAGTTCGCATTGCTACAATGAAAGGTGGACACCTAAGAAAAAAGTGCTACAATGTCTAGTGAATGTAAGTCCAAAGATATATAGTATTGTTGACTCAAAAGTTCTCACTACCGCTGTGCCTTATCGGTGTCGGTCGATCAACTCTACTATAGTGGTCAGAGATGCTACAGTCCTGGAAAATTTGGCCTGAGGGCCTTCATCCCCCAATCCCCCAGAGCAGGGGCGCATTTCCTCCTACAACCCTCAATGAGATCACCATGGAGCTTGACCTATGTAAGTGGCAGTTTGGTGCATAGTATGGGCCTTATGCATTCAGCCCAATCATCATCCGAAATGGATCGGCCTACACCAATCCAAAAAATTTCAAAATCCCATTCAAGTATCTTGAAAAATTATATCCCATGTAATCATTAATCCATCATGATTTTACCATTGTATTTCAATGAGCAAGACTTCATATTTTAATAATCATCTTTAGACTCTCCAACAAACTTTTCTTCTCCCAGTTTGAACTTTTACTCACTTGTATTATCTATACCACGTCGAAACCTAAACATTATATTCCTCGTACATCTATTCATAATACTCTATAATTTTTTTAAAATTTTATTTAACTCAATAACATTTTCATAAAAATTCCATAAATGATAATTGAATTAATTCTTTAACAAAAATAAGCCTAATAGGAAACCTTTAGTTTCATAGAGTCAGTAGCATACTCAATCATATTAAGTTTATGAGTGGAGAATAAAATTCCCTAGGTTATTTTTCACCAAATTATTTTGAAACCCTAAGTGAGTCATTTAATTCTTCTCAAGAATCTACATTCACTTGTTGAGAAACTTCAACAATTCTTTACATAGGAAGGTATTACTTTAATACATAGAAATTTTATTACATAAGAAATTTTCATAAGTTACCAAACATAAGAGTATCTTACATTAAGATTCTACTTCTCAAGGACCAATAACAAAGTTAAAGTTGATGATGATGATGATATTATCTATATTTTTTTATCATATAAGTATCATGTTTTAATACCATTTAATAAGGACTTTTATTAAATGATATACCACTAAAATGATGACATGTTTTAAACTCATCATATCAATTAATGATCCAAGATCCTATTTCATCCTAACTTACATCAATTTGAGCACATAAATGAGCCATGAATATATCTAGTATACCAAACTTGTCAATAATATCATATATAATTTAAGATATTCAATAAAATAACTCTTTTTACAATCCATAATTTGGATAAAATTAACTCTATTTACTTGGTATCTTAATCGTTAGGGTTCCTCATCTAAGTGAAACTCAAAGAAAACTCAAAGAATAAGGCACTTAACAATCAGGGTCACCTCATTAACTTATTTACTTACACAATATAACCCATGGAAACCAAGCTATTAGGGTCACTGGTATAAAATGATTGAGGTATTGACAAGTGATGGTTTAGAGGGAATCTCACACTTAGTATTTGAAGGGGATTCTTAAGTAGATATATTCCCTAAATCACCATTTACTTGAAATTAATTTTGGGGAAATATTATTCGATGATTGATCCATATCATAAGGGGAATGAAAATTTGTTTTTCATGACATAACATTCATTATTGTATCCTATGATTGAGGTAATTATAAAGTAGGCATGAAAATGGTATTCATGCAAGTGCCTTTTACTACGTTCACAATCGTATGGTACGATTTAGGTGTCATAATGCTTAAATTATGCATGAAATATGATTTCATGCATACTACCTTTTCATGGAAAAAACATAATGGGTGATAATAATATTTTAAGAAATTATATTATGATAACATTCCATGGCCTTTCCCTGAATCATATATTGTGATTAATTTATCAAGAAAACACTATCTGTTTAGCATCTAAATTTTAAGAGTTAATTGATCTCCAATTAATTTTTTCATTAAAAGATCTATTACATGCGATGTTGGATTTTAATTCATGCATATAATGAATGAACTGGATAATACACTAAATAATTTGTTATAATGCATGAGTTAATAATTTCTTTATTAAGGATAATCCTTTGGAATATTTAAATGCCACTTCCATGAGATAATAGTAGGTTTTATTCCCATTCAAAGTTTAGATGAGACTCCCAAACCCTAAAATATCTTCTTCTTCCTTAATTATGATCAAGGTACCAGCACATTATGAAGGGAAGAGGATCTCATATGAATGTCATGCAATCTAGTTATACTATAGATTTATTTATGGAGAAAAGATGCCGTTTGGATTTCTATAGTGATCTAAAAAAAATTATGATGGTTTGATGATTATACAGTGGATTATTCATTGTAAGGTACTCATGGTTTATATTTCTTCATTTCTAGTTTATATATTTTTTAGTTTCAGATGCATATTGTTCATGGGATAATAGATTTCTATGTGTTTTCTCCATTAGATTAAGCATTAATATATTCATATATTTCCTTTAGTGGTATCAGTGCTATCATCCATGTAGTTTGATTCATGAAAATTTGTGATGAAATGAAGTTTATATAAATCATATTTTATATCGCTATCCAATCATAATATATTAAAGTTTATAATTTTATATGGTTTTAATATCACGACATTTGATATAAGATATCATATAACACAATATGGTTTAAATCCATATATTTTTTAAGGGACCTAGCATATGAAACTAGATATAACATTCAATGATATTTCCTCCACTAAGTTTTCAAAAACATATCATCAAACCATTAAAATGATATCATCATCTATTGTTAAAAATTATATGACTTATCATAACTATAATGGTTATATCGATCATAAAATGTGATTGGAAAGAACACTATAGTATATTGTATTCATTAATATAATTATCAATTATAGAGTGTAATTGATACTGATTTCAAGTAGTAACCTACCAGTTTTACTCTATGATGTTCCCAAAATCACAAAATATAGTTTAGTAAAGAAAAATTAATTTTTATTTCTTTTCACTTATGAATTGAATTAATTATTTATATTTTTTTTAAATAATGAAAAAAGATATTTCAGGATATTTTAATATATAAAAGTTTTTTAAAGATTAATTAATTATAAAGGTTTTATGATTAATTAATTAAATGTTTTAAAACATTTGTTATAAATACTAAATTAATATTAGGTGTTAATATTAAAGATAGTTTCAATTTTATATAGAATATATTATACTTTGAATATAAAGTATCTGTATGGAAATTATAAGAGTAATTTATAGAGTTCAAAAATTACAAAGATAAGGAAAAATATAAAGAGTTTATATTTAAATTATAAATAGTTCATAATTAATTAATTTTAAAATTTTCAAATTAAAGCCTTATTTTAGGTCTATCATTTAAGCCACATCAAATATGTTTTGATGAATGATTTAAACAAAAATTTATGTTATATTAATATGTGACATTTAAATTATGTAAAATGTTTAAATAATAGAAAATTGAAATATAATATGTTAAAATAAAATTCCATATAATGACAATGATGTTCATATTATGAATATAAAGAGTTTATATTCAAGGAGTATGTAATGTCTATAATAAATATCTAAAATTATAAATTATTTATGATTAATCTTTGTTTCATTATTTGTTCATAATTTATTGTATCATGTTTTAATATTTAAATATTTAATTTATTTAAAAGTTATTCTCATGTTTATTATTATTTAATATAAATTATTTATATATTGATGTTATATGTATTCTTTAGTTTAAATTGTTTAAACTACTTCTCAGAATTTACCAAGCCCAAAATTACATGCTAGGTATTTTGACATAGGATTTAGTTTTCTTATACTTTGACCTCAGTTTTTAATTGAAGTTTTGATCTTAAATTTAGTTTTTACGCATAGTTTATGCATATTAGTTTTTATTGTTATGATGAGTTGGGTTCTTTCTTGAGTAAAGTCTACCTAGGGAGAGGGACTTGGGATTGGACTACCCACTAATGCAGATGCTTATTCCTTGTTCTAAAAAGGTAAGGGTTTGTCTATCTATCATTCTAGGCTTACTCATGTATATATTTTCAATATCATATAAGTCTAATACTTAACAAGAAGAGTTCATATACCTTATGCATGATATTCATTTGGATATGTGTTGATATGTTTGGATTCTACATTTGGGTGAGTAACACAAACTGTGGGTTTTGTAAAGAGTTAGATGTCAATATGGTTTGGACATATTGATTTGGTGGAGGGAATAAGATTCAAAAACTAAATCATTAGAAGTACGAATACATAAAAGAGAATAATATGAGAGAATATATTGATATTAAATCCCCTTTTAAATACTAAGTGTTAAATTCTTTTCAAGGAACACAAGTCAAGACATCGATCATTCAACCAGGCAGTCTTTGCTAAAGTAAGGCACCCATGGATTATATTTTGTAAGTCATGATGTAAATGTTTATTCCTAAAGGTTAGGTAACCAAATAACACTATGAAATTTTGTAGAAAATTATCTGGGAACCATAAAAGTTAGTATATCATAAGAATATAGTTGGGTTTATCCACTAGTTATATTATACACAAAGTTTTTTACTTAACTATCTAAGATTCCTATATGATATGATTGGGATGACACCTTACCCAAATAACTAAGTGATAAAGCTTAGTTAAATATTATTTTTTCCCACTAATGGATATGATGAGTTTGAAATGGATCATCATTTTAGTGAGATCCCTTTTAATAATATTCATTTTTTAAATGAAAATTAAAACCTGATAATCATATGATAGAATCTTATATTGTAGATAAATAATGTTATCATCAAACTTAGTATTAATATTAATCCTTGTAAATGATATGTTTAATGTTAGAAAATATTATGACTGGTAACTTGAGAAAAGTTCTTATGTACAATGAAAAATTCTATGTGTTAAAGTTATTCAATGAGCAGATCAAGTTGATTTTAAAACATAGTATAATTCACTAAAGGTTTCAAAGGAATATGATGCAGAATAACTTAAGGAATTCTAGTCACCACTCATATACTTAATATGATTAAGTATGATAATGACTTGGTGTGACTAAGATATTTACTTTAGGATTATTCTTGTTTATGAATTCATATTGTTTCCATCTACAAAAATGTTATGACAATATGATTGAATTCAAGAAAATTTCACTCAATATTCTCATGTGTTGAGAATAAATGAACCAAACATATGATGTCTAAATTTTGATGTTGTGTAGACACTATAAGTGGGTAAAAGTTAAAACCAAAAGAAATAGATGTTATTAGAGAGTACAACAATGTTTATTTAGGTATCCAGTCATGGACATTGAAACATAAAGGTGTTATCAGGAATGTAAATGTTTTGGGCATATCTGAAGCATCATGGTTGGAGAATAAAACAAAAAGATATTTTTTTATTCGGTAGATCATTCTCAATACTGTACAAGACGTGAACTCCATGAACAATTTTTTTCCACCAAATATTAACATAGTGAAAATGAAGAACCCTATAGAGGATCTTTTAAATTAAATTTATAATTAATTTATTTAAGATCAAAGAAATGGTTACCTTATCTTCGAAACTTTCTATGTTGAAGATGATGTTGATCTTGCAAAAAGCTTTTTCCGGATTACCCTTGTTTCATTGTAAGTATCCAAGTGTATAATCCCTCTAGTGGTGATTCACACATGATCATTTAATCTCTGAATGATTCCAATTGATTTTTGAGTTTTAGCACAATGAATCAATTGTATTTCATTGTTCATGTTAATTGTTTTCAGTTACTTCAAGCTTAAAAGAATCTATTTAGTCATTCTCATTCTCGTGAGGAATAGAGGAGGAGGAATAGAGAGAGAATTTCATTTTTCACAATGATTCTAAAATATTGACTAACTCTACACAATATATATATCCATCTATTATTGATCTAGGGTTTAGGTTAAAATATTATTTAATTGCATTCTAACCCTTAAATAATATAATAATCATCATCAAGACCCATTCCATATAATAATAATAATATTATTTTATGTTATATGTTAAGTTGTGCAATGATACATATTATTTATCAGCTTGTAAATAAATATCCATCACCAGAAACAATCTTAGCCTGATCCAATTCCTCATCATCTATTGAATACTTGAATAAATATTGAATTAAATATTGTATTCATCAATAAATAAAATAAATAATTTATTCACAATCCGGTAAATAAATATTTATTAAATATTATGATAATAAAAAAAATTATTTTTTAATTACTAAATAATTATTTATTACCTTGTGAATATTAGCTATCAATAAAACTTGAATAAAATTATTCCTTGGTCTTGAGAATAATATTTATTCCAATACTTAAATTCAAATAGAATTTAATCAAGATCAATGGAAACACATAGTGTGTGACCCTCTAGGATTATTTCTCATTGGAATTAGGTGTGCTCAACTAAAGTACAATATTACTGTATAATAATAGGCTAAGTTACCCAAGAGAAAGAACTTAATGTAACAATGTTGGAAACCACATACAAATTCTTACTATATAATATAATCCATTTTTCTCGATATCTCATCAATCAGGATGCACATCTATGTCATCAACCTATATGTTTGATATGTATTTCTTTTACTATTTGAAATAAACATGTCATTACACCATGAACATGGAATTTAATGCGATGATTCTATGCCAATCAAAGGGCCGAGATATTGACTCCCATAAATATAAAAGGGAAAAAAATTCCTTGAATTATCTATTACTATTTTGTCATTCATAACACAACCAATGTACCCTACTTCTCGTGAATACATGGAATCATGGTTTTGGTCAGTAAATCTAAATATGTGATTCATGAAATGAATTAATGATAATCTTAAATTATAAGGGCCATTACACACTCTCATAGATAAGAATATATGATGACACCAAAACATACATAATTCCTACTAGTGGGTCTATTTTTATAATCTCTCATCTCAGATATTACTAAGTATAAACTTCATTTGAAGAAGCCTCATCCACTTACAAGTACTCTCACTTAATAACCTACATACTATATTACCTATTATAGTATGATATCCAATCAAAGAACAATATTTAAGAATATCATTATAGCACTTTAAAGTTATCATCATAGTAGGAAACTTTTATGACCTTATCAATGTGACAGATAACCTAGGACATTATACATTAAATTAATCTAAAACAATGAATAATATGTAATCATATATTTTATTAATTTTCAAATGTTTGAATATACATGTAACTAAATTACAATCAGTTGATTCTAAAACACTAACTCTAAAAAACTCCCACTTGGACTAGAGACAACTGTATATAATTTTTAGTTTACTAGACCTCACATGATTATTAGGTTTTTACTGAGTTAAATATTTAGTCAAGGGGTTTACCAAATTTGTTTCCATGTATATTATACTCACTGTAACCTTGCCTCTATAAGAAGAATTCATCAAAGGATGATACTTATAAAGTATATGCTTCATCAACTAATATGATATTGGATCCTAAGTGAGACACACCACTAAAGTATTATCACAATATAGTGTGATATGATATTTACTTCTAGGTACCACATTAATCTCTTGGATGAATTTTCATATCCATACTACTTAAGCTGGAATATACTATGAATTTATTGTAAAATCAGCAACTACGTCCTTCTTTGAGCTCTTTAATCTCACAAAACCTCCATTAAAAGTGAATATGCATCACATATATGATTTCTGATCATCTTGATATATTTGGAAACTATCATTTACATATCCTTTGATGACTAGTTCCTCATCTTCTATATAGACTAGAAACATATCCTTAGTAAACCTTAGATACTTAAGTATAGTCTTGACTATCATCCAATGGCGGTCACCATGGTCATCTTGATATCTTCCCACCACACTCAAGGTGTTTCCAACATATAACCTAGTATATAACATAATATACATGAATTCACCAATCACTGAATCATATGGAATCCTTACCATTATTTGTATTTCCTCTTGTGTCTGAGTAAAAATTTTCCTAGAAAGATGAATGGAATGTGACATTGGTAATAATCCTTTATTGGATTGTTCCATACCGAACCTATTCAATATCTTTTGAATATTTGTACCTTAACTTAGGTAAAGCAGTATCATGGATATATCATGATGGATATGTATCCCAATAATGTTTGTTTCCTCACCAAATTCCTTTACAAGGAAGAATTTATTCAACTATGCCTTAAAAGACTATAAGATCAATATTTAATTTACAAAAAGTAATATGTCATCAACATATACTATTAAGAAAACTTCTACACTCCTACTAAACAATTTATAGACATAAGGCTCACATTAATTCTTTTTAAAACCAAATTTTATTATGGAATCATCAAACTAAATTTTCCATAACCTGGATGCTTTATTTAATACATAAACGGATCTTCACAATTTTCAAACTTTGTTGGAATACATTGGAGTCATAGAACCGTTAAACTATGTCATATAAACATATTCTTGAAGTTTCCCATTAATGAAGGTTGTTTTGAAATCTATTTTCCAAATCTCATAGCCATGGATATACATAATGTCAAGTAGAATTATGATAGATTTTAGCATAGAAACTGGTGAAAATTTTTCTTCATAGCCAATGATTTTTTGTTGTTTAAACCCTTTTAAAACAATTTACACTTTATAGGTACCGAATTTCCCATCCATGTATATTTTAAACTTGAATACCCATTTAAAACCAATGGGATTTACATCCACTAGAGGATCTACTAAAATCTAGACTTGGTCTTGGTACATGGAATCTATTTCAAAATTCATGTCTTATTTCCACTTGGAAACATCTATAACACTTACTAATTCCTTTTAGGTTAGATCATCATTATTATCAACTAATATGATTCACCATCCTCGATGACTATAAAACCATACCATTCTGCTTCTCTAACCTCTCTTGTACTCCTATTAAGTAATTTTATCTCTATAAAACTTTATTCTATGGGGCTTTGTGGAATTTGTTCCTATTCCAACTCTTATGTACATTAAGCCTCAAATTCATCAATTTATATCTCTCTCCCACTATATCTTTTAAATATGTGCACCCTCTAAAGGAATATGGCATGTATTTCCACTATAATATTTTTTTATAAGGGTTCATATAGGTAATAACCCCTTGTTTCTTTGGTGTATCCTATAAAGGTAAACTTTGTTCCTTAAGAAGAAATCTTGTTACATGAAGAGGCCTTAAAAAAAGGTCCACAACCCCACACATGTAAATTCAACAACATGGTTTTTTTGCAACTCCAAAATTCATATGGAATACCATTTATCAATTTAGTTTACACTTAGTTTAGTATATGTGCTACTATCTATAATGTTTATCCTCAAAAGGATAATAAAAGATTCACATGACTCATCATTGATCTCAGCATGTCTAACAAGGTGTCATTCCTCCATTCACTTACACAATTCCATTGGGATTTATAAGGTGGATTGAGTTGAGATAAAATTACAAAATATGATAAATAATAAATAAAGTCCTAATTAAGATATTCTCCACCACAATCTAAATAGAGTTTCTTAATCTTATTACCAATTTGGTTCTCAAAATCATTCTTATATTCCTTGAATTTGTAAAAGGAATATGACTTATACCTCATCAATTAAACATATCCATATCTAGTAAAATAATTAGTAAAAGTTATAAAGTATGATTACCCACCCCTTACTTCAATAAGAAATGCTATACATGCGTATTTATAAACTAATTTAGAAATATATTTGTCCCTTTCACCTTTTCCACTAAATGGGGATTTAGTCATTTTTCTTTATAAACATGAATCACATACTCCAAGTGGTTTTAGTTCAAAAGAATGTAAATATCCATATTTGTGTAATTTAGTCAAATGATTTTCATTTACCTGACCTAGTCAGTGATACCAAATATAGGTGTGTTATGAATTATTTGAAGTAGTTTCAATATCAATTTCCATTACTCGATTCATGTAATCCAAAAAATAAAGACCATTATTTAAATGTGACTTACCATAAAAATGAAATCCTTATAAAATAAGCAATATTTATTCCCAAATTTAAAAATAGATCTATTCATATAATGTTTGGATACAAAAATAATGTTTTTGGTAATGGATGGAACATAATAAAAAAACATTCAAAACCAAGACCATTCTCATTGGGAATGTGAGGTAGTAGTCACATATTGCTACAACAAGTTTAACTCTATTTTATGATCATAGATATACCTTCCCTCCGTTAAAAATTCTAAATCTACTTGGTTCCAATATTTTAATACATATGTGAACAGCACAATATGTATCTAATACCCAATTTGTAGAAATAGATAAATTACACTTGATAACAAACACACATGAAGATTCCCCTTGCTTCTTTGGATGGGCATAGTTTTTCTTCCAATGGTCCTTCTTGCCACATGCAAAAAAATAGAATATTGTTCCCTTTCATATCCCTTGATATTTCTACTCTTGTAAGGTAATTGTGAATAATATTTGGGATTAGATATCTTTACTTTACATTTCTATTTAATCACTATAAGAACAGAAGGGTTTTTGTTCATTGTCTCCTTATTTACTTCATGAAGAAGAGTGGGAAGATCTGGGAGATACTTTAAAATGTTGTTTATGTTAAAATTTTAAAAAATCTAGATAATATCTAAGGGAGTGATGCAAGAATGAGATAAGTGAATAGTTTATTAGGAAGTTTAAACCCTATAACCCCTAAGCACTCAATATATAAAATGAGATTGAATACATGAGGCTCAGTTAGATCACCCTCTCCAAGCATACTATGGAAGAGCACATTGGATATCTCAAACTATTATTATCTTGATCTATCATGGTATAAACCAAAAAGATACTTGATCATGCTATAAGAATACATGTTTTCATGAGACATCATGAGTTCAATTTACATGGATGAAATCCTCAAACACTGAATATCGACTATGTCGTTCATGTTTTAATAATAGAAATCAAAATAATCATCACTTGTGTCCTTTTCAAGAGGATTAGGTAGTGAGTATTATACCATATAAGATTTATATTCATGTTGAAACACAACTTGAAGGTTTTTATACCATTCTTGGAAGTTACTTTCAGTAATGAGATGATTTTTCTCTAATATTGATCGTAGGGATAATGTGGATGATGAGATTTTCATTATTCTACAATTTAAAAGAGAAAATTATTAATATTTTCCTTGATTACAAATTATGTGAGAAATTATAATGATTCAACCAGATTCAACCTAATATTTCACTCAATCCAGCCTCCCATAAGGTATGAAGTATGTTCCTGGTTTCCATGGGATGATGACAATCACCGTGCATAACCAAATATTACATGGGAATGGTTTCTCTACTAGTAAAACTAGAATAAACCATACCTAAAATGTGATGGACACACCTATGTAATCAAAGTCAGCAACACAAGATAATCAGATACCATAAATAATGACATACATCAAATACAAAGCATACTATAACTGAGCATATACATGGTACCTCAAAAGTAAAACCCAAAACTAAAATGAATGGGTTCAAGACCGAACAAGGCCCACATATACATCCCAAAAGATAAAAAACCTCAAATGAATCCATATGATTCAATCCCTATAAGAACAAATATCCTCCACAAAACACTGGAAAATTTTAATAAAGAAGATAAAACCTAGAACACAATGCCCTTTACTTTAATCATGTAATAAAAAATAAAATTTGAAAATGCATAAAGGAATAAGAAGGGTTTGAGGCACAAATGCTAGTAGGATACCACCTTGAATATATTTATTTATTTTACCCATTCAAACCAAAAAATTAGTTTGAATAAATTTTCAAAACTAAATCACTTTGAAAAAATACCATTTTCAAATAAACCTTTGAAATCCATTCAGTTTTCCACATCAAATAAAACTGGTTTTCCAAAAAAAAAATGCCAACATGGATCAAATAGATAAACAAGTTTCAAGGCTCAGTATTCTCAACACGTCTACAAGGTGTAATAAAATATGAGCATTATATGAACAACATGTAATCATATCAATGAAAAATGGGCATAATATATCTCATCACATCAAAATGGTACCAAACAATACATAATGCATATAATCCAATCTAGTATGAGTAATGAACACATAAGTCTTTAACCATAAAGACTATCATGAGTGAGTACAAAAGTTTGCTAACTAGATGAGAAAATGGAATCTCGCATAGTCTTCCACAGGATCAACATGGAAACTCCTATGGTCATTCTTCCTAAAGGCTCTTATCGTCCTCTGGAAAACAAAATAGAAGCTCACACAGTCATCCCTCTAATGTATCACTTGGGAAATTAAAAAAAAACAAAATGGAAGCTCGCACGATCTTCCCTCCAAAGACTTACAATATCTCTTGAAAAAACCCCTTACCCACACCCCAGTAATCCCATGTTCTACTCTATGACAACACATCCACAAGTGTCTATATCAAACAAGCTATAACATAAGACATTTTATAAACAAACATGCCCAATTTTATCAAAAAACTTTTTTCAAGGTAAAACATTTCTAAAATTACTTTAGAAATCATTTTAGAATCACAAAACCTCTGTGAGCCATTTTATCGAACACTAGGTGGGCATGCAGGCCACACCCATTTGGAAAACCCCACTTTAAACCCCAATTTTCCAAGAAAATATATTATACACATCAAACATAGAATAAAAACCAAGAATAAATCTTTTAAATATAAATTTAATCAAAATAAACCAAAGGTGATTAGAAATTTAAAGGTATTCCATGAAAAAAAAGACCTTAAATAGAGACACCTACCATGAATTTGGTCCAAAGTTTGTCTCTCTTAATGATGACCACCCGGAAAAGGAAGAACAAGGCCTCACACACCTAAGAAAAAAATAAAACAAACTGAATACACCATTATACACCCTATATTCATCCAACATCGCCCCTAGGGTTACACATCTCCATGGAAATGGAAGAATAAACAAGTAGGGGGATGGAGGAAGAAAATATAAAGAAAGAGGCTTACTTTAAGCCAAAACACGAAGATATCCAAGATAAATCCACCAAGGAATAGGGGAAGAAACTATAATCCAAGGGAGAGTGGTTGTGCATGATGGCAGGAGGAAAATAGTTTAAAAAACCTTAAAAATAGATATGGGAAAAAGGAAAAAACAAATTTTTTAATTGAAATGAATTGGATACACGGTTAGGAAAACCATGCACTAACCTTACGAGTGCAACTGTCCACCCAAAAAGTGACACATGGTTTCCCTTAGGTGTTGTACTGTTTGGAAAATAATTCCAAAACCATGTAAAACTGCACTATCACCCTCTGTATCCTACTCGCATGGTTAGCTGCATGGTTTAACAAACTATGCGCTAACCATGATCCTGGACTATTTCTAAAAAAAAAATCCATTTTCTAATCTCGACACATGTGAAATCCAAGAATTTATCAAGAGATAAATAAACCTCAAAAGAAAACAAACCAGTGACTTAGTGGGTGTCACAAACTCCCCACTATGTCACTTTATTCCACCATAAAGTTATCAGTATCCATTAGAAGAAAACATGTGAGGCCACTGATCCCTCACCCAACCTTCCCACTCCCACGTCTCATGTTTATCACCACCATACTACCAAATCACACATGCCAATGTGATCATATTCCCATAGAGCACCTTGTTCTAAACATCCATGATATAAACATGCTACTCCATAATGGTGGCATCATGTTCTAACTCCAAATCGTCCTATTCTAACATATGAAGTGGATATTGATAGTATCTATTCATATTGGAGACATAAAATACATCATGGATCGAGTCCATCCATGGTGGTAGCTCCAATAGGTTGGATACCTTCCCAAGATTCTCCACAATAATAAATGACCCAAAATAACGTGGTTCCAATTCCCCTTACTTTCCCAAATAAAGATGACCTAGTTGAAAGAATACTTATAGAAACTTCTTATCACCAACCTGAAACTCTAATGGACAATGATGATGGTAAGCATATGACTTTTGTAAAATCTGAGTTGTCCCTAACTATTTTTTAATCATCCCCACTTTTCTTGGTCATCTCCTCGATGAGGCTTGTTTCAACCAAGGAACACTCACCTACCCCATCCCATAACAAAGGGGATTGGCATATAAACCCATAAAATTCCTCAAATGGGGAAATAATTATTGAGCCATACCATTTTTTTATAAGAAAAATCATCCAACAACAGGTGATTTCCCCACAAACTTTTAAAATTAAGCACATATGCCTGAAACATATCCTCATAAATTTGGATAGTCTACTCAGACTAGACATCCACCTATGAGTGATACGTAGTGCTCAATTTCAATTGGGTTCCCAAATCCTCATGTAGTCCCTTATAAAAACAATATGTAAAACAAGAATTCATATATAATACTATCGTTGAGGGAACTCCATGAATCCAAAATATTTCTCACACATACAGGTGTTTGAGGTCCTCTACCTTCATCAAATCTCTAATGGGAATAAAGTGGGATGATTTAGTTATATGATAAAAAATTACCCATATTGAATCCTTCCCACTTGTATTATGAGATAGCCTGATCACAAAACCCATAGATATTTCCTTCCACTTCTACACAGGAAATGGAAAGGGCTACAATAAATCAACTGGTCTCTGATGTTTTTCTTTGATCCTCTAGTTGGTCAAGTATCTGAAAACAAAGTTTTCTACAACATGTCTCATCTCAGACCACCAATGCTAACCTCTCAATTCATAGAACATCTTGGTTTCCCTAGGGTAAATGACCTAACTGGAATGATGTACCTCACACATTATCTACTGCCTCAAGTTCAAAGGAAAAAATACCTACTTCTAGAAGAGAACACAACCATTGGGATACTCGTCTGATGTCTCCCCACAATTTAAGTCACTACTAATCTGCACACTGGAAAAGAATACCTACCTTCTATCCTCCCGTTTATCCATTATTAGATCAGTGAATACACTCATCAGACCTCACTCATCTACTGACTCCTGAACAACCGACACTAGAATCTTACTTCTCAACACACCAGTGACCATATTTACCCTCTTGGGAGTATATAAAATCTTAAAATCAAAATTCTATATATACTCCACCCAACATCTATACCATAGGTTCAAGTACCTTTGGGTGAAAATATACTTTAGACTATTATGATCTAAATACACTATAAAATATTATCAGAAGAGGTAGTTCCACTGCTTGTTTAGTGAATGCATCTCTGCTGCAAATTCCAGGCCATGGGTGGGATAATTCCTCTCATGGGGGTGTATATTCCATGATTCATAGGCCACAACATGGTTATCCTGCATCAACACATATCCCAACCCCATATCATAAGCATTAAAATACACCGCATAACCTCTCCCAAGTTTAGGAAGAATCAAAATAGGTGTGGATGTTAGATGAGATGTAACTTATCAAAAGAACTTTGGCATTTCTCATCCCCCTCAAACTACCCATTTATTAGTTAAATCCATCAAGGGATAATATACCTAGTATAAGTCCTGAAAGAAAACACCTATAATATCCGTATAGACCTAGAAATCTACGAATCATGAAAAAATTCTTGGTATGATCCCAATACATGACTAATAAAAATTTCTCTAGATACACTAAAACTTCTACCCTAGAAATCACGTGTCCAAAAAATTTCACTTCTTGAATAAAAAAATAAAAATTTTATAGTTTTTCATATAGACGATGCACTTTCAAAGCAGCCAAAACAACATCCATATGGTTGTAATGATCCTTATCCATCTTATAATACACTGATATTTCATCCAAAAACATGATCATGATGGAGTCTAGAAAGTGATGTAAGATTCATTTCACTGGGGTAGAAATCCTATGAAATCCTTTAGAAGCACATTTAGGTACCTATCCACTACCACTAGAAGATCACCCACTGAAATCTTCTTAACTACCTCGAGAAACAACCTATAAAACTAGAACGAGATCAATTATAAATAAGAAGAAATTGGTTCTAATCACCCTTACCATAAATCCTACTCTCCCTGAAATATTTGAGTGCTCCCATTATGAGTAAGGAACTAGATAATTAAAATTCGACCAATTACTTGAAGATGACTAACCAATCCATTTTGATAATAAGTAAAAAATGTCTAGGTCCAAAATAAGAAATTCCTAGATGGCTTCCACACTATCAACAAGAACAAAAAACTCAATGAACATAAAATATTGCTCCTTATTCCTATCCAACAGGGTTAGAAAATCCCTAACATACAACAACAACTCATATTACATAGACAAAGAATAAATCAATATAAGTGAAATTAAATAATGGGATACACCAGTGTCAAATAAAATCAATTCTATAGAAGAAGCAATAAACATCGTACCTTGAATGGTGGCCAACCTGGAATCCAAGTCTTATGTAATAACCTATAATTCTTGGATATTCCTTACCTCAGACCCACCCTAAGTCCTCTTACCCTAGAGATAATCTTCCTTATCATGAGTGTGAGATCCTTTACCCTTGGAACCTTCTAACTACTCTCAAGATCCCATTGGGAAGGTGGAGGCCACACTGCTCCCCCAAGAAGCCAACTGATAGAAGCGCTGGATATGCCCTGAATTTCCACATCAATGGAACATCCTCATTGTCTCTGAGAAACTAATCCTAGTGTGTCCATCCTTCCCAAGATAATAATAGAAAACTAGTATATTCCTTGTAGAATCTATAGGATATGAACATGAAGACTACTGGAAAATATTTACACTACCTCTGTGAGACTTATCCCACTTATGCTTCTATACCTATGAAGAAATATAGATACCGACCACTAAAGGAACATGATTGAGACCTTTTTTCTATTCAAATATAACATTAACATAATTACCTTCTCCACCACCTTTGAATAAGTTGATATGAATATAATAATGATCATAGATCTCATCTCTTTCCTTAGGCCAATCTCGAAGCATCAAGACTTAATGTAATCATTTGTTAGGAGATATGGAGAGACATGAAAAGACTTGGTAAATCTAGAGGCATACTCCATAACCAAATGATCACCCTATTCTAACATAAAAAACTCATGGTCCTTCACCGATCTCAAGGTATCTGGGTAGAACTACTGATTAAACACCAGCTTAAAATTGGTCAATGTGAGATCATCATACTTCCTAGAAAGTACCATCGACTCCCACCACGTTCTACCTTATCCTTCAATCACATGTGTGGAAAATACCACTTCAGAGGTCTGAGAGTTCTTAAAAAACTCATATATTTGATCAATACAATCCAAAAACTCTATGATCTCATTGGTTCCCTTTTCACCATATAACACTGGAGGATTTTTCCTAAAAAACTATTGAGCATGGTCCATAACTCGTTTCTACTCATGAAAACCCACCTGATCTAAGGTTTGGATTCTATAAATCACTAACTACACCAAATCTAGATAAATGGGAGGGTTCTCATGTAGGGTACTCTCCCCTTTACCCTCTCTACACCTGAACAAGGTCCTTATGGGAATAATTGACTTCAAGACATAAAACACAAGATTCATCAATTTAAATTCAATATAAAACCGCCAAAAAGAACCAAAAACATCCCTCAATAAGGGTATCAATAAGAATCATAAGCATCATAAGATAATCCAATGAAAAAGGATAAAAAAACATCAAATAATTCAAGAGTTTCCCACACTGCATGGTTTGGTCACATAGTTAGGAAACCCATGCACTAACCATGTGGGTGTCACTAGAGTTGGTAGGTAGGGCCTCATGGGCTATTCATGGTTTCTACTAACCCTGTGCACTAACCACACACCTCCTACAGAACTGCATGCTTCACCCCTAAAACCCAAATCGACCCCCAGGCTTCCCCAATGACTTGTCACTGACTAGGAAATACCTTGAAACATCAGAGAAATACCCATAACTAGGCTAAAACATAACCATAATCCCAAACCATCCATGGAAACTTGAGGTTTGACATGAATAAGAGTTGGGCAGGAACTCCCCTGTTTATTACTCTCAAGTCCCTATGGTTCTAGCTCTAGTCTACCACTGACCCCTAAATAACAACTGCCCTGATACCTTTTTATAATGAACCAACATAAGCTGGTTTATTACAGAAATAATAATAATTAATTTTATTTAAGTCTCCCATTATTCTATCAATTCTTAAAATCCCCCTCCATTATACTCAAAATATCTAGTTTCTAGTACTATCCAGTGGTATGGATCCATATTCCCATTCACATAACCCCAACAAGGGTTGGTCAAGCTACTTGAAGGTATTTAGGTAGGCAGTTCTTTGCCAACTATGTGCTTGTAGCTCCTTGATCTATTTAGTAGATTCCACAATCTAGAAATCCTAACTGGGACTTCCTCAACACATTCTACCAAATTACACCAAGTAGAGAAAAGGATAATCCTCTTGATGTAAAATGGTTAAGTCAACCCAAAACCTTTATAAGAACTCCCCTTATAAAAGTAAGTTTCCCAACAATGGTTGGTCAAACAATTAGTTTTATTGGTCTCATTCCTAATAAAATAATGAAAGTCCATGTATGAAATAATATTTAGTTTAGGGATTTTATTTATTATGATTAAAATTTTCTATTTTTATCCTTTATATGTATTGTTAATATCAAGTGGAATTTACTTAAGTGATTAACTATATTTGAAAAAACATTTACGCACAATCCATTTATTTAAATTCCATCTTTGTACATTAGTTCATTTATTTATGTGATCATAGTCTTGCATCCATAAAATAAATAATGCATAAGATATAAATAAATAAATTTATAAGTGACCCAATCATGATATTATCAAATATATGGTTTATTGAGAAGATAATAAATAAATATCTAACATTGGGAAAACTCCTTATACCAGTCTTGGAATGAGTTACAATATTCCACCTATCCACCTATCCACCTATCCACCTGTGTATCAACTGGGTTGGTATCATCTTGGTTCTTTCTTATGTTATCTACATGTTCCTTGGGATACTACATTTATTACAAGTATTTATAACTCACATATAGGTGAGCTGAACCAAAGGATTAGTTAAACAGAATTACATAAATCACCTTGGATATGAAAGTACTATATAATAATGGAGGGAGGGATGACATATAAGAAATAATTTTAATTTAATAATTAATAATTGAAAACCCATGAAAATTAAATTAAATAATTCCAACATATACACAGGTCTTGGTCATGTTCATGATGGGTCATACACATGTAATAGTTACACAAAAGTACATTGACTAATATTCATTTCTATTCATTCCTTATTATTAAGATAAACACACTTGTATTAATTAATTAATTAATTACATTTTATCTTAATGACCATATGAATTCAATTAGATATACCCATCAAAAAAATATATTTATGGAAAATAAATGGTAGAACCAATAATTAAAAATAATTACAATAAATTAATTGATCATTTAATAATTATTTAAAACCATTATTAAATTTTCAACCACAACAGTTTCCTATAAATATAATAAGTTATTAATGATGAAATTATAAATTTAATTTAATTTAATTCTATCCTTTATTGTGAGGATACACGACATGTACTTACGGGATACACACCATGTATCTCTATTTTCATGTACCCAGGTTACACCTCGGGGGATTTAGTGTGTACCTTAGATAGACTACATGACATGTATAATCATGATAGACTTTGTGTATCTACCTTTCAGTGTGCTTGATATAAATTCTAGGGGCTTTAGCCTGTATCTAATCTAAATTACATGACGTCTAAAATCCATCTACACTCTATGTGGTCCAAATGTCATGTTTCCATGTAACCCACTGAATGGATCAGAGTGTACTCAGATGTGGGAAACATGACACATACAATCCAACCACACACTATGTATCTCACATTATATGGTCCTCTTGACTCACTGAGTAGATCAATGTGTATTTTAGACTTGAAAAATAATGAAATACATTTTGGGTACGCTAGCTACATGTCACGTATGTCATTATTTCTCCAAGATATCAGTCTCACATAGTTTTTAATGTGTATATGACCAAAAAACTTGGGTGAATTTCACCTCTAAATTGTAGAGACTACATGGAATATTCAGTATCTAAACATCATGTAATCCAACATGCCATATGCCAGGTTGGCCTAGTATACATGTGGAGCACAATAAATTCACCATGTGTAGTTATTGTTTGGCACATCATGTATCCCACAACATGGCCAGGTGCAGTGCACTTGGGTATACGACATGTACTCCAACTACACACTTTGTAATCCCATGCTATCCAACCACAATCCTTGGAACATCCTAATGGAATCTCTGATAATCATTCATCATTTTTTAGTCCTTTAATAAAATGAAACACTAAAAAATGATTATTAATATGTAAAAATCATTTTAATTAAAATCAAATTAAAGAATTAATAATTATTGAAATGAAAATCAAACCACTATTTTTCATATAGATAAACAATCAAATAAATAGTCATAAATTTAAAACACCACCACTCTGATACCACATAATGGTTCTGGGCACAACGAAAGAACCGTAATGGGAGAATAAACCAAAAATATTTTTTTGTTTAGTGGATCATTTGTAATATTGTACATGAAATGAACACCATGAACAATGAAATTTTTCCACAGAATACTAACACAGAGAAAATATGGAACCTTACAAAGGATATTTCAAATTAAATTCATAATAAATTTATTTAAAATTGGAAGAAATGGTTACCTCATCTTAGGAAATTTCTTTGACGAATATGTTGTTGATTGTACAAAAATCATTTTTTGGATTACCTTCATTGATTTTCAAGGGTACAAGTGTATAATAACTCTAGTAATGATCCACAAGTGCTCATTTGATCTCGGAATGATGCCAATTGATTTCTGGGTGCTAGAGTGGTGAATCAATTATCTTATAGTGTTTGTGTTTTATCGATTGTAGCTCCTTTAATCTTAATGGAATATCTCTATCACATCTAATTCTCGATAGGAAGAGAGGAGGAATAGAGAGAGAATAAAAATGTGTACAAAAATTCTCAAATTTAGATTAAACCTACACAATAGACATAACCATCTATTTATAGATCTAGGTTTTTGGTTAAAATATTATTTAATTGTGTACCAAACCTTAAATTATATAATAATCATTATCAAAAACAATTGCATATAACAATAATTATAATATTATTATTCTATGATGTACACTAACTTGCGCAATGATAAATATTATTAAATGGCATGCAAATAAATATTCATCACCAAACAAAATCTTGGTCCCCTCCAATTCCTCGACATTTATTGAATACCTAAAGAAATATTTAATTAAATATTTCATTCATCAGTATATAATATAAATATTATATTCACAATCCATAAAAATATATTTATTAATTATTCATGTAATAAAATAAATTATTTATTAATGAATAAATAATTATTTATTTCTTTGTGAATATTAGCGACCAATAAAACTTGAATAAAATTATTCATTGGAAATTAGAATAATATTTATTATAATAATTAAATTCAAATGGAATTTAATCAATAACAACAGAAACACTTAGTGTGTGACCCTCTAAGATATTACTCATTGGAATTAAGCGGGCTTGCCTAAAGTCCAAGATTATTGTCTAGCAACGGGTCAACGTGCCCAAAAGAAAGAACTTAATGTCACAATGATAAAAACCACATATGAATACCCACTATAAAATATAATCCCTTTGTATTAATATCTCAGCAAAAAGGTTTTACATCTTGTCATCAAACTATATGCTTGATACGTCTTTCTTTGACTATCGGAAATAAACATGTCATTACACCATGTCTATGGAATTTAATATGACAGTTCTATTCAAATTAAAGTCCTGATATATCAACTTCTATAAAGTTGGAAGTAAAAAACATTTCATTGAATTATCCATTTATAACTTGTCATTTGTGACACTCCCAACATAACCTAATTCCCATGAACATATGGTGCCATGGTTTTGGTTGGTAAATCTAAGTGCGTGAGTCTCAACATAAATTAATGACAATCTTAAAGTCTAAGGACATTAAACACACTTGCATATATAAATACACGATGACACCAAAACATGCAGAATTTCAACTGGTGGGTTTGTTCTTATAATCTCCCATCTTAGAGATTTTAAGTGATAAATTTATGACAAGAATACTCATTCTCTTATTGTAATCACACCTGAAAGTATACATACTATTTCCCCTATCATATTAAATTATCCAATTAAAGAAAAATATTTTAGAATATCATTATATCACTTCAAGGTTCTCATCATGGTAGGAAACTATTATCGCCTTATCAATGTGACAGATACCCTAGGACATTAATATATTAATGTCATGAAGAACAATGCAAAATATGTAATAATATGTTTTAATAATACTTAAATGGTCAAATATAAATGTAATAAAAGTTTAATTAGTTGGTTATAGAACACCAAATCCAATAGAAAGAAGTGTGATAATTATAGAAGATGATTTTTTTGGATATATGAATAATTTTATTAAACTCCATGAAAAATTCATGTTAGGTATTAGTTTTATAGAAATTGAATCTTCGATTTTGAAGGGTATATGATATTTAATGTGTATTTTATAAGTGTTGTAAATATAAAAGAGGTCAAAACCAAATGGAATAATTGAAAGAGATTATAGTTTTTATTCACTTAATAAAGAAATAGTTACGACATCAAGGATTTGAATGTATAAGAATATATCAAGATCAGATGAATATAAGTAGACGATGTGTAAATTCATCTCATTTATCATATATAATAAGAGAAATCAACCATTAAAAATGGGTTTCTATGAACAAAATGAGATGATTAATTATATGCACATGATTTATGATTCATTAGTTTCAATAACATGTTTTAAAAATGATATAAGGATAAAAATATTGTATCTAGTATAAAGTGTTTACCCAAATATTTGTTAAAACATGTGGGAATATCTTCTCACCACCCATTAGTGGCATATTTTGATAAATAATTTTCTTTTTAGAGAAAAATGATCCAAATATCTAGAATACTATATATGATATGGAAACAATGGATTATTTGTTAAATATTCCTACCAAAGGGAAATAAGTATTATTTACTAACAAAAAAAAATTATGTATCTTAGAATGATATTATGAAAATAATATAAATTCTAAGTGGTTAGTGAGAGTATGTTTGAATTTTAGAGGATCAAAGTTAATAAGTAAAATATTTTACTAGGCTATTGATTCCCACTTAATATACTAAAGAGTTTAGGGTGTGTAATGGTAAATAAAAATGTAAGAGTTATATTTAGTTACTATAAAAAGTGGATATCACTATTTCATAATGGATATTGTTAGTGAAAGTAAATGTCACTTTATACTAAAGGTGTTTAGGATTCACTGGTAAACAATAATGTAAATTTTTATATTATTTTAAGGAACAAATTTGATGTAATAGGGTTATAAGGAGGATGATGTTAAACTTTGAATTAGTTTTAAGTGGAAAATAGAAGTTAACATCATAAAATTTGATGTTGTTAATTTAAGTAGTTTGAATGTATCAAAGGAGTTGAACATTAGGAATATGATTCCTAATTCCCACTATTATTCATATAATATTTCTTTATAGGTGTTTCTCATTTAATAGTTTAGTGGGAGGGTTTTATCAAATTGTTACATAGATATATGATAGGAATTATATATAGATGTAACAAGTTAATAAAATATTGTAAATTATAAAAAAACATAAGTTTGATCTGACATCCTATCATATATGATATGATTTACCAAAATTTATGTTGGGTTTTTTAAATATTATTAAAAGAGTTTTAAGAATACAAAATGTATCATACAAAAAGAAATATTAATTTGATTATAGATTAATGCTAGTTGTATAAATGTATATATAGATATACATTTCATGAAGTGTAGTGATAATTAACCTCTCAAAGTATGACATTGATTTTATCCATAACTAATGTTTTTCATGGAGTTTTATAGGTTATGATGAAATGTTAAGTTTAGAATGAGTAATATTATTGTATGAGATTTGTAATTTTCTTATGAGGAAAAAAACAATGGAAAAGTTATTTTTTGTGCACTGGATGACACACTAGGTATACCACATAGAGTGTCATACACTATGTCATTGGTATACTATAGGTTTAAGGATCATATTGTGTCCTCATTACCTGAGGTTAGAGAGATACCTAGTATGACAAACTTTATACTTTGATACCTTTATTATGAAATTCATTATTACTTAGCTAATAAAGGGGTAGTTTGGTATATTTTTGATCATGTCATCAGTTAGAGCTCAACAAAGATTGGATTTTTCCTCTCGTATTATGAGTATGAAATTTGGGACCTTGATTGAGATAGATTGGGAAGTGTGTGGCCACACATAGATCTTAAATATTATTTATTTATTTATTATAATTAGGGACATGTGACGTGATCATCCATAAAGGTGAATGACATGTGATGTATTCATCAGTTAGGTTAATCTATACTTGGATAATCAAGAACATATAAGTTGGTTATATGGGATAGAAATATATCATGTATCTTTTTCACTCAATTTCTTGGAAAAGGGTAACATATGAGAATGATTTCTAGCATGAGATGAAACTTGTGGACACAAATATAGAGATATAGGGTTTTATACTACATTCCTTATATAGTTTTAGTTAAAACGATGCTTTACTAAAGACTAATTTTTCTTACATTAATGGATCTTGGTGATTCATGTTTGTTTTCAATACTTTAAAGTCTTTTGGAATCACACTTTTTGGGTGAATTAATGAAGATTGAGTTGGAATCAGAATGTTTCTTTAAAAGTGTTTTAGAGTTAAAATAAAAGTGTTTTATATGGGTACTAACAAGGTATTAAATATGATTTGATATGATGGGAAGATAATGATAGATTTATAAATGTTTTTTGGAATATATTCAAAAGAGTTTTGGATATGATTTTATAAGTTATTATATAAAATATAAGGTGAAATGGAACAATGAATTTTTGTATTTAGGTTAAGTGGGGTGTTGATGGAGATATATTCTTTAAATCCCCATTTTCATGAGATGTAATTGAAGGAAATCATATTTGAGGATTATTCCATATCATAAGGGGTGTAATAATTTGTTTCCCATGACATTTACTTCACCATCATAACCTACATTTGAGGAAATTATAAAGAAGGAATGGAAAGTGGTTTCATGCCATTGCCTTATATTACCTTCACAATCATATAGTATGATTAAGGTGTCATAATTCATAAATTATTCTTGAAATATGATTTCATGCATATTTCCCATGAATGGAGAAAACATAAGGGATGATAATCATATTATAAGGAATGATATAATGAAAGTGTTCCATTTCCTTTCCATGAATCATATACTATAATTCATTTGGAAAGGAAAAAAATATATATTTAACATCCGAATGATAAGAGTTATCATTTATACTGATCTCCCACAATAGTTGTAACTAAAAGAACTATTACATGACATGTAATGTGAGGATGGATTTTTATTCATGAATTTGATGCATGAGATGGTTAAGAAATTAATGCATGAATTATAACACATGATTTAATAGATGCTTCACTGAGGATAATCCTTGGGGATATTTAAATTCCACTTCCATGGGATGTCAGTGGGTGTAATGCTCATTCGATGCTTGGCTAAGACTCCCAAACCCTATGCTCCCTTATAATGGTTTTAGTCACAACAGAATAACATATCATGTATATGTCCAACTGGTCTTTTGTTCCATTGAATGGATCATACACAATGTACATGATGTGAACACCAAGACCAACAAATGTTTTTCCAAAGAATACTGTTAAATTTTTATCAGAACCAAAAGAGTGGACATTTTCATGTTAATTTATAATTAATTTAAAGTATAAGAGGAAAGATTACATCAGTCATCAGATATTTCTTCATTGATGGTGTTGATTATTCAAACCTGATTGGTTTATAGTTGTTTCTTCATGAGGACCCAAAGTAGAGACCCTATAGCAGTGATCCACACATGCTCCTTCGATCTACGAACAACGCTGATAAAATGTTAGGTGCTAGAGTGACTAATTAATTATATTGCGATTATCACCTTGATCACTTCACGTTCCTTTGGTTTTTAAGGAATATATATTATTATTCTCAGTCTTGAGAGGAACAAAAAATGAGTAAGAAAATGGAGAGAAATGTTGTGCACAATGATTAACCTTTCTCTAGTTGAAATAATAGTTTATAAATAGACTGAGGGTTAGGGATTAATTACAATTAATTTCCTAAGGCCCTTAACTATGAATTAATCCCCAATAAATCTCAAGCCGTATATTTATTATTATTATTATTATTATTTTACTAGTAATGTGTTCAAACCCATGTAATAATAAATATTTATTTTACATCATGGTAAATAGATATCTATCACTCGTTTTCACAAGACACAACATGTGCAGGAAAAGCCCATGCAAGGGTTAGTATAACAATACTCAGTAGGACACACCAAAACCACAAATAAATACACAAAGGAAAGATATTTTCATCTCTACACAAGTATATGTCTACATAACATTTAAAAAGAATATCCAGATATAACCAAACCAAGACACATAGTCGAGAGATAAGTCATAACTACTGCATACCACCACTAGGGATCAAGCTCTAAGATTCCACAAAGCACTCATATGGGAGTATGCACTCCTGAGTCTGATAGAACCAATGATGTTCGTTTGAGAATTACTATTAATTGAGAGGCATCATGAGACACACACACACACACACACTGAATGATCCAAAAAGAGATATGATACATCAGATGAGGATCACAGTCAGGGCCATGAGGTGATACCAACAACTGCATCTGGATTAACATGCTAAGTAGAGGATCGACACCTGGTGAAGTTGGTCATGTTAATAAAAAATAATCTACCTAGGTCACAAAGATGAATAGAGAATCCCACACCAGGCCTCTCAGGGGATTCAAACAACTCTATCTAGTAGGTTCTGCTGAATGAATCATACTCCTATGAGTAGGAAACGATACTAAAAAAAATTTCAATAAGTGATAAAGGGAATGTACCCTAATAAAACTCATCCAAGATATGGTGTAAGATAGAATCAATTCACGTAGAAAGGGAGTGCATGAAGAGTGGTGGTCACACCCTCCGCGTCCCTTGACCTCGGGTACTGCCTGCGTAAATGGCCCATGTCACTAAGAAACATGTACAAGTTAAACCCATTGTGGGCCTCAAAGGACCATCTCAACATCAAGGTCCCAAAATTGTAGATGGTTTGTCAAATATATTCACCATTTGAAAGTTATGGGGACTTGAATTTTTCAATGAAAAGGGGGTCATTGGGACGTGGATTAACCACGACGGTTGATCGTCATGGTCAATTTCGGGGACCGACTGCCCCAGATGTTGCGGCCACATGGTAGCTTGGTCGACCATGGCCCGTTCAGACTGTCTTGGCTCCCACTCGACCCACTGGGTCCAACCCGATTTGTTGGGATAAGATAGTTTTCTTGGCCCGACCCATTCTTCCTGGACCGCTCCGCCTGGCCCGCCTGGCCTACTCTGCATCGGCCAGCCTGGCCTGCTCCGCACCAGCCTATCTGACCTACCGTATACGGCCTGATCTACTCTATCCTGGGCCACTGGCCCTCCACACGCATCATCTCCATGTCCCCGTCCACCTCACCATACCCTGTGGATCATGTGGCCACCTACCACGGTCCACACACACCAGCCACACTGTCTCCCACACGACCCCGTCGTGTCGTGTTACTCCTCTACTAGCCACCTCACTGATGACTCTCCGTCCACTTGGACTAGACCCATGGAATCACATTTCCTCTTTCTTGGACTGACTGAATCCGCCATCCTGGGAACCACTTTACACCACCGTCCTGGCTATATTGCACTATTCCATTGCTGTCGCACCTCTTCTAGGTTGTCACGAGGTTGGATCATCAACCTTGGATTATTGCACCATGAATCGAAGGTGCAACGATCCTCCGTTCATATCTCGCAAAGAACAAAGAACACATGTGAAAAAGAGGGAAGAAATCACATGGAAAAAACTATAGTAATGAAAGCTCAATCATTGTTCATTCCGGTCTCAATCCATTACCATAAGAATGATTAATCAAACTAAACAGTATAATCATAATCATCCTCAAAAATAATTCCTGTAATAAAACCCATCCTATAAGAACGATCAAACCAAGGGTCAACCTATTCATGGGTTGATCCACATTCATCATTGATTTTAAGAATTTGGAAAGAAATAACTAAAAATCACAATGCCCTACATGGGAAAAGATCATTCACTGTCGAGGATTCATTACCGATGGCGATACTTCAAGAACGATCTTGATCCACCATCCTGTCATCGTTCGTCAAGATATTTCTCCAAGGTTCTCTCTAGATCCTTCAGGAAATTCTCCAGGGTTATGAACTCCAACCCTGGGTCCATACCGAGCTACTTATTTAAAAAAATAAAGCATGTTGTTGCGTCATTGCATAACGTTAAAATAAAATAAATCTTAAATTTATTTTATTCTTTAAAATGTTTAAAAACTATGTTTCATAGCCAACTCGCACAGGCTGATGTTAGGCCTCGCCTAAGGTAAAGTCTATGATATGAACACAATGGTGCCCTTATATTTCTGATCTAGGCATTCATTTAGAAGTTATTCCACTTTTTTAGGAAAACCACTCACACATGCTATTTAAAATTTAATATTTTTCAAACAATTTTTTAGGCACACTAGGCCTCGAAATTTCATGCTGGCTCAACTCTTAGTCTTGAAATAATTTCATATAATATTTAAAAATAATACATGTAAAAATTTATGACATTAAATTCTCCCCACATTAAGTCTTTATGTCCCCGAATATACAAAAAGAATACTACTAAAAAAGATGGGAGTATTGTGCCCAAATATGAGCCTCTAGATCCCACATGCTCTCTTAGAGATTCTCATGCTTCCACCAGACACACACTAAGGGAATATCTCACCCAAGAAGGATTCTCTCCCACTGATCCTTGATTTCCACTAGGTACTCCGCAAAAGTATCCCCATCCTCAATGTCCATCTCTACCTAGTCGATGATGTGTGATGGGTCATGAACATACCTCCTCAGCTATGACACATGGAAGAAATTGTGTACTCGGTGCCACTATGGTGGTAGAGATAAGAGATATACCACCTCTCCAACTCTACATAGTATCTGAAAAGGTCCAATGGAGCTTGTATTTAACTTACCACCCTAGAAAAATCTCTGAAACCTTCATCGTGATGAGACTTAAAAGAACACATGGTCTCCCTCCTCAAACTCTAGAGGTCACGATATTCTATTAGTATAAGACTTCTTTTGGCTATATGTAGTCTTCATCTGCTCCTGGATGATCTATACCTTTCTAGTAGTGGCTCGCACCAACTTTAGTCCCATGAATGATTACTCTCCTGGGTCAGTCCAGCAAAGCAGTGACCTGGAAGGTCACATGTATAGAGCCTTGAATGGATACATACCAATGGTGGAGTGGTAGTTTTTATTTTACACAAACTCCACCAGTTGTAGGTGATCTTACCAACTATGAATGAATTCCAAGATAAAAGACTACAATATGTCCTCCAGATCCTGAATGGTCCTTTCTGTCTGGCCATCCTTCTGGGGATGAAACACCATGATCAAGTGTAACTAAGTCCTAAATGCCTCCTGTAATCACTTCCAAAATTGATATGTGAAATGAACATAAAAATCTAAAATAATCATCGATGGAACTCCCTGAATCCAAACTATCTCCTGCACGTATAGGCATCCCATTCTCTCTACTGAACTCTGCTCTTGAATAGTTAGGAATTTGGCGGAATTGGTGAGTCGGTCAAAGATCACCCATATAGAATTGTGTACCCTAGATGTACATGGTAAACCTACCACAAAGTCTATGGATATACCATCCCAATTCCACTCTAGAACCTCAAGGGGTTGATCCAAATCCATTGGAACCTGGTGCTCAGCCTTCACTTGCTAACAAGTAAGGCATTAGGAGATAAAATCCGCAACTCCCTTCTTCATCCTTGGCCACCAAAACTAATGTTGAAGGTCCTAGTATATCTTTTCCAAACCTAGATGTACCACTAAAGAGTATGTGTGGAACTCCCTTAGAACCTACTCCCATAATTCCACTAGTACAACTATGCGTCCTCTGAATAGAATGATGTGATTCTCATATTTCAAATATCCATCAGGAGCATGCCTCGTGGATAACTGAGCACGTAGAGTCTTGTGGTCAGTATCCCCAAGATGTGCCTCCCTAACTCACTGTAAGAGTGTAGGGGTAATAACCATCAACTGGAGGTAAGCTCCCCCATATCCATCCACAAAGTATAACCACAACAAGGACAAATGCTCCGATACCTCATCCAAAAACTGCAAACTCAACCTCTTATTGAGGGAATCTGCCACCACATTCCCTTTACTAGGAGTATAGACGATCTTAAATTTATAATCCTGATGGAACTATAGACAATACCTCTATCTCAAGTTAAGATCCTTCTGAGATAAGACATACTTGAGACTCTTGCGATCATATTAGATGATAAACTGATCACTCATTAGGTAGTCCACTACATCTTCAATGCAAAGAATACTCCTGTCAACTCAAGATCATGGGTCACATAGTTCTGCTCCTATGGTCTGAACTAGTGTGAACCATAAGAAATCACCGATTGACTCTACATCAGAACACAAACAAGTATGGTTCCTGATGGATCATAGAACACTACATACTTGAAACCCTTCTTTGGAAATCTAAACACCAGGGTGCTTGTCAAACTCTGCCTCAACTGCTGGAAAGTCTACTGACACTTCTCCATCCATAAAAAAGGATTTCCCTTTTGGGTCAAAGATGTCATAAGATCTGATATCCTAGAGAAATTTGGTATGAATCTTCAGTAATAGTCTCCCAGCCCAAGGAAGTTCTTCACCTCTATCACACTCCTAGGTGGATCCTATGCTAACACTGCCATGACCTTGGATTGGTCCACTGCCACTCCATATGCCGAGATAACTTGTCATAGAAAGTGGACTACCTGAATCCAGAACTGGAAATTTAAGAATTTACCATAAATTTGGTGCTCTTATAGTACATATAGAACCATCCTTAAGTGTCTCACATGCTCCTCCTCAGATGCTGAGTACACAAGGATATCATCAATGAAGACCGCCATGAACTGGTCTAAGTATGGTTGGAAGATCTAGTTCATGAGTCCCATAAACACTGCTGTGGAATTCTCCATTCCAAAGGGCATCATCAAGTACTCATAATGAATCAAATGAAATATGAAAGCCGTCTTCAGTATATCCTATTCCCATACTCACAATTAGTGATAACTAGATCAAAGGTTAACCTTTGAGAACCATCGTTCCCATCTCAACTAATCAAAGAGGTCATCGATCCTCCGTAGTGGATACTTATTCTTCATGGTCACCTGGATTAGGAACCAATAATTCACACACAACCTCAAGCTCCCATTTTCCTTTCTAAAAAAAACCGGGGTTGCCTAGAGTGAAATACTGGGTCTCACGAAGCCCTTCCTCTGCAAATCCTCCAACTACACCATCAGCTCACGAATCTCTACAAGAGACATCCAATATGGTGGTGAGTATTCAGTGCTATCATAGGGTTTAGATCGATGAATAAGTATATCTATATGTAGGGAGGTAATCCTAGAACATATTCAGGAAAGACGTCCTCATACTCTACCACTACTACTAGAAATTGGAAGCTCATGACATCTGCTACTCCGAGGTTCGGGCTAGCCAATTGGTGATTGATTGGCTATGACCTCCTATGCATGATTCCATCCTATTATACATGGGTTTCCTTTTCATTTAAATTGGAAAACCTCATTCCATCATTGTGTACACACCACACCCTTCACCTAAAATAATCAATCTAGTCATTGACTGAAGATAACCAATCCATACCAAGAAAGATGTCATATGGCCTCGACGCTTCCACCAAGTGGTTCCAACCAAAACTACCGACTTCAAGGTTAAGGTTACACATTCAACATAGATGTGTGATAATAAAGTCTCCTATAGTAGGTGTCTCTAAATGTAAGTGTTAATTCAATAGTTCTACCATAATCTCAAGGTCTCGAACAAGATATGTGGTGAGGAATGGATGACTACAACCTGTGTCTATTAGTATGGAAGATAGATTAGAAAAGACAAAGATCATACCTCAAATCATCTTTGAATCCCCTGGGTTATAATCCTCGACTGCATGCATCTATCCTCACCACTGTCCTCCAGGTCCCTGAGCCTAGCATGGACCACCTAGAGGATAGTGGTGGTAGCAAGTCGAAATATCAACCACCTCCTGCTGCTCTCCCAGCTCCTCTTCTGCATCCACCGCCCTACAGATCTACCTAATCCTATCTATGCCTATGCCTCTGTGGTAAATCCACTTTCTTAATGTCAACAACTTGGTGGATTGGATAATATCGAGTGATATGTCCCCTTCCATCAAATAAGTAGAACCGCCTCTCTCTAGGATGACTCGATCCACCATGCAAACCATGAACTATAGATCCTCTATCCTGGGACCACCTCCTAAAATGTCTCCCATGTTCAAATACCTAGTACTGATATTAGCTCCCTACTACCGAGGTCTCTTCACCTACCTATCATCTACTGACTATCATCGGCTGTCTCTGCTCATCCAGGAAGCTCTCTACCACCACAGCCCGCTCAAGAACCCCAACATAAATAGGATGCTCAGAGGGATAATAATGGATCAAATGTCTCGACACATGCCTTTATCAAAGGTCCGATATCGGAAGTACTGATCCCTGAACATATCCATCATGTACCTATAAAGGTTGGTAAACCTTGGGGAATAATCAGATACCATCATACTACCCTACTGGAGTTGAAGAACCTCCTATATACACACAACTCTCTGTGTAACTAGTGAGAAATCCTCTTTGAAGAGGTGATCAAACTTTATCCATTAGAGAGTCGCCTCATTGTGATTATGGGTATCCAAAATACACCATCACCCTACGAATACTTAAAGAAGGATCACTGCCAGGACCACCATATGATCAGTTGGTGTCCTGACTAGAAGGAAAACTTGGGTCACCGCCTCATGCCAGTCCTTAGCCACCCGAGGGTCAGGCTCACCTCAGAACCAGAAGGGTCTCTATCTTTGAAACTCATGAAGTGTGGTTAGCCTGTACTCCTTGTCTACTGGTACTTTATGCACCATGGGTAGCTCTATAGGTGGAAGCATGAATAGTGAACCATCTGTAGGTAACATATGGTAAATTGGTCCCTGTACTGAAGCCTCGTCACTGAGGGGGTCATCCTCTTGATTTAGATTCTGAATCCTATATGGTATGTGTTATAGAGAAATCCTGTAAGAAAAAAAGATGTACCACAGTCAATGAGTATATCTGGATATCTGACTCAAGAAGGACATGTAAATCACAACCCATTCCTGTATGATGCATGTACCATTGTTCTCCCTGCAACCAATGTTCTCATGTACCGAGTCAAAAAATAGTTTATCAAAGTCTTGGTGTATGGATACGTCGACCTCCACACCAACAATGGAGTCCCTGGCCTAAAATCCAAACTTGAAACACTTAACACTATTTCCCCAAACCAATATCACAAACACTGGTCCTAAAGTAGAACTGAACTCTCTTATACCACTCTATCATGAACCGTACCAGTGGGGACCATACCGTGACACCCCAAGCCTGACTCCAATAGTATAGGGGATGATGACTAGAATTGAGTAGGCATATCACTAGAATATGAGGCATTTCCTTAGTACCTGAGTGTGCACACACATATCCAATCCCACAATGTTGAAAAGTAAAATCCACTAAGAAATAAATGCATGCATACCAGTATAACCCAAATAGTGTATGATAGAAAAGTAAAGTACAATAAGGTAAACTGGGTTAGAATACAATCCCACCAAAAAGAATGTATGTAAACAAGTTCTTGAAACTCATCCAAAAAATATACTACCTGATCCAACCTGAAGGAAAGGTGCTGGAACTGTTGTTTGGAGTTGTAGGAACACCTCGGCCTGCCTAATCTCACAAGGCTCCATTCGGTCCCGTTCCTCCCTAGACTCTATCAAAAGGCCTCTCATCTTCTCAAGACACAAAATGTGTAGGAAAATATTATATAGGGGTGAGTATAATAATACTCAGTAGGACACCCTGAAACCACAAATCAATACACACAGGAAAGATAAAATAATCTCTACAAAAATATATTTCTACATAATATATAATAAGAATATCCAGATATACCCAAACCAAGACACGTAGTCGAGTGATAAGTTACAACTACAATATACCACCATTAGGGATCTGGCTCGAAGATTCCACAAAGCACTCATTCAGAAGTATGAACTCCTAAGCCCGATAGCACTAATGATGTTCATACAAGAAGTACCATTCTTCAGGAACCATCATGAGGGAGAGAGAGATATAAACTGAACGATCTAAAAATAGACATGATACATCAGATGAGGATCACAACCAAGGCCATGGGGTGATACCAACAACTCCATCTGGATTGACCCACAAATTAGAGGATCAAATCCTAGTGAAGTTTTCAATGTCAATACTGAAGAATCTACCTAGGTCACGAAGATGAATAGAGGATCCCGCATCGGGACTCTTGGGGGATTCAAACAAATCTATCTAGGAAGTTCTGATGAGGGAATCATACTCTTGTGAGTATGAATTGATATCGACTAACCTTCAAGGAATCGATTAAGGGAACTACCCTAAAAAACTCATCCAAGATACGGTGGATGAGAGAATCAATTCATGTAGAAAGGGAGTGCATGGAGAGTGGTGGTCACATCCTCCAGTTCCCTTGTCCCCAGGTACTGCCTACATAAATGGACTGTGTCACTATAAAACAATTTCTGAGTTAAACCCACTCTACACCTCAAAGGATCATCTCAACATCAGGGTCCCAATGTTGCAGACGGATCGTGAAATAGATGCACCATTTGAAAGTTATGGGGGTTTGAAGTTTTTGATGAAGGAGGGGTCACTGGGCCACAGACTAACCGCAGATGTTGACCGCCACGGTCACTTTCTTGGACCGAAAACCCCAGCTACCACGACCATGTGGTATCTTGGTCGACTGTGGCCTGGTCCAACCGCCCCGAGTCTGACCCGAATTTGACCCGACCTACCGGGTCCGACTCGGTTTGCTGGGCCCAACTGTTTTCCCGACCCTTCTTGTTCTACTCCACACCGGACCAACTAGTCCACTCCACACCGACCCACCTGGCCCTCTCTACACCTGCCCACCATGTCCGGCCTGCTCTGATCTAGCCTGGCTCACTAGCCCTCTACGTGCACTACCTCTGCATCCCCAACCGCCTTGTCGCACCCCACGACTCACGCGGTTTCCTACTGCAGTCTGCACCTACCGACCGCGTTGTCTCCCATACAGCCTCACCATGCCACATTCCATCTATACCGTCTGCCGCACTAGTGTCTAACCATCCTCCTCTCCATTTTTCTAGATTGGCCCCATGGACCCGCACTGCTTCTCACCTTGACCGACCAGAGCTGCTGCCCCGAGCGCCGCTGCGTGCCATTGTCCTAGCCGAATCGTGCCTTATCGTCACCGTTACACCTCTTCTAGGTCGTCATGAGGTCAAATATTCAACCTTGGATTGTTGCACCATGAATCGAAGGCATAATGATCCTTCTTTCATATCCTGTGAAGAACAAAGAACATGTGGGAAAAGTGGGAAAATCACATGGAACAAAATCGAGAAATGAACCTTAACCATTGTTCATTCCAGTCTCAATCTATTCCCATAAGATCTATTGATCAAACTAAAAATTATAATCATAATCATCCCCAAAATAATTACCACAATCAAACCCATCCTGAAAGAATGATCAAACCAAAGGTCAACCTATTTGTGGGTTAATCCACATTTATCGTTGATTCTAAGAAATGGGAAAGAAAGAACTAAAAATCACAATGCCCTACCTGGGAAAGTATTGTTTTCTATCAAGGATTATTTTCCGATGGTAATCCATCAAGAACAATGTTGATCCATCTTCCTATCATTATTCATCGATAGATTTTTCTAAGGTTCTCTCTAGAGCCTTCAGGGAATTCTCTAAGTTTATGAATTCTAACCTTGGGTCCCTATCGAGCTGTTTATTTAAAAAAAGAAAGCGTGTTGTCGTATCAGTGTGTAATGTTAAAATAAAATAAATATTTAATTTATTTTATTATTTAAAATGTCTAAAAACTGTCATTCACAACCGACCCACACCCACTGATGTTAGGCATCGCCTAAGGCAAAATTACTTCTCTGAATGCAACGGTGCCCTCAAATTTCTGATTCGAGCACCCATTTAGAAGTTATTCCACTTTTCCAGGAAATCCTCTCATGTGTGAAATTTAAAATTTAATATTTTTCAAACAATTGTTATGGGAACACTGGGCTTCATAATTGCATGCTATCTCAGTGCCTGGTCTCAAAATAATTCTATATAATATTTAAAAACAATACATAGAAAAATCCGGGACATTACAGATTGTCTTGATCACTTCATTTTTCTTCATGGATAAAGGAATCACTCTTGTTTTGCTTCCTTTTCTTGTTACCTCTAATGCCTTAAATAAATTTAAATAAATATTATTCCTTCAATAAGTAACTATACATTTTATTCAAATTCTAGCACATAAATATTTATTTAATATTCACATAACTAAATAAATTATTTATTTAATAAAAAATAAATATTTATTATCATACGAACAACAAGAGACAAATAAATATCATATATTCATGTAATTAAATAATTACCTTGTCAATAAATATTTATTTAATATTTTCCACCAATTAATAAAATATGAATAAATGTTACTTTTCTATCTAGAGAATAATATTTATTACAATTATTAAATTTAAATAAGATTTAACTTGGAATGAAGGAAACACTTTATGTGTGATAGTCTAGGCCTCTTCCTCAACAGTATTATGTGGTCTTAACTAAAGTACAAGAATATTTTCTGGAAATGGGCCAAGGCACCCACATAGGAAAAATATACGTCATAAAAAAACAACCACATATAAATGTTCACTATGTAATATAATAAGTTTATCTCGATATCAAATCAAGTAAGTTGCACACTCGTGTCACCAACCTATATTCTTGATATGTCTTTCTTTAATTATATAAAATAAAATTTTCTATACACTGTGGCCATGGAATTTAATATGATGATTCCATCTCAATAAAAGGGCCAAGATATCAACTTTAATAAATATGTAAGGGAAAAATCCTTCCTCTACTAATTTATTAATAACATATCACTTGTGATTCACCCAACTTACCAAATTCCGCCATAGTCATATGTTATCATAGTTTATGAAATTACATAAAATTGTGTGATTAATGATGTGAATTAATAATAATCACAAAGTCTAGGGATCATTACACATTTTCACTGATAGGAATATCCTATGAATCAAAAACATGTGGAATTTCTACTGGAGGGTCTATTCTCACAATCTTCTATCTTAGAGATTACCAAGTGTGAACTTCATGAGATGAAGTCTCACCTGCTTACGAGCACTCTCACCTGATAGTCAACATACTATGCGTACCATAATAGAATGTTATCCAACTATAGAAAAATATTTAAGAATATTTTTATCTCATTTCAAGGTTCTCATCATAGCATGGAACTACTATGGCCATTTCAATGTGAAAGATACTCTAGAAAATTGTTACATTAAAATCATGTAAAAAATGAATGATATTTTATAAAATATTTTACTAATATTCACTTAGTTGAATATATATACAATCTAACATACACATATTTGTTTCTAGGAAACCAAATCCAATACCTTATTCTTTTTTATTTATGATCAAGGTGCCAGAACACTATGAAGGAAGAAGGACCTCTCATGAATTTATTGTAATCCAATTAACCCATGGGTTCACTTAAATAGAGGGTATTTCGTTTGGATACCCTAGTGATATATACCAATTTTTAAAAAGGTTTATATATGTTGTAGTGGATTATTCAGTGGAAGGTACACATGGTTTGCGGTTCTTCATTTCCAGTTTATGTACTTTTAGTTTCAAAAGACTAATTTTTATGGAATAATAAATTTCTATGTGTTTCCACCATTAGATCATGTGTTAATATATTCTTATATTTCCTTCATATTTAATCTCAGGATCTTATCTCTGATGTCATTTCCTTTTGTGTATTCATGCTTCTAATAATTTAGTTTTGTAATCTTATTTCATCTATGAAATCAATATGTTCAATCCATACTGATGTGTAACTCTAAAAAACCCATAATTTGTATTACTCACCCAAAAATAGAATCCAAACACATCTACACAAATCCAAGTTCATCTCATGATATAAATGAACATTTATTAAATTTGATCATGAGATAAAAATCTATGAACATTTCATAAATAAAATCTAACCACATATATTTTATAATTAGGATTTTTTATTATATAAATTGATATAATTATTGACTATAAAATCTTTATATTATCTTTATGATAGGGTATTTAATTATTATTCTTTATATGTAATTTTACTTTAAGTAGATAATATAAATTATAAAAAATTTTATAATCCATTTTTTATCATGTAAAATTTTTACATAGTCTATATATCATACACTTTATTATTTAAACCTAGATAATATCAATCATCAAAACATTTTTTATGAGGTTTAAATAATTTTTGAATAAATATATTTTTATTTAAACATTTCAAATTAATAATTATGATCATTTCTTGATTTTATTAGATATAAACACTTTATATTATGCCTTATTTTGTAATTTATAAACTCTTTGTAAATTACCCCTTTAGATTACTAAATGAACACTTTATTTATAACCCATTGGACATTACATATAAATATGTTAAAAGGTATTTAATATTAAATTTTAGTATTTAAAGAATATTTACTATTATATATTTCACAAGCATTTATTAATTAATTATAAACACTTTATAATTAAAAAATTTCTAAACTCTTTATAAATTAATTAATATTCCAAAAATAACCTTTTTAATTATTTATAACGAATTTATGAAGAATTAAATCAATTCATAATTGAAAATAAAGAAAAATAAAATTTTACCTTTCTAAGCACATTCTACTATTTAGTTGAGTCATAAAATATGAATTATAGGGTTTCCATTAAAACCAACACCAATCGTACTCTATAATTGATAATCATATCACTAAATATAATTTATTGTGTATTTTTTATCAGTCATATTTTATGACTAAAAAACCATATTGTGAATAGAAATATCGTATATCATTGTCAACAATATAAAACATATCTTTTTAATGATATAATTATTTGTTTTGTAAAACATGACACATAAATATTATTATATGATATGTTTCTTATTGTATAAAATAATCAAAACAAACTAGCTAATTCAATATAAACCACTACTCATGATATCATGATATCATAAGTCGCGATTCACACTACCTTAACAAAACCATCAATTTTATTAAAGGAATGACTAGTTATATGAAATAAAATTTGTATTTCTTCATTTCTATACATTATTTCACACATATTGACACATGGGATGCTATAATACCACTAAAGGTATCATAAAGAATACATTGAAACTTAATATAACTTAAGTAATATAAATCTCACCCCAAGATCTCTCATGCAAGAAATATGAAAACATGCATATGTTGGAGATGAAGAACTGTTGTAAATGCATACCTTCCAAAATAGTAACCACTACAACATCTTAAAACACCTTCAAATATGCTTGATGAATATCACTAAAGTGGAAGGTGATAGATGACCACCTATGGAGGCATCCACAGGCTAAGCTAAATCATTTCAATGTGAGAAACATAATCCATTTATACTCCATGGTCTGATAGTATCTTGTGGAACAAAGGAGGTACTAGGGAAGAGATCTTAGAAAATGTATAACCTTGTCTAAGAATCATTCATGCATTACCCCCACTACCATATCATGGAATAATCATTTAAATAGCCTTGAGGACAATCCTTAATAAGGAACACATTAACTATTATGTTACAATACATTAGTTAATTCCTATACATGTTCATGAATCACATGCATGAATGCAACAAGATCGCTACATCACATCTTATATAACAGTCCCTTTAATGATAGATAATATAAGGGAGGATCATGTGTTAAGCTTTAAACACCCCACTGCGTGAAGTATAATGTTGCAGTACCAAATGAATTATACCTTACAATTAATGGAACTAATATCAAACCAATTAATCTAATATGACTAGACAAGCCATGTTTATGATTCCCTATGTTATATGATATGAAATTTCTATGCATCTCATGCATGCAAAAACTATCATGGATTTTTACAATTACATACAATAATATGAAAAGATATAGAAGGTTGTGGAATGTTTCCTTAAACATTCCTTATGATCCATCCTTCTACCATACCATATGATAGTGCAGGTGGTGTAATGAAAATAATTTTCATACCCCTTATGATATATCCCAATCATGAAATATTATTTCTTAAATACATCTCAGGAAAATAGGATTTTAGGGAATATATCTCCTTTAGGTCTGTCTCCATGACCTCCCCTCTTGGAGAATAAAAACTACAAATTTCATGAGAATAAGTCTCAATTATTATGGTCACTCAGAACCTGATAATCAAGTATATGATGTATAATTTATACATATGTATCTAGTCTATGGGAAATATTTATTTAAGAATACTGTTATACCATTTTCAAGTTGTAGAATTAGAATTCTGATCAGAATTAAAATCATTGTAACATCTCTAATATATTTTTCTGGACGTGGGTAGAAGCCCAAGATATGTATCACGTGTTTCGGTGAGTGTTGGAGTGGAGTCGAGGTGACTGCCTCCCCTTTGTTATTTTGGTTGTAGACTATAGGTTGCATGGAAACTCTTCAGTTGTGGAAGCCTATGGTGGGGGTGTATTTTTGTTGAGAGAGTCAGGGTTGTGCTTAGAAGTGGGAGGCCCAATGCTTTTATAGGAATCACACTATGAGGTGTGATTCCCCATGATAATATAAGTGTCACTATGCTGAGAGCATGGGGTTCATACAGTGAAGGCCAAGGGTAATGGGGATTGGTTATTCCACAAGGTGGGCCATGTAGTGATTTTTTTGGTTGGGGGTTGGGTTCTTTTCTTGGGGTGGTCACACCATGAACCAAGAGTGATCACACTACGATCGAGGTAGGTCAATTTAAAGACCCGGAAATTTCAAGGAATTTTTTTTCTTAATTTATTTGAAATTTTACAAGTGCACAGTTTCAGACGACACCTGGTTCCGAGGCCCGGTGTTACCAGAATCAATTGCCGAAGTTTAGTTCGGGTACGTTCAGTAAACGAACGAGCGAGTTTTTCTATCTCTTGAACTGGTGCTCAGAATTGAAATCCGAGGGCACCAATGAACTCGTAGCGCCATTAATTGTTTAAGGGGACCTTTGTTGTAGTTGCGTTTTGAGCAGGTTGAGGTTTAATTTTTTTGGGGATTAGATTGAATTAAATAAAATTTGTTGTGTACAAATTTTATTTAAGGAAGGTAGTTTTATCCTACAAAGGGGGAGTTAGAGGTGGGGCCCACACCCACCTAACCTCCCAAAGGAGGGTTTAGTGTGGTGGGGCCCACACGAGACCCTAACTCCCCACCTCCCCATAATCCCTTTGAATTCCCCTTTATCACCCCTTAAATTAATTAGTAAACTTCCCATTAATTATGTGAACTACTCACCTCCTTCTCTCTCTCCCATAAGTTTTTCCAACTTGATTTTAATTAATGAATTGTCTCCTCTTAGTTTTGAATTACTTGGCATTATTAAATTAAGAGGAAACCTTTCATTTTATTGTTGGGAAAATAATATGTGGAGAAGTTTTGGAGGATTTGAAGGAAAATATTTCTTTCCACAAAGAACGCAATCTTCCTCCCGGCGAAGGGCATCTCCTTCAACCGAGGCAAGAACGCGAGGTGACGCCATGAGAAGCACCGTTCTTCCGTGACGCCCGACCACTGCGGCGCTTGCCTCTTTCCACGGTTCGACGATGTGCGACGTCTTGTCGAGGTAGGGGTTATTTCTTTGTTTAAGTTTATCATCGTCTTTTGTTGTTAACATTGGCCGAATGTTATCGTCGTAACGGGAGAAGATTGGATCGCACGAACACGACCGATTCTCCTCCCCTCCACTTTGTTAATTTCAAAGATGTTTGTGGCGAAGGAGGCACAATGCCGTTACACCGCGCGGGAAACGAAGAGGACCGCGACCGGAGTGGGCCGCGGCAGTGGAGCGCGGCGCCGTCGTGCGGCATCGGTGATGCCGAAGGAGGCCGCAGCTAGGAGCGGGCTACGACAGAGGGGTGCAGCGCCATTGCGCCGCGCTGGAGCTCCAAGGGGGCCGTGGTCGGGGCCCGAGGGGGGGGGGGGGGTCCCGCGGTTACATAGCCGGCCGGCCTTTGGGCCGGCCATTTGAAGAACCCGGGGGGTCGTAACCCCCCGAAATTAAATTAGGGTGGACCCCACAGGGTCTGCCGTTCCGCAAAAAGGCCCCCCCCCTTCACACCCTGCTCGGCCGCGAGCTGAGCCGAGCCGCAGGCCGTGCCGGGCAGGGCCGCCCGCGCCGGGCCGGGACGCCCACGCAGGGCCGGGCTGGGCCGCGCCAGTCGGGCCGGGCCACGCCCAATCGGGCCAGACCCAGACCCGAGTCGGGTCGACCCAGTTCGGGCCGACCCAGGGGGTATTGGGCCGGGTCGGACCGGGCCCGAACCCTCTATTTTCGAACCAGGTTCATTGAAATGCCCATATCTTGGGCTATGGACCCCCGATTGATGCACTGTCAGTTGCATAGAGATACTTGGATTGAGACAGTCGTTTCGTTATATTACAGTCAAGCTTTCGGTAAAGTTTGGGTATGGCCGGGTTGGTTCGAACCCGAAACCAACTGAGCCCTCGGAGTGTAAACGATTATAACTTGAGCTCCGGACGTCCGATTGACGTTCCGTCGACTTTGTTGGATTACTTTTGATGAGAAGGATCTTTTGGAATACTTCACCTGAGTTTTGGATGCAGTTGGAGTTTTTCCGGGTTGGATTTTACCCGATATCCAATCGGGCCCCTAGAACAGAAAAGCTGATAACTTTCGGACCAGACGTCCGTTTGATGAACCATCAGCGGAGTTGGTTATCTCGTTGCGAAATGGACCCTATGAGTATACCCTATGAGAGTTCAGGGTACAGTTGAGATACGGTCAGGTTGGTTTGTACACGAAACCAACCGGGCCCCCGGGACGAAAATGCTAATAACTCATAGACCGGGCGTCCGATTGACGCGCCATCTTTTGCGTTGAGACCCCTGTGATGAGGCGGTTCTTTGTGATACTTCTTTGTGGGAATTTCTAATATTTGGAGTATCTAATAGTAGCTCGTGGAGTGGACCCTCCAGGAGACGAGCGTACGAAGTGCAGACACCTATTAGCTGTAGACTTGACGACTGCTTGACCGATTCGACTTGGAGTGAGTCGACTAGCCCAGTGGATGGAGCTCTTGGTATTTGGAGGCAGACCCATGGCGGACGGAGCACCTGGTAGTTGGTAGCAGACCCGTGGTACTCGACAGGAGGAGTACCTCTGTAGGCTATTAGGGGAACCACTACTGTGTTTGGGCGGCAGACCCCTGGCGGGGAGCACTACTGTGTTTGGGTGCGGACCCTCAGTACTCGACAGGAGGAGTACCTCAGAAGTCTAAGGTTAGTGAGTAGCGCCTCAGAGTTGTGACAGGGCTACTGTACTCAACAGAGGAGGAGTTCTCCAGCAGTTGTGGTTTTGATTTCTTTAATGAAAATCCTGGTTTGAGCTGAGTCATTGACCTTTGTGATTTCTTCATGATTGAGATGGGTTACTTGATAACTTAGGTATATGTATGGGAATTTACCTAAGTATTGGTTATCCGTTGATTTCTTATCTGTGTGATACCTCATGATTGAGATGGGTTACTTGATAACTTAGGTATAAGTATGGGCTTATACCTAAGTAAGGGATATTTGTTGAGGTCCTTCTTTATAGATATCCTTGTTGGATTTAGTGAGACCTTGAGGGTCTCGGGGTCCCTACTGAGTATCGTTATACTCACCCCTGCACGGGCTATGCCCGTACCTCATTGTGTTGGATGCAGACGATGGACAGTGTTGACAGAGACCGAGTGTACGAGGACTTGACGGTACCCAGAGGTAGACCTCACGACGAGTCAGTAACTAGACGTGGAATTCATGAGGAGACAGTACTTAGAGGAGGTTGACGTGCGAGAGAATTGAGGAGGCTATATGTACCTAACCTTCTGGTAGGATCCATGGTGGACGATCGAGGAGCTACGCTATCTGTACCTACCCTTCAGGTAGGATTCGAGGTGGACGAACTAGGAGCTACTTCTATTCTTCCAGCTGTTTGTCTTTCTGTTGTACTTTCGTTCAGTTGTAGCTGTACTTTTCAGTTGAGTTTCTATTCTGGCCCATTTACTTTTCATCACTTTCTATTGTACTTAGTGTAATACTTCCTCTTGTACTCCATGGTGTTTGTTTACTTTTATAAAGGCAATGCCTTCCCAGTTATCGGGATTTACGCCTTTGGTGCTAGTCGCCAGCCCCTGGCCTATGGAAGGCGGGCTTGGGGTAGTCACGACACGGGCCCCGAAAACGGTTCATGACATATTGGTATCAGAGGACTTTGGTTCTATCATAGAGCTTAGGAATTTTATATTTTCTGTGAAGAAATAGTGTTAAGGGTACTGAGCGTGGTTTTCAGTTCAGGGAGTCCAGTGTTGGTGCGGGCGGCCGACGTATCCATACACCAGGACCCTGACTTCTGATTTTCGACTTGGTGCACGAAAACATTGATTGCATGTGTGTTTTCAAAAATTTTCTATTAAAACAGCTCAAACCAGGTTAGCTCACCAGGTATAATCGTTTAACCGTGTCCCATATGTTTCTTTCAGGATGCCTCCCCATAGACGACCACCTAGAGCCTCGATAGTTGTACGTGCTGACAGGCCGATGAGCGACGAGGCCTCAGTACATGGCCCTCTTCTAGATCATACACCAGTAGATAATCCATGCCGCTTGAGTGCGATGCACAAGTTCTAGCATCATAGCCCTCTGACGTTTCGAGGTGAGTCAGATTTTCGGACGGCTGGGCACTGGCTGGAGTTTATAGCATGAGCTTTCCATACAGTTGGGACACTCGCAGACTTGATGGTGTACCTAGCTGTTAGCCTCTTCTAGGGAGAAACTGAGAGGTGGTGGAGCCACATGTTCTAGATTTGCGACGGGATGACCTTCACCTGGGGAGACTTCGAGACCTTCTTCAGGGTGGAGTTTATACCATCGACTCTACACTCTGGGCATGCTCAGGAGCTGCTGCCCTTGCCGCAGGGTTTTTCGTGAGTATCCAAGTCATATGTAGGTAGGAGATGGATGATGAAGAGGTCCAAGAGGACCAAGCCAACAGGTGGGCGACCCCATGTTTTAGGTTCAGTTGTGCAAGGAAATCAAAAGAGAGGCAGCTATATGAGGAGCAGGAAGTACTATTCACACGGCAAGTAGGGTCACATGGAACATGACTGTCCGACTCCCTGCACAATTGATCCACATGCATTGGAGGAGCCACCGAGACAGAAACATCAGTGAAATCTTGAGTAGCAGCTGAGCGGTGGACAAGGAAGTGGAGCTTCGGAAGTAGGTGGATAGGAGAAGGACTAGTTCCAGGCATGGAGGCCTTTGTTATTGGTGCTTCTAGCTTCCTTTTTATTGTGGTTGTATGTGTCTTTGTACTTTGAGCTGCAGTAATAAAAGACACCTTTATTTGTGGAGTTTACTTTCCTGTCCTCTCTTTATGTTGTTACTAAGAGGTTCTGGTTTAAAACCGTTGACTTGATCCTATCTTTAGAGATACCTACTAGAGGATACCCAGTGACCACACACTACTTCCGACAGTGTGACTCAACCCTTGGAGGCGAGAGTAATGGTTGGATCTCTTGGTAGTAGCGTCGAGGCCTTACGACATTGTCCATGGCATTAAATAGTAACATTCATGTCAGGATTGACTGTATTAGGAAAATAACGTGGTTCATCTAGGATATGAGACCAGATTTCTCTTTTCGTCATAGGATAAATCCCATCAGCTCTTTGGTGGAATGTAGATGAAAAAGGGTGGAGATGAGTTCATACAATTGGCTAGTCTCACCAATTGTTCGTTGAGCGAACAATTTATAGTTCTCTCCATCTCAAATAGTCTTAGGTGTATCTACTCTAAAAAGTACATGAACCAGAGACAACAGTGATGGCTTGAATTCCTCCAGGACTATGACTTAGAGATAGTTTATACTCATGGGGAGGGGAACGTTGTAGCAGATGCTATTAGTAGGAGATCGGGCATTCAGCTGTTAGGAGTGGCGAGACAGCAGCCAAACACATTTCAGATATCCTTTGTGGATAGTGATAGAGTCATCTCGTGTAGAACCAGAAATGGTTCAAGCTACGATGGAGAAGGTGCAGATCATCCATGAGTAGATGGAGACTGCACAGAGCAGACATTAGTCTTTTGCTGATAGAAGACAAGACCACATGAGTTCGAGGGTGACGACCATGTCTTCAGACGGGTCTCACCTCGATGGGGTCTACAGAGATGTGGCTGAGGCGGAAAGTAATCTCCGAGGTTCAAAAGACCTTCCAGGTCCCCGACAGAGTAGGTAAGGTGTCTTACCTCCTAGCCTTTCCACCTCAGATGCACCGGGTGCACGACGTCATCCACGTATCTCAGCTGAGGAGATGTGTGCACGACCTATCTGTCATCATTGACCACGGAGAGCTGGACGTCGATGACGGGGAGACTTCCACAGGGTTCCAGTAGTATTTTAGGATCGACATGAGTGGGTCCTATGGGGACGGTTGATTCCACTTGTGCGCTTTCGTTGGCAGCACGGGAACCTCCAGGAGAGCACATGGGAGAAGGAGGCTCAGATGCATGCTAAATACCTCCTTTATTTTCCCTAGATTGTGTTGTAGCTTTAAGGGGATGTAAATCCCTAAGGTGGGAGTAATTTAAAGACCCGGAAATTTCAAGGAAATTTTTTTCTTAATTTCTTTGGAATTGTACGAGTGCGCAGTTTTAGAAGGCACCTAATTCCGAGGCCCGGTGTGCCCAGAATCAATTGCCAAAGTTTTTCTTGGGTACATTCAGTAAACGAATGAGCGAGTTTTTCTATCTCTTGAACCGGTGCTCGGAATTTAAATTCGAGGGCATTGATGAACTCGCAGTGCCGGTAATTAATTAAGGAGACATTTGCTGTAGTTGCGTTTTGAGGGGGTTGAGGTTTAATTTTTTTGGGGATTAGATTGAATTAAATAAAATTTGTTGTGTAGAAATTTTATTTAAGGAATGTAGTTTTATCCTACAAAGGGGGAGTTAGAGGTGGGGCCCACACCCAAATAACATCCCAAAGGAGGGTTTAGTGTGGTGGGGCCCACATGAGACCCTAACTCCTCACCTCCCCATAACCCCTTTGAATTCCCCTTTATCACCCCTTAAATTAATTAGTAAATTTCCCTTTAATTATGTGAACTCCTCACCTCCTTCTCTCTCTCCTATAAGTTTTTACAACTTGATTTTAATTAATGAATTGTCTCCTCTTAGTTTTGAATTGCTTGGTATCATTAAATTAAGAGGAAACCATTCATTTTATTGTTGGGAAAATAATCTGTGGAGAAGTTTTGGAGGATTTGAAGGAAAAGATTTCTTTCCACGAAGAACGCAATCTTCCTCCTGGTGAAGGGAATCTCCTTCAACCGAGGCAAGAACATGAGGTGAAGCCATGAGAATCACCGTTCTTCCACAACACCCGACCACCGCGGCGCTTGCCTCTTTCCGCGGTTCGACGACGTGTGACGTCTTATCGAGGTAGGGGTTATTTCTTTGTTCAAGTTTATCATCGAATTTCGTTGTTAAGATTGGATGAATGTTATAGTCGTAATGGGAGGAGATTGGACCGCATGAACACGACCGATTCTCCTCCCCTCCACTTTATTAATTTGAATGATGTTTATGGCAAAGGCGTTGTGGTGTTGTGGCACCGCGCGAGAAACGAAGAGGACCGCAGCTGGAGCGGGCCACGACGGTGGAGCATGGCGCCGTCGCACCGCACCAGTGAGGCCGAAGGAGGCCGCGAATAGGAGCAGGCCGTGGCAGATGGGCGTGGCGCCATCACACCGCGCCGGTCAGACAGGAGCCGCGACCTAGGGCCGCGGTCGTCTTCAAAGGGGCGGCCAGACAACCGGGCTGCCCGCGCTGGGCCGGGCCGACAGCGCCGGGCCGGGCCACCCGCGCTGGGCCAGGCCGTGCCATCCGGGCCGGGACACGCCCAATCGGGCTGGACCCGGACCCAGGTCGGGTCGACCCGGTTCAGGCCGACCCATCGGGTGTTGGGTCGGGTTGGACCGGGCCCGAACACCCTATTTTCGGACCAGGTTCGTTCAAATGCCCATATCTTGGGCTACGGACCTCCGATCGACACACCGTCTGTTGCGTAGAGATAGTTGGATCGATACGATCGTTTCAGTATATTACACTCAAGATTTCGGTAAAGTATGGGTATGTCCAGGTTGGTTTGAACCCGAAACCAACCGGGCTCTCTCAGCGGAAACAGTTATAACTTGAGATCCGGATGTCCGATTGATGTGCCGTCGACTTTGTTGGATTTATTTTGATGAGACAAATCTTTTGGCATAATTCACCTGAGGTTTGGATATAGTTGGAGTTTGTCCGGGTTGGATTGTACCTGAAATCCAACCGGGACCCTAGAACAGAAAAGCTGATAACTTTCGGACCAGATGTCCGTTTGACGAACTATCAGCGGCGTTGGTTATCTCGTTGAGAAACAGACCCTATGAGTATACCCTATGAGAGTTCGGGGTAAATTTGAGATACGGTTGGGTTGGTTCGTACACAAAACCAACCGGGCCCCCAGGAATAAATGGCTAATAACTCACAGACCGGACGTCCGATTGACGCGCCGTCTATTGTGTTGAGACCCCTGTGACGAGGTAGTTCTTTGTGATACTTCTTTGTGGGACTTTGTGATATTTGGAGTATCGACTAGTAGCTCGTGGAGCGGATGCTCCCGGAGACGAGCGTATGGAGTGCGGAGACCTAGTAGCTGTAGACTTGACGACTGCTTGACCAATTCGACTTGGAGTGAGTCAACTAGCCCAGTGGACGGAGCGCCCGATATTTGGCGGCAGACCCACGGTGGACGGAGTGCCTGGTAGTTGGCAACAGACCCGTGGTACTCGACAGGAGGAGTACCTCTGTAGGCTATTAGGGGAACCGCTACTGTGTTCGGGCGGCAGACCCCTGGCAGGGAGCATTACTGTGTTTGGGTGCGGACCCGTGGTACTCGACATGAGGAGTAATTCAACAGTCTAAGGTTAGTGAGTAGCGCCTCAGAGTCATGAAATGGTAGCTGTACTCGACAGAAGAGGATTTCTCCAGCAATTTTGGTTTCGATATCTTTAATGAAAATCCTGGTTTGATCTGAGTCGTTGAACTTTTTGATTTCCTCATGATTGAGATGGTTTACTTGATAACTTAGGTATATGTATGGGAATTTACCTAAGTAGTGGTTATCCATTTATTTCATATCTGTGTGATACCTCATGATTGAGATGGGTTACTTGATAACTTAGGTATAAGTATGGGCTTATACCTAAGTAAGGGATATTTGTTGAGGTCCTTCTTTGTGGATATCCTTGTTGGATTTAGTCAGACCTTGAGGGTCTCGGGGTCCCTACTGAGTATCGTTATACTCACCCCTGCATGAGCTATGCCCACAACTCATTGTGTTGGATGCAGACGGCGGACAGTGCGGACAGAGACCGAGTGTACGAGGACTGGACGATACCTAGAGGTGGACCTCATGATGAGTCAATAACCGGAGGTGGACTTCACGACAAGACGATACTCGGAGGAGGTTGACGGGCGAGAGCGTTGAAGAGGCTATCTGTACCTACCCTTCAGGTAGGATCCGTGGTGGATGATCCATAAGCTGCACTATCTGTACCTACCCTTCAGGTAGGATTCGAGGTGGACGACCCAGGAGTTGCTTCTATTCTTCCAGCTGTTTGTCTTTTCTATTGTACTTTCGTTCAGTTGTAGCTATAATTTTCTGTTGGGTTTGTATTCTGGCCCATTTACTTTTCAACACTTTCTATGGTACTTAGTGTATTACTTCTACTTGTACTCTATGGTGTTTGTTTACTTTTATAAAGGCAATGCCTTCCCAGTTATTAGGATTTACGCCTTTGGTTCTAGTCGCCAGCCCCTAGCCTATGGAAGGAGGGATTGGGGTAGTCACGACATGGGCCCTGTGGACGGGTCGTGACAGTCAAGGGCCAAGTCCTCTTCCTGGGGAAGAAGTCACACTATGACCCTCCTGACGGGCAGTTTTTTAGAGGGATATGACAATATTTTCTGGGTTTAAATATTGAAAACCCATCGAGATTTATCTTGGTGGACGTGTGAGTTGAGTAGGGTGATCTCCTCTTTTCCTTATTCATCTCCCATTTCTCCCCTTAAATCCATATAATTCAGAAGATATTATTCACATAGATTCTGAGTAAGATCACACCCCTTCTTCTCTTTATTTTTTTTCTTTTTTTCCCTTATATTTTGATTAACCCAACTAGGTTTCATAGATAAGAGTTCACTAGTTCATGGTGAAACCATCCCTCTTCACAGGATTTTTACATGAGGATTGAAGAGGAGGTCCTAGGATTAGGTATTCAAATCATCATTCATTGTTTGGTTCAAGGTATGTTTCCGCTTGGATTTATTTATTATATTTGGTGATTTTGGGTGAAATTGGTCATTAATTTGGATATTTAATTTTGATATTTTGTGTGGCTTAGGTCTAGAATTTTATCAAGAGTGTACCCCACCTCATTCATTATTTTGGCATTGTGAGGTCATCCAGTGAGTTTGGTGTTAATTATGCTAATTTGGGATTTTGGTTTTAAGTGTTCGAATTAATAATTTGATAATTTTTATTGATGATATAGATTCTTTTAGACTCATAGGAGGTCAGTAAGAGCTTATGATGGATTTATGGATCATAAATTTAGGTAGGTGTCCTTGAATTTATGAAATATATTATTTTTTTGTGATTTAATTTTCTTTTACCATCATTATTATAGTTATTTTCATGTTGCATGCCTTCGGTGATATTTCCTATAAATTTGGACAAACTCATGTCGGCCTAATAGTCAATAGAGACTACATACCTTGCTAAATGGTATAATGGTAACGTTTTGTTTTAATGAGTGTTAGTGGCCTTATTTGTGATTTTTTTGGTGGCATGAGTTGGATGTCAAAAATAAAGAGGTTTTATTTTAAAATTTTATTTTAAAAGTTTTATTTTAATGGATATTTCAATGGAAAAGTGGAAATTTGAAAAATGGTTGTTGAAATGGTATTTTGAAATGGAAGTGTTGTTTTCTAAATAATATTTTTGTGGGATTTTGTAAAAGCGATTAGAATGGATAAGGAAACACATGGTGAATTTCTAAATGATTAGTAAAGAATATTTTAGTTGGTTTTAAAAAGTAAATAAAATAGAGATTGGTTGAGTTGTTTTGTCCCGTTTGACCTAATGTGTATGATTACCTAATTCTACATCATGATTTATTATATTTTTGGAATGGTTTCCATTTTCTGGTGTGTTTTTGTTTCATGATGATACACATTATGTTTGTTATATAGAGACTTGTTTTTGGTATCAAAGTACCAGGTTGGTTTAGATAAAGATTATTGGACTCTTATAGGGTAGAGACAGAGCTGAGTGACTCTAGAGGATTCCTTTATGGGAAATATGATAATTTTAAGAGGCCCAACATATTAGTGATGTGAAATCGAGAAAATCTAATAATTTTATCTTGTGGGGCTCGATAGATGATGAGATGTGTAGGTCACAGTCTCAAGGAACTAGCACCCTGAGCGATAAGCTTCTGAGATTGTGAGATGGGCTGCGTTCCCTATTGTTATTGGCTGCGTGTATTGATTCTATGATTACTGTGTATTGTTATATATTGAGATTGATGGTTATAACCCTATACTGAATGAGAGAGAAATGGATGTGGATAGAGAACTACCCCTAAGTGATAGGGGACAACCCGCAATATTTTGAGACCCTACCTTAAGTGAGAGGGAAGTGGTCAAGATGTCACAAGACACTACCCTAAGTGAGAGGGTAATTTTTAAGATCTTAAGGCATGTCCTTTCCCTCAGTGGGAGGGTATTGGTAGGGAATTACCTGAGTGAGTGGGTATTGGTCTGTTTGTGAACTTTAACATGATGAAATGATAGTGGTTGAGACTTGGTACGGTGTTGTTGATGTTCAGAATGAGGCCTACCCTAAGTGAGAGGGTAGCGTCTAGACTAGGTATGACACCCTACCTAGATTCTTTGAGTGTTGGTTGATATGTGTGGAATGATGTGACTCCTTCCTTCCAGTATGGATCTGAATAATGTATGGTCAGGTGTCATGGTGGACTGGTTAACACAAAATGACCAGACATGTATTCTTATATGTGCATTTCATGTTATGTTTCTTGGCGGATTTATTGCATGAGAATGACTTATACGCATAATATTCATGCACATACACTTGATCACAACAACACCTAGTATTATTGAGGCATTGTGTATTCCTACATGGTTGTTGGTGTCAAAATCCTACTCACTTACACTAAAAAGGTTTCAATGTTTGTGGGTAGACCTTTATGTTTTCTTCTAGGACACATGTATCACTTGGTGTTGGACACATGGTTCAGGTCTAGCTGGTTGTGGATGTCGTTGATCCAGCATGTTGGTTTATATGAGTTGGGTCCGAAGCCAGTTTATATTTCCAATTATTGTCCCACACTTATAGTAGAAATTATTCCATTTTACATTTATATATCATTACTATAATATTTGTTACCCTCTTCTGTTTATTTATTATGTTTTGATACATTATATAAATTGTTTACTATTTTCTATTATGGACTACATGGGACCACTTGTATCTCTGTTTTTTTCATAGGTCTTGTAATTTTAATTATATAAATGCATCATATATAATTTTTAGTAGGTTCGAGCATGACCCTTAGGCCTTATGTTTTATGGGATAGTCTCCAATACAACTATTTTAGGCCCCGCCATTAGTTTTCAGCCTATGTCATGTGAGGAGGAGTGCTTAAAGACATATGAGGACCCCCTCTTGGGTGTTGTTTAGGAAATATGGGTATAGGCATTACAAAATGGTATCAAAGAATATTTTGGGATGTGATATTTCTAGTTATAAGTGGATTTAGGATATTGGAACTCAGGAGTTAGACAGAGTGCATTCCCAACTAGCATGCCCTTAGTTGAAACCCAAGTTTTTGGGGGATTCCTAGTATCTAGACGAGGCACTCTAGAATGAGTAAAGTATTGGACCAAGAATCCCAAAGGGGGGTGGATGGGAATTGGGATGAGTTATAGGGCTCGACCAAGATCCAGTGAGTCATTTATGAATCATGATAGTGGATTGCTTAGGGCATGACAAACATGCATAGGGTAGTGTTGTTTGACATGTTTTTTCACCGAGATCCACTATTGGTTGAAGAAAATTATAATATAATTAATGTTTTATTGATTACATAATAATATGTAATTTTATTGATATTCATTATAGGGGATTTTTTGATTGATTTTGATTGTTTGAACGCCATAGGGAAATGATTTTTGGGATGGTTGGTTTTGAGAAAAAAACATAATTTGAAAATAAAACTTATATGATGGATTGTGGTGTGTGTGAAATGATTTTATAAGTTAGATTCATTTGAATTGGATAATAGAAATGATGATTTTGAAATAATCATGATTTTTGGGTTTTGAAAAAAATATTAGGAAAAAGGTTTTGGAATTTGTATTTTAAATGGTTTTTGAAATTGGGTTTCAAAGTATTTTCGAAATAGGGATTAATTTTTAGGAAAAAGGACAGGATGTGAAACATCCTGATATTTTAAGAAATATCTTCTTTAAAATTTATTTAAATTCATTAATATCTTATGTTACATAAAATTAACTATTTACCTTTAATTATAGTAAAAAAACCTATTCGAAGGTATATTTAAAGCCATTCAGGTTCAAGTCGAGCTTCTAATCTTGAATTTTGAGTGTTCTTGGTCTGAGGTTGATAGATCTAATACCCCATGACCTACTCTTTATATATATAGAGGGGAATATTATTTTAGAAATTCTTAATCCAAGGGATACACATTTGAATTCTATAAAACCCCAAATTTCCAATAAATGAGAAATGAAATCAAAATATTTCCATGGTTTCATACCTTTCATCAACAAATTTCGAACAATTATTGAATGTTTGCATAGATCCAACCAAGAAGATATCACATCATTAAAATATGAAACATGTGCAGTTGACCATTTTCTTATAATGTGGTGTGATTATCAATTCATGTGAGGAACAAAGGAACCTATAGAGAATCCAGAAAAGGAGGAGAGCCGCTTCAAACCATCATTGTCACGATCATTGCCTCAATCTAGTATGAAATATTTTTGATGATTTTCACAATGATTTGAATAAAAGGTGTGCAAGTTTAGGATTCACATATGAATTATTTCAAATTCATCAGGAGGCAGTGAATACCACTTCTCTTTATCCTCCATCATCCATAATATTTTTCCATTTAATTTGGCTACAATTGTAATAAACCAAAAGTGAATTTAAAATTTAAAAAAACTGAAAAATATAAATTTTTAGTGGTTTCTTAAAACCTCCACACAAAATATAAAAATAAATAAATTAAAAAACACATTTATCAGTAGTTTTTGGAACCACTGCTAAAAACCAATGTAATTTTTTTCCAGACAATTTAGTGGCTGTTTTGAAAACCATTGCTAAAAAACCATCGTGATCCCAATTTTTTTGAATTGTATTAAACTATAAAAACCTGAAGTTCTTGAATTATTGGATATAGACATCCTTTTTTACGTTTTTGGTACTTTTTCATAAGGTAATACCTACTAGAGCGAAGATTCTAGAGTCATACTACCAAGATATCAATTTGATAGACAACCTTGGTTTCACAAATGAGATCATTAATGCATGTTGAAACAACTATATATTGTTCTGAAAATATAATTAACATCTCAATACGTGTATTATTTTTTACTAATAAATGTGGAAATATTTTTAGATTAGTCAAGGTAGTTATATTCTTCATTATAGGATGTTTAATCAAGGGAAATAGATTTCCACTAAGTAGATGTGTTATTACCCACTGAATCCATGGTTGAAGATATTCATCATATTAGTTAAATTTTTAAAAAATAATGATGTTGATTTTAGAGAGAAAAAAGATTATTATAAGTTAACTCACTCGAAATATTATTTGGTATGAAAGGATTTTGAACAGAGACACTCAAAATTTTCTCAGGACAGACATAATGTTCTATTAGGTTTAGTAGTAAATAGTTTTATCCTATTTAGGTCTATGGTTGGTGTGACACATTATACATGGAAAGTGGTGTTGGTTCCATATAAAATTCCCCCATTATTATGTATAAAGAATTTTTTTTACTACTTTTCACTTTTATTAGTGGACCAAGAGGACCCAATAATAAAATTGACGTTTATATAAAAATTTTTATTAATGAGATGCATGTCTTTCGGGAAAATGATGTGATAAATTTTGATTAAATAGATAATGAAATTTTTATACTTTAGGAACATTTTTATGGATAATTGATGACTTCCCAGTGTATGATAATGTAAGAGGTTATAAAAGAAAAATATAATTTTCCTACCCTTTTGATTATAGATGTAAGAAATCAACATGTATTATAAACTAAATAAAGTGGGCATTACATTGTTATAATTTATTTTTTCCTCCAAAAAACATGTTTATAAAATATAATGTGTTGTATGATGGGAATATAGTGCACAACTCAAAATCATAAATAAATCATGTGGTTCCAATTTTATCACAACAAGACTATGAAAACATTTCCATAGTGTATGATTTATAGTATTTATTAGCTCCTATATTGACATCCATTACTACTAAAAATTGAAAGTGTATTCATAATTATAATAATTGAAGTATTTTATTCAAATTTCCTTATTTTAAAGATAATACTTTTAATGCACAATTTGGATGTGATTCACATTGATAAAAATATGCGTGATAATATTTTGTCCACCATTTTAGGAATCAAAGGGAAAACAAAGGATAGTGATAACACATGACATTATTAGTAAGAAAAGGATTGAAAAAACCCTTATATTTATAGTTGGGTGAAGGTAATAGGGAAAAAATTCATGCATTATAGTACATTATGACTAAAAAAGAGAAAGAAATAATTATATCAATTCTAAAGACTACTATGGTTACTATTTTTTATTGCTCTAAAATTTCTAATCCTATCAATATAGTGATCATGGAATTACTAGGGTTGTAATGTCATGATAATAATATTCTATTTCAGAAATTAATCCTAATTAAAATAAATGATTATTTTTCTATCCATACTATTTTCATTGATTTATGTTTTTATCTTATTAAATAGATATGTTCAAGAAATCATCACACCAGGGATTTGAAAATTCTATAGGATGTTCTTTCACTATTTCAATTGAATAAACTATTCTTCCTTATTTTTAAAATTTCATGGTCCACTTGACCATACATTTAACTGGTAAAGTCATTTCTGGAAATCTCATGCAATTCAGGTGGATGTATAAAAAAGAGTGATATTTTAAAACATTGAAATGGTATTTTTACAACAGATCTCATATGAAATATTTGATTAAAATTGGTTATTTTATGGATTAAGGCACTAGTTTATATGGTGAATATATTGATTATAATGAAACAAAATTAGAGAAACAATCAAATATTAATGAATCTCTAATTAATGAAGGGAAATCTTTTGATATGGACAATGAAGAGTGGGTTCAAGAACATAATTACATGTTTTTTTGGAACACCTTTAGTTTTATAATTAATAAAGTAATTTTTATAGTTTATCTATTATGTTGTTTGTTTATAAATTTAATTTATTTAATTTATTTTTATTATATTTTAATTTAGGATTAATTTCTCAGAGATGGAATGATAAAGTCCTCATTCCACTAATCATCAGATTCGACAACCATATTTTAAAACATCTAATAAGATTTTCAAGACTCATATATAAATATATAATTGATTTAATATATTTATAATATATATGATGTGGATTTTCAAAACCCTCCATCCATTGACTTATGTTAAATTTATAGATTTACAATATTTGTGAACCAAGTTCCCATACAGTGACTGAATAACTGAACCAACTAACTAATGGTCAATTTGTTAAAGCTCATCTTTATAAGTCTTTAGATACTAAATTATTTCAATTTAATATTAGTGACGTTGATATGAAATGATAGATGAAAAAATTTGGTTTTGGTTATCCATCTATTGATGCAGGTTATTACTATAGACTATTGAGGGATATTATTATAATTTATGTTCATGGATTAAAGTATATATTTTTGATGTGTGTTTGGGTCAATATAGTTCATTGAAATAAATTGGACCATTTACAATTTACATTGGTAAACTTTAAAAATATTGTACATAAATAGGAATGAGAAAGAATTTATCCTTTAATACTTGCCTCATGGGAAGAGAAATTTTACTTTTTCGGGACTGATTCAAACTGAAAAGTTATGATGAAAATGTATAGAAGGGGTGTTTTTCTAATTAAATGAAAGGAAAAAGATATTAATGAATCTTTTTATTTTTTTTACCAAATTACTATAGTTATATTAGAAGATGATATATAATGGTTTAGGGAGAAAGTTAGAGGAGATACACTATATTTTCAATATTAGTGAAATATTTCATGAAAATTTGTTTGAGTTACATATAAAAAAATTATATTTGTAAAAATATTTATGAATTTTATGTATATTTTTTTTGCAATTTAATATTTTTTTATAAATATAGATATGTTATAAGAATCTCAAGATGCTTTATCTAGCATTGTTGTCATGTATATTTTCATTTTTTATATAAATTTATTATAATTGTATATATATATGTTTTATTATTAGTTTATTTTTTTTAATAAAAAATTACTTATAGTTATCGCATTATGTTTAGAAGGATTTGGTGAATCTTCTAGAAGATGAATGGATCCTGGTAGAGGGGTTCAATATTGGAAATCTTTTACCTAGATGGATATTTTATTTGATGAAACCTTTCTTCTAGGTGGTGAGGATGTGATTGCATTGATTTGTTAACTGAGGAATATGATATGAGACCCCCATATATTTCCTATAATGACTCATCAGTTGAAATCATTCCTTTTGGATATAATTTATAGGTTATGGAGGGATGTTCAAATAATATTAATGTTTAATTTTTCACGATAGTCTTATTATTATTGCAACCACTATCATTTTAAAAGATGATATTAATTAGCATCTTGTACAGAAGATTTTTGGGTATTATGAATTTAAAAATTCCATAAGTTATAGAATCATTATAAGGGAAGGGTGAAGAGAGATCACTAAGAACTATTTATGGGTGTTGCAGACATCATATAAAAAGCCCCTTCACGGGTTCTTCCCACCCAGTTGAAGTATTTGGAAGTGTTTTGGTCAAGTGAGGGTGCAACTATAAAATTTATTTCATTTAATATATAAAAAATTGAAAATTTTCATATTTATAATAATTTAATAGATTAAATATAAACCTTGTTTAGTCATCATTCATATAATTAAGAACTTTAGATCACACCTTATAAACATAAAACACAACACGTATAACATATCATACATAATGTATGTTTAGAATTAATTTATCATTCTTATATTTAAAATATTATAGTATAACATGAATATAAATATTTAATTAGTGGTCACCATTATTATAATTACACCAACAAGGTGATCCCACTAATTTTAATTCAGTATGGATGAGAAATCATCGGGTAGGTGATCCCAGTGTTTTCAGTATTATAATAAGAAAAAATATTTAGTAAAAAATATATTCTTATATTATATAATTTATTCACATTTGTTAACTAATTCATTATGTATATTCAAAAGAAACAATTTGATGTTGATATAGAAGAACTGCTAGAGGAGTAGTGACAAAGTATTATATTCAGTTAAGAAATATTTTAGTGCATCATGGGGGGTAACGGTCATGGTTACTCATTGAACTATCGCATTGTTGTCCCCCATTGTGCATATCTTAGAGAAGAGGTGATGGGTGAATGTAGAGATGCATGGATTCTCACATAGTATGGGGTTGATGTTGTAGAGAATACAATGGTGTGTAATATGGATGACCAGTTTCAAAAACCACATGTAGAGTATGAGAAAATATTAACACATATGTCAGCACATATAGATGTGGCGATGACACAATGTCCAATTTATGGTGCACAGATGTTGGCGGCACATTTAAAAAAGAATATAAATTATTCAGACTGATTTTGTTTATATACTTAAGAGATATAATATTTATATTTGCTTTAGGTTCAAAATTATGTTAGTGGGAATCTTTGAGAGGCCATAGGTGATCTGGATAATGATACCCCAATCATATATGGTATTTTATATTAATTTTTTAAAATATAATTTTTTATTTTAGTTGTATAATTAAATTAAATTTTTTATTAATAATATTATTGTAATAAAGAATTAAATGTCTCATATTTTAGTGTCACATGAAAAAAATAACAAATAATTTTGAATTATCATGAAATCATAGGACGGTAACCATATATTGATTTATGAAATATAAAAACTAACACTATGACAATCAGAGTTTTCAATTGCTCGAGATGGCTGGAAACACATTTTTAGTGATTAAAACCCTAAAATATGCATGTAATGGTCAAAAAAATATTAGTAAACCTTTCATTGATGTGAAATAATATGAAAACTATCTTTGAATTATTTATGGTGTATGAGAAAATGATAAATCAATTTAAAATGTGGTGTGCTTAAAATGACTGAATTAGTATTTTTTTAAATAATTTACACTCTTTAAAATCGTGTTTCAAGGGGGTTAAAACATTGACAATGACCTTAAAATAATATAAAATCATAGGAAAATAATATTAAATTGATCTATGAAATATAGGATTAGATTCCACATCAATCTATGTTTTCGTTTTCTCACGATGATTGAGAATACAATTTTAGTGTTTTGAAACACTATAAAATTCTCATATTGGTCCAAAACATATCAAATAGACTTTTATTGATGGTCAATCATAGGAAACTTTTCTTATTTTTAATGTGTAAAAGCAGAAAGAAGGTCAATATGATATTTTATGTGCTTAGAATGACTGAATGGGGAGTTCTAAAAGATATCAATGTCTTTAAAAACATACGTTAGGTGGAAAAAACAAAGAAAATGACGTCCAGTTTCCATAAAACCATAATAAAACAACTGAATTTTTATTTCTAAATATAGGAATTGATTCCATAATAATATACATTTTTACTTTCTTAGGATGACCAAAAATGAATTTTTGGGGTTTTAAAATAATAAAACGTGCAAGTAACGAAAAATAATAATATAAATGACCTCAAATTTATAGGAAAACATATGAAATGTATTATTGAATTAATTTTCATGTGTATAGGAGGATGAATTATCAATCCTACATGTTTCATGATTAGAATGGTCGAATAAAATTTTTATCAAGATTTCATAATCTTAAAAAATGTATTCTAAGGGGATAAAAAATGAATTAATATTTCCATTGAATCATATGATAATAACTGTAGATTTATTTATGAAATTTATTAACTGATACCATGTTTATCTAATTTATTGGTTGCTCAAAATTACTGAAAACATATTTTTAGTCTTTTGAAACACAAAAAATTGTGTATAACATTAAAAACCATTACCAACGAACTCAATTTTATGTGAAATCATAGGAAAACAATCTTTGAAAAATCCATGATGTGTGAAAGTAAAAAATATTTCAATACAAAACACAATGTTATTAGAATGACTTAATAAGAATTTCTAAATGTTTAATTAGTATTTAAAAACATGTCTTAGGGTCATAAAACTAAGGAAATTACCTTCGGTTATTCTAAAATCATAGGACACCAACCATATATTTATTTTTTGAAATATGTGTCTATTAAATTTTTCGATTTTTAGGGATGATCAAAAATGCATTTTCAATGTTTATAAAATAATAAATTCACATGTAACAATCAGAACTATAACAAAATACCTTATATTGATGTGAAATAATAAAAAAGGATTTGAATTATTTGTGATGTGTAAGATTAGATTATTGGTCAATCTAATGTGTGGTATGCAAAAAATGACTAAATAATTAGTTTATAAAATATTTGATAGTCTTTAAAAATATGCATTTGGGGGGAGGGGTCAAAAATAAGAAAATGAGCATTAATTATTGCTAAATCATAAGACAATAACTATAGATTGAATTTTGAAATGTAGGAACTAAAGTTGTGTTAAATCGAGTTTTTGGTTTCTTGAGAATACCAAAAAAATATTTTTATTTTTTTGAAACACTAAAATTTTCACGTAATGGTAAAAATAATAGAAAAAAAAATTGTATTGATGTTAGATCAAGGTAATACGATATTTTAAATTATTTTCAACCAGTAAGAGTATATGAAACATCTATTCCACATGAAGTGTGTTTGGAATAATTGAATAAACTGTTTTATATGTTTGATAGTATTTAAAAATGTCTGTTAGGGGGGTCAAAAACAAGAAAAAAACTTTGATTTCCAAAAAATAATGGCATAATAACCATTGATTGATTTTTGAAATATAATAACCGTATTCATGTCAATCCAATTATTTGTTTTCTCAGGATGATTAAAAACACTTTTTGGTGTTTTTAGATACTTTAATGTGAGTGTAACAGTCATAACCATAGAAAATGACATTATATTGGAATGAAATCATATTACACTTATCATTGAATACTTTTTATGTTTATGACTTAATAGAAAATAAATATGAAGTACAATGTGCTCATAATGACTGAATAAGTAGTTTTTAAAGATTTGAACATCTTTGAAAGCATGTGTTAGGGTGTCAAAACCAATAAAAAAACTGTAATTGTTATGAAATCATTAGACAACAGACATAGATATATTTGTAAAATGAAAAAACTAACTCACATTCAATCTGAGTTTTTCGTTGCTCAGGATGAATAAAAATGTATTTTTAGTGTTTTAAAGAACTTAATTGGGCATTTAATGGCCATAACCATAACAAATTATATCGAATTAATATGAAATAAAATGATAATGATATTTGAATTATTTTTTATGTGTATGAAAAAAACAAGTCAATTCAATGTGTTTTGTTATTAGAAAGATTTAATGAGTATTTTTTTAGTGGTTTAAGTCTTTAAAAACATGTATTAGTCGGTTAAAACCATGAAAATTACATCTAATTGCTATTGAATATTATAAAAACAACCATAGATTGATTTATGAAATATTGGAATTGACCTCACTTCTCTTAGAGTTTTATATTTCTTAGGATGACTAAAAATGTATTTTATGTTCTTTAAATCACTAAGATATTCATGTAAATTTTAAAAGAATAATGAGAACTCATATTTATGTAAAGTCATAGGGAAACTATATTTGAATTATTTTTGACTACTAGGAGTATGTGAAACATCAATCTGACATTCAGTGTGATCAGAATGAATGAATAAGCAATTTTTAAAGGTTTGGTTGTCTTTCAATATATGCATTGGGGGGACCAAAACAAAAAAATTACCTCTGATTACCATAAAATCATAACAACACTATTTTAGATCTATTTTTAAAATGTAATAGCATAATTAATGTTATCCCAAGTGTTAATTTACTTGGGATAACTATATATTCAATTTTAATGTTTTAAAACACTAAAATGTGAGTATAATGGTCAAAATGATAGAAAACAACCTCATATTGATGTGAAATCATAGTAAACCTCTCTTTGAATTATTGTTTGATGTGTACAATCATACATAATGAAAATATGATGTGATATGTTCTAGTAATGATAGTGTAAAAAGTTATAAAAGATTTATTTGTCTTTAAAAACATGCATCAGAGGTTCATGACCAAGAAAACAACCTCCAATTGTCATGAAAAGCTAGACAAATATTATAGAGTGACCTTTTGAAGTTATAAAATTATGTTTCATCAATTTGAGTTTTTAGTTACTCAAGATGACTGAAAACACTAAAATTTGTGTGTAATAGTCAACACTATATAAAATAACCGCATATAGATAGGAACTCATGGGAAAAGTATCTTTGAATTATTTGTGACATGTATGAGTCTATAACACATCAATTATACATTTAGTGTGCTAGAAATGACTAGATAAATATTTTTTTAATGATTCAACAGTCTCGAAAAATATGTGTTGGGGGGGGGGGGGGGTCAAAATCAAGCAAATGAACTTCAATTACCATCAAATAATAGAATAATAACTATAGATTTATTTTATAAATGTTGGAAATGATGTCATGTTAATTTAAGTAAATAATTTATTGATATGGATAAAAATATATTTTTAGTCTTTTAAAACACCAAAATATGTGTGTAATTATCAAAATCAAAGAAAAAAAATCTTTGATTGATATTAAATCATAGGAAATAATCACTAAGTTAGTTGGGACATGTTTGGGGAGGATAAAAGTCTATATGACATGTAGTATGCTTGGAATGACTAAATAAGAATTTATTAAAGATTTGATAGTCTTTAAAAACATGTTAGGGGGTAAAAATAAAGAAAATGACCTCCAATTAACATAAAATAAAAGGAATACAACCAAAGATTTATTTTTGAAATTTAGGAACTAACGCTATTCCAATCCGATTTTTTTCTAGGGATGGTGAAAAATGAATATTTAGTGATTTAAAATACTCAAATATTCATATAAAATTCAAAGACAAATTAAATGTCATATTATAAACATGAATTAATATAAAAAAAATTATTAAATTATTTTTGACTGGTATGAGTAGTTAGAAGGTCAATTAGACATGTGGTTTGCTTGGAATGACTAAATAAGAAGTATTAAATGATATAAAAGTCTATAAAAACATGTGTTGGGGTGTGAAAACCAAGAAAAATAGCCCTAATTTACAGAAAATCATAAGACAACAACCATAGAATAATTTTTGAAATGTAATAATGGAATCCTTGTCAATAAAAGTTTCCTTTATCTTGGGATGGATGAGAATACATTTTTAGTGTTTTAAAATACTAAAACATACATGTAATGGTTAAAACCATATAAAATTACCTTAAATTGACCTGAAATCATAGTAAAAGTGTCTTCAAAATATTTTTCAAATGTATGAGTATATGAATGGTTGATTTAACCAATAATACACTTATACTAATTGGAAAATTAGTTTTTATAGATTTGAAGTCCTATAAAATGTGGTACAGGGGGAAAATCCAAGAAAATGACCTTTTATTACTATGAATTAATTTAAAAAAACTACATAATATTTGTTTGAAATATAGTAAGTCATGACATATCAATATGAGTTTTTTTATAAGGATGACTAAAAATGAATTTTTATTGTTTTAAATTACTAAAATGTGCACGTAATTGTCAAAATCGTAGAAAAAGACCATTGAATGATGTTAAATCATTTCAAAATTTCCTTTAAATAATTTTTTATATCTATTAGTATTTGACATTTATGTTTCATGTGTGGTGTGCTCAAAATGGCTGAATAAATAGTTTCAAAAGATATCAAAGTATTTAAATACATGAATTAGAGGGCCAAGACCAAGAAAATGACCTTATATTTCCATGAAATCATAAGAAAAAAATGGAAAATTTATTTTGGAAATTTAGGAACTGATTCAATATTAATTTAAGTTATTGGTTGATTGAGAAGACTAAGAACACATTTTTAGTGATTTAAAACACTAAAATGTTCATGTAATGGTAAAAACCATAGAAAAAAACCACATATTGATGTGAACTCATAGGAAAACTACATTTGAATTATTATTTATGTGTAATTGGAATTAGTATATAAATCTTACATGCGGTGTTTCTATAATGACTGAATAATACATTTTTAAATATTTATCAATCTTTAGAAACACACGTTTAGTGGTCAAAAACAAGAAAATAACCTTTTATTACTATAAAATCATATAACAAAAACAATAAAATGAATTTTTAATAGTATTAATCAGATTTAAAAAAGCATTGGTTTTTTTTCTTGGGATGATCAAAAATAAGTTTTTATAGTTTAAAACACTGAAACATCATGTAACAGTCTAAAACCATATCAAACGGCCTTGAATTAACGTGAAATCATAGGAAAATTTTATTGAACTATTTATGATGTGTATAAGTATAATAAACATCAATTTTACTTATGTAATTATCATAATGAATGACTAAGTAGTTTTAGAATAAAAAAAATTTAACACCCCAAAATTCTAAATAAGAACATTGTATTCGATAACATATATGACACGTAACACCAAGATTAGAAGAAAATATAACACCCTGAGACTATGATATATTTAATTTTAAATAAATTCAATCTATTAAATATATTTTATTATAAACAACACTAATTTTTTCTTGTGTTATACATAAAAGTGAGTTTATCTTGTGTTGGATGCAACACTGAGTTTAAACAAAACATGACATATTGTTAAAATATTATTATTTAATATAATAGTTACAACCTATCTGTTAAATTAGAGGGTATGAATAGTAATAACTAAATTATAAAATTTATATGGTTTACACATGTAAAATAAAATTCATTGGTTCTATTTTTATTAGGAATAAAATAATAACCATTTGAAAGAAAAAGAAAGGTTTTTTAAAAAACATTTTTTTTCTAAAAGACAGTTTGGTATCTCTTTGCATATATAATTTAAAATTAATTTTAACCAATTTTATAAAATTTATTTTACATAAAAAATATTTTTTTTTGAAATCATAATATCAAAATTTTCTTAGGGTTAATTTTTGAGTTTTTTTTGTAATATTTCATTTTACGATGAATAATAAAAAATATTGAATTTTAATTAAAATATGAATTTTCATTTAAATTATCTATAAATTTAAATAATATTTTGAATTATTTTTAAATTAAAATTAGATCAATTATATATCAATTAATCTAATTTAGGTCATTATAATTATTTTCATATTGAATTTTGATATAAAAACTTTGTAAACATTTGAATATTTTCTATTTAAAAACTCACTTTCTCATCACATATGTGGGATTATTTTTAAATTAAAATTTTACAATTATATGAATTAAATTTAGAAAATTATATTACATATTTGGAATCAGAAAAATTTATTTTATCTAATAAGTTCAACTTAACTTTTGACCAAAATGAATAGTGAACACAATAAAAATTAATTATCGCAGTTACGGTAAAAATGTATTTACTGGGGTGTTAAACTAATAATATAAGAGTAAAATGACCTAAAAACTTGTCTATAACCCATTATATAGATATATTTTAATCTTATATCTTCTAATTTTAGTAATGGATCATTTTATAGGCTTTTTGCATCATAAAAACATGGATATGATTGAATCTTTTCAAAATATTACAAGTGTGCCACTCACCTCACTTATAAAAGGACACCCCTCAAATATCTTCTTCACACATTAAAAACTTTTTATATCATCCAATACCTACCCAAATATCTTACCAACTTCCCTAATATCATCCTAGAAGCCTTATTTTTGGTAAAAATCCAATATAGGAAGGATTTTGGTGCAAACCTAGGGAGGATACCAGAAGAAGATGTACCATTCTTTAATGAGTGTTTTCATTTTATTTATTATTCCACATTTTAACCATCTTATTAAACCATGATAATATAAAAAAGTCAATATATTCCATATAATATTTTTTTAATGTTAAGTTCTTGACCTAAAACCATCTCCACTTACATCAAATGGGTTACAAAATCATCAATTGTTTGCGCGAAGGACTACCACCTCACAAACCAATGTCATTCATTTTTCCGTTACAACCACTCACAGTCGGATAAGATGATGCATATAAAGTATATATATTATATTTATAATATAAAAACCATAATTTACATACATTAATATTACTTCAGAATTGAAGTATATTTATTACAACATATAACAAAACCATGACAAGACCGTATAGGTATAGTGTCTTTAGAAACTGGGAAACATAAACAACTGGTTTATAAAACATCTATATTTTCTCCCATTTATTTCATCATATATAGACTCCTTTTTGGAATATCATACTTAATACCCTTATTCATGTAATTTAGAAAAGAAACATATAAAAGGGTAAGCTAAAATTCTCAGTAATGGTAAACAAATGAAATAACAATCATATCATATTCATAAGAACATAACATTTGAAAACCATATCCTGCATATAAAAGATCACAATACCATATCATGAGATAAATCATAAAACTAAAATTTAATACCCATAATCATAACATAAGATATGAAATTTTGTGGTATACACACTCAAGCATTGAAAATCATTTCATATTAGTCAAGTCCCTTCGCCAATACCATCATAGCAGACAAAGTCCATTACTGAACCGAGTTCTCTCCTCGTTCCAACCCTGTATCACTAAACCGGATTGACTTTCCATTCCTGCCATATCTATATCATGAGATATAAATCTTTACCCAATGAATTAGAGGGAGATATAGGGCCCACCCATCTCCTAATGAAACTATTCTTACGTGTTCCACAAAAACATAGAAACATTCATCATATCATAACCCATGAAATCAAATGGGTTTCTCAAACATCATTCCATCATAATGGTTATAAAAAAATGGATTTATTAAATAAAATTCCATCATAAAAACAATAAAATAATTTTAATAATAGGTATATAAAAATAAAACTACATAATCTTAGATGGAATTTTTTTTTGATAAAACACTTGAGCTTCATTCCTGAGGAAAATATCCTTTCTTCTTCAAAAACATTTTCTTTTGTAAAACTGTCATGAAATTTTAAAAGAAAAGAATTGATTTGTAAATACACTTGTAAACATTTAGAGGAAGATTTATGTAAATAAGGTGTTATAAATATGTAAAAACCCGTTCATGCTGTATAAGTTAAAAAAACATTTTCTCGTACTTTTTCCAGAAAAGTCAAAAAGTACTTCTTATGGTAAATAAAAGAAAGATTCCTTCAAAACCATGTAGTAAAAGTCAAAATGGGTAAAAATGACTTTAAACATACATAGGATAATAGTACACATTTTTTTAGAATATTTTTAGAAAACATGGAAATGGATGGTAAATATATACCCAGTAGATACTAACGAATAAACAATCTCAGATAAATCGAGATTGGAAAAGTTATCCCTTACCTTTAGTCCAATGTTATTAGTATGTATCCGAAACTCCCGTATAATGATTTAAATAATGTTACTGATTTATTATAGAATCATAATCCTTTTTATGACAACATTTATGATCCTATTTTCATCTGTTTGTTAGTAACATTTCATTGTTACTTATTATTATGGTGTTAACTGCTTTATGTTCTTATGTATGTTTTGTCAGATAAGTTCTTATTAATATTTTTAGGTTATAGTTATATCATTTAAATAATGGTATTAGTATAATATATATCATATTTATTCATTCAATTCATTTATATAATCATTATTTAATGAAGATTATGAAGAATGAATCACATCACACCGTGGAGACAATAAGATGTACGTACGCATGAGCGATGATATCATTCCCATAATTGTTGAGTGGTATTTAATTGGATATCATAATTAGTATCATGTTATATTAATAATATATAGTTATTATTTCCACCATTATACCCATCCATGTAAGGTGGTGGTGAAAAACAGATTACACCACAGCGTGGAGACAGTAAGCTGTATGTACGCACGCGCGGTGATTTTGTTTTTCGTAGGATGGATAAAAGGTGAAATAGAGTTGTTTAGTATTTATAATAACATATAAGTATATTAATTATACTGATGTTATTAATTTATAATTAAACAACCAAATAAGAGTAAGTATAAGAAGAAATAAATTTGGAAGAATCGGTAGAAGAGATTACCTATTCCTCGATGTGCCTCCTTTAAATTTCCTCTTAGGGAACTAGAGTTGGTCTTTTGAGATAAAAAGAACCTCTAGAATGTAACTAGGAAAGTTTATAATTTAAATGGGAAGGGTTTTGCCGATATTAAAGGCTCAAAATGGAGTTAATATGAGAGGGAGGAGGTGCCCTTTTATAAGAGAGGAGAGGGGCACTTTAGAAAACTCTAAAAAATATTAATTTATTGTAAATTCAATTTTGACTAAAAATTGTCCAAAACTTATTTAATTATAAGATAATATGATGATTGTTTGAATAATCATCATCCAATAATTTTTAGACAAGTTTTTTAATTTTTTTATCCATATCTTTTTGGTTAAATCATTATTTTACCCTTTTTAATCTTACCGTGATATCATGTTATTAACAACTTGTGGGTTAGTGTAATTACCATATCTTGTCAAACAACCCAAAAAAGTTATTTATGACATATTTGGACTTATATTTACCATTTTACCAAATCATATATTTTTATGAATTTAATATCATTTAATAAACTATTTTATGTTTTAAGTTATGAATTGTTTCAATTTTGGACACTATTCATACTTGAATTTTTAAAAAATTCACAAAAAATTTATTCCTTATAAAATAAAGAATTAAATCAAATATAATATGTCAATGTAATACAAAAAATTCTTGGATGACATCAAAATAACTAAATTATATTTTTTTAATATGTATAAATTCATTTATTTGAATCTTTCATTAATGAGGTAATCACTACATCATATTTGTGTCATAAATAAATCTATTTATATAATATCTAAAAATTGTAAATAAAATACCATGATGTAGGAAATATTTTTATATTTCTAAATACTATTTATAAGAATAGATATCGGTTATATAACCTAATATTAAAATCAATTTAGTAAGAGATATATGTTTAGGTTATAATTATATTTACTTTAAATTAATTCTGATAAAATGTCATTTTCACATCCAAGTGAATCCATGAGGTACAAAAAACTACCCAAGGATGACCATAGTCGGAAATATCTCAACCAATATGGTTAGGACACATTTTAGGTTAGTTTTATATTATCAAATTATTATTTCTTTTACCCTTATTTACCAGATTTACCCTTTAACCATGGTAAATAAAATAATTACTAAAGTTACTATTCATAATGTCCAAAAATAAAAGGTACCTATTCAAAAAATTTAGACCTTATGATTCAAAATTTGGAATCTATTTTTCCAAATTATAAACATAGAAGTTTCAGTAATTAATTTAAAATTATTCTTGTTGCTGAAATGAGAAAATGGGTTTTAAAAGCTAAAACATTGCAAAAGATTGAAATGTTTTTACCTATGAATTCAATGTAAAATTAATGATAATGACATAAATTATATTAAATAGTAAAAATATATTCTATTTATACTTTCAAAAAATTCAATATTATAATTTAACCATATAAATTATCTCGATGAAAAAATTTATTTTTAATTAAAATTTAGCGTATTTTTACTATTCATCAAAACATGAAAGTTATCAGAAAAATATCAGAAAGTTTTCCAAAGTAAATTTTGATATCCCGATTAAAAATAACTTGTTTATGTTTTCATATATAAATTATTAATATTCCAAAATCTTAATTTAAAATGGGTTTTCCATTCAATGGTGTAAAATTAACCTTAAAAAATAGGTTCTTATACACAAAATAGGGTTTTATTCATACCCTATGACTAAAATATCCATTGAATGAATATGAAGAATATTTTATCAAATATATAACACATATATCTCATTAATTTCATTACCTAATGTGATTCACTAAAAAAATACAAATATCTAATTGATTTATATTTTTCATAAATACTTGATAGCCAATGAATTCATAATGCATTTTCATAAGTTAGTTATAATTATTCTTGCTAACATATTGACTAGTATATAACAATAATTTTATATTAAGGTCATCTTATGGTTCGTTTAAACCCACTATTTCATGAAAAGTAGGCTACTGAAGGATAAAAATTATTTAAAGAAAATATTTCATAAAAGATCTCTGTGGTAAATTCTACCCCCCTTAAAATGAATTTCACCCTTGAAATTCATCACCTAGAAATAAACAGATGAGGATATATCTCCCTCATCATATCCTCAAGTTCCCATGTAGCTTCTTATAATTGGTGGTTTTTCCATAAAACTTTAATCAAGCAAGTGGTCTTGTTTCATATAACCTTTTCACTACGATCCAGAATCTCTATCAGTTGTTCTTTATAAGAAAGATCTTTCTCCTGCGGTAAAACTTCTGAGCATAGTACATGTAAAGGATCTGGTATGTACTTTATCAGGAGAGATACATATGACACATCATGAAATTGAGAGAGATTCGGTGGAAGTGCTAATCATTAAGCTACCTTCCCAACACGATCCAATATTTCAAACGGACAGATATACTTAGGGCTCAACATTCCCTTCTTTACAAATCTCATTACTCTCTTCCAGGGAGATATTCGTAAGAACACCTTATCACCCACTTAAAACTCTAGGTATTTTCTTCGGTTGTCAGCATAAATTTTTTGTTGAATTTGAGCTGCTCTTATGTGTTGTTGAATATATCTGACCTTTTATGCCATTTTATCAACAAGATCAGGTCCAAATAGCTTTATTTCCCTAACTTCATCCCAACAAGTTGGAGTTCTACACATCTTTCCATAGAGGTCTTCATAAGGATCCATCTTAATACTAGAGTGAAATATATTATTGTAATAAAATTCCACCAATAGTAGGTTTTGATCCCAACCACCTTCGAAATCCATAGAGCAAGATCTCAACATGTCTTACAGAGTTTGAATTGTCCTCTCAGACTGATCGTCTGTCTAAGGATGATAAGCAGTGCAGAAACCTAACTCTGTAGCCAGAGGATACTGAAGACTCCACCAGAACTTCAAGGTAAACCTCAGATCCCAATCATATATAATGGAAAGTTGTACTCCATTAAATCTTATCACTTACTTTACATATATCTAGGAAAGATGATCAAGATAGGAATCCTCTATAATAGAAATGAAGTATGCCGACTTCGTATGGTGATCAAATATAACCCAGATAGAATTATTGCCTTTGGATATTTTGGGAAGTTCAATGAAAAAGTCTAGAGTGATGTTTTTCCATTTCCATTATGGTATGGGTAATGGTTGTAACATCCCCTTAGACTTCTATCTCTTAACCTTAACTTTCTGACAAACCAAGCATGGAGAGACATATTCGGTGATATCTCTTTTCATTCCATCCCACCAGAAGTATTCCTTCAGTTTCCTGTACATCTTTGTGATTCTAGGGTGAATAGATAATTAAGATCTATGAGCCTCATCCAATAGATCCTTCTTTAATTATGGTATGAAGGAACATAAATCTGGTTCCTGAACCTTATTATTTCATCAAAATCAAGGTTGAATTTAGAAACGTTTCTCACCTTCTTTTGTAAACCTACATATTCCTTCTAGGACTCTTTAATCTTCACCTATATAAATGGTTGAACATTCATTTGAGAAAGATAATATTTCTCCCCTTCTATTATAATTTCAAGATCCATCCTTTCCAAATCCATAAATATTGGATCTTTTGTGATCCTTATCATTGATAATCTAGAATGGTCTTGTGGACTTAATGCATCTGCCTCCTTGTTTTCTTTCCCAGGGTGGTAATGTATTCAGCAGTCGTAATATTTAATCAACTCCAACCATCTTCTTTGGTGCATATTTATCTCCTTTTGTGTGAAAATATAATTTAAACTTTTATGATCAGTATAAATATCACATCTTTCACCATAAAAAAATGCCTCCATATATTTAATGAAAATATTACTGTAGCTAACTCCAAATCATGAGTTGGGTAATTTTTCTCATGGATTTTCAACTGTCATGTGGCATAATATATCATCATATCATTTTTCCTGATAACACACCCCAACCCCTTCATTGAAATTCTCTTCACATTCCTCTATCCAAAAGAACTTAACTCCTTTTCGAGTCAACTAGGTGAGTGGATTAGATAATCGTAAAAAATATTTCACAAAACGTCGATAATATCCATCCAAACCAAGAAAAATTTTGATCTCAGTTACTTTTTTAGGTCTCAAAAATCTTTTAATAACCTCTATTTTTGTTGGATCCACAAATATCCCCTCTCTTGAGATTATGTGACCCAAAAATAAAACTTTTTGAAGCCAAAATTCACCCTTGGTAAATTTGGCATAAATCTTCTCCTTTCTTAGGGACTTCCGTGAAATTCTCAAGTGATCTTCATGTTCTTACTTGATCTTTGAATAGAAAAGAATATTATCTATAAATAATACCAAAAATTGATCAAGATAGTATTTAAAGACTCTATTCATTAGATTCATGAAGATAGCAGGGGCATTAGTAAGACCAAAAGACATCACTATAAATTCATAGTGTCCATACCTTGTATGGAATGCCGTCTTTGGTATATCATCCTTTTTGACCCTTAATTGTTGATACCCGGAATGAAGATTAATCTTGGAAAAGTATTGAGCTCCGCATAGTTGGTCGAATAAGTCATCAATGTGTGGGAGAGGATATTTGTTCTTGATAGTGATCTTGTTAAGTTCTCGATAATCAATGTAGAGTCTCATTAATCCATCTTTCTTCTTAACAAACAGAATAGGTGATCACCAAGTTGATGCACTAAGGAATTTGAATCACTTATAAATATTATCTTGGATTTTCTTCTTCAATTCCTGCAACTCAATTGGGAAAATTCTATAAGGTGTCTTTGAAATAGGCATAGCATCCGGTATGAGTTCTATTGAAAACTTAACTTCACAGTTTGGTGGAAGACCTAGAAATTACTCCAAAAAGACATCATCATACTCTCATAAAATGGGAATATTCTTAATCATGAGTTTCTCCCCAACCATTTGTGACAAAAAATATTCATTTATTGGAATTAATACCCATAAGATGGAAGAAATTTCTATTGGAAGGTTATATTTATCCTTGCACTGATAGATGATCATAGATTGATCTGGAATATGAAATGTGACTTACCTTCTTTGGAAATTTATATAAGCTCTATTTAAATAAATCCAACCCATGCCAATAATCACATCAAATTCCATTATAGGAAGGATCACAAGATTTGAAGGAATTACTTTCCCACAAACTTCAATTAGAGAAGAATTGAAAACTTTTTATGTGACCATTGTGTCAATATGGGTTGTCACAACTAACTCAACATCTAATTGTTGAGGTAATACGAATACACCCTTAGAAAATTCTTTATAAATAAAACAGTGGGTGGATCTAGAATCAAATAAAAAAATTTCTACTTTAGAGTGGATGGTAAGTGTACCTTTCACCACTTTATTATCGTACTACATGTCATTGATATTAATTGCATGTGAATTTACTTTGTATTTGTCCTTAAGAGTTTGTTGACGTCGATCATCATTAATAAACTTTGGATTAGGGAATTCATTCACATAATGCCCCATTTACTTTCACTTGTAACATTGAAGTGTAGGAGGTGCATTCTGTGTAGCATTTTCTTTGTTGGAATCATTAGACATCTATTTCCCATAACTTCGGTATTCAATTTCCTGATGACCTTCTTTTCCACACACAAAACATTTACTAGTCCCTTTTAGAAAATTCCCTCCTTGTTTCTTTCCACACATTGAGCATAAGAGAAAACTCATCTTATTTTCAGTGTGGTCTTTAGATTTTCCTTTGAAATCCATTTTCCTCTTCTTATCAAACCCATATGAGTAATGGGTTACTCCAATCTCCATCTCAACCTTGATATCACATCGAACAATTTCCTCATATCTATTGAAGTCCCTTATGGATAATTTCCTTCAGAGACTTGGTTTTAAGACACTAAAGAATCGATCAATATTACTCTTAGGTTGGATAATAATTTCAGAATCATACCTTGCATGTCTTGTAAAATTTGCTTCATAGGTACAAAGATATTCATCATCCTTTTTATTAAGTTCAAGGAACTCCTTCTCTATCCTTATTCGAAGAATACAAGGAAAGTACTTATTGAAAAATAAGTTCTTTAACTCGTCCCATTCCATGAACTCAATTTCATCTCTTTTACTCGTATTATTGATAAGATTCCACCATTTATCAACTTAACCTTCCAAAAGATATACTACTAAGATGACTTTATCTTGTTTAGAACATTGTAGAACTGAAAATATCTTTTCAGTGGTACTGATCCATTATTCAGCCACTAATAGATTAAGAGATCCACTGAATGAATATGAACGCTACCTCATGAAGGATTCAACAAAATGTTGCTTCTTGATTTTCTAATTTGGAATTCCTACATGATTCATAGCTTGATAAAGTTGTGTGAGCATGGATAAAATATTTTTCATTCTAGATCCCATATAATTTGGTTTCTTAGGGGACAATCATTGCATTGCCTGTCGTATGCAGCATTAACATGGTTCCTTCTAGTTCTAGCCATTGAATAAAACCAAGAATCTTAGTGTGAGAAACACTAATCATTATAGGAAAACCACATAATCAAGAATAAAATTTAAATTTATCACACTTTAGGTTTTATCATAGGTTATTCATAACTGTTTCTAAAACACTAGGATTGTATCCTATACTTATAATCATCCTTATGGTTCTTACTAAGGATTTCTCATCATAGTTTCCAAAGGTTAACTATATCGTTCCTCTGATACCAACTATAATTAACCATAATTAACATACATTGATATCACTTCTGAATTGAAGTATATTTATTAAAATATATAAAAAAACCATGATAAGACCATATAGGTATAGTGTCTTTAGAATATGGGAAACATAAACAACCGGTTCATAAAACTTCTTCATTGTCTCCCATTTATTTCATAACATCTAGACTCCTTTTTGGAATATCATACTTAATACCCTTATTCATTTCCTGGGGAAAAGAAACATATAAAAGGGTGATATAAAATACTCAGTAAGGGTAAACAAATGAAATAACAATCATATCATATTCATAAGAACATAACATTTCAAAATCTTATCCTGCATATAAAAGATCACAATACCATATCATGGTATAAATCATAAAAGTGAAATGTAATCCCAATAGTCATAACATAAGACATGAAATTTTGTGGTATATACACATAAGCATAGAAAATCATTTCATATTCATCAATGCCCTTTTTCAAGACCATCATAGTGGACAAATTTCATTACTGAACCGAGTTCACTCCTCGTTCTAACCCTGTATCACTGAACCAGATTTTCTTTCCGTTCTAGAAATGTCTATATCATGAGATATAAATCTTTAACCATTTCATTTTAGGGAGATATAGGTCCCACCCATCTCATAATGAAACCATTTTTATGTGTTCCACAAAAACATAGAAACATTCACCATAGCATAACCCGTGAAATCAAATGGTTTTCTTAAACACCATTCCATCATAATTGGTATAAAAAAAATGGATTTCAAAAATAAAATTCCATCATAAATACAATAAAATCATAGTAATAATAGGGATAGAAACATAAACCTACGAAATCTTAGATGTAAAATAATTTTGATAAAACACTTGAGCTTCATTCCTGGGGAAAATATCCTTTCTTCTTCAAAAACATTTTCTTTTCTCAAACTGTCGTGTAATTTTAAAAGAAAAGAATTGATTTGAAAATAAAATTGTAAAAATGTAGACTAAGCTTCATTTAAATAAGGAGTTATGAAGATGTAAAACCCGTTCATGCTGTATAAGTTAAAAAAAACATTCTCCTCGTACTTTTTTCAGAAAATTCAAAAAGTACCTCATATGATAAACAAAAGAAAGATTAATTCCAAACCATTTAGTAAAATTAAAAATGGGTAAAAATTAATTTAAAAATACATATAAGAATATTACACATTTTATGAGAATATTTTTTGAAAACATGGACATGGATGATAAATATATACCCAGTAGATACTACCGAATAAACAATCTTTGATAAAACGAATGATATTAGTATAATATATATCATATTTATTCATTAAATTCATTTATATAATCATTATTTAATGAAGATTATATAGAACAAATCATATCGCACCATGGAGATGGTAAGTCGTACGTACGCACGAGCGACAATATCGTTCCCATAATTGTTAAGTGGTATTGAATTGGATCTTATAATTAGTATCATGTTATATTAATAATATATATTTATTATTTACAGCATTATAACCATCTAATTAAGGTGGTGGTGAAAAACAAATTACATCACGGTGTGGAGAAGGTAAGCCGTACGTACGCACGCGTGATGATTTAATTTTTCGTAGGATGGATAGAAAGTGAAATAGGGTTGTTTTATATTTATAATAACATATCAGTATATTAGTGATACTTATGTTATTACTTTATAATGAAACAAATAATGAAGAGGAAGTAGAATAAGAAATAAATTTTAAAGAATCGGTAGAAGAGATTACCTCTTCCACGACGCGCCTCTTTTAAATTTACTCTTATAAAACTAGAGTTCGTCTTTTGAGAAGACCAGAACCTCTAGAATATAACTATAGAAGTTTTTAAGAGAAATGGTAAGGGGTTTTATGAGGTTAAAGTCTCAAAATTGATTTAAGATTAGAGGGAGGATGTTCCCTTTTATAAGAGAGGAGAAGGGCACTTTAGGAAACTCTCAAAAATATTAATTTATTATAAATTAAATTTTGACTAAAAATTTTCCAAAACTTATTTAATTATAAGATAAGATGATTTTGGTTCTAATACCAATCATCCAATAATTTTTAGAAAAGTTTTGAATATTTTTTTATCCTTATCTTTTTGGTTTAAACCTTATTTTACCCTTTTTAATCTTATTGTGAAATCATGTTATTTACACCTTGTGGGTTAGTGTAACTACCATATCATGTAAAAAGACCAAAAAAAAGTTATATATTACATATTTGGATGTATATTAACCATTTAGCTTAATCTTAGTTTTTTATGAATTTAATATCATTTAATAAACTATTTTATGTTTTAAGTTATGAATTGTGTCAATTTTGGACACTATTCATATTTGAATTTTTTAAAAAATCATATAAATTTATTACTTAGAAAATAAGGCATTAAAATAAATATAATATGTAAAATTCATCCAAAAAATTCTTGGGTAAAATCCAAATAACCTAATTATATATTTTTTAATATCTATAAATTCATTTATATGAATCTTTAATTAATGAGGTAATCACTACATCATATTTATGTCATAAATAAATCTATTTATATAATCTCTAAAAATTATAAATAAAATACCATTATATAGGAAATAATTTTAGATTTATAATGAATATTTATAAGAATAAAGATCAATTGTATAACCCTATATTAAAATCAATTTAGTAAAAGATATATGTTTAGGTTATAATTATATTTACTTTAAATTAATTCTTATAAAATGTCATTTTAACATCCAAGTGAATCCATGGGGTCCCAAAAATAGACCCAAGGATTCCCATGGTCATAAATATCTCAACCAATTGGATTATGAAACGTTTTAGGGTAGTTTTATATTACTAAATTATTATTCGTTTTACCATTATTTACTAGATTTACCCTTTAACCATGGTAAATAAAATAATTATTGAACTTATTATTCATAATGTCCAAAAATAAAAGGCAACTATTCACAAAATTTAATCCTTATAATTACAAATATGGAATACATTTTTCCTAATTCAAAACACAAACGTTTTAGTAATTAATTTAAAATTATTCTCGTTGTTGAAATGAGAAAACATGTTTTAAAAGTTAAAACATTGCAAAAGATTGAAATATTTTTACCTATGAATTCAATGTAAAATTATTGACAATGACATAAATTATATTAAATAGTAAAAATTTATTCTATTTATACTTTCAAACCATTAAATATTATATTTTAACTATATAAATTATCTCGACGAAAAAAGTTATTTTTAATTAAAATTTAGCGTATTTTTACTATTTATCTAAACATGAATGTTATCAGAAAAATATCAGAAATTTTTATAAAGTAATTTTTTATACCCCGCTTCAAAATAACATGTTTATTTTGTGATATAGAAATTATTAACGTGCCAAAATCTTAATTTAAAATGAGTTTTCTATTCAAATATGTAAAATTAACCTTTAAAAAAATAGGTTCTTATACATAAAATAGGGTTTTATTCATATCCTATGATTAAAATATCCATTGGATGAATATAAAAAATATTTTAGTAAATATATAAGTTATATATCTCATTAAATTCATTAATAAATTCGATTCACTTAAAAATAAAAATATCTAATTGATTTATATTTTTCATAAATAATTAATAGCCAATGAATTCATAATGTATTTTTATAAGTTAGTTATAATTATTCACGCTAACCTAACGACTAGGCTATAATGGTAATTTTATATTAATGACATCTTGTGGTTCATTTAAACTCATGATTGCGTGCAAATAAAGCTACTAAAGGATAAAAATTATTTAAAGAAAATATTTCATAAAAACATTCGGGTGTTACATATAACATAATTATACCTCTTAAGTCATTATATCATATATAGATTTTATATTTTCCATTACATAGGGGATAAAATAACATCATTGGTGTGTATGATAGACTACCGCATCACAAAGTGATGTGATTCATCTTTCACTAATGATTTACATAGAAGGTAATAAGGATAATGTTAAAAAATATATGTGATATAAATGGAGTAATTATAATATTATTGAAATGTTTATTATTTTTAGAGGATAAGATAATATTTTATTTGTTTACACTAAAAAATGATAACTGTAACACCCCAATATTCCATGGTACACTTCTCTTTGAATAATACAGTAGCGTGTGTTGTACGCAACTTCGAGTTCTAACACACACCACAACCAATCAAACTAGCCGTTATGAATAGTAATACCCAATTTTTGAAATTTTATAAATATTATTTTTCAAAATGGACTTCATTTTTGGATTCGGAATATCGAAATTAGACTAGGCTGAATTTTTGGTGTTTTTCTGAAAACTCTCAATTTTTGATGAATAGTGAAAAGCACTGAGTTATTTGCTAAAACCGAATTTTTTATTTAAATAATTATTTTTTTTATTTAAATTTATTTTAGGTCAAAATAGATACATAATACCTATATAAGTTAAATGTAATTCATTGGAGTCAATTTATATTAATTTTAGATATATAAAAATTTTATTGAACTTTTCACCGTCTTTTACCCACCTCCAAGGAGAATTTTAAAATTCACATAAAACTTAATTTTACCGCCTATGTGAGTGGAATTTATAAAATCCAAGAGACACGATTAATATCAAGGAGTAAAATGTGGTTCAATAAGATAAAAATAATTTTTGGTGAATAGTAACTTTTTACTTTTATTTACCACGGTTAAAAGTAGATAGGGTAATTAAGGGTAAAAATGATATTAATATTACCCTAACACATGTCCTAATTCAATTTTACAAGTGTATCTCGACCATAAACAACCTTAGGAATAAAATATTATCATTTAGGTCCACTTGGATTAGATTAGGACATTTATTATTATTTAATTCAAAGAAGAGTTAAAAGAGTTAAAATCAATGTTTAATAACTAAAACATTTTTAATATAGGGTTATAAATAAGTTAAATTCAATTATAAATATTCATTAAAAAGATACAAATATTTCCTAAATAATGGTATTTTATTTATAATTTTTATACCTTAAATAATTTAATTTATTCATGACACAATGATGATGCAGTAATTACCGTATTAATGAAAGATTAAGATAATTGATATTATAAATATCAAAATAAATGTAATTTAAGACTTTTTAGGAATTTAACTAATTTTATAGGTTAATATGACATCTTAGGATTAATTAAATGATTTTTTTAATTAATAAAGTTGTTAATACTTTAACAAAAATCAATTATTAAATAGTGTCAAAGTTGACATAAAAGAGTATTTAAAACAAATATTATATCATTAGTTGATATTATTTTCTTAAAAATATAAGTTTAGGCCAAATGAATTAGATAAAGTTATATATATTAATAATTAACCACTTTGGGTTCGCTTTTCTTGTTATAGTAAGTTTATTAACCATATAATATAAAAATACAAAGAGACATGGTAAATGTCAAACTATTTAACTAAGAGTTAAATATAAATGATAAGGTTAATATAGTAACCCGAACCTGTCTAAAATATATTGGTTGAGTGGATTTAGACCCATCCCCACCTTATCCTCGAAATAAGTCACTTTGGAGCCATTATAAACCGAATATGAATTTATTATAAAATAATATTTTATGTTTTTCCTAAGGTGCCCCTCACCCCTCTTATAAAAGGGCACTCCCCCTTCTCTCAAATTCATACCTTCAAAGCCTTTTGGTTCGGCCAAACCCTGAAACAATATCCTCTAAACTTCCCCCACTTCAACCTAGAGGCCTTAGTTTGATCAGAAAGCCAACATAAGGATCCATTTTGATCAAATCAAAAGGAAGAACCCGAAGAAGAGGTAATGATTTCACCACCCTCTTTCATGTTGCTTTCTTCTTCCACTTCTTCTTTATTTTTTATTTCCATTATAAAATAATAACTCCAGTATCTTCAATATACTGTGATTTTATTATATGTTACAACCATATTCAGTATTCTATCCATCCCTTGGATGACATGTCACTATACGTGCGTACGTACGGCTTACCGTTTCCACGTCGTGGTGTAATTGTTATTCAATACATTATTATTTGGATGGGTGTAATAATGATGTATAATTCATTTAAATAATAAATATAACATTATAATGATTATGTATGTATGATACACCATCCTTTTTATATTTTTTTAATATCAAAATAATGATATTGTCGCTCGTGCGTACGTACGGACTACCGTCTCCACAAACACGATGAGATTCATTCCCCATCGTATCCATTCAAGTCTAATCCTCATTTGATGATTAAAAATAATTTTTAAGGACTTGATATCATTCTGTATATGAATAAAGTACAACCTATCCATAACAAACACGGCTTATGTAACAAAACCTATAAAAGAAAACGAGTAAGTTAACACCCGAAACGACGATAATACTAAGATATTATTAACAAAGCAATATTAAAAGATCATATATGATATCATATTAATGTATATTATTATTTTATAATTTAATAAAATTTATTTCAACATTATATATGAGGTTAAACTACCCTCGTCCAAGAAAAAGTACAAGGGAAGGGTTTATTTCACAATCTCTTCATTATCCGAGGTTGTTTATACATAATTATCTACTAGGACCTCTTTATTATCCACATCCATGTTTCTTAAAAAAGTATTTCAAATCATCCTTACTATTTTATAGACTATGGGTTAAAGTCATTTTTACCCTTTTTGACTTTTTATAAGAAGTTTATAAAGGAATATTTCTGTCATTTTCCAAACAAGGCCCTTTTTAACCTTTTTGACATAAATAAGGTAAGAATGTCTTTTCTAACTTATACGGCAGGTGAAAATATTTTCCACCATTATAAAATCTTCGAAGCTTCCCTTACAAGATTATAAGGATATTTTCAAATTAAATGTTTTATTTTATATTTATGTGACTTTTAAATGATTTTAAAAAAAGAGATATTTCTCTCACATAGCTTTGATTTCATCTATGTCAACATCATTTGATGGATTTTGAGATTATTTGAAGTTGATTTATTATGATACAAAACTTATATATTGTATTGAAGATTTTGTGATATGTTTGACTATGGATGTGCGATTTTTATACCATTCATGGTTTTTGGAGAAAGTATTGACATTTCGTATGCTAGTTTTAATACGAATGTTTATGTTATGTTTAAACCTATTCATATGAGGAATGCATTGGACTTAATAAGTGATGGGTGGAGCCTGCTATAGCTCCTCGATGCATTGGTAGGTCTCATGAGACAAACTAGTGTCTTGGCACAAGGCTTTGACAAAATCTTATTTGTAGTCTTGGCACAAGGCCTTGACTATGTGGTTATGATAGTCTGGCATTATGAATTCCATCACTATGAAAGTGGTTATTGATATTGCATGTGATTATTCGACTAGTAGAATATCCATGTGAATAAGTAAATGACATTATTTCATTTTATTTTTTCAATATTATGCTGAAGTTCAAGTTTAAAAGGCTTTTATTTTAGTTATACATTGCCTTAAATGTTTATGCTTATTTATGAATGTTTCCTCTATATTATTATCTTTACTGAGCATCTGAGCTCACCCCTTTCCATGTTTTATTTTTCCCAGGATGTGAAGAAATATTTTATGACTGACCTATAGGGATAGTCTAAAGAATATATGATTGTGGACTATGGAGACTATGTTATTGTACTTTTTCACTTTATGATGTAATGTAAAATTTATAAATGTATCTAGTGTTTCCAAGGATACTAAACTAATCAGTCTTTTGAGACTTGATCTTTTGTGATCATGCGAATGTTATGTGATAATGCACCGACTCTAGGTAACTAGGGTCAGGGCGTTACAATAACATTGTTCTTATACGTGTGGACTACTGCCTTCACCAAATGGATGATATATATAAGTATTTATAAAGAAATAATATAGTTTATATGATATTATTATAATTTTGTATAGATAAAAAATTACTTACCCCCTTTCCGTAATGATCATTGAAAAATAGAAATGTTACTTATGCCTATGTACGACCTACTGTCTCCTTGATCATAACGTACTTCATTTTTCAAAACCATCACTAATTATTAGTTTTAAAAATATAATTGTTTCAAAAATATGATAATTATGTAATTATTATTTTTATGGAGATGATATAACTATATAATATGTGCAAGAACCAGATCTTTTAGGATGTATCACGCTTGGGAAAACAAAGTAAATTAACACCAAAAGCAATAAAAGTAATAAAAGATTATTAACAAAAAAGTTACAAGATGTTATAAAAGGATCATATATGATATTATAAATATTAATATAGTTCTTTTATAATTTAATTAAATGTTTTCAAACACTATACAAGAGGTTAAACACTTTCAAACAAAAGGAAACATAAGGTTAGATATTTCATCTCAATTTCATTTCATCAAAGCACATTGTATTGTTATCCATATTATTTATTTTATATGGTGTATATACTGCCCATTTGAAATGTTATATCATGATTAATTAATAATTCATTGTAATTTAATTTTTAATTTTAATTATTTCAACCAAGGTTATTTTATTTTAAAATTACCAAGAGGTAATGAATTTCATAACTCAATTTCTTTTCATTGGGTTATATTAATTTTTCATGATGGTTTATATTGTAAAATTATATATATAATGGATTTTGATTATATTATTTTTTATTCACACTTATTTTATGTGGATTTATATTTTATAAACATAATTTATTCATTGATTAATTCTCACTTCAACATTATGATCATTGTAAGAGTTTTTTTTTCACAATATCATTCTAATAGATATTTTTCATTATTGAATTTTAGTTGAATAAAATTACTTGATCATTGTATAAATAAACCCATTTAATTTTATCATCCTCTAGTTATTCATGATATTTTAAAGTAATAGTACCATTTTTATGTACTTTGGCAATTAAAATATTTGATAAAGTGTTTTTAAGAAAATATGACATCATTTGTATCTTCAGCCAAAAATCTGTTTTATTCCAAACAATGTTTTATAAAAATATTTTCAAAATTGTTTTTAACTTTTTCAAAATTATTTATTAAATAAATTTTTACCAATTTTATATTTTTAAAAAATATTTTCAATGGAATCTTTTTTTTTAATTTTCTGAACAAGGAACTTTTTTAACCTTTTTACAGTGTAAAAGTATTGTTCCTTTTAACTTGTATGGAATGAAAAAAATTACCTACCAACATGACCATAATTTCATTGAATATTCCCTTTCAAGTTTATAAGATTATTTTTAGTGAAATTTTTTCCCTAATATTATATAAATTATTTGTTTTTAAAAGTGCTTTTCAAAGAAATGGATTTTAAAAATATTTTATTTTTTAAAAAAAGATTTTCAAAATTAAAAGGATATTTTCAACAAGATTTTTTTAAATATATTTTTATTTATAATAATTAATATAAAAAACCCTTTATTCATACTCTAATGGGTATAAAATTTATTGATACCATCTTTATTCTTTCTCTAGATAGTTTACGACCATTTTGAACAAGGAAAGTGTTGAGATTCACTTCCTTGATTCATTTTTATATTCATTTAATTTCCCTTGAATTATTTACTTTTATATAAACATTCAATTTCCCCTAAATATCTATATTATTTATCATGGATATATTTTTTTATTAAATTGTATATCGTTTCTACATACTATGTTCTATATTGAAATTTATTTTTTTATATAGGGAAATATTGAAAAATTCGTATTCTTTACTCAATATGAATATTTTATGATAAGACACATTGTTCATGAATGCAATCGATTGTTTGATATATAAGGAATGATCTGGACCAATAGTGATGGGTGGTTCCCAGTATTATTATCCCCTCAATGCATCAATATCTCTCATGATACAAATAAGTAAGGTAACATTAAATGATTTTTAACTAAAATTTAAACCATCTTGTGAAAGGTCTTGACAGTAGAGGTATCATGATTCCTGAGATCATGGCATACAATACTTAATCATTGACTTCATTAAGAATTTAGTTATTATTATTTATGATATTTTCATAATGATTTTATCTCTTGATGAATTTCATTCTCAGTTTATTAAAGAAATGACATGTGTTTTCAGTTATTTATCTTTCCATATTGATTATTACTTATCTCATTATGATAGTAATGTTTTTTAAATGGAATTCATGTTCAGTTATTTACCTTTACATGTTGAATATGAATATTTATTCATGATATATTATTTTGTACTTAACCCTTACTGATCATTTGAGCTCACCCTTATTTTATTTACTTTCCCTATGAATCCATGAAGAATACTATAATTGATGTTCAAGGATATGATAGAGGTAATAGTGTTTTTCTAAAAAACTGTGTTTTTAATTTGTGTTTTTAAATATAATTTAATAATAAAGTATATATCTAGTTTAACAATACTACTAAACTATTAAATCTTTTAGTATGTGATTCCTTGTATCTTATGACAATGTATTAAAAAGGAACCATATCTAAGCTACTGGTGTCAGGGTCACTATAATTAGTATCAGAGAAAGTTTACTAGAAAACTTTGGAACTAGATTAAGGAAAACATAGATTAGTGAACATAAACCTATGCTATAATTTGAGGATAAGTATGGATGAACATACTCAAATTTTGATAAGGTAGAGATTGTGTGGTTTTCCTAGAAATACATCCCTTTATAGACACTATAAGTGAATGTGGTTCTGGAACATAGGTACCTAGGGGTTATAACTCCAAAAAGGGTTTAATAGGATTGACCTGATTTTCACTAAGTGTACGACAATGAGCCTTACTACACACCTAATTTGAACATTCACATTGGATATGCCTAGGACTATTTACATTTTATTTACAAACCAATATGATGGATTTGAATATATAATGATAATGAACTACCTATGTTAAACCCTACACCAAGGAAGGACCAATGTTTAAATAAAATGGATGAAGTATTTATGCATTGTGATTTAATAATTAAATTATAGAAGTATTTTACCAATGGTATTTTGGTTATAAGAATCATGAAGAATGTAAGGATTTCGTTAAATTTTAGAATAATTTTTTTATTCATTAACTTAAGAGTCATGGATACCATCATGGGTTAATGGGTTTAATATTGATCATAAGTTCCAAGTCTTAAATATCTCTTTTTTGGGTTTTATGTGATGTGATTATACCAAGATTAAGGAAATTTTAGAGAAACCTGTGAAAATTATATATTTTATTTGGAAAGTTATAAGAGGAATAATTCCTTTACATTTTATAGACATAATTTTAAAGGTATTGATAGCCTTTAGAGTTAATATGATCATTAATGACATTATACTAATAGTTAAATAATATTATTTGACTTTATAGAAAATATTTTTATTGAAAACATTAGTAAAACTGTTACTTAATGACTAATTTTATTTCAAGGATGTCTATCATATTTTTCAAGAATGTTATAGGAAGTATATTAATATAGTTTAGAAAAAGGACAACCCGTATGCTGGGTGACAACCCATCACATCTGGAAAGGCTGTGGGGATTGAACCCATTACCGAAGGATGATAAGTTTTTATCACCTACCACTATCCTATGTGATGTCCTGGATAATATGTCATTTTTTTAGATAAATTATTTGATGAATACATATTAATGATGAACCAATGGTTTTACTATTGAGGTTTAGGGATTAATGTATTATATTGGATAACTTGTGCTAACTATATTGGGTTTGGAAAATAGTGTGAGATAAATAGAAAGTATTTTCACTCTTTTATTGACCTTACAATCCGTTAAAAGTAAATTTCAGTACTTCAGGCTTAAAAAATTAATTTTTGGATATTCATTTCTTGGAGTAAGGGATGAATTAGACATTGATAAAAGCATATACTAAGGATGAAATTGTTCTTATAAAATAGAAACATATCAAGTGAGTATATTTTATTATATTCTTAGATAGTAAAATAATTTCTCAACTTTAGGAAAAGGATACTGAAACAAAAATATTATCCTATTATATTTATATCTAATGAACTAGATGATATTTTAAATCCATACATATTTATGGTTTTCAGGCCGTTAACATTCATTTGATCATTAAAAATATTGTGATTGATAACCTCAATAACTCCATATAATTATTTAGTATTTTATTCCATTTACGTATCTTTACTTTCCACCAATGTTCTCTTTATTGTAACCCAAGTTTTGTGTTATTCCATATGAACTTGGTACTTCCATTTCTCTCTTATTAAGAGGATATTTTATTAACCCTTTTATGATGTGGGTTTTTCAAAAATGGTATTTCAAAATTTCAAACCCTTGATTTCCGAGAATAATTTTAAATCATGAGGATGAAATTTATTTAATGTAGGGGAGAATGTAACACCATGAAATTTTAAAATAAGAACATTGTATTTGATAGCGTTTGTAACACATAGCACCGAGCTTAGAAGAAAATATAACACCCAAAGACTTTATGATATATTTATTTTAAAATAAATTAAATATACTTAATTTATTTCATTAAAAAAACACTGAGATTAGTTTTTTTATACACAACATTGAGTTAAGCTTGTGTTTCATTCCGTACCAAGTCTAAACGAAATGTACCATGTTATTAAAATATTGTTATTTAATATAATAGTTATAACCTAGTCGTTAAATTGGAGGGTGTTAATAGTACTTAATAAATTATGAAAATTATGTTGTTTACACATGTAAAAACAAATTCAATGGTTATCTATTTATTATGAATAAAATAAAAATTATTTGAAAGAAAAAGTAAGGTTTTTGAAAAATAGTATTTTTTCAAAAAGACGGTATAATCGCTCTTTGTACACAAAATTTAAAATTAATTTTTTTTCCAGTTTTAGAAAATTTATTTTACATAATAAACATAATTTTTTAAATCATAATATCAAAATTTTCATAGGTTGAGTTTTTTTGGAAATATTTCATTATTTTACGAATACTGAAAAATACAAAATTTTAATTGAAAACTGCCTTTTCGTTTAAATTAATTATAAAGTTAAATTATTTTTTATTTGATTTTTAAGTAAAATTAGTTTAATTTTATATTTAGTAATCCAATTTAGGTTATTGTAATAATTTTAATATTTAATTTTGATATAAAAATATTACAAAATTTTGAACATTTTCTGTTTAAAACCCCGCTTTCTTGTCGCGTCTGTTGGATTAATTTTAAATTTAAATTTTACACTAATGTGAATGTAATTTGAAAAAATTTATTCTATATTTGGAATCATGATAATTAATATTATCTAATAATTTCAAATTAATTATGATGAAAATGAATAGTGAAAATATTTTGAATTATTTACAGCGGTTAAGGTAAACATGGATTTACCCAGGGTTAAACTAAGAAGATAAGGGTAAAAATAACCTATCAACTTGTCCAAAACCAATTGAATGGAAATATTTAGAGATTATATATTATAGGTTCTATAATAGAATATTTTGGAGGCTTGATTCTTGATCAAAATGTGGGTATGATTTAATCTTTTCAAAAAATTACAAGTGTGCGATGCACCTCACTTATAAAAGGCCGCCCCTCTCATATCTTATTAATATATTTAAACCATTTTGGTTGAGAAAATACCTATGAAAATCACTTCCTAAATTACCTCATATCATAATATAATAATTATTTTTGGAAGAAATACAACCTAGAAAGTCTTTTGGTTCAAGCCTAAGAAGTATACCCGAAGAAGAGGTAATGTTCTTCAATGGGCATTTTATTTATTTATTATTACACCTCATTATATTCTTATTTAAACATGATGATATAATAAAATAATTATATTAAATATAATAAGATATTTTAATGTGAATGTAATGACCTAAAACCATCTCCAATTCCATAAAATGGGTTATGAATTCATCATTCATTTGTAGGATGGATTATCACCTTAAGAACTAATGTCATGCATTTTTCTATTACCACATCTCATAGTTGGGTAATATGGTGGATATAAAGTATATATATGATATATATAGAATAAGTATACCTATTTAACAATTATATAATATATATACCTTTTTTACTTTCCATTCCATAGGGGATACAATAACATCATCCGTGTGTATGGGAGACTACCATCTTGAGAAACGATGTTATTCGTCTTTCACTAATGGTTTACAGGGAACATAATAATGATAATTTTAAGAAATATATGTGATAAAAATGAAATAATTATGATATTTATGAAATATTTATCATTCTTAAAATATAATATATCATTTTATTTTTTACACTGAAAAATGATAACATCATTTTAGTACGTGTGGACTACCACCTTCACGAAGTGATGTGGATATCTGTTCATCACCAAACCACATAGATGATATATATATGTACATTTAAAGAATTAATATTGTATATATGATATTATTATCATTATTTAAAGATAAAATATTACTTACACCCTTTCTATAATGATCATCAAAAAATGGAAATGTTGCTCCTGCGTACATATGGCCTACCATCTCCATGATCATAACACACTTCATTTTTTATAACCATATTTAATGATTGATTTTAAACGTTTAATTTATGAATTAATATGATAATTATTTCAGTATTATTATTTTTGATATTATATAACTATATAATATGTGTAATAAATGAATCTTTCCTAATGAAAAACACATGAGAAAACAAGGAAATTAACACCCAAAACAACTAGAATATTGAAATATTATTAAATAATGGGTAAAAATATGTTATAAATGGACTGTATATGATATTATAAATTATAATATGATTTTTTATAAGTTAATAACATGTTTTAAAACACTATATAGGAGATTAAAGAATGTTTAACCAAAGGGATTCTTTAGGTAAGAGATTTTGTCTCAATTTCATTTCATTGTTACATATTGTAATGTTATACACATAATTTATTTTATATGGTGCATATACTACCCCTTTGAAATGTTATAGAAAAATTAATTAATAATTAATGGTATTTAAAGTTTAAATTTGTATTATTTAATCCAGGGGTATTTTATTTTATAATTACCAAGTGATATATAATTTCATAACTCAATTTATTTTTATTGGGTTATATTACTTATTTATCATCATTAATATTATAAAAATATGTGTATAATGACTTTTGATTATATTATTCTATATTTACACTTCTTTTATGTGTATTTATATTTTATTGATATCATCTATTAATTTATTATTTCTCAATTTAAATTTATGATCATTATAACGGTTTATTTAAAAATCTCATTCTAATTGAGATTGTTTATTCTTGAATTTTAGTTTAAGGATATTTTTTGACCATTTAATAAATAAAATAATTTATTTTATTATCCTTTGGATATTCATGAAATTTTAAAGTGATAATACCATTTTCAAAATCTTTGGTACTTAAAATAATTGATATTTTTTTAAGAAAATATGACTTTATTTCTCTCTTCGATCAGAAATCTATTTTCTTCCAAAACAATGTTTTCTAAAAAAATTTCAAAAATGATTTTAACCTATTAAAAATGATTTAATAAATAAAAATTTACCCATTTTCTATTTTTAAAAAATATTTTCAATTTAAGTTTCTTTTATTTTTCCAAACATGGAACTTTTCTAAACTTTTTATAGTGAAAAAGGTATGTTCATTTTAACTTGTATGACATGTATAAAATTACCCACTAAAATGAACATTATTTATTTGAATATTATTTTTTCAAGTTTATAAGGTTATTTTTAAATAAAATGTTTTTCCTAATATCCGGTAAACTCTTAGTTTTTAGAATTGATTTTTAAATAAAAGGATTTTCATAAACTTTTATATTTTAAAAAGTGATTTTCAAAATGAAAATGATATTTTCTTGAAGAACATTTTTAAAGATATTTTTATTTATAATAATCAATGACAAAAACCCTTTATTATTACTTGTAAGGGTATATATTGTATTGATACTATCTTTATTCTTCTAATGGATGATTTATGATCATTTTGACCGAAGGAAGTATTGATATTAAATTATTTGATTCATTTTTGCTGTCATTAACTTTCCCTTGAATTATTAACTTTTTTCTAGACATTAAATTTCCCCAAAACATCCATATTATTTATTATAGATATGTTTATTTCATAAACTTTATATCATTTATAAATAATATGTTCTATATTGAAAGTTAATTTTTTATTTATAGAAATATTGATAAATCTGTATTCCTTAGTAAATATGGATATTTGATGATAAGGAAAATTATTAATGAATTAAATCAATTATTCAATATATGGGGAATTATTTGGACCCTCAATGATATGAGGTTTCTGGTATCATATAGACCCTAGATGCATCAATAGGTATTATGAGAAAAATAAGTAATCTATCATTAAAAAAGTTTTACCTATAGTTTAAAATGTATTAGGAAAGGTCTTGATGGTAGAGGTATCATGATGCCTGAGATCCTGGAATCACATAATTAGGCATTTCATTATTAATAATTCAGTTATTATCATCCATGATATTTTCACAATTATATTATCTCTGGATGCATTTCATTCTCATTTTATTGATTAAATGTAATATGTTTTCAGTTATTTATCTTTCCATATTGATTATTCCTTATCTTATCATTATAGTCAAGTTATATAAATGGAATGTGTCTTTAGTTATTTACCTTTCTATGTTGATTATGTTTATTGATTCATAGTAGATTTAATTGTACTTAAACCTTACTAAGAATTTTAGCTCACCCTTATTTTTTTCATTTCCCCAGATATCCCTGAAGTGTACAATGATTTATGTTCAATGATATAATAGAGGGAATAATGCAATCATCTAAAATAATCATGTTATATTTTTTTAAAATGTAATATAATACTAAATTATGTATCTGGTTTACCAATACTACTCAACTATTTGGTCCTTTGGGATGTGATTCCTTGTATCTTATATTAATGTATTAAAGTAGGAACTTATTATAAGTTATTGGGGTTGGGGTATCTACAATAATGACAATAAAAAAGTAATATGTTGAAAAAATGACCAATGATAGTTTATTACACTATATTTTTAAAATAATCTAGTGGTTTCTAATTATTATTATTATTTTACTTTTTTCAATTAATTTTAATTTTAATTTATATTAATTTCTAATATATGTGATGATGATTTTAGATCTTGGAAAATGATTCATGGGGATTAAATATGAGTTTGTTAAAATATATATGATATATAAAAATACCAAATTTTGAAATTATAGTTATTATTTCCTTTTTAATCTTAAATTTATAGATTATTAACTGTTATTTTAAAAATAATTAATTACCTATATCAACAACCAAATGCATGTCACTATTTGTAACTATAGAATTCCAAAATAGGTCACCATTTAACGGTCACTAGGAGTCCACTATAGAACATTATTGACTTCTTTTGGAGTTCTGTAATTCCTCCTTTAATAGTACTGTCTCCCATCTTCATATATCATCATCAATGAGTTTATCAAATATATTTTCATTTTTGTATTATTTTATTAGTTGTGTTGTTATTTATTGAAGAGAGACCTATATAATTATATTATCCTTGTAAAACAATGAGACATGGTACTTACATTTTTTTCCTTGTGATCCTTCTATTTTCCCAAGGTTTTTAACACTCTTCCTATTGGGGTTTTTCCATATAACATATCATGTTTATTTTTAAACATTATTTTATATTCTTTATCACGATATTATCAATGAATCAGTGGGAAAATCATTTTCTATCCTAAAAAGCGTTATTAAGGAAAGATTCTGATATGATGTTGTTAATAATTTTTGGCTATTAATAATTCTCATATATTAAAGTATTCTCTGTGATTATCAATTCGACTAATAATTCATATCATATTTTTTGATAATATTAAATACACCAATATGAAATAGAGGAGATTATAGAATAAAAACATGTCTATATAGAGGTGAAATTCAATATTAAAAAATTCAACAGGGAAAATTTTCAATTATGGAAAATGAATATCCAAGTGGTACCATGAAATGATAATTGACTACAGATGATTGATTAATTATCATTGGGTGTGATAAATGAGAAATATAATGACATTGATAAGAATGTTATTTACATCATCCATTAGGTTTTATTATATGAGGTCCTATTAATAATTATATAGAAAAATATAGTGAAAAATATCTAGGATACTCTAAAAAAGAAATATGAGTCCAAGTCACAACAAAAAAATATTTTATTTAAGAAAATATTATATTATCTGTCAATATAGGAATCATCATTGGTTACTAACCATATCAACACTATCAATACCATATTCACTCATATAATGATGTTGGGATAAAAAATAGAGAATATAAAAAATGATTATATTTTAATCTATTATTTCACATATTCATATGAGCATGTCATCATCAACCTCACCAAAATATCCTAATAGATATGTTTCTCTTTAATGATGTTGAAGTTGTGATTATTTAAGAATTAAGTTAGTGAAGTAAAAAATAAGATAGATAAAAAAAATTTCACTACGAATTAGCTCTGTCAATGGAGAGAGGAATGATGGTAGAGAATGGTTCTAGTGAAATCCAAAGTTATGGAAGGTTTAAATTAAGGAAAAAAAGATGAATTTCACATATTAAAATTATGGAAAGTTAGGGAATATAAAAACGATTGTTAGAACAAGAAGAGTAGTGGAAATAAATCACAAGGAAGTTCAATAACTACTTCTAGAAATGGGGACATACTAGTCAGTGGAGTGGTGATGAACACTAGAGGTAGTCACAAACTCAAGGATGCATGTATAATCAAATCATAGAGAAACATAGAACTTGACATATCAATGAGATAGTTTGATTAGAATTACCCTATATCAGAAGTACTTATGTATATATGGAATGATCATGCCTTAATGATTGTTGGAGTTGATGACATCAATCTAAAGATTCATGATGGTATAGTTTTAACCATTTGAAGAGTACACAATTTGAAATCCCTAAGGAAGAACATTTTTTCAGTGAGATAATATGGTGACATATGATTGAAGAATCATAATAAGAAAGGAGTGATGAATATTTTGAAGGGAACACATGTGGTGATGAAGGTTTAGAATAACTAAAAAACTTGTACATTATTATTATAGAACTATATATAGAGGTGTAAATACTAGTTATGTAAAATTTTATATCCTTACGAATGTTTGAATTTCAAGATAAATTTAAATTTTCAATTAGTGGGAAGGCTAGTTTTTGAATTAGGATTCTGAATAAAATTCCATGATTCTCAGTGTCTTAAAAGATGTATTTTGGATGGAGAATGAGGTCTAATTGGTGATATGAGGTTTGATAGAGAATCAGATATTGACTATACTTTCTGGGATGTAGGTTCTTTATAGTTTTCAGCCACCAGCTAGTTGTGGGATAGCCACCGACTAGCCAATGGACTATACAGGGGTCTGGATTTATAATTGGTCACACTAGAAAGTTGATTGTCCAGTCATAGCTAGTCAGTGGCCTTAAAATGAGGAAAAATTAAAATCCCTCCTCTGAATTTAATAGGGTAACCCCTCCTCTACTCTTGTATGGATATCAACATGGGAGGTTTGAATCACTATTCATTCTCTATTACCCCTTCATTTTGGGACCTTGTTTGTGGTTTTTTATTTAGAGGATCAAGGTACCAGTGTCTCCTCTTTCATCCAATATTCCTATCACTTAATTAATGAAGATTTTATTATGTCCTCGTGTTGGTTTTTATGGTAGATTTTATTGTAGCATGGTGAAATCATGAGCTCTCACTGAGGATTTTTTACCCCCTCATAAATGATGTTTTGGGAGGATGTTCATGTGTCCCCATTGGTTGATTCGATGAATCTATTTTTCACCAAATATTTTATATTATTTTTATTTAAAATTAAATTAAATTTCCAATTATAATGGCATAACCTATATGGGATTTTGATTGGATTAATTTTGAGAGTGTTCTGGGGATGGTTGGAACCCCATTACTGGGATAAATAGTGATATCTAGATTCCAAGTGAGATTTTATGTTTATGATTTTTTTAATAAATTTTATAATTATTCATAATTTTTTATAATTGTTTTTATGGTGATTTAGTGTGAGTTCGGTACTAGTGAATGAGGGCATTGGTCGATGGTGATGCGATGAGCTTGGACAAGCATTGTTGAGACTAGGAGGGAGTTTATAGGATATTAAACAAATGGTTAAATCTTATAAAAAAGGATAGTGGTTCTTAATTCACACCCTATTTATTATCTCATGCTTGGTTATGTGGTATTTGATGTGTGGTCAAGCTGCTGGAGGCATTGACCTGGTTTAATTGAATTAATTGAAATTGTTTATTTAAAACATTTTTTAATTTAAAGTACCATGAATGTTTATTAGATGACTTTAGGTTGGAAAACTTAGAAACCAATATAGGAGGTCTGAGTTACTTAGATAATACAAGCTTAGTTAGGCTAGTATGGTACCCTATAAAACCTTAGTGCTGTTCGGATCATGATATTGTAATTAGGGTGAGTGATCCTTCCCTATCCGGTGTTCCCATGCCTTTATGGATAAAAATTAAGTAGATTTGATATGGGTTGGGTCTAACAAACCAACCTAATTCAACTAGAAAAGCCACCTGAGTTGGCCCATCATGGTAGTGAGGGGAAAAAAGTTAACTTAAAACAAGTCTCATATAAAAAAAACAATATGTCCAACTAGAGTACAATGTAGATGAAAAGAGACACATCTAAGATCTATAAAACCCAATTCAAAATGGGTAAACCATAAAGTATGAAAATATAAGACCAACAAGTCTCCATTTGACCAACTAACACCTCCAAACTATCCCAAACCAAAGGTTGTGACAATAAGATAATCCAACATATAAGAATATGCCATTATCTTTACCTAGATCATATAATAAAACATCTACAACTTCCCAAAGGAAAATTATGGTGTGATAAAAAATCCTAGTAGGACCCCACCATAGATTCATTACAAGGTATAATAACAATAATGCATCAATTCTAGATTTTAAAAATAAATAGTTTTGCAACTCATTTTCTTAAATCCAAACTCATTTATTAATCATTTTCCTTTGGTTTTCATAAAATCCTTTCATATTCAAAAATATAGGAATATAAAGTGTAAGTGATAAAATAAGAAATAATATACATATACCACAAGGTAATAAAGTAAACACATATCCATTACATAGTCCACTATATGAATCTATGTGATACAACCTCATGTGAAATAATATGAGAGAAAACCCATGAAAAAAAATACATCATGAGATAATAAACATAAATGAAAAAGAACTCCGTATTAGGCCCTAGACTATGGGAATAAGTACTAGACATTAAAGATCCTAAACCATGAATATGTTTTTACCAAACAATATCTATTCCTTCCACAGTCCATTGATATCCCAAAGTAACCCCTAGTGGTTCCACACACACTTGGGTCACCTATGTCCCTTTCCTATTCCACCCAATGTTCTCAATGTTTCATGTTTGTCAAAATTCATTTAAAAACCATGATCAGAATTTATAAAAAACTTTAAAATCCAATACATATCCACTTTAGTGTTAGAATCCCCATTCCCAAACTAAAACCACCATTCAATCATTTAATCAAACATTTGGTGTGAAAAACCCCATTTTTAAAGAAAAATCCATTTAAAAACATGTATATTTCAAATAAATACCTTAAAACCACCAGTAGATTAAATTTAATGAAAAAAACAAATAATTTTACAATAGTGATAAGAAATTCATAGAATTAATCCTTCATATAGAAACACCTACCTCAAAATAGAGGCAGAACAAATCACTTTTGAAAATAGAGACTGGGTAAGAGTAGATCAGGTCCTCACGATACTAGATCCACAATAAACACATTAATACTATATAAAAACCCTTATATCAATCATAAATTTACAATTTTAGTTACAATAAGAGGATAAGAGAATACATCTATCATAGATCTACCAAGAAGAGAGGAAACTGGATCAAAACTGCAACATACCTTGATGTGATCTATCAAGAATGAAGGAATTCCACCAAGAATCCAAGGGGATAAAACTAAAAAGTTATTTAAATGTATTATTATGATCCAATGTGAGATTAGTGGGTGATTAGCCTTAAAAAATACCAAAGGAAAAATGGGTAAAATCCCACTTTTTAAATTGTTTGGAAGGGGGTTCCACAGTTTCCTAAAGTAGGCCACACGATTAAACTAACTGTGAACCCTAACCTTGCACCCCTACTATCCATTATACTTGAGGTTAATAGTTTTTAATGGGGTCTAAATTATTTTTGAAAACCATGATCAAACCATGTGACACTCTTGGAAAACCACCAGACACCTCACATAGTTCATAGGGCATGTCATACAGTTTGACTAACCATTATCAAACTAAGAAAAATTCCACTGGAACCTCATAAAGGCATACCAAAAGGTTAAACTAATTGTACACATTAATTTTGTACCTATAATTTTTTCTCTAAAAAACCTTATTTTGAACCTCAGATTCCCAAAATCTTCCCAGACCCCAAAAGAGAAATACCAAGGATCAACTAAGGAATACCTATGACCCAGAGGGTGTCCCAATTCTCCCCACCAAAAAATCTTTTTGTCACTAGAAATATATTAGGATACCATAACTAATAAAAGATAAGGCCACTTCTACCTCATAAATGATCCTCAATCCCATTTCTCATGGATATCCTATTCTCACTACCATAGTACTTGGTCCTTGGGATTCATTTTACTACACAATACCTTTCCTCGGTGATTTACAATATTAACCAGCTGCACAACTACCATGGTATCAGGCTCAAGATCAACATCTCACCATTAAATCACATGGGAAGGATCCAGGTGATAAATACTTAGATGGTAAACATAAAACATGTTGTGAATCAAAGTCAAGAAATATGGTAAGTCCAAATGATATTCAAACTTTATGATTCACTCCATGATCTCAAAGGGGACAACACACCTCGATACCAACTTACCCTGCTTACCCAACTGATGATTTCCTAAGGGATGTGAAACTTTTAGAAATAAATAATCACCAACATAAAACTATAGAGTTTGATTTTTTATGGGCCATATAATATGTTTGATGGATCTATGTTGTGGCTAACCTCTTATGGACCAACTACACATTTTCTTTCATCTCTTGAATGAGACTCGACCCATACAAGGACCTCTCTCCCAACTCTACCTAGCATAAGGTAGATATACAAGGATACCCACACAAGACTTAAAATGGTTCCATATTTATCTAATCTTAATAAATATTTTTATTGTAATAATTTACATGAGGAAAATTCTTTTCCTAAGATCATCCAAAATCAAGAACATAAGCCCGAGGCATATCCTCAAGAACCTAGATAGATATATCTGATTTTCCATCTATCTATGGATGATAATATGTGATAAATTTAATTTGGTAACCGATCACCTCCTATAAACCTTACCATTAATTGGATGTGAGCCTCATGTACATTTCAAAAACAACTGTAGATGGAACCCCATGAAGTCTCACAATCTCTCAAATATATAATTCTCCAATCTGCTTCACTTTCATAAGCTCCTTAATAAGTAATAAACAACATGATTTCATAAGTTGATCAATGATCACCAAAATTGAATCCTTACTACTATGAGTCTTTGGAAAACCAATAATGAAGTCCATAGAAATCTCATTCCATTTACATACTGGAATGGGAAAATGTTGCAAAAAACCAGCAGGTCTTTGGTGTTCTGATTTAATTTTCTAAAAGTGTGACACTATGACACTAAATTTGCAATTGACCACCTAATACATGACCACCAATACCAATGTATCAAGTTGTGAAAATTATTGGTATTTGAAGGGAGTAAAAACAAACATGAATGGTCTCCACTATCCATCAAATCCAACCTCATAGAAATCCGAACAACCAAACTACTATAAAAGCACAAATATCCACTAGGAGACGTAGACCACTCACCCAGGTCTCCCCACCAAAAATTATTTACTAAAATTTCGGTAATTAGTGTCTATCACTTTTTGAATATGAATTATCTAATAAAAATATGATTCCACTTTCATCAAATCTTAGAAAACTTGTCCACTAACCTCTTTCACTACAAAGCTCATCTCATCAGACAAACTCATTAGAGACCCCTCCTTAATCAATTCCTTCTTGAATTATATTGGTAGTTTTCTTCTCAATGCATTAGTTACCATATTACCTTTACCAATAATTTATGTATTGTACAAATAAAATATCTAAAGTTACTCCACCTAGAATCTCTATCTCAAGTGTAGATCCCTTTGAGTAAAAATATATTTTAGGCTCTTATAATAAAAAAACTATAAACCTTTTCCCAAAGAGATAGTGATGTCGTGTTTTGATTTCATGCATAATTGAAGCCAAATCAATATCATGGACACGGTAGTTCTTCTCATTAGGTCATAACTATTGTGAGCTATAGTCCACCACCTATTTCTCTTTCATAAAGACACATCCCAAACCCATACCATAAGCATCGTATAAAAAATCATAACCAAAAATCGGTTTTCGAAGAACCAAAACTAGTACTGAAGTTAACCTCACATTCAAATCCTCAAAATATCTTTGATATTTTTCATTCCATTCAATCTTCACACCCTTACAAGTTAAAGTTGTCATTGAAGATGCGATCTTGGAGAAATATGAAAAAAATGTCTATAGTAACTTGATAAACCCAAGAAACTACAGATCTAAAAAACATTTCTAGGCTAATCCTTGAACATAATAGACTATATTTTCTCAGGATCCACTAAGATGTCCCTTCATATGTCACATTCCCTTGAAATTTCACTTCATGGATCCAAAACTCAAATTTTTAAAGATTACCATATAGATGATATTATTGCAAAGTTTTAATAATGATATCCAAATAGTCCATATGCTCCTCCTATGAATTAAAGTACACCAAAATATTATCTACAAATAGAAAAACAAAAGATTCCAATAACTAATGAAAGATTATGTACATAAAATCCATAAATATCAAGGGATAATTAGTGGGACTGAATTCCATAAACAAAAAAATAAAACACTCATACATTCTCGTAAATGCAATATTAGGTATATCCTCTTGTTGGAATCTTAATTGGTGGTACCTTGATCAAATTTCAATATTTTAATACAAAAATTCCCCTCTAAGTTGGTCAAAAAGATAATAAATCCTAGTAAAAGGATATCCATTATTTACAATCACCTGATTCAACTCTTGATAATCTATGAAAAGTTTGATACTCATATCTTCCTTATTATAAAATAGTATTGGAGAAGCCCATGATGACACACTAGGATAAATAAATCCCTTATCTTCGAGATCCTCAAGCTTGAATTTTAGTTCCACAAACTTAGCATGTTCTATTTGATAATATGGATGAGAAATGGGTATCATACCAGGGAGTAGGTAAATAGTAAACTCGGCCTCTCTCTACAATGGTAAACTAGAAAAATAATCAAAATAGACATCGGGGTATGCACTCACCCCTTTGGGAAGAAGTATTCCTAAACAAGGTTCAATGACATCATGAAACATCTCATACAATTGGCACGAGATTACCCCATCCTAAGGAATAAAAAGTCCACAAATTCCTAATCTAGAGTCCCACTCACCTTGAAAAATATGAGTGGCCCCATCAGAAGATAAAAACTACACCTGATGAATATAACTGTCTATCCCGGACTTAACTCAAATCATCCAATCCATGAAAATTATCAGGTCAAAGATGTCAATATAAATAACTGAAAAGTCTCATACCACCTTGTAGTCAGCTATCATCACCTAAAACATGGGACACTTAAAACCTTGTTTAGAGCTATTTCCCAATGGATTGGAAAGATATAACAAGTATGGAATAAGTTTTGAAGGTAAGTCTAACAATTTAACTAACTTTAACAATATGAAAGAATTATTAGCACCTATATCGGACAAATATAGAACCATAGAATATGAAATAAAAACTATACCTCTAATAGTAAATGACCCTACTTTAGATTCCTATAGAACATACTCAGTTGCATAAAGTCAGTTGGTCTTAGCCACATGAACATCCCCCTTGTCCTGAGAATTATACCCACCTTCCTTGAAAGCATCATTAAAAACCTGAAAACCCCTGGTGAGAGTGGATATCACCTTACTTCCTAAGGATATCCTTCCACAAAAACCCTTTAGGTGACCAAACTATCCACAATGATGAAAATATTAAGATCCTTTGTATAGTTAAGATTGGTATAATTATGCCTTCCACACTGGTATCAGGAAAACAAATTCTATCATGATGAATCCCCTTGAAACTAGTCCTGAAGAAAATTTACCACCCTTACACTTTCTTTTCTAGACAGAAAATATACCCTAGATAATAACAACACCCACCAAAGATCCCCCCAAAACTGTCATTCTAGAAATGTATGCCTCAACTAAAGATAGTTTTTTGACTACCTCCATGGATGTTAGATGTAACATTGGAATTAACATCAACTGAATATCATGAATCAGTCCCAATTAAATCCTCTAATCCTTTAGTTACTCATTGGTGACTATCTTCGGTTCCAGATGCTCCAACTTAATAAAATTTGTAGAATACTCTAGAACAATATGATCCCCTTATTCCAAGTTTAGAAACTAATGGGTTTTTACTACATGTAACATATTAAGGAAAACACTATTTATTAAATATTTTTTTTGAAATAAGTATAGGTAATCTTCTCATGTAACTTATCTTGCATGATGGAGTCCCACTATATCCTTACTAGTCCTTTGATTGTATACATGGAGAAACCTATCTTAGATTCCTCAAGAGTCTTCATGAATTTAATGATTCTGTCAATCTGATCAAGTCACTCCTCAGATTCCTAGGGTCCCCTATCACCATAAAATATGGGTGGATGCTACTTAGTGAACTCAAATCCATGACCCACCACACATTCCTAGTTACCCACACCCACTTGACATAGAGTTTGAATAGTACAAATTATAGATTCAACCAAAGAAGGGTACACTTGAGGATTTGATTCTAGATCCGATCTTGCAGCTACAACGCTCAGATTTGAAAAATCTCTTCTCATGTTAATTTTCCATTAAGTACAATACAATTACCAACCATATTTAAATAATATTCCAAAATCTTAGTACCAACTTCAAAATTTCACATTTATGCTTTAAAACATCAATAATTTAAAGAAATAATTAATTAAAAAAAATAAAAAACAATGATTTAAGAAGGAACAGGTCCATTTAAATATACTCTCAATCCAGTTCATTCGACTGAATGTTAACTCCAAGTCTTGAGTTTCGTAAAAAATTTATGACCACCCATAGTAACTCGAGTTCAGACTCAGAACTAAGATGGACAGGCACCCTTCTGTACTTAATACATGAATTTCAAAGGTCCAAACCATTGTCTACCTGAGACATAGAACTAAACTAAGGTAGTGTTAATACAAATTAGGATGATTATCCCTGTGATATCATTATATAAGGAACCAACTCGAGTAAACATGACAAGCCACCAGAGATGGCCCGTCATAGAGGTGAGGTGTAAGAAGATAACTGAAAAAGAGTCTCATATAAAACAAAACAAGACATACAACCATAGTACAATGAGAAAAAATAGATACATACAAGATCCATTCAACCTAATCAAAAAATTATAAACCAAAAATTATAAAAAAAATACCAACAAGTCTCCATGTGACCAAATATCACCTCTAAACCATCTCAAACCAAAGGTCTCAACAACAAGAGAATCCATAATGGTACAAAATTTCTTTCCCTTTACCTGGATCCTATAACAAAAAATCTACAACTACCCAAATAAAAAAGTAGCATGTGAGAAAAAATCCCAATAGGATACCACAGTAAAGTCTATATAAGGTCTAATATCAATAATGTAGCAGTTCTAGCTTTTAAAATTGAAAAAATTTTACAAATCATTTTCATAAATCCAAACTCATTTTTCAATCATTTTCCTTTGGTTTTCATAAAATAATTTTATATTCACAAATCAAGGAATATGAAAAGTATAAGTGAAAAAAAAACCATATCCATAAAATATAAGGAAGGAAATTAAAAACATATCCATAACATATACCATCATGAGAATCCATTTGATATAATCTCATGTGAAAACACATGAACAAAAATCCATGAAAAAAATCCATCATGGGATAATAACCAGAAATGAAAAATCACTCCATATTGGTATCTATCATATGGTAATACATACTAGACATAAAATATCTTAAACTAGACATATGTTTATATCAAAAAATATTGATTCATTTCAGAGTCTATCGATATCCTAAAGTAACCCCTAGTGGTGCCACATATTGTAGGGTCACCTATATGACTTTCCCAATGCACCCAAGGTTCCAAACATGCCATGTTTTTTAAAATACATTAAAAAAATGATCAAAATTTATAATTTTTTTAAAATTCAAGATAAATATGATTCGATGTTTGGAAACCCATTACCAAACCAAACCCACCATTCAAGAATTTAATCAAACACTTAGTGTGAAAAATCTATTTTTAAAGTAAAATCCCTTTAAAAACATGTATCTTTCCAAGGAATCCATTGAAACCAAAAATAAATTCAATTAAATTAATAAACCAAAGTAATTTTACAAAAATGATATTCAATTCATATAATTGAACCTTTTTATAGAAACACCCACATGAAAACGGAGGTAGAACAAATAGCCTAAGAAAACAGAGACTGAGGAAGAGTAGATTAGGTCCTCATGATCCTGGATCCATAAGAAACACATCAATCATCTTTCAAATCCATTATATCTCATATACATAGCCCAATTGGGTTACCAAAAGATGATAGGATAATAGATCTAGTATAGATCTATAATGAAGAGGGGAAACCTGATCCAAACTGCAACATACCTTAATGTGATCCATCAAGAACTAAGGAATTCTACCTATAATACAAGGGGATAGACCTCCAAAGAACTAATAAAGGATTATGATGATCCAATGTGAGATTATGTGTTGATTAGGATTTAAAAAGACCATGGAAAAAGGGTATAATACAACTTTTTAATATTTCAGAAGAGATTCACACAGTTTCCTAGGGTAGGCCACACGATTAAACTACCAATATTTCCCAACTATCCATTATGTCTAGGGGTTGTGCGGTTTACCCTAGGGGATGAATGGTTTGGAAAAACTATTATAAAACCATGTGACTCCCCTATAAACCCATTGGTTACCCTGCATGATTCACAAGGAATTCCGCATGGTTTAACTAACTATTCTGAAACTATGTAAAACGAAACTGGAACCTCACAAAAGAATACCACATGGTTAAACTAACTATGCACCTTAACTGTGTGCCTGACCTATTTTTCAAAAATCCCTTGTTTTCAACCTATGATTCCATGAATCTTTATAGAACTCAAAAGTTAAAGACCAAGGCTCCACTAATTTATACTTTTGACTCAGAGTGTGTCACATTGGGTGAGTAAAAATTCCTGAAATAACCATTAACATTGATATAATCTATGATATCTCTCTCCATAATATCACTAACGTGGTGTAACCCTGAGGCCTATGAGGCTTTGAGATGATTTTGGTGATACTAGGGGAAATGATGACCACTGATCATCATGTGTTGTCCCTAGAGTTTATCTTGACCTAAATGACCCAATATAGGGTGCATATATTATATTATGACCCAAGGGACACTAGATGGGTGCCCCTTTGAAAACATAACCCTTTGTGGGTGAACGTGAGCATATGTAGAAATAGTTTCAAGTGTCACCCTAGAACCTGAACCAAAATGTAAGCTTGAAGGGGCTATAATAAATTGGATGGTAGTAGTTATTCATCCATACCATTTTATAATTTATTTATTTATTTTTGTGACATTTTCATTTCCCATGATTCTTATTAATCATTCGTTGGGCCGGGTAGGGATGCCCATGAATCAATTGCGGATAAGGGTGAGACCCTAGGATGCCTAGAATGCATGAAATTATATCTCATGGTTTACTGGGGGTGTATTTCAAGTCATAAAATCATTAAAAAAATTTAGTTGATGTAGCTGTTGATGCCTAAAGGTGGTTCCAAGGATCTATTATCATATCTTTTTTGATGGTATGTATATTGGAATTCCTGAGATTCTTGAGATTACTATAAAATTTTAAGACCATTTAGAATTTTTGGGGTGACTGAGATTCAAATGGATATACCATTAGGCCATTTTTAATTTCTAGGACCCATATGATTCGAATGGTGGTATGAGGTATCATGTGGGCTGGCATCCCCAGGCATCGATGTTAGTCATCCCAAGGGTGATTGTTGGATCCCCTCAATCGATCCATATAATAACCCTAGGATTGGGTTGGAGCACCAGATATGGGTTGGATAAGGAGAAACGTGTTATTGGATGCCCAGAAGATTGATCATAGGATCCTTAAGGGTATTCTGTTTGATTACCTAGGTTTCCTAATAATCTTTTAGGCTAGGACATATAAGATTTCCTAGGGCCACCGCTATTACAAATTAAAAGTTGGTCTGGCATCAAGAACACCCAAATATTACTTTGGGGTTCAACCCTTGGGATTGAGAATAAGGGATTCTTGCTGATTCTCTATGGTTTTATCCACATCATGGTAGAGGTGTGAAAATTGGATAACTAGAGTTCATAGAGTGGTTCCCATGAGGTGATACTCATGCTCAGAGACACCCCGACACTGTCCAAAGAAAGTATGGACTATCGAGGTCACAAACCTAATAATTGATGTTGGTTGTTGGGATTTGACCAGATGAGTATTCCCTTGGGGTGGTGGTGATACCATGGTATCCATATTACCCACAACGTGCTCAGAGAAATTCAACATTGGGAAGGACAAGATATTGTTGGTGGGATATTTATTTCTTATTTACAGTTTATTTATATATTATAGTTGATCATGTCATAAGAAAATATCATATCATTTATAGTTATGCATAATACCACGTTGGTGGTGACTTAATAAGTTATGTAATCACACCCTACTCATGCCACCACGACACATGGGTACCCATAAAACTCTCACTTGGTATTGTAGGTTTTACTGAGGATGGGGTCTAATTTTTAAATTGATTGGGATGAATTAGAGTTTGGGGATTAAGGATTTATATATTAGAGTTTTAGAAGTTTCCAAAGTGTTTTTTATTTTATTTATTCTGTGTATATAATTTGGACCGATCAGAAATGTGTCTTTTATTACATTTCTATGAAATACCATTCTAGTTATATGTTGAATTTATTTTTGTTATAACATGTCTTATTTTTATTGCTTCCTCTGTACTATATATTTTATATTGTGTGATATTCTTGGGTAATTCTTTATGATTGTAAACTTTGATTATGGGGGTATATCCTCCCCATGGTACCACCTTAAATACCCACTACTAGTTGGTAGCCTATGGACTTCATGGAGGCATGCCTAAGGTCATGTGGTGGTCCGATCTGGTTACTATTAAAAATGAGCTAATACGGGGCATTAAAAATTTATATCAGAGTCTGCTTTTATTTATCGTACAATCTATGGAGAAGGTAGATAAGATAAATTGAAATGTGTCAGAACTTGTGAGGAAAACCACACTAGTTTTTCATGAAAACCATTCCTGATGGAAGTCTACATTACCATGGGAATGGGACCGATGTTCTTGGACTACACCATTATAGTTATTTTTGATTTTCACTTTCCATAATGCACATGGATTTTAATATTTATGGTTTTTGTGTTTTTGGCTCTTTACATAATAGGAAGAAGAAAGTTATGGATTAGGTTCATTTCCCATAGAAGCAAGAGGCATCTCATGAATCATACCAAACATGTAGGACTCACATTTCATCAATGCCTACTAGATTTTGATTATAAAAATAATGAATGGTTAAACTATTTAAATTTTCATAAATAGCTCATATGAAAATTTTCCATATAAGTTATTGGTGTAATTATACTTAGTCGGAACGACATTAATATATATTCCTTTAAATGTAGATCATGTGAGGATACAATAAGATTCCTAATGGTGAAGATGATGGTATGATCCCTTTAGTAGGGGACATGTAGTGACCCTAGTAGGTTAGTAATTGAACACGATTCCTTAATAAGAAAACCCATAGTGGGAGATTGTGATTTGGGTTTAGTTATTTAAAGTTTCATTAACAACCTATATGGTGTATTCTAATATAAGTGATGTCATCAACCTAGTTCATAGATAAGATACTGGTCTGATTTTATATAATGTGCCAATTCTGCCTCCCCGTATACCAAATGATACTGACTAGTAAAAAGGATATATGGTGTTATGGTGGGGATACTATACAATATTTATTATATTATAATAGAATGGTAAATAAATAAGCACATTGAAAAATTATGGAAACACATAATTCATCCATATAATAAATAAAAAACATAAATAAGTAAACAATGTCATATACAGACGATGTGATGGTGATAAAAAATATAAAGTAGGAAAGTTAGGGCATCATGCATATAAATAATATTGGTATGGAAAAAAGGAAAAAAATAAAAAAACTATATCCATGATCATCCCGAGCATTGTCTAAGTCCTATTCTCCTAAACCTAAAAGTGAACAAGAATCCATAGCTAGGTGCTTCCCTTTATCATTACCTGTGTCCATGAAATCTATTCGGGTACCAAATGGAGGCCCGTTCAAGGTGCAAGAACAACTCAGTTGGCCACCACGAGAAGTATCTAATCAAAATAAAGTCTTTAAATATAATATGTAGCAGTATATAGATATAATAAATAAAAATATTTAAATTAATGGATCCCATGTCAGAATTAGGATCCTCATTGGATACCCAACCGAACCTACCTCCTTAGCCTAAATCAAATTTTTCTGATCATATGACCTTTTAATTTTTCTAGGGACTCAAATAATGAATCCAATGCATCATAGAATAATAACCTAAAGAAACCATGAAATAAACATGGAATTCATGACTTTTGGAAGTCAATCATACTCATGATGATCAACTGTTATGTTTGGCTATTTTATTTTGAGTGTAATCTAAGGAGAGAACCCTTGAAATTCTAATCCTAAATGTTTCTAATGAAAACAAGTAAAAATATCATTATGATTCAAGTATGTATCAATTCATATCCAAGTGATATACCTAAGTCATTCCTTGTACAAAGTCACTAGGCCAAACCTGGACAATTCATCATAAGTGTTTTGAATTTTTTAGAGTTGGTGATGAATCCACGATGTCAAGTCAAATAATTCCTCAATGTAGGACAAATGATAAATTCATTAAGGTTTTAACACTTGGAATTAACATCAATGAATGGATCACATTATATTAGAATAAGGGGTTTCAATGGATCTAGAATAGGTGAATGGCATTGTTTCTTGGGAATATCCCAAAAATGTTTTCTATTTTTGGAAATTTCTTTGGACTAGTCAGTTACTATCTAAATTTCATCCAAAACATTTAAAACCTTTTATAAAAACATATAGCCTTGATTAATATGGGTGTAGAGTTCACATTGTTTGAATATTGCGAGGAGTCCTTTCAAGAGTTGAAAGGAAGGCTGAACTCAGTGTCGATCCTGATTTTACCTCTTTCCTGAAAGAGGGAATATAGTTTTATTTACGCATCTTCTATAGGTATAAGATCTATTTTTATGAAAGGTGGATGATTATTTTCATACATGTATTTTTATTTGAGGCCTCACGAGTGTAATTACCCAACACACTACCTCGAGTTAGCAATTGTTCATCATGCCTTGATTTTTTGGAGACATTACCTACTAGGGAACAGCTTGTGGTATACACAAACCATAAGAGCCTAAAATAAATATTTTATCAATGGGTATTTTTTACCCAACTACGTTAAATACCCTAAGATGGGGTTGAATTAGGGTATGATAGATTAAAACAACTTCTCATTTAGAAATTATTTTTTTGTTAAACAAAACACTTTTCTCTCTCTTTCCTGTAACAATGCATGAACAAAAATTAAAGCATGCACAAGATACAACAATTTTACATGGTTCACCCTCACCGGGATACTTCCAAGGAGAATACAAAGGTACTATGACAATGTACCAAATCCACTAAAACTACACTGTTGTTATAGATTTTAGAGTGGAATCACTATCCCTCATGGTTTACAACTAATCACAATATAAAAGGTCACTTCTCTCTCAACTGAATTTTGATCACTTCTTCTTTATAATATCCCCCTTTAATTACTTGAATCAATACGTTTTACATCTAATTTATTTTATCATTAAGTTTCACTTTCATCCACTAGATGAATACCCCTTTACAATATAATTATTGTTCAAATCCTTTTAGTTCACACAACATTGTCTTTCGCAAAAATTTTGGATGTCTTGCATGCAACATTACCACCCTACATGAAAAATCTAAGTTTCATCATAGAATTCCAACTTTCATGAAACTTTCACAATTTTTTTTAAATTACCTTTGTCATATAGACACAAGTTATGTGCACAAAAAACTTTTTAGTCATTTCTCCTCACAACTCTTCTTTTGCACATATTTAAGATTTGTGTGCAAATTATTAAGAGATTTAGAGCCCTAATTTTCTTTAAGGGTTGATATACTAAAATGAGGGGGGTAGCTTCCAATTTATAGAACCTCTTAACCCTACATGCAAGTTCCTTACAATCCTTCCTCTATGAGAATAATAAATTTGTTATGTCACATAACTTCTATCTTGTGCACAACTTCCTTTGAGAACTAAAATTTATGATTTGACGTCGTATTTGGTGCATAATATTCTTGAATGCCTACTTCTACGTGAAACTTATGTGCCATTAAAAGCACATTTTCATGAAATTTTGGATCTTAAATTCACATTTTTCCTTAGTTGTATTTTGATGTAGTGATTCTGAAACATCATTGGAACACAACTTTATGCATCCACTTCACTCTTGTGTGCATATTTTTACTTTTACGTGAAAATACTTCCTTTACCAAAAAACACCTTTTTCCGTATTCTAGATTTTGGACCCCAAAAATTTGGCAAGCATTGAGAAATGATGTCACCTTATATATGAAACTTTTTGTACTGCCTCTAGATCATACATTACTTGGGATTGTATCTTTGTCAATATTCCTTGTTAAACATCTATTTGGAACTCCACAACTGACCATGGAAACCGTATTTTTCAACAAACACAATCAACCAAAAAACAATGCAATGTCACCTTGAGGGATGTTTTCCCAATATGCTTGAACCTTCAGCAATAAAGATGGGAAAAATATCTTCATTATTTTGACTTTGAGATTTCTTTCACAACAAAGTAAGGTAATATATTTGTTGATTATTTGAGCCAAATATTCAAAATCAAGTGGTTCAAGAAGCCATTGCTGAGTGGTAGTTGATGTAACATCTTTCTGAGATGAATTTGGATGTTCAGAAGTGTCATGAGTAGCCAATAATCATTGATTTATTAGTGTCTACATCACTTCTGGATCAATTGAAGAAGGTTTAACTTTCAGATATTGAAGGCTTCGTTATGAAGGAAGGTATTTATTTTGAGGGCCCAATACCTAGTTGGATTATTTATGAGTATGAGATCCTTCATATACATGGGTGTATCTAGGTTCCTACAAACATTTAAGAAGAAATTATGATTATTTTTAGGAGTATAAAATTTGTAGCATTGGTTGTAGTAAAAAGATTCTTTGAGGTAGTATGGTTCCTCTGGTTCAGGTGAAGCATGACCATTTATAAGAGTAGATGTTGGAATAGGAGTATGATGTATGTTCTCATGGGCTATTTTTTTCTCAGATTCAGCTCATTAACCATCGGAAGTGAAACTCAAGGATGAGTTTTATTAAGGAGTCATTGTAAGATCCTTGTTGTTCAGTAAGGTATGGAATCTTCTTAATTCTATCTAAACATATTATTTTACTTTGATGTAAGTTCACAAGGGGATATAAAAAGTTTTAAGAGATTTTAAGAAGGTTCAGAGCCCAGATTTTTGGTTTTCAAATAAAAAGTATGGGGCACACAATTATGGCATGGTTTGGCTAGTCATGTACCTCAACCATGAAACCTATAAATGGGGGGATCATGGTTTGATAAATCATGTGAATGGGTCTAGAAAATATTATAGATTATTTAATATACTGTAGATTCAATTAACATAGTTTTTTCATGGTTTTTCTGACCATGTTACTAAACCATATGAGGTGTAGTTCACCAAGATAGTCGGGATACAAGGTTGGTGCACAGTTTGGCCAACTGTTTTTCTATACCACACACCATATAAAAAATGATGGAAATTGCCATTTTTTATATTAGGCCGTATAAATTTTCCTCCTTTCTTCTCCACTTTTTTTTATAACAACTCATTGGTATCTCTCCCTCTTCTCCCTGGAGATCTTTGTTAGATATCCATTATTATACATCCAATTCGAGTTCCATCCAATGTGTTAGAACACTATCAGTATGGCTAACACTTTATTAGTTTCCTTTATTGTTTTTTCCTTCAATACAAACCTCTTTCACCATGTTTAACATTTATTCCCTATTTCCATGTATTTTTTAAGATTTTATAATATATATTCTTCTAGACCAAATTCTGAGGATGATACCAATTGAGGAGTCTTCTATAGGTCCTAAGTATGTGGAATATTACTTTTTTTGTAAAATTATCAATTTTTATAATTTGTGAAATTATGCCACATGTCTAACTATCCATATGTTAACCCTAAAATGTATAAACCCTGAAATTAGTTTCATAAACTCTAATATATAAATGATATAGGACCCTTAAATTTTGTTGGAGGTTTAGGTCCTCAACTCGAACCACCCCTTAGGGTGTGATTAATAAAATTCTATCACAATCATACTTTTCCTAAGTAACTAAACCACAAATCAAGCTGTGTTTACCTTGTATCATGCAAATGGAATTTATTAAATTATATAAATGAATTATGAAACATCATGGATACTCACTTAGACTTATTTTTATTTATTAATTATTCTTTTCTGCAACTATAGAATTTTATCTCATTGTTAAAGGTGTGGACTACCTTGAGCATGTCTTGGATTATTTTGTGAATGAATTGATTAAACTCATAAGTTACACTTTTAGATCGATAAAGTTCACTAAATGGATCAAATTATATTAGAATAAGGGGTTTCAATGGATCTAGAAAAGGTGAATGACATTGTTTCTTGGGAATATCCCAAAAATGTTTTCTATTTTGGAAATTTCTTTGGACTAGTCAGTTACTATCTAAATTTCATCCAAAACATTTAAAACCTTTGATAAAAACATATAGCCTTGATTAATATGGGTGTAGAGTTCACATTGTTTGAATATTGTGAGGAGTCCTTTCAAGAGTTGAAAGGAAGGCTGAACTCAGTGTCGATCCTGATTTTACCTCATTCCTAAAAGAGGGAATATAGTTTTATTTACACATCTTCTATAGGTATAAGATCTATTTTTATGAAAGGTGGATGAGTAGTTTCATACATGTCTTTTTATTTGAGGCCTCACGAGTGTAATTACCCAACACACTACCTAGAGTTAGCAATTGTTCTTCATGCCTTGATTTTTTGGAGACATTACCTACTAGGGAACAATTTGTGGTATACACGAACCATAAGAGCCTAAAATAAATATTTTATCAATGGGTATTTTTTACCCAAATACGTTAAATACCCTAAGATGGGGTTGAATTAGGGTATGATATATTAAAATAACTTCTCCTTTAGAAATTATTTTTTTTGTTAAAAAAACACTTTTCTCTCTCTTTCCTGTAACAATGCATGAACAGAAATTAAAGCATGCACAAGATACAAAAACTTTACATGGTTCACCCTCACTGGGATACTTCCAAGGAGAATACAAAGGTACTGTGACAATTGACCAAATCCACTAAAACTACACTATTGTTATAGATTTTAGAGTGGAATCACTATCCCTCATGGTTTACAACTAATCACAATATAAAAGGTCACTTCTCTCTCAACTGAATTTTGATCACTTCTTCTTTATAATATCCCCCTTTGATTACTTGAATCAATATGTTTTACATCTCATTTATTTTATCATTAAGTTTCACTTTCATCCACTAGATGAATACCCCTTTACAATATAATTATTGTTCAAATCCTTTTAGTTCACACAACATTGTCCTTCGCAAAAATTTTGGATGTCCTGCATGCAACATTACCACCCTACATGAAAAATCTAAGTTTCATCATAGAATTCCAACTTTCATGAAACTTTCACAATTTTTTTTTAAATTACCTTGGTCATACAGACACAAGTTATGTTCACAAAAAACTTTTTAGTCATTTCTCCTCACAACTCTTCTTTTGCACATATTTAAGATTTTTGTGTAAATTATTAAGCGATTTAGAGCCCTAATTTTCTTTAAGGGTTGATATACTAAAATGAGGGGGGTAGCTTCCAATTTATAGAACCTCTTAACCCTATATGCATGTTCCTTACACTCCTTCCTCTATGCACATAATAAATTTGTTATGTCACATAACTTCTATCTTGTGCGAAACTTCCTTTGAGAAGTAAAATTTATGATTTGACGTCGTATTTGGTGCATAATATTCTTGCATTCCTACTTCTACGTGAAACTTATGTGCCATTAAAAACACATTTTCCTGAAATTTTGGATCTTACATTCACATTTTTCCTTAGTTGTATTTTGATGTAGTGATTCTGAAACATCATTGGAACACAACTTTATGCATCCACTTCACTCTTAGGTGCATATTTTTACTTTTATGTGAAAATACTTCCTTTACCAAAAAACACCTTTTTCTGTATTCTAGATTTTGGACCCCAAAAATTTGGCAAGCATTGAGAAATGACGTCACATTATATATGAAACTTTTTGTACTGCCTCTAGATCATACATTACTTGGGATTGTATCTTTGTCAATATACCTTGTTAAAAATCTATTTGGAACTCCACAACTGACCATGGAAACCGTATTTTTCAACAAACACAATCAACCCAAAAACAATGCAATGTCACCTTGAGGGATGTTTTCCCAATATGCTTGAACCTTCAGCAATAAATATGGGAAACATATCTTCATTATTTTGACTTTGAGATTTCTTTCACAACAAAGTAAGGTAATATATTTGTTGATTATTTGAGCCAAATATTCAAAATCAAGTGGTTCAAGAAGCCATTACTGAGTGGTAGTTGATGTAACATCTTTCTGATATGAATTTGGATGTTCAGAAGTGTCATGAGCAGCCAATACTCATTGATTTATTAGTGTCTACATCACTTCTAGATCAATTGAAGAAGGTTCAACTTTCAGATATTGAAGCCTTCGTTATGAAGGAAGGTATTTATTTTGAGGTCCCAATACCTAGTTGGATTATTTATGAGTATGAGATCCTTCATATACATGGGTGTATCTAGGTTCCTACAAACATTTAAGAAGCAATTATGCTTATTTTTAGGAGTATAATATTTGTAACATTGGTTGTAGTAAAAAGAATCTTTAAGGTAGTACGGTTCCTCTGGTTCAGGTGAAGCATGACCATTTATAAGATTAGATGTTGGAATAGGAGTCTGATGTATGTGATCATGGGCTATTTTTTTCTCAGATTCAGCTCAACAACCATCGGAAGTGAAACTCAAGGATGAGTTTTATTAAGAAGGAGTCATTGTAAGATCCCTATTCTTAAGTAAGGTATGGAATCTTCTTAATTCTATCTAAACATATTATTTTACTTTGATGTAAGTTCACAATGGGATATAAAAAGTTTTAAGAGATTTTAAGAAGGTTCAGAGCCCAGATTTTTGGTTTTCAAATAAAAAGTATGGGGCACACAATTATGGCATGGTTTGGCTAGTCATGTACCTCAACCATGAAACCTATAAATGGGGGGATCATGGTTTGATAAATCATGTGAATGGGTCTAGAAAATATTATAGATTATTTAATATACTGTAGATTCAATTAACATAGTTTTTTCATGGTTTTTCTGACCATGTTACTAAACCATGTGAGGTGTAGTTCACCAAGATAGTCGGGATACAAGGTTGGTGCACAGTTTGGCCAACTATTTTTCTATACCACACACCATATAAAAAATGATGGAAATTGCCATTTTTCATCTTAGGCCATATAAATGTTCCTCTTTTCTTCTCCACATTTTTTTATAACAACTCATTGGTATCTCTCCCTCTTCTCCCTAGAGATCTTTGTTAGATATCCATTATTCTATATCCAATTCGAGTTCCATCCAATGTGTTAGAACACTATCAGTATGACTAAAACTTTATTAGTTTCCTTTATTGTTTTTTCCTTCCATCCAAACCTCTTTTACCATGTTTAACATTTATTCCCTATTTACATGTATTTTTTAAGATTTTATAATATATATTCTTCTAGACCAAATTCTAAGGATGATACCAATTGAGGAGTCTTCTATAGGTCCTAAGTATGTGTAATATTACATTTTTTGTAAAATTATCAATTTTTATAATTTGTGAAATTATGCCACATGTCTAACTATCCATATGTTAACCCTAAAATGTATAAACTCTGAAATTAGTTTCATAAAATCTAATATATAAATGATATAGGACCCTTAAATTTTGTTGGAGGTTTAGGTCCTCAACTCGAACCACCCCTTAGGGTGTGATTAATAAAATTCTATCACAACCATACTTTTCCTAAGTAACTAAACCACACATCAAGGTGTGTTTACCTTGTATCATGCAAATGGAATTTATTAAATTATATAAATGAATTATGAAACATCATGGATACTCACTTAGACTTATTTTTATTTATTAATTATTCTTTTCTGCAACTATAGAATTTTATCTCATTGTTAAAGGTGTGGACTACCTTGAGCATGTCTTGGATTCTTTTGTGAATGACTTGGTTAAACTCATAAGATTCCTAAAGATTCATTGATGTTCTTTCCAAGTGGTAAAACCTTAATGAATTTTTCATTTGTCCTACATTGAGGAATTCTTTGACTTGACATCGTGGATTCATCACCAACTCTAAAAAATTCAAAACACTTATGATGAATTGTCTAGGTTTGGCCTAGTGACTTTGTACAAGGAATGACTTAGGTATATCACTTGGATATGAATTGATACATACCTGACTCATAATGATATTTTTACTTTTTTTGGTTAGAAACATTTAGTATTAGAATTTCAAGGGTTCTCTCCTTGGATTACACTCAAAATAAAATAGCCAAACATAACAGTTGATCATCATGAGTATGATTGATTTCCAAAAGTTATGAATTCCATGTTTATTTCATGGTTTCTTTAGGTTATTATTCTATGATTCATTGGATTCATTCTTTTATTCCCTAGAAAAATTAAAAGGTCATATGATCACAAAAATTTGATTTAGGCTAAGGAGGTAGGTTCGGTTGGGTATCCAATGAGGATCCTAATTCTGACATGGGATCCATTAATTTACATATTTTTATTTATTATATCTATATACTGCTACATATTATATTTAAAGACTTTATTTTGATTAGATACTTCTCGTGGTGGCCAACTGAGTTGTTCTCGCACCTTGAACGGGCCTCCGTTTGGTACCCAAACAGATTTCATGGACACAGGTAATGATAAAGGGAAGCACCCAGCTATGGATTCTTGCTCACTTTTAGGTTTAGGAGAATAGGACTTAGACAATGCTCGGGATGATCATGGATATAGTTTTTTTTATTTTTTCCTTTTTTCCATACCAATATTATTTATATGCATGATGCCCTAACTTTCCTACTTTATATTTTTTATCACCATGACATCATCTGTATATGACATTGTTTACTTCTTTATGTTTTTTTTATTATATGGATGAATTATGTGTTTCCATAATTTTTTAAATGTGCTTATTTATTTACCATTATATTATAATCTAATAAATATTGTACAGTCTCCCCACCATAACACCATATATCCTTTTTACTAGTCAGTATCATCTGGTATACGGGGAGGCAGAATTGGAACTTTATATAAAATCAGACCAGTATCTTATCTATGAACTAGGTTGATGACATCACTTATATTAGAATACACCATATAGGTTGTTAATGACACTTTAAATAACTAAACCCAAATCACAATCTCCCACTATGGGTTTTCTTATTAAGGAATCGTGTTCAATTACTAACCTACTAGGGCCACTACATGTCCCCTACTAAAGGGATCATACCATCATCTTCACCATTAGGAATCTTATTGTATCCTCACATGATCTACATTTAAAGGAATATATATTAATGTCGTTCCGACTAAGTATAATTACACCAAGAACTTATATGGAAAATTTTCATATGAGATATTTATGAAAATTTAAATAGTTTAACCATTCATTATTTTTATAATAAAAATCTAGTAGGCATTGATGAAATGTGAGTCCTACATGTTTGGTATGATTCATGAGATGCCTCTTTCTTCTATGGGCGACGAACCTAATCCATAACATTCTTCTTCCTATTATGTAAAGAGCCAAAAACACATAAACCATAAATATTAAAATCCATGTGCATTATGGAAAGTAAAAATAAAAAATAACTATAATGGTATAGTCCAAGAACATCGGTCCCATTCCCATGGTAATGTAAACTTCCATCAGGAATGGTTTTCATGACAAACTAGTGTGGTTTTCCTCACAAGTTCTGACACATTTCAATTTATCTTATCTACCATCTCCATAGATTGTACGATAAATAAAAGAAGGCTCTGATATAAATTTTTAATGCCCTGTATTAACTCATTTTGAATAGTAACCAGATCAGACCACCACATGACCTTAGGCATGCCTCCATGAAGTCCATAGGCTACCAACTAGTAGTGGGTATTTAAGGTGGTACCATGAGGAGGATATACCCCCCATAATCAAAGTTTACAATCATAAATAATTACCTAAGAATATCACACAATATAAAATATATAGTACAGAGGAAGCAATAAAAATAAGACATGTTATAACAAAAATAAATTCAACATATAACTAGAATGGTCTTTCATAGAAATGTAATAAAAGACACATTTCTGATCGGTCCAAATTATATACACAGAATAAATAAAATAAAAAACACTTTGGAAACTTCTAAAACTCTAATATATAAATCCTTAATCCCCGAACTCTAATTCATCCCAATCAATTTAAAAATTAGACCCCATCCTCAGTAGAACCTACAATAACAAGTGAGAGTTTTATGGGTACCCATGTGCCGTGGTGGCATGAGTAGGGTGTGATTTCATAACTTATTAAGTCACCACCAACGTGGTCTTATGCATAACTGTAAGTGATATGATATTTTCTTATGAAATGATCAACTATAATCTATAAATAAACTGCAAATCAGAAATAAATATCCCACCAACAATATCTTGTCCTTCCCAATGTTGAATTTCTCTAAGCACGTTGTGGGTAATATGGATACCATGGTATCACCACCGCCCCAAGGGAATACACATCTGGTCAAATCCCAACAACCAACATCAATTATTAGGTTTGTGACCTCGATAGTCCATACTTTCTTTGGACAGTGTCGGGGTGTCTCTGAGCATGAGTATCACCTCATGGGAACCACTCTATGAACTCTAGTTATCCAATTTTCACACCTCTACCATGATGTGGATAAAACCATAGGGAATCAGCGAGAGTCCCTTATTCACAATCCCAAGGGTTAAACCCCAAAGTAATATTTGGGTGTTCTTGATGCCAGACCAACTTTTAATTTATAATAGGGGTGGCCCTAGGAAATCTTATATGTCCAAAACTAAAAGATTAATAGGAAACCTAGGTAATCAAACAGAATACCCGTAAGGATCCTATGATCAATCTTCTGGGCATCCAATAACACGTTTCTCCTTATCCAACCCATATCTGGTGCTCCAACCCAATCCTAGGGTTATTATAAGCATTGATTGAGGGGATCCAACAATCACCCTTGGGATGACTAACATCTATGCCTGGGGATACCAGCCCACATGATACCTCATACCACCATTCGAATCATATGGGTCCTAGAAATTAAAAATGGCCTAATGGTATATCAATTTGAATCTCAGTCACCCCAAAAATTCTCAATGGTCTCAAAATTTTATAGGAATCTCAAGAATCTCAGGAATTCCTATATATACCATCAAACAAGATATGATAATAGATCCTTGGAACCACCTTTAGGCATCAACAACTACATCAACTAATTTTTTTTAATGATTTTATGACTTGAAATACACCCCTAGTAAACCATGAGATATAATTTCATGCATTCTAGGCATCCTAGGGTCTCAACCTTATCTGTAATTGATTCATGGGCATCCCTACCCAGCCCAACGAATGATTAATAAGAATCATGGGAAATTAAAATGTCACAAAAATAAATAAATAAATTATAAAATGGTATGGATGAATAACTACTACCATCCAATTTATTATAGCCCCTTCAAGCTTACATTTTGGTTCAGGTTCTAGGGTGACACTTGCAACTATTTCTACATATGCTCAAGTTCACCCACAAAGGGTTATTTTTTCAAAGGGGCACCCATCTAGTGTCCCTTGGGTCATAATATAATATATGCACCCTATATTGGGTCATTTAGGTCAAGATAAACTCTAGGGACAACACATGATTATCAGTGGTCATCATTTCCCCTAGTATCACCAAAATCATCTCAAAGCCTCATAGGCCTCAGGGTTACACCACGTTACTGATATTATGGAGAGAGATATCATAGAATATATCAATGTTAATGGTTATTCCAGGAATTTTTACTCACCCAATGTGACACACTCTGAGTCAAAAGTATAAATTAGTGGATCCTTGGTCTTTAAATTTTGAGTTCTATAAAGATTCATGGAATCATAGGTTGAAAACAAGGGATTTTTTGAAAATAGGTCAGGCACACAGTTAAGGTGCATAGTTAGTTTAACCATGTGGTATTCCTTTGTGAGGTTCCAGTTTCGTTTTACATAGTTTGAGAATAGTTAGTTAAACCATTCAGAATTCCTTGTGAATCATGCAGGGTAACCAATGGGTTTATAGGGGAGTCACATGGTTTTATAATAGTTTTTCCAAACCATTCATCCCCTAGGGTAAACCGCACAACCCCCAAACATAATGGATAGTTGGGAAATATTATTAGTTTAATCGTGTGGCCTACCCTAGGAAACTGTGTGAATCTCATATGAAATATTAAAAAGTTGTATTTTACCCTTTTTCCATGGTCTTTTTAAATCTTAATCAACACATAATCTCACATTGGATCATCATAATCCTTTATTAGTTATTTGGAGGTCTATCCCCTTGTATTATAGGTAGAATTCCGTAGTTCTTGATGGATCACATTAAGGTATGTTGCAGTTTGGATCAGGTTTCCCCTCTTCATTATAGATCTATACTAGATCTATTATCCTCTCATCTTTTGGTAACCCAATTGGGCTATGTATATGATATATAATGGATTTGAAAGATGATTGATGTGTTTCTTATGGATCCAGGATCATGAGGACCCAGTCTACTCTTCCTCAGTCTCTGTTTTCTTAGGCGATTTGTTCTAACTCCATTTTCATGTGGGTGTTTCTATAAAAAGGTTCAATTATATGAATTGATTATCGTTTTTGTAAAATTACTTTGGTTTATTAATTTAATTGAATTTATTTTTGGTTTCAATGGATTCCTTGGAAAGATACATGTTTTTAAAGGGATTTTACTTTAAAAAAATATTTTTCACACTAAGTGTTTGATTAAGTTCTTGAATGGTGGGTTTGGTTTGGTAATGGGTTTCCAAACATCGAATCATATTTATCTTGAATTTTAAAAAAAATTATTAATTTTGATCATTTTTTAATGTATTTTTAAAAACATGGCATGTTTGGAACCTTGGGTGCATTGGGAAAGTCACATAGGTGACCCTACAATATGTGGCACCACTAGGGGTTACTTTAGGATATCAATAGACTCTAAAATGACTCAATATTGTTTGATATAAACATATGTCTAGTTTAAGATATTTTATGTCTAGTATGTATTACCATAGGATAGAGACCAATATGGAGTGATTTTTCATTTCTGGTTATTATCCCATGATGGAATTTTGCAATGGATTTTTGTTCACGTGTTTTCACATGAGATTATATCAAATGGATTCTCATGATGGTATATGTTATGGATATGTTTTTAATTTCCTACCTTATATTGTATGGATATGGTTTTATTTTTTATTACTTATACTTTTCATATTCCTAGATTTGTGAATATAAAATTATTTTATGAAAACCAAAGGAAAATGATTGAAAAATGAGTTTGGATTTATGAAAATGATTTGTAAATTTTTTTCAATTTTAAAAGCTAGAACTGCTACATTCTTGATATTAGACCTTATATAGACTTTACTGTGGTATCCTATTGGGATTTTTTCTCACACACTACTTTTTTATTTGGGTAGTTGTAGATTTTTTGTTATAGGATCCAGGTAAAGGGAAAGAAATTTTATACCATTATGGATTCTCTTGTTGTTGCGACCTTTGGTTTGAGAAGGTTTAGAGGTGATATTTGGTCACATGGAGACTTGTTGGTATTTTTTTTATAATTTTTGGTTTATAATTTTTTGATTAGGTTGAATGGATCTTGGATGTATCTATTTTTTCTCATTGTACTATGGTTGTATGTCTTGTTTTGTTTTATATGAGACTCTTTTTCAGTTATCTTATTACACCTCACCTCTATGACGGGCCATCTCGGGTGGCTTGTCATGTTTACTCGAGTTGTTTTATACTGTATTTATTTATTTAATTTAAATTATTTTTGTTATGAAAATATTTATAATGTTTATTTGTTGTAGGACCTTGGCCCACCGGATGGAGGTCAGTGAAGAACACGCATGACGCATCACGAGGCGTGTTTCTGCTTTTAATGGTAGGGTTGTTATTGATATTTATGTTGGGTTTCTAGTGAGTTTTTTTTGTGATTTGGATAGCTTTTTTTCATTTAATTTTCAATGTTTAGAATTGTATGTTCTGTAATATTTTAAAAAAAAATATGTAATTTCTAATATAAATCATTAAACTTGTTTATGCCGAATGAGCTGAGTTCACTATCTGTAGTCCCCGTCCTACCCCGGACAGCCCTCCCCACACTCCGGACAACCCTCCCCGCACCACGGACAAGCCCCCCCACCCGGACTGCTCTCTCGCACCCCGGACAGCCCTCCCCGCACTCCGGACAGCCCTCCCCGCACTCCGGACAGCCCTCTCCGCACCCCGGAGAGGCCTCCCGCACCCCGGACAACCCCCCACACCCCGGACAGCCCCCCACACCCCACACAGCCCTCCGCACTCCGAACATCCCTCCCCGCACCCTGGACATGCCCCCTACTATGGACATGCCCCCCACTCCGGACACCCCCCCGCACCACGGACAACCTTCCCCGCACTTCGGAAAGCCCTCCCTGCACCCCAGACATCCCTCCCCGCACCCCGAACAACCCTCCCCGCACTCCGGACAGCCCTCCCCACACCCCGGACAGCCCTCCCGCACCCCGGACAGCCCTCCCCGCACTCCAGACAGCCCTCCCTACACCTCGGAGAGGTCTCCCGCACTCCGTACAGCCCTCCCCACACCCCAGACATGCCCTCCAGCCCGGGTGAGTGAATTGTGACGTGGTCGAGCAGAGGACACGTCAATCGGACGTGCCGTGTGCTCGCGGTGATCGGGAACGCCGTTCGGGTGTCATAAACGGCCAAAACGGGTGTCTCTCGCTAAAAGTCATAGAGGACCACATCTTATTGACCTGAAATCATAGGGAAACAATCTAATTATTATTCGTGACGTGTACGCGCAGACGGCACGCCAATCGGACGTGCGGTCTGCGCGGTAGGGCTCATTATGCGTTCTTTAAGTGTTGCGCGTGCTTGATAAACGCGCGTGGGGGGTCCAAACAGGCCGAATGAGGTCCTAATGTCCTGAAATCAGACGACATAAAAGGGTGAGTGAATTGTGACATGTTCAAGCAGACGACACGTCAATCGGCCGCACCGTGTGCCCGCGGTGACCGGGAACGCCGTTCCGGTGTCATAAACGGCCAGAACGGGCGTCTCATGCTCAAATTCATAGAGCACATCATCGGATTGACCTGAAATGATAGGGAAACAATCTAATTTTTATTCGTGATGTGTACGCGCAGACGACACATCAATCGGGCGTGCGGTCTGCACGGTAGGGCTCATTATGCGTTCTTTAAGTGTTGCGCGCGCTTGATAAACACGCGTGGGGGGGTCCAAACGGGCCGAACGAGGTCTGAATGGCCTGAAATCAGATGACATCAAAGGGTGAGTGAATTGTGACGTGGTCGGGTAGACGGTACGTCAATCGGACGTGCCGTGTGCCCGCGGTGACCGGGAACGCCGTTCCGGTGTCACAAACGGCCAAAACGGGCGTCTGACGGTCAAAGTCATAGCGGACGACATTAGATTGACCTGAAATCATAGGTAAACAATCTAATTATTATTCTTGAGGTGTACACGCAGACGGAACATCAATCGGACGTGCGGTTTGCGCGGTATGGCTCATTATGCATTCTTTACGTGTTGCGCGCGCTTGGTAAACACGCGTGGGGGGTCCAAATGGGCCGAACGAGGTCCGAATGCCCTGAAATCAGACGACATAAAAGGGTGAGTGAATTTCGACGTGGTAGAGAAGATGGCACGTCAATCGGACATGTTGTGTGCCCGCGGTGACCGGGAACGCCGTTCCGGTGTCATAAACGGCCAAAACGGGCGTCTGATGGTCAAAGTCATAGCGGACGACATAGGATTGACCTGAAATGACATGTAAACAATCTAATTATTATTTGTGACTTGTACGCGCAGACGGAACGTCAATCGGACACGCGGTATGCGCGGTAGGGCTCATTATGCTTTCTTTAAGTGTTGTACGTGCTTGATAAACGCGCGTGGGGGGGGGGGGGTCCAAATGGGCCGAACGAGGTGCGAATGGCCTGAAATCAGACGACATCAAAGGGTGAGTGAATTGTGACATGTTCGAGTAGATTTCACGTCAATCGGACGTGCCGTGTGCCCGCGGTGACCGGGAACGTCGTTCCGGTGTCATAAACGGCCAAAACGGGCGTCTGACAGTCATAGTCAAAGAGGACGACATCAGATTGACCTGAAATCACAGGGAAACAATATAATTATTATTCGTGAGGTGTATGTGTAGACAACACGTCAATTGGACGTGCGGTTTGCGCGGTAGAGCTCATTATGCGTTCTTTAAGTGTTGCGCGCGGTTGATAAACGCTCGTGGGGGGGTCCAAACGGGCCGAACGAGGTCCGAATGGCCTGAAATAAGATGACATCAAAGGGTGAATGAATTGTGACGTGGTTGAGCAGACGACATGTCAATCGGATGTGTTGTTTGACCATTGTGACCGGGAACGCGTTTCCGGTGTCATAAACAGCCAAAAGGGCGTCTGACGGTCAAAGTCATAGCGGACGACATCGGATTGAACTGAAATTACAGGGAAACAATCTAATTATTATTCATGACGTGTACGCGTAGACGTCACGTCAATCGGACGTGCGGCCTGCGCGGTAGGGCTCATTATGCGTTCTTTAAGTGTTGTGCGCGCTTGATAAACGCGCGTGGGGGGGTCCAAACGGGCCGAATGAGGTGCGAATGGCCTGAAATCAGACGACATCAAAGCGTGAGTGAATTGTGATGTGGTCGAGCAGATGTCACATCAATCGGACGTGCCGTGTGCCCGCGGTGACCGGAAACGCTGTTCCGGTGTCATAAACAGCCAAAACGGGCGTCTGACGGTCAAAGTCATAGCGGACGATATCGGATTGAACTGAAATCATAGGGAAACAATCTAATTATTATTCGTGAGGTGTACCCACAGACGGAACATCAATCGGACGTGCGGTTTGCGCGGTAGGGCTCATTATGCGTTCTTTAAGTGTTGCACGCGCTTGATAAACGCGCGTGGGGGGGGGGGGGGGTCCAAATGGGCCGAACGAGATCCGAATGGCCTGAAATCAGACGACATCAAATGGTGAGTGAATTGTGACATGGTCGAGTAGACGAAACGTAAATCGGCCGCACCGTGTGCCCGCGGTGACCGACAACGCCGTTCTGGTGTCATTAACGGCCAAAACGGGCGTCTCACGCTCAAAGTCATAGCGGACCACATCGGATTGACCTGAAATCACATGGAAACAATCTAATTATTATTCGTGACATGTACGCATAGACGGTACGTCAATCGGACATGCGGTCTGCGCGGTAGGGCTCATTATGCGTTTTTTAAGTGTTGCGTGCTCTTGATAAACGCGCGTGGGGGGGTCCAAACGGGCCGAACGAGGTCTGAATGGCCTGAAATCATACGGCTTCAAAGGGTGAGTGAATTGCGACGTGGTCGAGTAGACGGCACATCAATCGGATGTGTCGTTTGACCGTGGTGACCGGAAATGCATTTTCGGTGTAATAAACGGCCAAAACGGGCGTCTGACGGTCAAAGTCATAGCAGACGACATTCGATTGACCTGAAATAATAGGGAAACAATCTAATTATTATTCGTGAGGTGTACACATAGACGCCACAACAATCGGACGTGCGGTTTGCGTGGTAGGGCTCATTATGCATTCTTTAAGTGTTGCGCGCGCTTGATAAACGTGCGTGGGGGGTCCAAATGGGCCAAACGAGGTCCGAATGGCCTGAAATCAGACGACATCAAAGGGTGAGTGAATTTTGACGTGGTCGAGCAGACGGCATGTCAATCGGACGTGCCGTGTGCCCGCGGTGACCGAGAACGCCGTTTCGGTGTCATAAACGGACAAAACGGGCGTCTGACGGTCAAAGTCATAGCAGACGACATCAGATTGACCTGAAATCACAGGGAAACAATATAATTATTATTCATGAGGTGTACTCATAGACGGAACATCAATCGGATGTGCGGTTTGCACGGTAGAGCTCATTATGCGTTCTTTAAGTGTTGCGCGCGCTTGATAAACGCGCGTGGGGGGGGGGGGGGGGTCCAAACGGGCCGAACGAGGTCCGAATGGCCTGAAATCAGACAACATAAAAGGGTGAGTGAATTGTGACGTGTTCAAGCAGACGACACGTCAATATGCCGCACCGTGTTCCCGCGGTGACCAGGAACGCCGTTCCGGTGTCATAAACGGCCAAAACGGGCATCTCACGCTCAAAGTCATAGCGGACCACATCGGATTGACTTGAAATCACATGGAAACAATATAATTATTATTCGTGATGTGTACGCGCAGAAGACACATCAATCGGACGTGCGGTCTGCGCGGTAGGGCTCATTATGCGTTCTTTAAGTGTTGCGCGTGCTTGATAAACGCGCGTGGGGGGTCCAAACTGGCCAAAAGAGGTGAGAATGACCTGAAATCGGACGATGTCAAAGGGTGAGTGAATTGTGACATGGTCGAGCAGACGACATGTCAATCGGACATGCCGTGTGCCCGCGGTGACCGGGAACGCCGTTCCAGTGTCATAAACGGCCAAAACGGGTGTCTGACGGTCAAAGTCATAGCAGACGACATCGTATTGATCTGAAATCACAGGGAAACAATCTAATTATTATTCTTGAGGTGTACGCGTAGACGGCATGTCAATCAGACGTGCGGTTTGTGCGGTAGGTCTCATTATGCGTTTTTAAGTGTTGCACGCGCTTGATAAACGCTCGTGGGGGGGTCCAAACGGGGAGAACGAGGTGCGAATGGCCTGAAATCAGACGACATCAAAGGGTGAGTGAATTGTGACGTGGTCGAGCAGACGGAAAGTCAATCTGACATGCCGTGTGCCCGCGGTGACCGGGAACGCCGTTCCGGTGTCACAAACGGCCAAAACGGGCGTCTGACGGTCAAAGTCATAGCGGACAACATCAGATTGATCTGAAATCACAGGGAAACAATCTAATTATTATTTGTGAGGTGTACGCATAGACGCCACATCAATCAGACGTGTGGTTTGCGAGGTAGGGCTCATTATGCATTCTTTAAGTATTGCACGCACTTGATAAACGCGCGTGGGGGGGCCCAAACGAGCCGAACGAGGTCCGAATGGCCTGAAATCAGACAACATCAAAGGGTGAGTGAATTTGATGTGTTCGAGCAGACATCACGTCAATCGGCCGCACCGTGTGCCCGCGGTGACCGGGAACGCCGTTCCAGTGTCACAAACGGCCAAAACGGGCGTCTCACGCTCAAAGTCATAGCGGACCACATCGGATTGACCTAAAATCACAAGGAAACAATTTAATTATTATTCTTGATGTGTACGCGCAGACATCACGTCAATCGGACATGCGGTCTGTGCGGTAGGGCTCATTATGCGTTCTTTAAGTGTTGCGCGCGCTTGATAAACTCGCGTCGGGGGGTCCAAACGGGCCGAAAGAGGTTTGAATGGCCTGAAATTAGACGACATCAAAGGGTGAGTGAATTGTGACGTGGTCGAGCAGACGGAACGTCAATCGGCCACACCGTGTGCCCGCGGTGACTGGGAACGCCGTTCCGGTGTCATAAACGGCCAAAACGGGCATCTCACACTCAAAGTCATAGCGGAACACATCATATTGACATGATATTACAGGGAAACAATCTAATTATTATTCGTGACGTGTATGCACAGACGTCACGTCAATCGGACGTGCGGTCTGCGCGGTAGGGCTCATTATGCGTTCTTTAAGTGTTGCGCGCGCTTGATAAACGCACGTGGGGGGGTCCAAACGGGCCGAACGAGGTCCGAATGGCCTGAAATCAGATGAAGTCAAAGGGTGAGTGAATTGTGACGTGGTTGAGCAGACGGCACGTCAATCGGATGTGTCGTTTGACCGGAGTGACCAGAAATGTGTTTCCGGTGTCATAAACGGCCAAAACAGGCGTCTAACGGTCAAAGTCATAGTGGATGACATCGGATTGACCTGAAATCACAGGGAAACAATCTAATTATTATTCGTGACGTGTACGCATAGATGACACGTCAATCGGACGTGCAGTCTGCGCGGTAGGGCTCATTATGCATTCTTTAAGTGTTGCGCGCGCTTGATAAACGCGCGTGGGGGGGTCCAAACGGTCCGAACGAGGTGCGAATGGCCTGAAATCAGACGACATCAAAGGGTGAGTGAATTGTGACGTGGTCAAGTAGACGACACATCAATCGGACGTGCCGTGTGCCCGCGGTGACCGGGAACGTTGTTCTGGTGTCATAAACGGCCAAAACGGGCATCTGACGGTCAAAGTCATAGCAGAAGACATCAGATTGAACTGAAATCATAGGGAAACAATCTAATTATTATTCGTGAGGTGTACGCGCAGACGACACGTCAATCGGACGTGCGGTTTGCGCGGTAGGGCTCATTATGCGTTCTTTAAGTGTTGCGCGCGCTTGATAAACGCGCGTGGGGGGGGGGGGGGTCCAAAAGGGCCGAACGAGGTCCGAATGGCCTGAAATAAGACGACATAAAAGGGTGAGTGAATTGTGACATGGTCGAGCAGACGACACGTCAATCGGCCGCACCGTGTGCCTGCGGTGACCGGGAACGCTGTTCCAGTGTCATAAACGGCCAAAACGGGCGTCTCACGCTCAAAGTCATAGCGGACCACATCGGATTGACCTGAAATCACATGGAAACAATCTAATTATTATTCGTGACATGTATGCATAGACGGAACGTCAATCGGGCATGCGGTCTGTGCGGTAGGGCTCATTATGCGTTCTTTAAGTGTTGCGCGCGCTTGATAAACGCGCGTGGGGGGGTCCAAACGGGCCGAATGAGGTCCAAATGTCCTGAAATCAGACGACGTCAAAGGGTGAGTGAATTGTGACGTGGTCGAGTAGACGACACGTCAATCGGATGTGTCGTTTGACCGTGGTGACTGGAAACGCGTTTCCGGTGTCATAAACGGCCAAAACAGGCGTCTGACGGTCAAAGTCATAGCGGACGACATCGGATTGACCTGAAATCACAGGGAAGCAATCTAATTATTATTCGTGACGTGTACGCATAGACTGCACGTCAATCAGACATGCGGTCTGCACATTAGGGCTCATTATACGTTCTTTAAGTGTTGCGCGCGCTTGATTAACGCGCGCGGGGGGGATCAAACGGGCCGAACGAGATGTGAATGGCCTGAAATCAGATGACATAAAAGGGTGAGTAAATTGTGACGTGGTCGAGAAGACGGTACGTCAATCGGACGTGCCGTGTGCCCGCGATGACTGGGAACGCCGTTTCGGTTTCATAAACGGCCAAAACGGGCGTCTGACGGTCAAAGTCATAGCGGCCCACATCGGAATGACCTGAAATCACAGGGAAACAATATAATTATTATTCGTGAAGTGTACACGCAGACGACACATCAATCGTATGTGTGGTCTGCGCGGTAGGGCTCATTATGCGTTCTTTAAGTGTTGCGCGTGCTTGATAACCGCGCGTGGGGGGGTCCAAATGGGCCGAACGAGCTCCGAATGGCCTGAAATCAGACGACATCAAAGGGTGAGTGAATTGTGACGTGGTCGAGTAGACGGAACGTCAATCGGACGCACCGTGTGCCCGCGGTGACTGGAAACGCCGTTCCGGTGTCATAAACGGCCAAAACGGGCGTCTCACGCTCAAAGTCATAGCGGACGACATCGGATTGACCTGAAATCATAGGGAAACAATATAATTATTATTCATGACATGTACGCGTAGACAGCACGTCAATCGGACATGCGGTCTGCGTGGTAGGGCTCATTATGCGTTCTTTAAGTGTTGCGCGCGCTTGATAAACGCGCGTGGGGGGGGGGGGGGGGGGGTCCAAACGGGCCGAACGAGGTCCGAATGACCTGAAATCAGACGACATCAAAGGGTGAGTGAATTGTGACGTGTTCGAGCAAATGACACGTCAATCAGATGTTTCGTTTAACCGTGGTGACCGGAAACGCGTTTCCGGTGTCATAATACATCAAAAACGATGTGAGACGATCGAATTCAAAGCAAACGTGCTCTGAATGACCTGAAATGATAGCATTTCTTAAATTGGGGGTTTTAAATTATCACCATGATTTGATGTCAGATTTAATTTTATTATATGTATATAATAACTGAATAATTATGTTCAATTTACGTTTGTTTTGTTTTTTTGTCTTATTGTAGGTTTTGAAGCAGAAGATTGAAATCGCTGGACCTGCTCGGATCGTTGAAGCACGTTTATCATTTATGATGATTTTGATGTTTATGCTATTTGAAATTGTTTTCCATTTTTTATGATTGTTACCTTGTTTTATGTCTGCTTTTCCACCGTGAAGAAAAAAACACAATTTGTACATTTCATTAAAAAAATGAAAAATATTTTATTTAATATTATATATATAAATATTTTCATTAATATATATATATATAAATATTTTTTATTTAATAAATAAATAAATATATTTTATTTAATAAATAAATATATATATTTTATTTAATAAATAAATAAATATATTTTATTTAATAAATAAATAAATATATATTATTTAATATTATATATATAAATATTTTCTTTAATATATATATATATATTTTATTTAATAAATATATATATATATTTTATTTAATATTATATATATAAATATTTTCATTATTTTATATATATATATATATATTTGATTTAATAAATATATATATATTTGATTTAATAAATAAATAAATAAATATATATATATTTATATTTATTTTGGTATGAATTTTTATTAATTTTTTTTTCAAGTTTAGCGACCGCCTTTGGCAGTCGCTATAGCCTGCCTGCGAGGCAGTATTAGCGACCGCCAGGCGGTCACTTAAGGTGGCATTTCGGCCACCTATAGCGACCGCCATTGGCGGTCGCTAAATCCCTACATCGACGGAGCAGATGCGACCGCCAATGGCGGTTGCTAATGGCCTTTTTTTAGTAGTGTCAGTAAGATTTCATGGTGTTTGGCATGATCTTGTCTAGTTTGAGAGTTCACATAGGCATCATCCACAAAAAAAACCACAAAGGAATCCAAGTATGGGTGGAAAAACAGATTCATCAAGACCATAAAGACAATAGGTGTGTTTGTTATACTAAAAGATACCACACTATATTTATAAAGTCCATACCTACTTTATAATGTTGTATGTGGTATATCTAAGGGTCTAACTCTCACTCGATGACAACCTAATCTCAAATATATCTTTGAGAAAACTCTAGACCCCCAAAGCTGGTCAAAGAGAATATCTATATGAGGATGTTGGTATTGGTTATTAACTATAAGATGATTCAAATTATAATAATCTACACATAGCATCAGGGTACCATATTCCTTATTAGAGAAAATTATAGGTGAACCCCAAGGAGAAGTACTGGTTCATATAAAACCTTTGAATTCTTGGTCTAACAACCACTTATTGAGCTCTTGAAGATTAGCCGGATACATCCTGTATAGAGGAATAAACATCATTTATGATCATAGAATAATATCAGTGGTGAAATCTACTTCTCTCTCATGAGGTAGTCCAGAAAAGTCATTAGGAAAGAAATCTTTGAATTGATCCACCACTGGTGGAAAGATAATATACCATACTCTTTGATCTTCAAGAAAAAGGATGTAAATCTGCTATAATTCTTTTAAATGTCCTTGATTCTCATGTACAGATCTAGTTTATAGGACCCCCATCATACCTTTTGAACATATCTACCACCTTCAAGTGATGAAAAAGAAACCCATCGACGATGACAATAAATATGGGCTCCAAAATTCACTAACAATTACATCCCAAGAATTATTCTAAAGCCTATCATCTTGATGACAAAAAAGATCGACACTATTTTAATCAACAAAAACTCTCTAAATGGGTTTCCAAATGAGTTTCAACATACATCAACCACAAAAGTATCTATTCTAAAGACTAATAATTCCCATTAAATCCATAAAAATGAACAAGTGTGAAGTTCCTATGAAAAGAAAAGATGATACTAGAGTCAAGGTTACTAAAACCAAAACATGTACTATAGATGGATCAATATTATTATCATTTGTTATAGGATTAACTACATATAAATGGATAGATCCATGACCCTGAGTTATAACATATCCTCCTCAAATAGTTCCACTATGGTGGTGTTGCACAACTTATATCTAGATCCCTTGACCTCGATAACCTCATCAACATGAATGGATAATATCCCTCTAGCTTCCTTCATGGTGTGGATTAACATATCACACTCTATAAATTTGAACTCATTTAGATCATATCACAATTAGAACCAGAGGAAGGAACCTAAAAAATATATAGAGATGTCCCATTCTGGCATAGGTTTAGCATTTTACTAGGTCTCTACTACATTGTGGATTCTTTTGGACTTTCCTTCCACAATAATTGAATACCAAAAAACTACCAATGATTACACTCTAACTACCACTACTCTCATGAGAAGTCTCAAGATGCCAGTTACTACCACCAGATGAACCACTTCCCAGCCCAGCTACTAAACAACCATGGCTTGTACCTTCAACTTCTCTCCGATAACACTTGGTGACAGGGGCTTGGTTAACCATCTTAGAGATGGTAGTTAGTCAGAATATATTCACCTGATATCAGATGGTATATCTCAGACCATTCTAATAATGCCACTCCCTCAATATCTCATCACCAATAAGAGTGGGTGTAAAGTGATGAATCTCTTGAAATGTGCTTAATAATTCATTACAAACACAATAAATTATCTAAATGATTGAATTCCCTAGATCAATCAGTAATTATAATCTCTAATAAGTAGTCCTAGAAACTAGTCTCGAAGTCCATCTAGAACATTCTTTAATTCGTATCTACCTAAGTAAGAACATACCACCATCTCTTAGAAGATAAATGAAGAATATATGTTGTTCTATTCACCATCATTTCCAGTGCCATCTCTAGATTCTCAAATATTGTAAGAATAGCCTATAACTATTACTCCATAGCCTGGGGACCACCTTCTCTCGAGAAGGTTGGTGAGTGATATTGTTGGAATTACCTAGTAAACTATGATATAGTTATTTAAGGTTGTGGATCTACCTCCATAGAATAAACTATACATAGGAATCCATATCTATTATCAATATCAATTCTCGGTCCAATAATAGCATGTGTTACTACAAGAGGTACCACATGTGTTACTATAGGTGGTTTAGGTCCCACCACATCAGGAGCATGATCATCAACACCTTCCTATAATTAGACCTGAGGCCATCATGGAGGCACACACACACACACACACACATATATATATATATGATATTAAGAACATTCATCCAAACAAGATACAATGTAGAATAGATTATAGATAGGAAAAATAGACAAGACTATGGCCTTATTAAAAGGGATAAAATAACCCAACTACCCATTCTAAATTTAGGTTATAAAGTGAGATTTCAAGTCTTAATTGTAAAGGTCTAGTTATGTGGGGTTTCAATTCAAATTTATAGAGGAAAACATTGCTTAAGTTGTAATTAGAATCCCCATTTAATAATTTTTTTTCAAGAGTTAAAATTTAGATAGTACACATGCAATGGTTCAGTTATACAGGTTTCTATTCCCATGATATAAATCCATAAAATTTATAAGTTTCCATTGGAACTCCATTTAAATGAAACTAGATATTAAAAAAACGGTATTCAAATGTAAAAAGTTTATATAGTAAGGATCAGTTATACATATTTTCATTCCCAATTTATAGAGGCATAATAATATAAATTGATATTGGGAATCCATTTAACTAAAACCAACTAAAAGTTTCAGCTTATATAACCAAGTTTTTATAGCTCTAAACATGTTAAAATTTTTAAAATAATGTTCCATAATAAAGGTATATAGTAAAACACTATTTAGGATTATGGATACAGTTTAAGTAAGTAATTTGTTTTTCATAATTTACCTTCAATAAATTTTATTAATTACTAACATAGAAATCAATTAACATAAAACAGGAAAAAGGAAAACAAGCAATGAAATATGTATGACATGACATATGAATTACATATAAATCCCTATGTGCCTATGATGATGTATGAGCCAATGATTTCTTTTTGTAATGTTATAAGGGTATAAATACATAAAACATAACATAATGGTAAAAATAGTACAACTATAATGGGTGAAATCAATAAAAACAAATACCATCCCTTGAAACTTGGATTTCTACCCATACTTGGGTTAGATTCTCCCAAGAATGAATTATTAACAAGTTCTGACACTTCCTCATCTCCTGTATACCTACCATAAATTGTAAGATAAAGTAAAATAACCTCTAATACCACTTCGTTATGTCACTAGACCATTTCATAGAAAAGTCACTATTCTATTTTTTCAAATGTCTCAAGTATGCCTCCCCATATACAAGAGGTTTCTGACTAAAAATGAGGGTGTACTGTGGTATTGCGAAGAGACCATTCCTTCTTATCAAAGTGCATAAAAGTGGTAAATAAATAACCACAATATAAAAATAAAGGAAAAAAAATCAATCCGAATAATAAATAACATACATAAAGGAGTAAATAGTGCCATATATACATAATGTCTTGAAAATAAAAAAATATGAAGTGGCCAAGTCATGGTAATAGGAATACAAACAGTAGTAGTATATAAAAAATAAAACAAAAGACTAAAAGAACTATCTCTATTAGAATCTTAAGCACTATCTCAGTCCTCTTCTCGCATACCTAAAATAGATTAGGTGTACATATTTGGGAATTTCCCTTTATGTTAACCAGAATACATGAAATCCTCTCAAGTACCAAACAATGTACCAAATATGGTGTGAGTACAAATCATTAGGCTACCAAAAATTGTATGAAATAAAATTATTGTATATGAATGTAAGTTGTAATAGTTTTCAGATATAATAAATATAAAGTAGTAAAGTAAAACAATCCATTTTGGACTTGGGCTCTGAATGTGATACCTGGATGACACTACCCCCTTCAGCCTAATCCAAATGTATTTGACTATATAACCTTTTTAATTTGGTCATGGCCTTGATTCATGTATCAAAGGAATCCTAGAATAAGAACTACAAGGATCCCATGGTAGACCCATAACATTCACGACTTTCAGAAGTTGAGCCTACTCTCAATGACCAACCGTGACGTTTGTCTATTTGGTTTTTAGTTTAATCCAAGGGGTGAAACCCTATAATTCTACTCCAAATAATTTTTAACTAAAACAAGGAAAAATATCCTTGTAGGCTGGGTAAGACTTTATTAGAATCCTATGGGATTACTCGATGCTTTCCTTATCAAAAGACATCAGACTAAACCTAGGGAGATCATCCTGAGTATTCTAAATTTTCAAGATAGTGGGATCAATCCACGACATCAAGATATGGAATTAAATATAAGAAAAATATTGAATCCATGAATGTTTTACCACTTGGTATTAACATCATTGAATTAGGTGGCATCAAGTGTATTTTCTCAAGGAATTCAAAAAGGAATCCAAGACTTCCACAATCTAGGGAACATCTTTAATAGTGTGATCAAATTATATAATATAAGAAAAATATAATTAATCAATAAAATCAAGGCCAAGTGTGTATCTATTCCATTTAATAATTCAATTAGTTTATTTTATACATTCCACTTGTGTGAGAAAATCAAAACACACCCTAAGGGGTGATTTGGTTACTTAGGAAAAGTACGATTTCCATGGAATTTAATAAATCACACCCTAAGGTGTGGATCAGGTTAAGTTTGTCAAACTACAATAGAGTCTAAGAGTCTGGTAGAATGTCTTGGTCAAATATTAGCTGAATAATTTCATAGGTTATACATTTTAGGGGAAACACATGGATAGTATAGTGTACAACACAACATAAAAAATTATAATCAATGAGATTTTTTAAGAAAATAAATAGACCATGTACATAGGCCCCATTAAAGACTCCTCATCTAGTATCAACCTCATATTTGTTTTAGAATGAGAAAAACCAAAAAATTATAAAAAATCCAAACAAATAGGGTATACATGTTAAATTTTTTTGAAGAGGTTTAGGAAGAGAGGAAAAAATCATTAAATGAAGCTAATAGAGTGTTAGCCTTACTGAGGGTGTTCCAACTTTAGAAAGAAATCAAATTAGAGATGGAATTGATGATTTCCACAAAAGGGATATAAGGATAAGAGGGAGAGATCCCAATGATCCCTTGTGCATAAATAAGGATAATAAAGGAGTAAAATTAGATTTAAATTTATAAAGGGAATAATGATAATACCTATCATTTTTAGTAAGGCACATGGGTTGGAAACATGGTTGGACAAACCATGCACCAACCATGCATCCCTACTTTCTAGGAGAACTACAACTCACACAGTTTAGATGAAAGTTTAGAAAAAACGTGCAACAAACCATGTGAAGTGAATTTAAAATAAATTATAGATCTTTCATGGTTATTAGGGACAATTAAAATGGTTTATAAAACCATGATCCACCCTTTTCTAGGACACATGGTTTAGGTACATAGTTATCATAACCATGTTCTAATCATGTTCCTCATTAGACTTCTCAGAAAAATGTAACTCCATACACTAAACCTCCTCAAAATCTCTTGAAACCTCCTATAACCCCTTGGGAAATTCCTTCAAGGTAAAATAAAAGGATTATATATAATTAAAAAAATTTCATTCCTTAATAAATAATCAAGATATTACATATATATGGAATCTAATTCTACTTAATCAGACCATGTGTCTATGGTTTGTGGGATAAAAATCAACATAGGATAAAGCCAATTATATGAGTATTCCAATGTGATTCTTGAGAGGGTAGTATGATTCATAGATTCTTCTGAGAATCTCTGCCCTTATGAGTGTATGGGTTGGCATGGAATGTCATGTATGTATATATGAGACCTTAGAGTGTGTGTTTTGGCCTATGTGAGGCTATATGGTTTTAAAATGGGGATTATAGGATTACCCATGAACTCTGAAACTTGGTGAGCTTTGATTTGTGGGATATATGGGATATCTAGTTAATTTTGAGATATGACCTATGGGTTAGGCGAAAGAGCCTAGTTTTATGTAGTTATGACTCAAGACATTAGTTATCTAGGTGATATTGATGAGTGTTGTGTAATGTGTGGGGGGGGGGGACCCAAGTGAGGGGATATCTTGAGGTTTTGTTTCTCTTATAGGTCAGAAGAAAGGGGAGGTGCTTTGGGTTATGATGATGGTTCACATGTATGATACCATGTATATGGTACAAGAATAGAGATTCATATGGAGTTAGTGATGATACAAATATCAAGTGAGAATGTTTTTGGGTATCAAGGTAGGAATTTTAGGGTAGGTATGGTTGAGTAATTGACCTTATTGCATTGGGAATTCAATTTTAAGCATAGTTAGAGTGAGAATAAATGTTCTTTAACTTGGAAAACAATTCTAGTTGGTAGGAAGTTTCATGATAAATTTGGGCACAAGTGAAGTTCCCAATATTGAGGAAGAGTGCCACAAGCTCTCTTATATTTATGAGACTAACATTCTTGAGGATCATGGTTAGTGTTTAGGAACTTTATCCAAGTTATTATAATGTAAAAATCCTGGGAGCTTGAGGAAAGTTGTTATATTGGTTAGAAGACACTGGGTATGCATGGATCCACTTATTTGTGAATCATTTAGTGGCCATGTGTGGGCCGAGGGTTGTTGGGATTTTTCAAATCCATAGTTTTCCTAGTATCCTTAGAATTTTATAATAATTTAATGCTTCCTTGTAGGGGAAACGACATCGCGAATGACATGATATCATGGGTTGATGGTGTGGGTATGGACATGAATGAGATACATGCATGTGTTGATGGTAGGAGCCATTCGGGTCGATACTTGAGGAGTGGTATGAAGGAATTCAGATGGTGGGGAGTGAACCATTGGTCATTGGAGGGTGAAACCATCCTTGTAAATTTCATTATGGGGTATGTCTAGTGTGACGTTTCAGTGAGCTAGTAACAAGTGGCGTTTTTTCATTTATTTAAATGATCTAGGATGTGTTAGAATGGCCATTTTGACCATTTTGCTCAAGGATATATGGGATGTGAGCAGTAGATATTGGGGGTTTGAACTAGTGGGGCGATAAAAAGTAAATTCCTATAGTGCAGAGTATCTTATCAGTTGTAGTTGATATGAATCCCATTTGGGTAGGGTTCTAGTTTTTTTATACTGGTCAGTTGATTTTTCTGATGGAAGTTTGAATGTGGGTAAGTGAATTAATATGAATTTAGATGAATTTATTAGTGAATTCTAATCATGAGTTTAACTTTAATAGTATATGAATTATGATCATGGATGTCATACTTTGGATGGTTTTAGATGATCTAAGTGCACTAGGAAATAAATGCATCGGTACTCAGGTGGGAAGATAGTGGTAATTTTGGATAGTTAGTGTTTCTTATAGGGAATTTTATTGAGATCCATGCATGGGATTTTATGAGCATGTTTGGATGATCATATGATTTCTTTCTAAATTAATTTCATTATATTAATATGATTTTAATTAATAATTCATGGGTGCAATCAATATTTTTTGTGATGGGATGGAAAAATGAAGGTCGGCTGTCATTCTATCTTTTAATTTAGGAACATCATACTGGATATGATGAGGTTGTTTTTGAGAACTAGATGATTTTTTTAGGGAAGAGATGAAATGGTCAGGCCATATAATTGGGAGCTTGTAACTCTTCTGTTTCAAGTAAAAATTGGGAATGAAGACTTTTACCAGCTTTAGATTGGTTTTTCTTCTTATGTTCGAGTGAAAGTATTAGGAAGAAAATTAGGGGAATCATTGGAATGTCAGAATCATGTTTTTATAGGTAATTTTTATGGTAGAGGGAACTGTATATTGGAATTGGATTTCTTGATATTTCTTATAGTGGGGAGAATCATGGATAGGGTGATTGATTGGATGATGAAACTTTTATGTTATATGTATGATATCATGTTGGCATCATCATGTTGTTTTTAATGAATTCTAGTGATGTATTATGTTTCAGTGGGTTGTTGGAATTTCTCTTGGGAATCCTATTAAGTTTCCAGGAATTAGAAGTAGTTTTTTTGAATATGAATTCACGAACAAATATGGTCAATATGGATAATTGGATATCCAGTGAGACTTATCAAGGATGATAAGTGTTATGGTGGGTATATTATAAAATCTTGTGTCCATATGGGTGCTTGAATTTCAAGAGAAATTTGAGTTTCCAATTAGTTCACAGATTGTTTTTTGAACTAGGATTTGGAATGATATTCTTAGAGTTTGAGTGACCTCAATGATATATTTTGGATGGGGAATGAGGTTTAATTAGTGAAGAGTAGGCTTGATAGGGAATTGAAATTATCCATGGAGGTTGATTTATAAGGTGGCTACAGTCTGCGGCCACCAACTAGATGGTGGGCTAGCCAGGGGCCTAGTTGGCTTCATAGGTTCACCATCTATCTAGTGGTCTAGTTTCAGTAAGATGGTAGCCTTAATATGTGGGGAAATTATAACCCCCCTCTCAAATTTTAAGAGGGGGTAGTCACTCCTCTTCTCTTGTATAGCCGATGGTAGTGGGTTCGAACCCCCTCTTCTTCCATTATTTCCCATTGATATTGGGGCCGTATTTTTTCATTTTCATTAGGTGATTTAGGTATATGTGTATACTCTTTCATTTACTCTTCCTCTTTCTTAATAAACTATGATTTGACATTGTTATATTGTATAGTTTTATTTATGATTTCACCGGATCATGGTAAAATCACCCATTTTGAAAAGTATTTCATTATTATCTCATGAATGATATCCAGTGATGATGCCCATGTGTTGATGTTGGTTGATTCAATGAAGGTACTTTATTCTAGAAATTTTCTATTTTTTAATTAAAAATTAAATTAAATTTCCAATTATAATGTCATCATGTGTTGGGGATTTGGATCAGTGTTGGGTTAGGAGTGTGTTAGGGATGTTCAACACCTAGTTTCTTAGATAAATGGTAATAGTTTGATGTAGTATTCTTTATAATTTATGAAATCTGTGAATAAATTTTATAAATAATTATAATTGGTTGTAATTAATTGTTTATGGTACTTTGGCATTATTTAGGTGCTTAGGAATGTGTGAAGTGTCCATTAGTGCTGCAAAGGCCTTGGAAGAGGTTATGTAACCCTAGGAAGGATTTTACATTATTTAAAGAAATGTGTAAGGATTATAAAATTGTCAAGTATTCATCGATACACACCCTATGGATTTTTTAATTATTGGTTATGATGAATTTAATGTTTGTTCAATCCACTGGAGGCATTGAACTGATTTAATTCAATTAATTAAAATTGTTTAATTAAAACAAGTAGACTAATTTAATGCAATGTGAATATGACTTGGAGGCCTTTAGGTTGAGAAACTTAGACACCTCTAAGAGGAGGTGTGAGTTACATTGAGATGAAAAACTTGTTTAAGCTAGGATAGTACCCTGTGATACCTTGTATTCATTTGGATCATGATGTTGGATAGGGTAAGTGATCCGTACTCATCTGGAATGGTTAGGCCATGAAAGATAAAACATAGATACATTAGAGATGACTTGGGTGAGCATACTAACCTCAAATAACCCTAGATATAATGACAATACTTTATCTATAACTCATGAATATAGCTAGTGCGGTGTACCTATGAGGCTTATGAGGCTGTGAGATGATTTTTTTTAATACTAGGTAATATGATGACCTCTTAGCATTGAGAATTGGATAAGGAGTTGATCTTGATATTAAGGGTTCATTTCAGGGTTCCTCTACTATATTCTAACACTAGGGACCTTGGATGGGTGCCTCATTGATAGACTATCATGGGGTGGGATAGCATGATAATGGGTAGACATATTTTCCGATGTCACCCTAGAACTTGAACTGATGTGTAATATTGAAGATGATGTATTAATGAGGATGGGCATGAGAATTAATAAAACCCTTAGGATGATTTATTTAATTCTAGTTGTGATATGTGGATTTCTTATATTTCCTAGGAATCTACCATTGGGCCTGAAACTTTTATGATTACCGGATATACCAAGTAATTACATATAGGTAAGGATAAGATCCTGGGATACCCAAAATGTTTGGTATCCGGTATCAAAAATTTACTAGGGGAAAATTCCTAGTAGGACTTGCATCCAACCTATTTTGTTTATGCTTTTGTGGATGCCTAGAGGTGGTTACTAGTATCCAACATCAGGTTATATGTGATTATATGTATAAAAAAATTCCCATGATTCCTTAGATTCCCCTAACATTTTGAGGCAACTTTTAATGCTCGGGGAGCCCTTGATTAGATTAAAGATACTATTAGAACATTGAAAATTATAGGGACCCCCATGATTTGAATGGTGGTATGAGTTTTTGGGTGGGAATAAATCCCTGATCACATATGTTGGGCCTCTCAAGGGTGACTGTTGGATCCCATCGATCGATGCCATGGATACCTCTTAAGACTGGGTGGACACACCAGATTTGGATCAGATGAGGAGACACATGTTATTACACACCTATGAGATTGAACATTGGATATAGGGGAGTATAACATATGATTTATGAGATCTCCCAAAAATCAGTCACACTTAGTCATATAGGATTTCCTAGGGATTCCCCTTCATAGGAATCATACTTTGGCCTAACATTGAGAATTTCCATTTACTACTATGTGGTTGAAACCTTGGGATTGAGGATGAAGGATTACTAGTGGTGATATAGGGTACACTACTCATCATGTTAGAGGTGTGAGAAAGGGATCCCTAGATTGTGGATATATATTTTTCCTTGAGGGGATGCCCAAGCTCATAGATACCCATGTATGGGCCAAAGAAAACATGGTTAATCGGGGTCATGAACCTGAGGATAAATGATGGTTTTTAGGATTGGCCCAAGTTATATGTGTACTCCCATAGTGTAGTGGTTATAATGTGGTTAGATAAGTCCCAACAACATGCTCAAAGACATCCAATATCAAACCGAATTAGGTATTGTTGGTGGCTTTTGTATTTATGTTCTTCATTTTATTTATAGATTATAGTTTATCATTTCACATGCACATATCATGATATTAACTATTATTTATATGAATATGTTAGTGGTGACCTACTAATTTTTTTGTCTCATAACCTTCTTAGGATTCCATTGCAATTTGTACCCAATAATATCTCACATGTTGTTTCAGGTTCATGTTAGGTTGGGTCCTGATGTTTAGATCAATCCCAATGGATCACTGTTTAAAAATTGAGGAGGAATGGATTATTGTAATTGAATATCTAAAATTATTTTTTATTTTATTTATTATGATTATATCTATTGGTAGAGTTGGTGATGTTTTTCCGTTTACATTTTTATCATGACCATTCTAGTTTTATGTTGCATTTTTTTTATAACATGTCTTATTTTTGTTATAACATGTCTCATTTAGTTGAGCGAATGATGTTTTTGAGTTTACATCCATGTGATTTATCAATTTGATACCCGGGGTATAACCTCCCCATAATACCTCCTTATACCCCAACTGCTAGTCAATAATAATTTGAGTTTTGGTAGAAATGCCTAAGGTCATGTGGTAGTCCCAGTTATATTTCAGAGTGAGATGGTCTAGGGCATTAGATACTACAACAAATACCTCAATTAAAGAATTGGTGGCATCATGGCATCAGAATACTGTCTATATGTCCAAATAATTCATGAAAACTCATACCAACCATAGGTTACTTCCTAGGATTATTGTTGTATAATTACCATTTTCTTAGTATTTTTTTGAGAAAATCACATAGATTGATGTTTGGGACGTTAATGGTGAGGAGAAAATAGATCTTAGAGTTTTTCGATCCCAATGTTTGGAAAATAGTGGTTATTTTCCTGGGATGTTTAAGGTATGTTTTATTATTCATTGATGATTATTCTAGAAAATGTTGGGAGTGGAAAAAAAGAGGTAAGAAGATATTTTTTTATGTCTTCAAAACATTTAATGTTTGTATGGATCTTGAATCTAGCAAGAAGATAAATTGTTTGAGGACTGAAAATAGTGGAGGATATACAAATGAAAATTTTGATACTTTTTTTTCAAACAGAAGGATTCAAGACATATTTCATGGTGGTATACACTCCTAAAAAATGGTGTGTCCAAGTAGATTCACAAAACAATGTTTGATAGAAAAAGGGTGGTATTTAAGACTGAAGTAGTTTCCAAGTAATTCTAGGAAGAATTAGTAAATACCACTTGTTTTGTGATCGATAAATCTTCTTTAGTAGTGATTGATATAAACACATTGATAAAGAAACATACTGGTAGAACTACCATCTATTCTTGATTATATACTTTTTGAAGTCCCATATATGTATTTTTAATGTATAGTACGAGAAAATAAAAATAAAATGACATTAAAATAATGTCACTAAGAGGAATATTTCATACTTCTTATTGATGGAGGATAAAGATCCATATTATTTTATGGAGGTTACCCAGAGCCCAGATATATCCTACTGGATGGAACCAATATTGGAGGAACCTAAAGACCTTTACATGAAAAAAACATGGGATCTTGTTCCATTACCTCATATAAGGAAGGTTATCAATAATAAATTGTTATTTAAGACCAATAGGGATGAAGAAGACCAATTGGAAATATTTCTTGCAAGACTAGTGGTCAAAGGATATGATCAATAAGAAAGTATTAAACTCAATGAATTATTGTATAATATTGTTAAATTGGTGAATATTCAAGAAGTATGGGATATGTTTTCTATGTACTAATTATATATAGAGGGTATATATGTGGAGAAATAGTTTCTTCATGGTTATATTGATGAATACATATATATGATTTATCTAAAAGGATTTGTAGAAGATAAAAAAGAGAACCTAATATTTGTACCGACTTAGGTAGGAATTAAGGTGTTGTTATAAGAGATTTGATTACTATATAATTATATTTAGATAAAAAATACATCATTCAGATCCCATTTTATATTTTAGGGTTATGGATGGTAATTATTTTATCATTCATATATTATATGTGGATTAAATATTTGTTACTTTCCCCAATAATGATTATATTTAGGAGAGGAAGTCCCAATTGTCTAGGGACTTTGATATTAAGTATTTATGTCTAATAAATAATATTTTTAGGATGATTATTTATTTAGATATAAATAATGGAAATATTTGACTATCATAGAAGAATTAATTGATGAAATTCTTGAAACACTTCAACATGACAGACAACAATTAAATCACTACCCCTCTTACTATTAATTTATTATTGTCCTATAAGATGATTTCTAGTGGTTAATTATAGAGGATATATATGTATTGAATACTATATCCCTAAATAGTAGGGAGTCTGATGTTTTTTATGGCTTGTACTAGACTAGACATTTCACATGTAGTGGGAGAAGTTATTTAGTACATGGAAAATCTAGGATTATATTATTTTGTACATAGAAAATAGAATCCTAATATATATCATTTATCTTATAAGTTTTATTATGTTATGTAAGATAAAATTTTATAACCATATTCTGATTAATATTTTTTAGGAAATTAAGACATGGGTAAATTTACTACTAGTTATCTATTTACTATGATAATTTTTGAGTTAGATTTCAATTTTATAGTTAGTTATGGATTTATCCATGATTATGGTCGATTACATGGTAGTTACATAGACTTTCAAATAGGTGATTTAGATATGATGGTTGTTATAGGATCTCAGACATAGAAAAGTAAAAATTACATTATTTTCTGATAGTTAGAGTGAATTTCATATTTCAAGGAACCTATCTTTCTATTTTAAGATAAAGAAAATTATGGTATAATATCACATTGATCAAGATGTAGTGGAGGAAGAAAGTGTGGATATAGATAAAGTTTACAGTAAAGAAAATATGTAAAATTTCTGATGAATGTGATTGATTATAAAAATTTAATATGGTACATATCTTCAAGAATACCTCTGGAGATATAACCATTAATAAAGTTCCTTAGGATCATTGAACCATTTAGAGGTTGGGTGAATCAATGGTTGTATTTTTGTACAAATTTAAAATTTTATAAAATTTAACCCATGAAACTTGTTAGAGTTTCTTTCCTTGTCAAATTTTATAATATACTCACAAGCATGAAAATATGAGAAAGTAAACAAGTAACATAAGATTCATAAGGTTATACATTAGTGTGAGAAACTACATCCTTTATATGGCCACTCCTATGGGTCCATGGAATTTTCTAATTAGAAAAAAGTGAATACAACTTTGATCTAACTATAATTAGTATCCTTATATCTAATGATAGGTATGATCATACTGAATCATGTTAGTTTGTGAACATTTTCTTACAAAAAATGAACCACAAGAAAATTATGAATATTTGTAACTTCATATCTTAGAAGTTTATTTGGAAATTTTATTTGGTTTCGTCTATATGATAGTGTCTATTTAGTGTACCCATTCTACATCCAATGAATTTATATCCATTATGCATCATCAAAAATTGAACCTACTGCAAAACCATGTTTTGTTCAATTAATAAAAACTATGTACCTCACAAAAGCTTCTCAAAAACTCCATATTATATTTTTATCTGGATTCTATAAACTAAAACTCTATTTGATGATCTGATAAAAATAATATGTCTAACAATCTTCTTCAACATGAAACTGATATTCATTTGGAAAATCCAACTGGCATAAATTCAAGAGCATATTGGATTTTTTTATGTATCAACAGTGTCAATTATGAGGTAATTTTATACACCCTTTATATAGGTTATAATAGGGTTGAAAATGAGGGAAATAAATTTCACCTTCCCACTCAAAAAAAATTACTAAAATATTGTTAATAATTCTAGAGTCTTTTAAAATCTTCATGAAACATAATGAATACTCATTGTCTATAACCTTATTCATGTGACTTACTTAACTCTAGATGTTAAAAAACTTATTCAATTTTTCTTATCTCAACTATAAATAAAACCAATTAAAATAACACACCAATATAATTAATTCTTTTATCATTTTTATGTTTTGGACTTTACAAATTTATGGAAAGTTACTCATAAAATCTTAGTCTAGTGAAATTCTTTGCCCGATGACACAACTAAGAGCCTTACATTTGATGGATCCTTCTCCGTTTGATGAAAATACATCACTTATGGATTTTTATTGGACTAGATAACTCTATTTGATGTACTTCATCAAAAAATTTCATTAGATGGAATTTTTTTAAAAAAGTTCATCTAATTGACTTCCAAGTTTCATATTTCATAACTTCACAACTTTGAACTTCATACATATAAAATAACTCTTCTGTTCAAAATTAATACAAAATTTCGATCTGAAAATTCATCTTCCTATTTCCATTATTCTTGGCCTAAAGAAGATGGTTGAAAACATTGATGAACTTTTATATATTTTTTCTCCTATATCTTCTTCAACTCAAAACTATAGCTCCATCCTCTAACCCCCATTTTTTTCATCACCAATTTGAATGACATTATCATTTTATGAAACTATGAAGGATTAGTCAAAACTAAATTAACTAATTAATGTTTGTTTGAAGTTATGAATTTTTTATGTTCAATATTCTGTACTTGGTACATTCGATGTTTTTCAATACCAGCTTCTTCTCACAAAAAAAACTCATTGTAGAAGATTTGTCTAGTAACTGTCATTTTTTTCATCTAGTGGATTTATACAAAAAAAATTTATTATGTACATAATTAGAAAAATTATTTGTCCTGAATGTTTGTCTAGTGATGTTTGTGAAAAAATCCCCTTATAAAAACTTAACAACTTGTAACATCATACTTTCTCATAGAAACTTCTTTTGGTCAGTTTTTCTGGTAAGGTTAATATATTTTAAAAAGTCTCCACTTTAGTAACTTCTATTTTGGAATCTATATAGAAGTTCTATTTTATAAAACTTCTTAAAACGTCACAAATATCTTTATATGGTTAACAAGGTATTGTTCTTCTTGTTTCTTCATCCTTTGTATGTCTAATGGCCTTGTGAAACCTTCTTGAAAAAGGTTTATCTTAAAAAATTCACCCCTTGATAAAATGATTATACCATGAGAATTTCCATGATGTTAGGAACAATGAGAGAAACATAGAATTGTTTAACATTGTAAGGGAATTTTTATTAACAATTTTAAGGAAACTTACTCACTTCCTCTATTATTTTACATAAAAAAACCTATTTAACAAATATTATTAACAAAGATTCATAACATATTTACATATACCTTATAAAGACCCTGATTCAAGTAGTCTAGAATCATTTTTTAATTTATTATCTGGACATAAGATGTAACCAATAACATCTTAAAGGGATTAATAGTTTTTTATTATTGGAAAAAAAAATATATACTTGAATTACACAATACATTTGAAAACATAAAATACAACATATTATATTCCTAGAGAAAACCATTATTATATTTAGAATATCCCTTCATTTCAATCATAAAACATATTATAGAATCTTGGGGAAATTAAACATAAGAAATGTGTGAGATCATATTCTAGGTAAGGGTATATGTACAAGAGAAACTAACATGGAATGATTAATATGGAAATAATTAATGATGACCAATTAATTCCATATAAATAATCACAAGATCTAGAAACACATCCATGTATGGTAATTCAAATAATCACATAGACATAAATACCTGAATTCATAATTATGGAATGCATAATTCCAAACATATGAAACATATCATAAATGACTCAAATAATACATATAAATATACTATCAAGGTTGTTCTATTATATCTCAATACATGGGTAAGGCATCAGCCAAAACCCAAGATAGTATGTATTATGAGACCTACCGATGCAACCAGGAGATCTAGTGGCCATTCACATCACTAAATAAGTCTAATAAATTCATAATATGAGTAAATAATATAACTAAATCAAGATGCTGTAATAATCAACAACTATCTATATTGGAAGAACTATCATACATAATTTCAATATTTTTCCACAGTAAAAATGATTACAAATCATCCAAATAAATATGGTGGATGGTATAATTAAATTATATTATAAAAATAATATTCAAAAAAGGATATTTACATATACAAAAATACTTTTAAAATTATATATGAAAATTTCATAAGGAAAATGTCCTTTATACTTTGAAAAAAACTTTTTAAAAACTAAAAACTATGCATGTAATAAAGTAATATTTTTCTTTGTAAATAACCCTATAAAAATTTAAATAAATATTAATATCATTGATGTGACCTTATGAATGTAAATTATTTACAATATATATAAGTTAAAATAAACATTCCTTTCACATTTTTTCAAAAAAATTCAAAAAAGTACCTTGTTTGGAAAACGACAGGAAGATTACATTAAAATTTTTATAAAAATTAAAAAAAGGGTAATATATACACTATATAAACATAAAATGAAAATTAAACATCATGATAAAATTGATATTAATTGTTTAGTATTTTAAAGGTTTAATATATACACTATATAAACATAAATAGGTACATAACATTGAATATTTCTCAATAAAACAAAATTGAGATGAAGAACACTTACCTTAGGTTCAACTTCCTTCTTATGCATCTAAATATTATATATAATAAATATATATTTATTATAAATCTATTATAGAAAAATAATAATATATATCATACTATATATGAATTACTTATAATAATTTATCACCCGTTTATTAATAATTCTTTATTAAAATCACTGTTTTGGGTAATAACTGTTTTGTTTTTCATCTATGTTTTGGTTCATTAGTTTCAATCCTTTTACTCTTATTATGGATACATCACCTCTATAATGATAATAATGATTTAAATATCATATATATTCATTATATATATATATATATTCATCTATAAAGGTTAGTGTTAGACAAATGTATTGCACCATTCATGGAGACGGTAGGCCGTTTGTAAGCATGAACATTGTTTTCATTTTTAAATGGATGAAACAAAATAAAGGAAGATAATTATTAAAATTTATAGAATAATTATTATATAATATAAATCATATATATTCATCAAACCAATCCTTATTACCATCCAAGTAAAATATAAATGAAAAACGAATCGCATTGCTTCATGGAGGTGGTAGACCACACATATGTATAAATGACATTATCATTTACCAATATATTAAAAGATAATAAGGAAGATATTATATTATTAATCCATAAGTATAATTATTTTTTAAATATCATATATAAATATTAAACCCATCATAATTCCCATCCATACAATATGGAGATGAAACACGAATTGTATCGCTACATGGAGACGGTAAGCCATATGTATGCATGAGCATTGCTTTCAATTCCCTTTGATGGGAAGTAGGGTGAATAATGGTGGTTTCATAATCATGATAAAATTTAATTATATTTATGATACTTATTTTACCATTTTATGATAAATATCATATATTTGTAAGAGGTATAATAAAAATTAAATTGAAAGAGGTCGGGTAAGATGATTACCTCTTCTTCAGGAGACCACCTTTAGATCCTTCCTTAAGGAACATAAGGTTGGTATTTTGAGGAGATAAGAACCTATATAATGTAGATATATAATTTTTTAATATTAATTGTAAGGTATTGGTCAATAAATTTGGTGTAAATAAGTGAAGTAAGTGGTTCCCTTTTACAATTGAAAAGAGGGAACAGTTGAAATTTCTTAAACAATTAAAATATAGTAGGACTATTCAAGATCAAAATGCTTAGAAATGGTTAATAATTAAATGAAAAAGTGGATAGGTTTTAAAAAAAATCATCCAATGAAGTTTAGAAAAGTTTTTATATCATTTTAATCCTTATTTTTTTACTAACCCCTTGTTTTATTATTTTTTACCTTAACCACGATAACCACTAATTTAATCACAAAGGGTTAATAATGTTACTATAAATGAATAAGTGAATAATAAATGGACCATGTATTATTTTTTGAAACATATCACATTAAAATGGATTAGTATAATTTTTTTATTAATTTTAAATAATTTAATAAAATATTATTGTGATAAATCATCATTAATATCAATTTTGACACTATTCATTTAATTTAACTTCAAATACATAATGAAAAATGGGAAATTATAATATAAAGTTCTCAAACCTCTATAATATGTCATATTGATCTGTAAAATTATTATTAAACATTACATTATTCAAATTATATCACATTTAATATTGTTAAAATCATTTATTTTATTTTTATGTTAATTAAATAAATATTGTATTAGCGTTGCAAAAACATTTAAGGTAATTATATAATTTATATAAATTAAAAATAAATTTATATCATGAAAATAATTTTATTAACCTCAAAATGAAGATTTATTTTTGTTTATATCTTATTTTTTCTCTATGTGGACACATAAGAGATATTAAAAACAAAGAGAGTGATATTTTGTAACTTTCTTTGATTTAAAGAATATATAAGTCATTTTCATGGATAAGTATCCATTAAACAAATAAATTTCAAGAATAAGGTATTAAGTGTAGAATTAAATTAATAAAATAAGAATTTGGATGAAAAATTATGGCCTTATCACAATGTTTTAACCTAGATTAAACAAATTTACCCTTTACTCAGGTGATAAATTTTACCGTTGTTATTATTCATAATTCCTAAAAATAAAAGTTGCGCATTTCCCAAATTTGAGAATTCATATTCCAAATACGAAATCAATTTTATACAATTAAATAGCTATAAATTACAGAAATTAATTTTAAAATGAGTATAACAACCCATACTTTACATATAAATATTACTTAAAAATGGAAGAATATTTATTACATAACATAACAAAAACCATTCTAAGACCGTATAGGTTCAATATCTCTAGAAAATGGGAAAAATAAATAATTAGTTCACAAAACATCCACAATGTCTCCTGATTATTTCTTAATAACTAGACTCCTTTTGGAAATATCTTACTTAAAACCCTTCTTTATGACCAGATTAAAAGAAACATATGAAAGGGTGAGCTCAAATGCTTATTAAGGGTAAACAAGGGAAATATCAATCCTATCATAATCATAAGAACATAACATTTGAAAATCTTATCCTGCATATAAAAGATCATAATATCACGTGATGAGATAAATCATAAAAGTTAAATGAAATCCCAATAGTCATAACATAAGAAATGAAATTTCATTTCATACACATATAATCTTAAAAAATAATTTCATATTAGTTTAGGATCATTTCCAAGACCATCATAGCAGACACATTCCATTACTAAACTGAGTTCACTCCTTGTTCTAGCCTTATTACTGAACCGTATTTACTTTCCATTCTAGTCATGTCTATCTCATGAGATATAAATATTTACCCAAATAATTGGATGGATATATAGGTCCCACCCATATCATAATGAAACCATTTTTACGTATGCCACAAAAACATAAAAACATTCACCATAGCATAACCCATGAAATAAAATGGGTTTCTTAAACATCATTATTTCTTAATTCATATAAAACAAATGGATTTAAAAAATAACACACAATCAAATAATATTAATAATAGGGCTAAAAATATAACCCTATTTATAGAGTTTCATCTTAGATGGAAAATAATTTTGAAAAAACACTTGAAATTAATTCCGGAGGAAAATATCCTTTGTTCTTCAAAAATGTTTTCCTTTCTGAAAATGACACACAATTTTAGAAGAAATAATTTATGTGAAAATAACCTTGTAATTTTATAGGGTCATATTAAAGAAAATAAGGAATTATGAAAATGTAAAAATCCAGTCATTCCATACAGGTTAAAAAAACATTCTTCACATACTTTTTCTGAAAAAGTTAAAAATTACCTCATACCAAAAACAAAAAAAGATTCCATTCATGCCGTTTGTAAAAATTCCCCAAAGGGTAAAATTGTCTTTAAAAAATTATAGAAGTATATAAATAATATTTTTAAATACATATTTGGGAAACATGGTTGTGGATGATAAATATACCCCAGTAAATACTTACAAATAAACAATCTCAGATAAGAACAAGATTTGAAAAGTTATCCATTACCTTAGGTCTAATATCCATTGTATGTATACGAAAATCCTATATAAATATTTAAATAATGGTATTGAATTACTCTAGAATAATAATCATTTTTATTATATCATATATGATTATATTATCATCCGTTTATTAGTAATATATCATTGTCAATCGTTATTCAGATATTGACTACTTTATGTTTTTATGCAAGATTTATTGGATAAGTTCATGTTCCAATTATTAGGTTATAGTTAAATAATTTAGAGAATTATATTAGTATAATTTATATCATATTTATTTATTCAATTCATTTATTTAATCATGGTTTAATTAATATCATGTAGAATTAGTCGCATCGCATCCTGGAGACAGTTGGCCGTACGTACACACGAGCGATGATATCATCCCCAAAATTATTGAATGGTATTGAATTGGACTGTGTATGATATTTTAAATTATTATCATGTTATAATAATCATATATAGGTATTATTTACCTCTTATACCCATCCAAGTAAGGTGGTGGTGAAAAAAAGATTACACAAAGACATGGAGACGGTAAGTCGTACGTATGCATGCGCGATGATTTTATTTTTCGTAGGACTGATAGAAAGTGAAATATGGTTGTTTCATATTTATAATAACACATCAGTATATGATTGATACTTATTTTATTACTTTATAATGAAACAACTAATGAATAGGATGCATAAGAAGAAAGAAGTTTGAAATAATCGGTAGAAGAGATTACCTCTTCCTCGACATGATTCCTCTAAATCTCTTCTTAGAGCATTGGAGTTGGTATTTAAAGATGAAAAAAACCTATAGAATGAAAATAATGAATTTTATAAGAAAAAAGGGAATTTTATTTCCATTATTTAAGTCCCAAAATTAAGTGAATAGGTGGGGGAGGAGGTGCCCTTTTATAATTGAGGTGAGGGGCACTTTTAGAAACTCTATAAATAATAATTTATAATGAAATAAAACCTACCAAAAAACCTCCAAAATGTAACAATTTAGAATTTGAGATGATATAGGGTTTTAATATCATCAAAAAATGTTTTTTGGAAAATTTATGTTTTCAATTTAGACCATATCTTTTTAATTTACACTTAGTTATTCTATTTAAGTTTAATTGTGGTAATAACATTCTAAATATTTAATGGTTATAAATATTTACTTATATGGTGTTAATTGACCATAAATGGATCTTTTATGAAAATTTAGATCTTATAATTATAACTTTTTAATTTTTAAAGTTTTTTATAATTTTTAAATAATTTAATAAAATGTTATTTTTATAAAAAAGAAATAGTGTCAATTTTGACACTATTCATTTATTTGACTTTAAAAAAACTAAACACAGAAGATAAATCAAAAAAAATTAAATACACTCATAACATGTCATAGTCACATAGAAAATTAATGGATAACATTAATTAGTTCATATGATATTTTTTTTAATATTTTTTAAAATCATTTATTTGATATTTCTATTAATAAAATAATTTCTACATCACTATTGTGTCATCATTAAGGGTAATTATTTAATCTTTAAAAATTATAAATAAATTTATATTATTTATATAATTATTTTAACTTTCTATAGACTATCTATAGTCGATATTATATCCTATTTATTCATATATTAAAATTATTATACTTATATAAAATGAGATTTTGAAATTTTGTCACATTCATTAGTTTTTATTATATTCATGTCATATTTATAGGTAAGTGGAAATAAAGTGATTACATTTCAAAAATAGATTATATGGGTTGAATTTAGTCATATATTATGATTTTTATGGGTTTTAAGTTTATTTTATAATATTATTTTTACCCTTAATTACCCAATTTACCTTTAACCATGGTAATAAAAATAATTACCAAAGTTACTATTCATAATTTCCAAAAATAAAAGTATCCTATTAAAATAATTTGTACCTAATGATTCCAAATATGTATTCCATTTTTAAAAATTTAAAACATAGAAGTTGTAGTAATTAATTTAAAATCAATCCCATTGTCGGAATGTGAGAACGAGTTTTTTAAAAGTTAAAATATTGCAAAAGATTGAAATATTTTTACATATGAATTCAATGTAAAATCAATGATAATGAAATAAATTATATTTAATGATAAAAATATATTATATTTATTCTTTAAAAGCATTCAATATTATAATTTAACCATATAAATTATCTGGATGAAAAAAGTTGTTTTCACTTAAAATTTGGTGTGTTTTTACTATTCATCAAAACATGAATGTTATTAGAAAATATAATAAATTCAACCAAAGTAAATTTTTATATCCCTATTTAAATGAAAATGTTTATCTTGTCATATAAAAGTTATTGATGTGTCATAATCTTAATTTAAAATGGGTTTTTTATTCAAAGGTGTAAGATTACACTATTTTTAAAAAAATAGGTTTTTATACGAAAAAATAGGGTCTATTCACACCCTCGAATTAAAATATCCATCAGATGAATAAATAAAATATTTTATTAAGTATATAAAATATATATATATATATCATTAATTTCATTACCAATATTAATTCACCCAAAAAAACAAATATCTAATTTATATTTTTCATAAATAATTGATAGCCAAATAATTCACAATGCATTTTCATAAGTCAGTTATAATTATTCCTGCTAACCTAACAGCTAGAATATAATGGTAATTTTAAACTAAGAGTGTATCTCAGTTCTTTTAAACTAATGATTGCGTAAAATGAAAGCTATTGAAGAATACAAATTATTTAATGAATTTTTTTTATAAAAAACATCAGGGTGTTACATTCTACCCCATTAAACTGAATTTTGACCTCAAAATTTATCACTTGGAAACAAAAAGATGATGATACCTATCCATCATCATATCCTCATGTTCCTATTTAGATTTTTCAAATTGGTGGTTCCTCCATAAACATTAACCAAGCGAGTGGTGTTGTTTTGTAGAACGTTTTCGCTACAATCCAGAATTTCTATCGATTGTTCTTCATAAGAAAGATCTTGCTCTAGTCGTACAACTTCTGAGATTAGTATATTTTAAGTATTAGGTATATAATTTATCAAGAGTGATACATGGATAACATTATGAACTTGAGAGAGATTTGGTGGAAGTGCTAATTGGTAATCTACCTTCCCAAAATGATACAGAATTTCAAAAGGACTGATATACCTAGGGCTCAACTTGCCCTTCTTTCCAAATACCATTACTCTATTCCAAGGAGATATTAATATAAACACCTTATCACCCACTTTAAACTCTAGGTCTTTTATTTGGTTGTCAGCATAAAGTTTTTGTTGACTCTGAGATGCTCTTATGAGTTATTGAATAGATCTAAACTATTCTACCATTTCAACAACAAGATCAGGTCCTAATAGATTTTTCCCCGACTTCATACCAGAAAGTTGGGCTTATGAAATTATTTCCGTAGAGGGCTTCATAAGGATCTATCCGAATACTGGAGTGAAAAATATTATTGTAATAATATTACACCAATGGTATGTGTTTATCCCAACCACCTTTGAAATCTATATAGCAATCTCTCAACATGTCTTCCAGAGTTTTAATTGTCCTCTTAGACTAACCGTCTATCTGAGGATGATAAGAACTGTTGAAACTTAACTTTGTATCTAGATCATGCTGAATAATTCACTAGAACTTCGAGGTAAACCTCAGATATCGATCAGATATAATGGAACGTGGTACTCCATGAAATATTACCACTTCCTTTACATATACCATGACAATATGATCAAGAGAGAAATCCTATCTAATAAAAATGAAGTGTGCCGACTTCGTAAGGTGATCAACTATAACCCAGATAACATTATTGCCTTTTAATGTTTTGGGAAGTCTAATGAAAAATTCTATAGTGATGTTTTCCTATTTAGATTCTGGTATGGGTAATGTTTATAACATCTCTTTAGACTTTTATCTCTTAGACTTAACTTATTGGCAAACCAAATATTGAGAGACATATTTGATGACATATCTTTTCATTCCATCACACCAAAAGTACTTTTTCTAGTATCTATACATCTTTTTTATTATAGGGTGAATAAATAATGAGGAAATATGAGCCTCATTCAATAGATCCATCTTTAATTTTAGTATGGGATGATTACAAACTTGGTCCCCGAACCTTATTATTTCACCACAATAAAGGTTGAATTCAGGAACATTTATCACCTTCTTTTGTAACTCTACATCTTTCTTATGCACCTCCTTAATCTTTACTTGTATAGATGGTTGAAAATTCATTTGAGAAAGATAATATTTTTACCCTTACATTAAAATTTCTAGATCCTTCCTTTGAAAATCAATAAATATTGGATCTTTCATGATCCTCATCATGGATAAACTAGCATGGCATTTTTGACTCATAGAATCTTCCACCTTGTTTACTTTCCCATGGTGGTAATGTATTGAGCAGTCGTAATCTTTAATGAACTCCAACCATCTTATTTGGTGCATATTCAGCTCCTTTTGTGTGAAAATATACTTTAAAGTTTTATGATTAGTATAAATATCACACCTTTCACCATAAAGATAATGACTCAATATCATTAATGAAAAGATTACAATTGATAACTAAAAATATTGAGTTGGGTAATTTTGGTCATGAATTTTCAACTACCATGAGGTATAATCTATCCCCATATGATTTTTCATGAAAACACATCCCTGCCTCTTATTGGATGCATCACTGTAGATTATAAACCTTTCTCCATTACAATGCAGTGTGAGCACAGGTGCACTAGCTAACCTTCTTTTTAGCTATTTGAAATTCTCTTCACATTCCTTCGTCCAAACAAGCTTAAATCCTTTCTGAGTCAACTTGGTGGGTGGATTAGATAATCATGAAAAATATTTCACAAAAACATCGATAATATACAACCAAACCAAGAAAACTTCGAATCTCAGTTACCATTGTTGGTCTCGACCATCTTTCAATGACCTCTATTTTTGCTGGATCCACAGACGTCCCCTCTCTTGAGATTATGTGACCTAAAAATGAATCTTTCTGAAGAAAAACTCACACTTGGTAAATTTTTCATAATTATTCTCCTTTATCAAGGTATTCAGTACAATTCTCAAGTAATATTCATGTTCTTCGTTGATTTTTGAATATACAATAATATCATCTATAAAGTCTACCACAAACTGATCAATATATTCTCTAAATAATCTATTCATTAGATCCATAAATATATTAGGGGAATTAGTAAGACCAAAAGGCATCATTATAAATCCATATTTTCCATACCTTGTACGGAATTTATTCTTTAGTATATCCTCCGTTTTGACCCTTAATTGATGATATCCTGATCGAAGATCAATCTTGGAAAATTAGTGAGCTCCGCATAGTTGGTCAAATATGTCATCAATGAGGGGAAGAGGATATTTTTTCTTGATAGTTATATTGTTAAGTTCTCAATAATCAATGTAGATTCTCATTGATCCATCTTTCTTCTTAATAAATAGAATAGGTGCTGCCAAAGGTGACGCACTAGGGTGTATAAACCCCTTATCAATATTCTCTTGGAGTTTCTTCTTCAATTCCTATAACTCAATTAGGGACATTCTATAATCTGTCTTTAAAATAGGTATAGGACCCGGTATGAGCTCTATTGAAAAATTAACTTCATAATTTGGTGGAAGAACTGAAAATTACTCCAGAAAGACATCATAAAACTCCCATACAATGGGTGTAATATTAATTGTGAGTTTCTCCCAACCATTTGAGATAAAAAACCTTCATTTATAGGAATCATACACATAAGATTGAAGAAATTTATACTGGAAGGTTATATTCATCCTTACATCGATAAATGATCATAGATTGATCTGGAATATGAAAAGTGACTTCCCTTCCTTGACAATTTATATGAGATCCATATATAGAAAGCCAATCCATGCCAAGAATCACATCAAATTCTACTATAGGAAGAATCATAAGATTTGTAGGAATCAATTTCCTACAAACTTAAATTGGAGCATAATTATAAACTTTTGATGCAACCTTTGTGCCATTAGGAGTTGTCACAACTAACTCAACATCTAATTATTGAGGTAATGCGGTGATACCCTTATAAAATTCTCCAAAAATAAAAGAGTGGGTGGATCCAGAATCAAATAAAACATTTTCTACTTTAGATTGGATGGTAAGTGTACCTTTCACCACTTCATTATCATACTCCACATCACCGATAGTGATTTCATGTGACTTTCCTTTGTCTTTGGCCTTACGAGTTTTTTGACATCGATCATCATCAATATCCCTTGGATTAGGGCCTTGATTGGCATAATTCCACATTTACTTGCACTTGTCACATTGAATTATAGGAGGTTAATTCTATGTAGCCTTTTTTTGTTTGCATAATTAGACATATTTTTCCCATAACTTCGGCATTAAACTGCCCGATGAACCTCATTTTCACACTTAAAAAAATTTACTAGTCCCTTTAAGACAATTAACTCCATGTTATTTTCCACACTTTTAGCATAAGGGAAAACTCATCTTCTTTTCAGTGTGATATTTATATTTTCCTTTTAATTACATTTTTTTCTTTTTATCAAACCCATATGACTGATGGGTTACTCCAATCTCCATCTCAACCTTGATATCCCACATAAAAATTTCCCTGTAGCTATTGAATTCCCTTATGGCTAATTCCCCACATAGACTCGGTTTTAAGACACTAAAGAATCGATCAATTTTACTCTCAGGTTGGATAATAATTCAAGAAGCATACCTTGTAAGTCTTGTAAACTTTTCTTCATAGATACCAATAGATTCATCATCCATTTTCTTAAGTTCAAGGAACTCACTCTCCATATTTTTTTGAAGAATATGAGGAAAGTACTTGGTGAAAAATAAGTTATTGAACTCATCCCATTCCATGGACTCAATTTCATCTCTTTACCTCATATTCTTGATAATATTACACAATTTATTCACTTATCCTTCCAAACGATATACTACTAAGATGAATTTATCATGTTAAGAACATTTTATAACTTAAAATATCTTTTTAGTGGTACTGATCCATTATTTAGCCACTAATGGATCAGAAGACCCCCTGAATGAAGGTGGTCACTGCCTCATGAAGGATTCAATAGAATGTTTCTACCTTCTTTGCTCGTTTGGAAGACCTGCATGATTCATATATTGAGAAAGTTTTGTGAGAAAGGATACAATATTTTTCATTCCATCTCCCATAAAATTTGGTTGCTCAGGGGGACAATCATTGCATTTCATGTCACATTCAACATTAACCCAGTTCCTTCAAGTTCCATCCATTGACTAAAAAAATAAGCATAGTGTGAGAAACACTAATCATAATAGGAAAACCAAATAATCCAGAAAAAAATTTCAATTTAGGACACTTTAGGTTTTATACTAGGTTATTCATGGTCATTTCTAAAACACTAGGACTGTATCCTATACTTAGACATATCCTTATGGTTCTTACAAAGGATTTCTCATCATAGTTTTAAAAGGTTAAGTATACCTTTCCTCTGATACCAATTATAAAGACCCATAATTTACCTATAGATATTACTTAAATATTTAAAAATATTTATTACATAACATAACAAAAACCACACCAAGAACATATAGGTTTAGTGGCTCTAGAAACTGAAAAAAAAAACTAGTTCATAAAACATCCACATTGTCTCCCACTTATTTCTTTACAACTAGATTCCTTTTTAACATATCTTACTTAAAACCCTTCTTCATGAACTGGGGAAAATAAACATATGAAAGGGTGAGCTCAAATTCCAAGTAAGGGTAAACAAGGGAAATATCAATAATATCATAATTATAAGAACCAAACATTTGAAAATTTTATCCTACATATAAAAATCATAATATAATGTCATGAGATAAATATTAAAAGTATAATGAAATCCCAATAGTCATAACATAAGACATGAAATTTCATGGCATACACACATAAGTATAGAAAATCATTTCATATTAGTTAAGTCTTATTTCCGATACCATCTTATCAGACAAAGTCTATTACTGAACCGAGTTCACTTCTCCTTCCAGCCCTATATTACTAAACCAGATTTACTTACTGTTATAGTCATGTCTATATCATGAGATATAAATATTTACCTAATAAATGCGGGGAGATATAGGTCTCACCCATCTCATATTGAAACCTTCTTACATGTTCCACCAAAACATAAAAACATTCACCATAGAATAACCCAAGAAAGAAAATGGGTTTCTTAAACATAATTCCATCATAATTGATATAAAACAAATGGATTCCAAAAATAACACACAATTAAATCATAGTAATAATATGGTTATCAATATAATACTACTTAAAGAGTTTCATCTTATATGGAAAATAATTTTGATAAAACACTTGAAATTAATTCTTGAGGAAAATATTATTTCTTCTTCAAAAACGTTTTCCTTCCTCAAAATGACAAACAATTTTAGAAGAAATAGTTTTATGTGAAAATAACCTTGTAATATTGTAGGGTATGATTCAAGGAAATAAGGAATTATTAAATCGAAAAATTATATTCATTCCTTACAAGTTAAAAAATATTCTTGTTGTACCTTTTTTAGAAAAGTCAAAAAGTACATCGTACCGAAAACAACAAAATATTCCATTCATACAATTTGTAAAAATTTACAAATGGGTAAAATTGAATTTAAAAAATTATATAAGGATATAAATAATATTTTTAAATACATATTTAGGAAACATGGACTTGGATGATAAATATACCCTAGTAAATACTTACAAATAAATAATCTTGGATAAAAATGAGATTTTCAAAGTTATCCTTTACCTTAGGTCTGATATCCTTCATATGTATCAAAAACTCCTGTATAAATATTTAAATAATGTTATTTACTTAATCCAGAATCATAATAATTTTTTATGATATCATGTATGAATATATTATAATCCGTTCATTAGTAACATTTCATTGTCACTCGTTATTCATATATTGACCGCTTTATGTTCTTATGCAAGATTTGTCAGATAAGTTTATATTACACTTCATATGTTATATTTAAATCATTTAAAAAATGATATTAGTATAATATATATCATATTTATTCATTAAATTCTTCTATATAATCATGTTTTAATTAATATCATGTATAAATAATCACATCACATGTTAGTGACTATAGGCCATACGTACGCACTAGCGATGATATCATTCCCAAAATTATTGAATGGTATTGAAATGGATGGTGTATAATATTTCATAATTAGTATCATGTTTTAATAACCATATATAGTTATTATTTCCATCATTATACCCATACAAGTAAGGTGGTGGTGGAAAAAATATTACACCATGGCGTGGAGATGGTAAGCCGTACGCACGCACGCACAATGATTTTGTTTTTTTAGGATGGATAGAAGGTGAAATATGGTTGTATCATATTCATAATAACATATCAGTATATTATTGATACTTATGTTATTAATTTATAATGAAACAACTAATTAAGAGGAATTAGATGGAGAAAGAAGATTTAAATAATTGGTAGAAGAGATTACCTCTTCCTCAGCGTGCTTCCTCTAAATCTCTTCTTAGATCACTAGAGTTGGTATTTGAATATGAAAAGAACATCTAGAATGAAAATATAGAAGTTTATAAGGAAAAAATTTAGTGTATGGATGATCTTTAAGGCTCAAAATGAAGTGAATAAGTGAGGGAGGTGGTGCCCATTTATAATTGAGGTGAGGGACATTTTTGGAAACTCTATAAATAATAATTTATACTAAAATAAAACCCAACAAAAAACATCCAAAATTTTTTAATTTAGAATATGAGATGAGATAGGGTTTTAATATCATCAACCAATAAATTTTTTACAGTTTATTTTGTCAATTTAAACCATATTGTTTTAATTGACACCTAGTTATTCTATTTAATTTTAATTGTGGTAATAACATTCTAAATATTTAATGGTTATAAATATTTACTTATATGTTGTTAATTGACTATAAATGGATATTTTATGATATTTTAGATCTTATAATTATAACTTTGTAATTTTTAAATTTTTTTATTATTTTTAAATAGTTTAATAAAATGTTGTTTTTATAAAATATCAATAGTGTCAATTTTAACACTATTCATTTATTTGAATTTTAAAAAATACACACAGAAGATAAATTCAAAAAAAAAACATTAAATAAACTCATAACATTTCCTATTCACCTAGAAAATTCTTGGAGAACATTAATTATTTCATATGATATTTCTTTTAATATTTTTTAAAACCATTTATTTGATATTTCTATTAATAAAATAATTTCTACATCACTATTGTGTCATCATTAATGACCATTATTTATTATCTAAAAATTATAAATATATTTATATGATGTAGGAAATTCGTTGAGATTTTCAGAGACTATATATAGTTGTCATTATCTCATAGTTATCCATATATTAAAATTAATATACTTATATAAACTGAGATTTTGACATTTTCTCACATTCATTATTTTTTATTATATTCAAGTCATATTCATAGGTAAGTGGCCATCAAGTGATTAAATTTCTAAAAATAGATTATAAGGGTATAATTTAGTCATAACATATGACATTTATAAGTTCTAAGGTAACTTTATAATATTATTTGTACCTTTAATCACCCGATTTACCTTTAACCATGGTAATAAAATAATTACCAAAGTTACTATTCATAATTACTAGAAATAAAAGTATCCTATTAAAATAATTTGAACCTAATGATTCCAAATATGGAGCCCATTTTTAAAAATTTAAAATTAATAAGTTTCATTAATTAATTTAAAATCAACCCCATTGTCGGAATGAGAGAACATGTTTTTTAAAAGTTAAAACATTACAAAATGTTGAAATGTTTTTATATATGAATTCAATGTAAAATTAATTATAATGAAATAAATTTTATTGAATGATAAAAATATATTCTATTTATACTTTAAATACATTCTATATTTTAATATAACCATGTAAATTATCACGATGAAAAAGTTGTTTTCACTTAAAATTTAGTGTGTTTTTACTATTCATCAAAACTTGAATGTTATCAGAAAATATCATAAATTCAACCAAAGTAAATTTTTATATCCCACTTTAAAAGAACATGTTTATGTTTTAATATAAAATTTATTAATTTGTTATAATATTAATTTAAAATGGGTTCTCCATTCAAAGGCATAAGATTAATCTTTTTTCTAAAAGTAGGTTTTTATACAACCAATAGGGTTTATTCACACCTTATGATTAAAATATCCATTTGATGAATAAAAAATATTATATTAATTATATAACATATATATCTTATTAATTTCTTTACAAATATAAATTCACTCAAAAATAAAAATATCTAGCTTATATTTTTCATAAGTAATTGATAACCAAAGAATTCCCAATGCATTTTCATAAGTTAAGTATAATTATGCTTGCTAACCTAACTATTAAGCTATAATGGTAATTTTATACTAAGGGTGTCTCGTGGTTCATTTAAACTCACGATTTCATGCAATGAAAGTTGCTAAATAATAAAAATTATTTACAGAAATTTTTTCATAAAAAAAATTTGGGTGTTACAATGAGTGGGAAAGAAGTGATGAAAACCACTTTTTATTTTATAAAAATACAGTTTTTTCTTATAAATGGCTTTTTTGTATAAAAATGTTTTTATAGAAAAATAAATTATAAAATTGATTCCAATGAACATAATTTCATTATACATAATATAATATATATAATTTTACTTTTATACAATTTTAAAATAAAATGGATATTTTTAAATGGTTGAAAAAAATAAGTTATTAATAAAAAGCAGTATTTGTTACTATTCACTAGAAAATAATTATTTTCAGAAAAATTCAAAAAATTTCACTCATAGGTAGTTTTGATATTATGGTTTCAAAAATGATATTATTTTTATAAAATTAAATTTATCTAAATTTTAAAAAATAATTATAACATTTTCTTACAAAATGAAATAAAAATGATTTTTGAAAAAGATGTATTTCTAAAGTGTAAAATAACTTTATTGTAAATTGAGTATGTATTTCATAAAAAATAATAAATTAATTCATACTGAGTAGGTAATTTATATATATATATATCATAATTTGGTCAATACTATTCATAAATTCCAATTTAATAGCTAGGTTATAATTGTGACGCCCTGAAAAACTAAAGTAAGAACCTTGTATTCGATAACGTGTATGACACGTGATAACAAGCGCATAATGTAATATAATATCCATATAAATTATAATATATTTACTATTTAAAATATATTCTATATATTTCAATGCATAAAACACTGAGTTAGATTACAATTCACATGACACTGAGTTAAAGTACATCATACGTTATAATGACCTTCCACTATAGTTTGTGTTACATGCAAAAGCGACCTTCTTCAATGGCTTGTGCTATACGAAATACCGAGTCTTACCTAGAAAAAATCTATAATTAAATAATTATTATTTAATATAAAATAGATGTTAGGAATATTATTAACTAACTTAGGAAAATATATGGTTTAGACATCTAATTAATTGGTTACAAATAAATTATAAATGAATTTAAGAACCAATTGAATATTAAAACGATATTTTTATAGAATTTTTTTTTATGCTCACAAAGATGTTTTAACCTAATAGATTAAAATAATTACATTTTTTGAGTGATTTTAATGTAATAAATATGCTACATATTCAATAAATTATTTTTTATATTCATCCAATAGATTTGGTAATCCTAAGATAAGAGCAAACCCAATATTGCACATAAAAACCTATATTTTTATTAAGGCATTTTTACCACCTTTTAACGGTGAACCTATTTTAAATATTAATTTTCAATATTTTATGAATTTAATTTGATACAATAAACTTTATTTTTGAATTCATAATGTCAAAATTATATTAGGATTAAGTTTTGTGATTTTTCTGAGAAATTTCATATTTTAGTGAATTGTGAAAAATACTGCATTTTAGTTAAAAACATCCTTTTCATTTAAATAATTATCAATATTAAATTATATTATCAATTTTTTTAAAGTAAAATTGTATCAATTATAAATATATTAATATAATTTAGTTCATTATAATCAATATAAATTTTAAATTGAATATAAAAACATAACAATCTTTTGAACATTTTTATACTAAAACCAGTTAATCTGTCTGTCTGCGAGATCTGCATTAATCTTAATTTTTCCGCTTCTGTGATTTGAATTTTGAAAATAATACATAAAACATTGTAATAATTATAATATTTTTGGTATAATATTATCAAATTAATTTTTTTAAAAATGATTAGGGAAAGTTATTAAAATTAATTACAACGATTAATGTTTAATTAGCCTTAAAAATGGACTTAAACCCTCATTTTAAGGGATCAAATGACCTATACACTTGTAAAAAACCCATTTTATGGAAATTTTTATTCCATTAACCTTTCATTCATGAGTTTTGGTGGTTTTTTATTACTTTTTATAGGTAAGAACATGTGCACACCTAACTTCTTTTCAAGAATACCAAGTGAGTCATTTTCCTTCCCTATAAAATGCCACCATGTATAACCATTACTCACACCTCTAAAACCTCAGTTCGTCCAATATCTACCCAAATTACCTTCCAAGATCCCTACCCTAGACCTAGAAGAATCCCTTTTGGCATAATACCTTCCATGTATTCCTTTTACTTTAACTAAAAGAAGTTACCCGATTAAAAGGTAATGTCTTTTATCAATCTCTCTATTTTCATTTCAATTATCCAACCCATAAGATCTCCTTATACTTTTCTTGTGTAAAAAAACCAGTATCCGAAATATAATATTATGTTTTTATGATGATATTTAGAACTAAAATTACACACACCACCATCTAATGGGTAACAAACATAATGTTTCTGTGTTTGGAAAACTACTGCCTCACGAAATGACGATTATTAAATTTTCCCTACCTCCTCTCATGGTGGCCATTATGGTGAAAAAAATATTTATATATAATAAATATGTAATTTATAATTTATTTATTCTTCTAGAATTTTTATTTATAACATACCTTTATGCCTCCATCAAGTTTATATACGATAATTTCATTTGAGGAAGTGTGGACTACCGCCCCCTCAAAGTGATATGGCTCGTTCATGCCATACATGGAACATATAAAGGATGGTTTCAATAAACCTATGAAAAATATATAACATAAATATTATAATATAAATTATAATATACATATTTATCATTTATTTTTAATTCTTTTAATTAAACAAAGAAATGAATGTAGCGTTAATGCGTATGTACGACCTACCGTCTCCATGAATAATGCACTTCATTTCTAATCTCCAAATGCTATGGACTATTATAAATACATATGGAATGAATATATATGATAAATTAGTCATTATTTACATTATTTATATTATGAAACCATGATATATTTAATAATAACAATAGATCACAAGTCAGAACGTACTTGAGAAAACTAGACAATTAACGCCCAAAACAGTTAAAATAATGAAAGAGTGTTAAAAAAGGGTAATAAAATATTATAAAAGGTCATTATATGATATGTGTGTGGTTATGGTATTATTTATTAACATATTTTCAACCACTATACAAGAGGATAAATACCACACAACCAAAAGGAAGGATAAGGTAAGGGATTCTTGTCTCATTTTCATTTCATGAGGCATACTTAATTATTGTGCTCCTAATTTATTATATATGGTGTACTTACTGACAGATTGAAAAATAATATCATGAATTCATTTTCCTTAATTATATTTAATACTATAATTTAATATAATTATTTCATGAATTTTATAATTTAAAAATGTTTCAAAGTGGTATGGGACACTTTGGAATGTTTAAAGATTATTTTGCTCAAGACTAATCCAAATAATAATTCAATGGAATTTCCATTATAGGAAATTATATAACCATTTTTTAATAATACCTTTAAATATTCACTATTTTTTCATGACCATTTTCAATTATTAGTACCATTTTCCCACTGTTTGGTACTCAAGTGTTTTAGAAAATGTTTTTTTAGAAAACCAAACTTTATATATATCTTTAGTTGGAGAACCTTCTTTATTCTAAAAACCATGTTATATTAAAAGGTTTTTGAAAATGTTTCTAAAATGATTTGGTAAAGATATTTTTACCCTTTTTTTATTTTACCAATGTTTAAAAATAATATTCTTGTCGCCATCCGAACTAGGCATTTTCTAACCTTTTTCCGTAAAAAAGGAATATTATTTTTACCTCATATAACATATACGGATTCATCCATCATCATTTCATTATAGATTATTTATCAAGATTAACAGGTTAATTTTTAAATAAAAATATTTTCAAAATAAAAGGATATTTTTCTCAAGAATATTTTTTAAAAGCTATTCTTTTATTTCATCAATGATAACAACCCTCTATTTTTACTTCACATGGTATTTGTTGTATTGATACTATCCTTAATATTGCTCTGGATGGTTTCTGATTTATTTGGCTAAGGATAGTATTCACATTCACTTACTTGATTTATTTATTAGTCCACTTGAAATATTAAATCTCTTATAAACATTTAACATTGAATTTCCCCAAAATTATTCATTTCATTTATCATGGATATTTTCCTAAACTGTATACCATTTTACATATGGTGTCTACTTTGGTAGTTATTTGACTATTTGGGTTAATATTGATAAATCAATATCTATTACCCCATATGGATATTTTATAAGGCACATTGTTAAATCAATTATTTGATAGATGAGGAATGTTTTGGACTGGTATGACATGGGAAAGTCATGGTTATAGATATCCCCTTGATGCATCGATAGTCTCATGGGATGAGTCATTTGGCTAGCCGCCTTGGATGGGTTTTTTACCCTATATTTTGTAAACATCTTTTGAAAGGTCTTGAAGGTAAAGGTACCATGTACCTAGGAAACATGGCATCTAATAATTAAACATTTCCTTCATTTATATTCTAATATCATTCATCCATGAAATTTTGTGTCGACATATCTATGGATGCATTTCATTTTTACGATTCAGTTACTATTCATCTATGAGATAATGCATCGAAATATCAATAGATACATTTCATTTTCAGTTCATTGAATAAATGGCCGCTGTTTCAGTTTCCTATCTTTCCATATTGATATTTCATAATCTATTTATTTTAATGTCATGTTCTTCCAGTTATTACCTTTCCATATTGCTTATGTACTTCCATTTAGTTTGTTGATTACCCAGAATGTGCATTCAGTTGTTCACCTTTCCATATTGACTATTCTCATTGATTCATGATTTCTTATACTATATTTTTCCTTTACTGAGCATTTGAGATCACCCTTATTATGTTTCCTTTCCCAGCAATCCAAGAAGTGTACTATGAAAGATATGCATGGATTTTAGTAAATAGATTAGAGTTATCCTTGAAGTTGTTTAATTTTTTATTTATAAAGAAGAAGAAAACTATTTTGTAATTATTGTATCCATTTATAATGAAATACTAATTTATGTATTTGATTTACCAAGAATACTAAACTGATCAGTCCTCCGGTGCTTGATTCCTTATAATCATGCCAATGTAATTGATAGTAGACACCAGCTCTAGGATATGTGGGGCTGGGTCGCTACAGTTGGTATCAAAGGAAGGTTAGTATAAACCTTGGGAATTGGATTTAGGAAAATCTATATTAGAAAACATAACCCTAATGTATAATTTGAAGAATTATAGATGAATTCCATATAATTTTGGTAAAGTATAGATTATGTGGGTGTCCCTTTCAATACAACCTTGTCTAGATACTACAAGTGGACGTGGTTCTGGAACAGATGTACCTAGGAGTAATAACCCAGACAAGGTGTTCCTGTCTTGACTTGGGGTAACATGGTACATGACAACGATCCTTACCACACACCTGATTTGACACTAATGGGGGATATTCATAGGATAATACACTTTTTCTTTAAAAACCATTATGATGGATTTGGATACATAATAAGTAAACTAGGTTAAAACTAATGAGTTTTAGATTGAAGATTAGGTGTCATGATTTAGAAATCCAACTAATGATATTATAGATAAAACCAAGACCAAGGAAGGACCTACATGGAAATAAAATGGATGAGGTATTTATGTATTTAGGTTGTATTGAAAACCATAGTTAAAATTCTATTTAGAGATTAACCTAATTTCAGGGATGTCCATCATATTTATATTTGGAATTTATATTAATATGGTTTTATAAAAGGACAAACTATAGTCTGGGTTAAAAAAAATCAAATATGGCAAGGCCGTGGGACTTGAACCCATGTCTGAAGGACGATAAGTGTTTCATGCCAACAACTGACCTACACAATTTCCCGATTATTTTTTCATTGTTTTTTGTTAAACAATTTAACGAATGAATATTAATGATGAACCATTAGTAACACTTTTGATGATTAGAAATTAATCTATTAACCATATTTATTTTGGGAGATAGTTAAAGACAAATAGTAATACTTGTCATCTTTTACAAGAATTATGATCCTTTAAATGTTTCTTTTAGTGATTTAGGCATAAAAAAATTCATTATTTGTAATTAATTCCTTTTAGTAAGGGAATGAATTAGAATTTGATCAAATAAAAACCAAAAGTTAATATTTTTTATATAAAATTGAAACCTACAAAGTTAGAATATTTCATTATATTCTTGGTCAGTAAAATAATTACACAACTTTAAGGAAATTAATTAGAAATAAAATATATTCCTAATAACTTAATTTATGTTGAACCTATGGTCTTTAGAATCATCCCACATTTATGTATTTTAGGCCCGTAACGTTCCATTAATCATTCACATGTTTTTGATTGATGACCACATTAACTCAATATAAATATTTACTCTTTTCATCCAAGTATTTATCTCTACTTTCCACTGATGTTATCCTACTTAGATACTTATTTACATTGTATTTCAGGTGACTTTTGTACTTTCCATTCTCTATTTTATAGAGGATCACTTATGAACACTTCTTACGATGTGGGATTTCAAACATAGGAAGTATTAAACAATATATCACCACAATTGATTTTAAATTGTGAGGATGCAATTTAAATAAGGTGGGGGATAATGTGACACCCTGAAAAACTAAAGTAAGAACCTTGTATTCCATAGCGTGTATGAAACATGACAACAAGCACATATTGTAATATAATATCCATATAATTTATAATATATTAACTATTTAAAAAATATTCTATATATTTAAATCCATGAAACACTGAGTTAGATTTTAATGCATGTGATAATGAGTTATCTTACATCATATGAAACAACTACCTTCCTCTATATCTTGTATTACACACAATAATGACATTCTTCTATGGCTTGCGCTATACGCAATACCAAGTCTTACCAAGAAACAATCTATAATTGAAACATTATTATTTAATATAAGCTAGCCATTATGAATAGTATTAAATGACTTTTGAAAATATATGGTTTAGAAAACTAATTCATTGGTTACAAATAAATTAGAAATGAATATAAGAACCAATTTAATATTAAAAGGATATTTTTATGAAAACTATTTTTATGCTCACAAATCTTTTTTACCCTAATAGATTAAAATATTACAATTAGTTAGTGATGTTAATGTAATAAATATGTTACACATTCAATCAATTATTTTTTAATATTCATCAAATATATTTGGTAAGCCTAATATAAGAGAAAACCTGATATTTCACATAAAAACCTATATTTTTATCAAGTCATTTTTACTACCTTTTAATGGAGAACCTATATTAATATTAATTTTGAAATTTTTTGGAATTTAAATTGATAAAATAAAATTTATTTTTAAATTTATAATTTCAAAATTATCTTAGTATTCTTTTTTGGGGTTTTTTTGTGAAACTTCATTTTTTAGTGAATAGTGAATAATACCACGTTTTAGTTAAAAACTGCCTTTTCATTTAAATATTTATTAATGTTAAATTATATTATAAATTTGTTTTAAAGTCAAACTGGATAAATTATAAATCTATTAATATAATTTAGTTCATTATAATCAATATAAATTTTAAATTGAATATAAAAACTTAACAATCATTTTGAACATTTTTCTACACAAACCAGTTAATCCGACTATCTGTGAGATTAGCATTAATCTTAATTTTGAAGCTTCTGTGATTTGAATTTTTAAAATAAAGAATAGATCATTTTAATCAAGATAATATTTTTAGTATAATATGATAAAATAAATTTTTACAAAAATTATTATTGAAAGTGATTAAAATTAATTACAGTGATTAAGGTGTAATTAGGCTTAAAAATGAACTAAAACCCTACGTTTAAGGGGCCAAATGAGCTATCCACTTGTCCAAAACCCATTTAATGGACATATTTAGGCCATTAAACTTCAATTAATATATTTGGGTGGTTTGTTATGACTTTTTTCTAGGTAATAATATGTGTACACCTAACTTCTTTTCAAGAATACCAAGTAAATCTTTTTTCCTTCCCTATAAAAAGCCACTATACCCATTACTCACACCTCTCTAACCTTTAAGTTTGGAAAAGATCTTCCTATATGTACTCAAAATATCCCTACCCTATACCTTCAAGCCTACGTTTTTTCATAATACCTTACATAGATTCCTTTTGGTTAAACCAAAAGAAGTTACCCAATTAAAAGGTAATGTATTTTCTCAATCTCTCTATTTTCATTTCTGTTTTACACCCCATAAAATAGACTTATACTATTATTATATAAAAATAAAAGTATATTGAATATACTATTATGTTTTTATTCTGAGAGTTAGACCTACACTTACCCACACCACCATCTAATGGGTAACATACATAATGTTTCTGTGTACGGCGAACTACTGCCTCACGAAATGATGACTGTTCAATTTTTTCCTATCGCCTCTCATGGTGGAAATTATGATGGAAAATATATTTATATATAATATATATGTCATTTATAATTTATTTATTCTTATGTAATTTTTATTTATACCATACCATTATGCTTCCGTCATGTGTAAATATGATAATTTCGTTTGAGGAAGTGTGGACTACCACCCCCTCAAAGCGATATGACTTGTTCATTCTATACATGGAATGTAAAAAGAATGGTTTTAATAAAACTATGTAACATATATAACATAAACATGATACTGGAAATTATAATATACATATGTGTCATTTATTTTTAATTTATTTAATTCAACAAAGAAATGAAAGTAGCGTTCATGCATACATATGACCTACTATCTCCATGAACGATGCACTTCATTTGTAATATCCAAATTCTATAGAATAGTATAAATAAATATGTAATGGATATATATATATATATATATATGATAATTTAGTCATTATTTAGTTTTTTTAGATAATTAAACCATGATATATTTAATAAGAACAATAAATAACAAGTCAAAATGTACTTGATAAAACTAGGTAATTGACACCCAAAATAGTTAAAATAATTAAAGAGTGTTAAAAAACGGGTAATGAAATATTATAAATGGTTAATATATTATATGAGTATGGTTATGGTATTATTTATTAACATATTTTTAACCAATATACAGGAGGAAAAATACCACACAACCAAAAGGAAGGATAAGGTAAGGGATTCTTGTCTCATTTTAATTTCATGAGGCATACTTAATTATTGGGAACCTAATTTATTATATATGGTGTACTTAATACCAAATTGAAAAATATTATAATGAATTAATTTTACTTCATGGGTTTTAATACTTTCATTCAATAATATTCTTTCATGAAGTTGATGATTTAAAAATGTTTCAAAGTGGTATGAGACACTTTGGAATGTTTAAAAATTATTTTCCTCCAGACTAATCTTAATAATCATTCAATGGAATTTCCATTTGAGGAAATTATATAACCATTGTTCAATAATCCATTTCATTATTCTCTATTTATTCATGAATATTTTCAAGTATTAGTACCATTTTTACACTCTTTGGTACTCAAGTTTTTTAGACAATGTTTTTCTAAAAACCAAACTTTATATCTCTCTTTAGTCAGAGAACCTGCTTTATTCTAAAAACCGCATTTTAGTAAAAGGTTTTAAAAAATGTTTCTAAAATTATTTGGTAAAGAAATTTTTACCATTTTTTTCTTTTACCATTGTTTTAAAGGAATATTCTTCTCTCCTTCCTAATGAGGCATTTTTTAACATTTTTCCATACAAAAGGAATATTCTTATTGACTTGTACGATATGTATAGATTCATCTGCCGTCATTTCTTTAAAGATTCCTTATCAAGTTTAAAAGGTTTATTTTTAATGAAAAATATTTTCAAAAGGTTTTTCAAAATTAAAGGGTATTTTACTCAAGAATATTTTTTAAAAGATATTCTTTTATTTCATCAGCGACAATAACCCTCTATTTTTACTTCACATGGGATTTGTTGTATTTATACTATCCTTAATCTTTCTTTGGATGGTCTATGATTTATTTGGCCAAGGATAATATTCAAATTCACATACTTTATTTATTTATTAGTCCCCTTGAATTATTAAATCTCTTATGATCATTGAACATTTAATTTCCCCATAATTATCCATTTCATTTATCATGTATATTACTATTGCCTAAACCATATACCATTTTATAAATGGTGACTAATTTCATAGTTATTTGACTATCTAGGTTAATATTGATAAATTTGTATCTCTTAACCCATATGAGTATTTGATACGGAACATTGGTAATTTAATTATTTGATAGGTGAGGAATGTTTTGGACTTGTATGAAATGGGTGAGGACCGGTTATAGATATCCCTTCAATGAATTAGTAGTCTCATGGGAAGAGTCATTTGTATTTCCACCTTTGATGGATTTTTTATGCTACATTTTTTTAAACTGTTTTGTGAAAGGTATTGATGGTAAAGGTGTCATGTACCTAAGAAACATGGCATCCAATAATTAAGCATTTCCTTCATTTATATTCTAATATTATTCATCTAGGAGATTTTGCGTCGACATATCTATGGATGCGTTTCATTTTGAGGATTCAGTTATTATTCACCCATGAGACAATGTGTCAACATATCTATGGATACTTTTCATTTTCAGTTCATTGAATAAATGACATGTGTTTCAATTTCCTAAGTTTCCATATTGATATTTTCTTATCTAGTTATTTGAATGGGATGTGCTTCCAGTTACTAACTTTTCATATTGCTTACATACTTCCATTCAGTTTATTGATTACATGGAATATGCATTAAGTTATTCACCTTTCCATATTGATTATTCTCATTGATTCATTATTTCTTCTGCTATATTTTTTCCTTATTGAGAATTTGAGCTCCCCCTTATTATGGTTCTTTTCCTTGGAATCCAAGAAGAATACTATGAAAGATATGAATGGATTTTACTAGATGGATTAGAGTTATACTCTAAGTTGTTTAATTATTTATTTATAAAGACAAAAAATATATGCTGTAATTACCATATCCATTTTTAATTAAATACTCATTTATGTATATCGTATACCAAGATTACTAAAATGATCGGTCCTTCAGGTCTTGATTCCTTGTAATCATGCCAATGTAATTGATAGAAGAAACATAATCTGGTTTATCTGGGTATGGGTCACTATAATAATGGTTATATTTAAATAATAATACTTTTGGGTTCTTTCAATCTTGGATTTTTGTGTTTTATATGCTATCAAACATTGTTTTATTTTAAGATATCAGGGTGTCAGATTCTCCCCTCCTTCAATAGGTTGTGTCATCACAGTTTGAACTTGTGATCAGTAATCAAGGGTTTGAAATTTGAAAATAGCATTGTAGAAATATCACATCATAAAAAGTTTTAATAAAACAACTTCTAAAAAATAGGGAAAATGACATACAAATTACATCATAAAACTAGGTTTCCAAATAGGATAAAATTTGTGCGAAGTGAAAATATGGACATGAAAGAAAAAAATAATGCTAAAGGATTAATAAATTTTGATAGAGAACATGGTCATGGGAAAGGTAACCATTAAAAAACTGTAAATATATGATGGTTTAAAAGGACATTAATTTCCCAGTAAGAAAAGTAAATGAATAAAGTTTTTATTTCAAGGTCTTTTTCCAAAAATTGAGGGATTATTTTACTTACAAGATAAATCACTCAAGAAAAAAAAATTAATTTAATCTTTCCATACAATAAGCTTAATCTCATCCTTTGTTCATGATTCAATCTATTTTTACGTCATCTATTCCACCGTGAAAGGATATCTGAGATGATTTTTTATGCATAAATTAATTTTAATTAATTATAAGATCCATAATTTATTCTTCTGCCTATAAAAATTTACCAAAACCAAAATGGTTAACATAAGGTATCATAATTTAACCTAAAAAAATAATATACAAATTTTAACTTAATATGTTCCATAAGTATTAAATCTTAAGGCTCCTAAAAAATATTTCAGACCAAATTCAAAAATCAAATATTTTAGAAATAAGGTCACTAAATTTACAAAATAAAATTATCATTAATCCCCCATTAACTAAATCTTAATTTCACATGTAAATACCTTGATCACATATTTTCTCTAAACATGGTAATAAGATTAATTATCATAAAATATTAATGAAATCATCTATGCTTCCAAAAATAATATCTCAAATTATCAAATATATTCCATAAATCCAAAAAATAGTAAACTTCACCATGAATAAAATCATTAACCATTTTCAAGGTCTCAAATACTATCCCATTTAATTCTATCTCAAAATTAGAAACATATTAAAGTTATATTTAACTTTTTAATGTATTCTACAGAAATAAAACCTTACCATTAGTCACTTTTTATGTTATTGGTACCATTAAACGCATGCTTTCAAATCCTTAATAAAACTTCTGTAGTGAAATTTGTACGTGTTTCATAATTCTTATAACTTGAATATATTTTATAAAATAATATTAAAATATAATTATTAAATCTACATAGAAAATAACTTTAATCATTCCACATCAACTGTAGTAATAAAATAATTTTGACCTTGAACCCTTTTCTTCTTCTGTGCTATATTCCCTTGACTCTTGGAGAATTAATTTGTATAATACCCCATCTCCTTATAGTTTAAGAATTACACATTGGTAGGTTCTTTATCTCCCATGAAATTAGGGTCATGGTGTCCTTCCTATCCAATATTGTAAAAAAATCCCATTCGTATGAGGAAACACTAGGGTGTTTCTTTTAATAATTATCACATGTAGGAAAATTATTCTTTCCCATATTCCAATTACCCATTTTTTCTTCCTTACTTTTCTAATCCTATTTTCCTTTTTGACCTTAAGGATCAGAGAATTAGTTCTCCATATTTATAGCACATGATATTATATCCTCATATGATGAGAATATTTAGGAGACTAGTGCCCTTAAAAGGGTTTGGTTTAACCCATCAAAGAAACAATAAATCTTATTCTATGGATTACCTAAAAATTTTGAATCATGCTTGGATATCCTTGTAAAGTTAGCTTCATACTTAGAAACATTTTTCTCTTTATTTTATCTCAGAATCAAGAATTTTATCTCCATATCTACCAGTTGTTCACAAGGGAAATATTTTTTCATGAAAATTTCCTTAAAATAATTCGATTCCATGTTCATTATTTTCTCCTCATTATAAGTGTTTTGAATCAATGACTATCACTAATATTAATCCCTTGATATATGGTAAACTACCATGAAAATATTCTCCCTTTTATTTATAGAACCCCAAGGATTTACAAATAAATTTAATGAAACGCATGAAACACTAAGTCTCTGAAAAAACACTTTGTTTTAAGGAGATAGTTATAACATAGCCATTAAAATAAATTTTTTCACTTCAGTGTCTTGAATTATGGAAATCTGACATACACGGTTGCATTTAGGATGAATTTTGGGGACTGATGGAACAAAATTAATTTTTGTCGAATAGTAACCTACCCTTATGAACAGTATCCTACCCCAATGAATAGTAATATGACCCTTATGAATAGTAAATCTTATTAAATAATAGTAACCTAACCCTTGAATGTATAAATAAAATTTATTCAACTTATAAGTGATAATATATCTATAGTAAAAGTATTGTTATTTTTATAAGTCATAAATAATTAATTACAATTAATTAATTAATTTTAATGAAAATGTATTTTTCTAAAAGGTGTTTATAAGTTAAAAATTTTATATCTTCTGGTTTTAAGATAATTTTATAATACCTTATGTTATTTTTTTGAAAACACTATAAAATCACTTATAGTTTTAAAATATGTATTTTTCAAGAAAATTATGATTTTAATTAAAAATTAAATTAATCATATTTAGAAAATTATTTTTGAAAAATGGATTTCATTTTTTTATTCTGAACATTTAAAAATGGTTAGGGTGATTTTTTGGAATTTTTCTAAAATACTTGAATTTTTGATGAATAGTGAAATACTGTAATTTACCTTATATATACATTATAAGTTAAATGCACTATTCCTTGCATAATAACTGAGGTAATCTCCCTTGGTTAGAACTAACATGAACATATTACTGTTTTTGTTCATGGAATTACCACTATTTCTCGTCTTATGGAAAAATAATAAACTAATGATTAAAATATTAAGAAAACCCTCCTCCCCTCCACTATAAAAACCGCTCACACTCCCCTCTTCTCTACACTCCTCTCAATCCTTGTTCCTTCCCTAAATTATTCTCAAATATCTCCCCAATCTCATCCACCACGTCCAGCATCCCTTGGTCTCTTCAAGATACAAAATCATCTCCTCTTAAGAGGCTCTCAAGGAAGATTAATTCAAGAGGTAAATTCCTCTTTTTAATTCTGTTACTTTCTTTTCATGTTCCTTTGTTTTCTTTTCTATCCTTACCCCTCCTCATCAAAATTTTATAATAACTACAGTAACATACATGTATTTTAATTTTTTTATGATGATGGAATAAGTTATTATCATCTTTCCTTTACCCTTCTTTTATACTAGTTGTAAAAACACCATCTGAGATGTATTAATTTACCACATTCAAGGATGATGGGTTTTCAATTTCTATTACCATATTCAATTATGGTCATAAAACAATTATTATGGTTGAATTAGACTATAATATATGTATTTTGTCTCATCTATGGTTCTGTAATTTTTTTACATGTGGTTTTGATTTTTAAAACAAAATGAATTCATTGTGACAAAAAAACCCGCCAATTAACCCAAAAGGTTATCACTAAAGTTTTATATAATGATTCACCTCAATCCAAGTAACCAAATGAAATTTACAACCATGTAACCTTATATATGTTCAATAATAAAATATAACTCCAATTCTAGACAACCATCATCATTTTACATGATTATCTGTTCATGTATATAAGTAAACCGATCATGAAACAAATGGACCCAGACAATGAAATTGAACCTCATAACCAACCAAAAAGGTTATGAATGAACTCAAAAAGGTTATAATAAATCAATTAAATGCAATATTTGTTCTTTAATTATTAATTAATTAACCTAATTTTATTATTCAGGTCATTAATATCAAGTGGAGAACACCTCCAGACTTAAGGTAAGGGATCCTCTCTTTCTCACTTTTATTTAAGAATCTCCTCTATGTTATGCCATTTTATTTTTAATACCTAATGATTGGGTATGTTTTTTCACCTCCAACATACTTACCTCATGATATATAAATGATTATATACCCCTTAAAACTCATTAATTCCTCCTAAGTGCACCCCTTACCATGCTGAGGTTTCGTAAGGGATTCAACTGAACCTCTTTTACTCATTCGGGTTGCTTTATCTTTCTTTTCACCCAAACAAAGTTATCTATTATTTTTAGGTAAATATTCTAGATGATATTTATATGTACCAAATTCATGTATCATGACCTTTTTCATCAAATCTTTTGGGGATATACATGTTTTTAAATGGTCCCCTCCTCAATACTTCTCGATAAGAAAACATGTTTTAAAGGAACTTCATGAATTCCTTCACAATTTCAAGTGCACAATAACATATATTTTAATCCACCATTGTTTTTATAAAATTATTCTTTTTATTATGAAAACCCTCTTGGTTCAGTTCTAGTTTTATATAAAATATTATTCCCTTTTCTATTTTAAATGCTCTTTTGTATTTTCCTCAAAACCTCACTAAAATGTTTTAATTATAAAGTTTCCTTAATACCTTTTTTATGTTGTCACTTATTTTTGACATCACATATAATGATATACTAATTTTCATATATTAATTACCATATATGATTTAATTCCTTTCTTGGACACTTGTATGATACACCCATTTATTATGTACTATGACATGATTATGATACCCATTTCTTTTCATGGGTAACCCTTATGTTTATGCATGATTGATTATGTATTATTATTTATGTGGAAAACATATTCATGAAAATGTAATATGGGTGCATACAGATAGCACTCTAATGCATTGTGTAAAGTTGAGTTTTATGAGACGTTATGTGCAATGGTCTTGGTAGTTAGCCTTAACTTGTGCTATAATGTGCAATAGTCATGGTGGTTTTCCTTGACTTGTTCTACCATGTGAAATGATGTTGGCAGTTAGTCTTGACTTGTTCTATCATGTGTAACAGTCATGGGGGTTAACCTTAAATAGTGTTCTTCTATGTAAAATGAGCCTTGACTCATGCTAAATTCATGTTTTATATTTTTTCCACAATACTATGATTCCATGTTTATATGATCTCATGTTTATATGTTATGATTCCATATATACCATGATTTTTATAACATTATGTCATGCCTTCTAATCCACATGGTAAAGCTTTATTCTTACATTCATTCCCTTACTGTGCCTTTTTCTCATCCCTTTTTTCATGTTATCCCTTGGTTAACTTATGCTGATGTGTGAGCACAATGGAAGTTAGGAGGTCAATATAAAGATTAAATAAAAAAATATTTTATGTTTTTAGTTTTATGTACCTAGTCATCAAAGACACTAGACTTCACAATCCTTGGATTGTAGTCTAATGTATAATTATTCATAAAATCATGTAACGTTATGTGCAAAAGTCTAGGGTCTCTATATCATTACTTCACAAATAAAGAAATATCTTCTCTAAGGAACTTATACATTTATAAGATATAAATGAATCTATACTCCTATTAAATGATGGAGGTTTTTAACACAATAAGTGGTTTAAAATTGTTACACCGCATTTTGGATTAGTAGGTGGCTCCATATGAGAAAGGTTATTAGACATAACATGAGTCGGTTTTCAAAATATAGTTATAATTTGTCCATATACAACAAAAACTCTAGCTCTAGCTTCATTGTATTGTCTATGGTGGTAATCCCTATATGGATTACATATATTGATACAATTTCTATTCCATCAACTAGGATCCATTTCTAAATAATTGAATATACTAAATTAGATCATAACATTATGATACATAGTGTATAATTTCAAACTATAGAAAATTTTAACATAAAATTAAAATTTATGTATAACTAATCTCAAAATCATAAGCTTGGTTTCTTTGGGAATATTCTCAAAGTCCACTATAAGGTCACATTTCCCTATTCTATGTTTTTATAAATCTAGTTCCCTAAAGTTTATAATAAAATTGATCTAATACCAACTACAAAGACCCATATTCTAGTATCCTAAAATTTTTGGTCACCTAATTATCTTGGAATAAGATACAAGTAATCGCATCGCAAATGACCAAATAGTTTAGTAGTATCAGAAAACTAGATACGTATTGGAATTACAAATTAAATTAGAATGGATTATATAATATAGAATTTTATTTTAGAACACAATTATTAAATTTAAAATATTATTTCATATCAATCATAAAACACTTCTTGGAATCATGGGGAAAGGAAACATAAGAAAGGGGTGATCTCAGATGCATAATAAGGGTATATGTATAGGAGAAGCTAACAAGGTATGAATAATATGGAAGGAATAAATGATGATCAAGTGAAGACACATAAATAATTGCATGATATAGAAAATCAGCCATGTATAGTAAATCAAATAATAACTTTGACATCAATAACTGAATTCATAATGATGGATTGCATAATTCTATTCATCTGAAACATACCATCGAGGCCTCGTCCAAGGAATTTGAAAATACCATCAAGACCTTGTTCCATGGATTCTAAATAATTGCATAATACCTTAGCTAAAAACAAATATAGTTTTTCTCATGAGTCCCACCAATTCATAGTGGGGATATAGAAGGCACCACAATCAGTTACTAAGTCTAATTAATTTCTTATACGAATAAATAATACAATTTAATAATCAATGACTACCCATATTGGAAGTACTATCATATGGAATGTCAATACATTAACATAATAAATATGATCATAAAAAATATGAAGAAATATGGTGGATTTTATCATTGTATTATATCTTCAACATAATATACACAAGGATGTTGTTATAGATGAAAATACTTCAAAAATTTCACAAAACAATTCTTGAGAAAAACACACCTCTTACTTTGAAAACGACTTTTTAAAATCTAAAAACTAAACACATCAGAAAGAAATAATTTTATTTGAAAATAACCTTGTAAAAAATAAAATTAATCTTCAAATAATTTTGGCATCATGATTGAGGGAAATTATATTCATGTTGTATAAGTTAAAAATATATTCCTTTCACACTTTTAGAAAAAGATCCAAAAGTACCTTACTTGGAAAATGATAAGAAAATTACTTTTAATTTTTTTTATAAAAAGTCAAAAAGGGTAAACGTGAATTTTAAAAATAATTTTAGAATACTAAAAAATTTGAAAACATTTTTAGAAAACATGTACATGGAAGATAAATATTCTTTAAGTGAGACTTAAAAATAAAAAATCTGGATTAACAATGAGATTGTGAAATAAGCCCTTATCACTTTGGAGAATTTTGAATAATAATACCCATAAAATAATAACATAAAATGAAACTAAAAAAATAATTAAAAATTATATTCATTATTTAATAATGGTTTATTATATACACCTCATAAACATAAATAGGCGCATAACATTAAATATGTCTCAATGAAACAAAATTGAGATGAAGAGCCCTTACCTAAGATTTTACATCCTTCACATGTGTACGAAAATCTTTTATAATAAATATATATTTATTATAAATCAATTAAATAAACATAATAATATATTTCATACCATATATGACATAAATATAATCTTTTATCACCCATTTATTAATAATTATTTGTGAAAATCACTGCTTTGGGTAATAACTATTTTGTTTTTCATGTATGTTTTGGTTCAGTAGTTTCAGTACTTTTAATTTGATTATGGTTACATGATATAAATAAGGTTAAAAATGATATAAATATAATATATATTAATTATATATATATATATAGAGTAATCCATAAATTTTAGAGTTAGAAAAATGAACTACACCTTTCATGGATATGATAGGTCGTACGTATGCATGAACACTATTTTCATATTTTGGGGGATAGAAATAAAGAAAGGTAGATAATTATTCACTTTTATATAATAATTATTATATCATATAAATCTTATATATTCATAATATATATCCTTATTTCCATCCAATAAAAATAGAATTGAAGAATGAATCACATTGCTTCATGGAGGAGGTAGTCCACACTTACGCACGAGCGATGTTATCGTCTCCCAATGGATTGGAGCAGAATAAGTTAGATATAAAATTATTATTACAGAATTTTAATTGTTATTTAAGTATAATATATAAACATAAAAACAATCATAATTCCCATATATAAAATATGGTTATGTAAAATTATTTGTATCGCTATGTGGAGACGATAAGCCGTATAGACACACGATAAATACTTTCACTTCCATTTGATGTAAAACAGGGTGAATAATGGTTGTTTCATAATATTGATAATATTTAAGTATATTTAGGATATTTATTTTTTAATTTTATGATAAATATATTATATTTAGAAGAGGTATAAGAAGAAATAAATTTAAATAGGTTGGGTAAGATGATTATCTCTTCTTCGAAAAATCTCCTTTAGATCCTTAAACTAGGTACCTAAGGTTGGTATTTTAAGGATACCAAAACCTCTAGATTGTGGATATAAAGTTTTATAAGAGTAATTGGTATATATTTTCTGATATAGTTTTCTGAATTTGGTGTCAATAAGTGAAAGAAATGTTCTCTTTTATAATTGAGGTGAGGGGAATTTTTGGACTTTCATAAAAAATTAAAATATAATAAAACTATTCTAATCCAAATGCCTCAAAATAGTCATTAAACCAATGGAAAAGTTTCTATTATTTAAATAAAATCATAAAATAAAATTTATTAATGTTTTTATATTATTTTAATCCTTATCTTTTTTATTAACCCCTTGGTTAATTATTTTTTGACCTTAACCATGGTGACCATTATTTTAATCACAAAGGGTTAATAATGTTACTATACATAGATAAGTGACTCATAAATGGACCATGTTTGTTTTTTAAGATATATTTAATTCAAATTAATGAATATATTATTTTTTATGAAATTTAAATAATTTAATAAAATATTATTTTAAAACATTATCCTTAATATCAATGTTGACACTATTTATTTAATTTGACTTAAAATACATAAAAAGGTGGCATTTTAATATAATGATTTAAAACCACTCTAATATTTTATATAAATCTATTAAATTCATATTACCCATTAAATTATTCATATTATATCACTTTTAATATTTTTAAATCAATTATTTTATTTTTTTATTAATTAAAAAAATATTATATTAGCATTGCAAAAGAATTTAAGGTAATTATATAATTTATAAAAAATATAAATAAATTTATATCATAAAAATAATTTTATTAAACTCTGAATATATATTTATGGTCATTAATATCTTTATTTTTTCCTATTTGTACACATAAGAGATATTAAAAATAAAGAGAGATATATTTGGTAACTTTCATTGATTTAAATAATATATAAGTCATTTTCAAGGAAACATGTCCATTAAAAAACTCAATTTGAAGTTTAAGGTGTTAAGGGTAGAATTAAATTCATCCATTAATAATTTTTATGGATACTTATGGATGTATCACTTAGTTTTAACCTACATTAACCTAATTTATCCTTTATTGAGGGATAAATTTTACCGTTGTTACTAATGCCTAAAAATAAAAGGGAACTATTTTTCAAAATTGATCCTCTTGATATCAAATATGGAATCTATTTTATCAAATTAGGCATTCATAAATCACAAAAAATAATTTTAAAATATGTTTTAAAAATGTGATTAAAACCGCTTTTTAGAAAAATAATGCTTTCCTTATAAATGCATTAAAAAAGTGTGTTTATATAAAAATAAATTATAAAATTGTTTCAAATGAACCTAATTAGATTATTAATAATATAATATAAATAATTTTACTTTTAAAACATTTTAAAATAAAATGTATCTTTTCAAATGGTTCAAAAAAATACAGTTTTCAATAAAAATCAGTATTTTCACTATTCACTAGAAAATAAATATTTTATAAAAATCCAAAAATTTTACCCTAAGATAAATTTGATATAATGATTTATAAAATGAGGTTACTTTTATAAAATAAAATTTATCTATGTTCCTAAAATTAATTATAAAATTTTCTCACAAAAATTAATAAAAATCATTTTTGAAGAAAATGTATTTTAAAGCATAAAATAACATTAATAAAAATTGAGTAATTTCTGATAAGAATTAATAAAATAATATGTGTGAAGTATGTCCATTATATATATATATTTCATAAAACTATTAGTAATATTTAAACCCTCCAATTTAACAGCTAGTTTATAACTGTCATATTTAAATAATTATATTTTGGGGTTCATTTAAGCTCAGTGTTGCGTGTTGTATAGGCTATCTAACATACTATTATTTTAGAATCTTAAAGTGTTACATACCTATATAAACATTATAAAAAACATTCCTTACAAAATTTATGCATATTTATTTCACGTGTTAATAGAAACCTAATTAAAAAAACATTTTTTTAATAAATACAAAACATTGTTAGGATAACATCAAAAAGGATCTTAAATATCCCCATTTGGATTTGTTGACAACATTTGTTAACAAATTTTTAAACTCACCATTTTAAATTAATAAAATTTATTCAAAACTCATTTTTGTAATAACTCTATTTTTGTCAACTTTTACCAAAAAATATTATTTCTCATATAGAATATCTTGACACTATACTACTAGATAAGGTAACGTATTTTAATGAATTTTATCTCTCAATTATAAGAAAATTTATGGTAATGTTATAATAAAATCCCACTCCCTTTTATATTCACCATTTTTGTTAAAACTTTTTGACTCTCAATTTTTTAATCTCCCCCATTTCATGATAACCATATTTTCATATTCATTTTTAAAAAATTGTACTTACTTAAACCTTTTCAATAATTTTTTTTACATATTATCCCCCATTTTCAATATAATCCAAAGCATGGATAGGGACTTCCTTAAGAAGGTGGACATTTATTTGTTGGAGGATGAACATCAATTATACAAATCAATCTTTGGGAATATATTTGGTGATAAAATTAGTAATTTGATAATATTTTTGAATTATATCCCATCATAACATCTCCTATAATTACTTCCTCCTTTGTGAATTTATAATTAATATAAATTTTATTTTATCTTAAATATTGTACTAAATTTCTAAAAATATCAACGACACTCTGATTGTAACAAAGTGTCTCCATGCTGTAGAAAAAGTCACACTAAAATATTTCAATTGAACTTTCATTTATATTAATTTATTATAGGCTTGGGTGGTGGGAACATATTATTCTTCTATTGTTCTTAATGTTACTGAACCTTGTTTCTTAAAATTCCAACTCACACAATATGATCCCAAGAGAAGCGTTCCCCCTAATATTGATTTTATATCATTGAAATATCCATCCCAATCTGCATCTATATACCTATTAAAGTTTATTTCAATATATATTTTATACAATATCCCATAATAATATGTTATTTTGACATATCTTTTAAATCTTTTTTATGCCAAAAAAATGTGATTCTTTTGGATTTCTCTAATATATTTCACTTAAAGTAACTACATAAAAAACATAGGTCCTTTAAGCTGTAAGATAAAGGAAACATCATATCAATTTTCATAAAACTTTCCAATTTACACTTTTCCTAGATCCATATTTTCCCATATTCATAAAAACTAAAATTAAAGTTGAAAATTATTTAGAATCCACCAAGACATTTTAAAAAAAAAACCCCTATTGTACATTTATTGAGATGGGAAAATTATCTCTCTTTGTGTTGAACTTATAAACCCAGGAAGAAAGTTAATTCTACAAGAATTTACATTTAGAAATTATTCTTAATTTCTTTAAAAAACACTTAATAATTTCATCAACATAAAATACTAAAATTTGGGTACCTGAGTTCAACTCCTTCATCTATAAGTTTTTTCTAGTTTCCATTTAGAAAAATTCAACTTTTTCAAAAAATTATTGTGTTTTGAGTACCATAAAATTTTACCTTATTTAAACCCATATAATGATTTCTTTATCTTGAAAAAATTGGTTTCATATTTATTAAGTAGTAACCTAAAAGGTTTTCAATAAAAACATCTCCCAAAATCTTCTTATTTAAGAAAGCTGACATAGAATCCATATGATAAAATTTTAAGAAAAATGTACAGCCACTATTATAAATATTTTTATAGTTTCCAATATTACAACATAAGTAAAATATTATTCAAAATACACAAATTCCATACATGAATATACTTTATAAACAAGTTGTTATTTATTTCATAAAACTTCTCTATGTTCATTTACACTATTTTTGTACACCCATTTTGTCCCAATAATATTTTTTCCTTCTAGATGCAGAACAAATTCCCATGTATGATTATTATCAAACTGCTATAACTCTTCATTCATAGTGTTTACCCATTTATTATGTTTTAAAATATTAAAAAGTGATTCTAGTTCAACCTCTGTGATAAGTTATGTCTAATTTTCTAATCTCAACTTTATTTTGGTTTGAACTGGAGATTTATGATTAAAAATAATATTATCATATTCAACCAATTTCTATAGGGTATGTAATTTCGGAGTTTTTATTCCAATATCAATTTCCTCACTACATGAATCTACTGAATCATAATTCACCTATTTTGGATAACTTTCATCTTCACATTATTTATTCTAATAAAAAGTCTTTAATTTATTTTCAATAAAATTGTCAACAATATTAAATAAGGAAGATAGATTTTTTTACAACCTTCACATCATAGAAATCCACCATATTTTGTAAATGTTTGTTCCAAAATTTATAAATTATTCTTTTGGATGAATATACAGGAACATTTATTCTCTATCATTTTTATTTAATTTTATAATATCCAATTTTTTTATTTTATACAAGCAGGGACTCCCAAAAACCATGAAATATTTCACTGACGGTTTTTGTTATGCCATATTTCGTATGGGTTCATGTTGGATTCTAACTTAATAAACATATGTTTTGTACATGTACGACAACACTAATATATTTTTTCTAAAAAAATGGAATCTTTATACTCAATGAATTTACTTATTCTTATTTCCACCATACTTCTATTTTTCCTTTCTACCACTATAATTTTTAAGGGGTTCACAAAACAGTTTACACATGTTTAATTATATAATTATATAGGTAGGATTCAAAGAATTTAATGTTTACTCCTTTAAATTATTTCTTCTCAATTTTAGTATGTAAACACACAACTCTCTTTAAACATCTCATCAGAAATATTTGGACATTTACAAAACACTTTATTTATTCTTCATAAACATAATATTGGTCATCTTAGTGAAATCATCAAAAAACTGATAAAGTAAAAATCCTTTTTTATTGATTGATGTATCATTATCTCAAAATATTTTAGTGAATAAGATAAATAGGTCTGGTAGATTTAATGTCTAATTTCCTATGAATTTTACCCATCATATTCCCTTTCTGACATGTCGTAAACACATCATCTTATTTCCTTTTCAACAATAGAAAGTTTCTTACATCATCTACATTGGAAAGTTTGTTTATAATTTTTTGGACAATATTCCCAAGTATGCAATTCCAATTATTTTTAATATTTAACATAATGATAATATGATTTATAAAGTTATCCAATCCAAAAAAGATTTCTAGGGGATCTTTATCCCCTCAACTTTACCATTTTCCACACTTCTAATGACACATGAATATTTCTCGAATATAACTTCCTTTCCATCATAATAATATTGTATTACAATATGTAAATTGTGTTTAAGGCCATAAATATATAAAAAATCTTTCGAAATTTATTTTCTAAGTTTCAATCTTAGTATTTCATAGTCCTTTAATTCTTAAGGAACTGCCATTTCTAAAAGTAACTACTCTTCCTTTATTATTTTCAACATCTTTCAGGATTTTTATATCGCTTGTCATGTGTGATGAGGAACCACTATCAAGAATCAATTTTTTGTAACTTTTTCTTTATTTTAGAGTTTTATCAACAAAAGCCTCATTCTTTAACTTTTTCTTTCCATCTTCCTTTTCTTTCCTTACATAAGAAACTTGTCTTAGAAGAGTTGTCATATATTCTTCCGCAAAGTGGATAGCTTGGTCACATATTCAACAGACTTCCCATAGGTAATAAAATTTGTTTTTCATTGAAAAATTTATATAATATTTATATTTTTATTTTCCAACTTCTTGAAATTTAAGAAATTTATTCACTATTATTCCATTATTTCTCCCCCTTAGTTTATGAAAGTTTATAGGAAGAGACATGTTATTCCAAAATTTGTAATATTTGTTCCAATAAAATCCAAAATACCAAAAAGAAACCATAAAATCTCAATTTCTATTATAGGTATGATCTTTTACAATATATATTTACCATGATTTGAAACATCTTTCTATTTTTGTTTCCTCATAGAGTGGGGAAAATTTATTATGGTCGTTGTTTTCAACTTTTTTTTTGATATGATGGATTTATCATATCCCTTCTCAAACCAATATTTTTTCATAAATTTTTAACACCTTAATTATTATTAAAATTTTATAAACTTTTACATTTATTGGTTAAATATTTCACCTCATTCTTGGAGAGAGTTTTATTTACAACTTGGTATGATTCTGACTTTACTTATCAAGCCTTATTGAAATTTTCATTCATCTTTATTAAGTTAAATTAAATATCAAGAAGTTTCTATTGGGTTTACAAACCTAATATTTTTTAGTTGAAAGTTTATTATTGAGAACATACTCCATATTTACTCATTCAAAAAAATTATATTTAAGGCTTGTAATCTACTGGATTTAGTCTTATTCCGATTTAGGGAATCATTCTATCCTTAATTTTCTTTTACGCCTTCTTTATTCATCATTTTTATTTATTTCTTATGTCTTGTGTTTTTCTAAAGAAAATAAATAAGTTGAGTTCAAAGTTGATATTATTTATAAGATTCTTTTCATCCTCCTCCTTATTCACTATTTAAGGATTCTTCCTTTTTTACAACTTTTTCAGAGAAAGATCATAATTTTTTTAAACTTTCCTCTTCTAAAGAATTTTTACTAATAAATACATATTATAAATTCTTACTCAAAATGATTCATTTATTTCTAGTGAATTTTTTATTACCACCAATGCACTTATGATATTTTTATAGGATTTTTAAACTTCTTCCATTGAGTTATTTCTTAAGAATGATCATCATATTATCAAACATTATTCTAAGGGAAACTCATAGAAAAATTCACAATTCAACCAAAATCAAAACATTTGAGGGGACGTTTTTCTACTTTATTTTCTATATCTATTATATAATTTTTATGATATATGAGAAAATATCTTATTATTCATTTCACCAGCTTTCTTATCCTACGAATCACTATGGTCAATATTCTTATTATCTTGGATTTTCAGTTTTCTCATAGATTTAAAATAAATTTAATCCTTGATATTCTTTTTGAACACTAAATATTTTATCATCTAATAGGAAATAATAAATTTATGAAATTAATCAGGTGATAAATCGTCCTTATCTTTTAAGGTGGAAATTTCAGACTCAAACCAGTCAGGGAAATTTCTCATGAGTTTCTTTAAAATGGTATAATATTCTAGGGAATATCTAAATCCTCTGATGTTGCACAAAAATTCATTAATTAAGTGAAGTAATCATCAATTGTTTCTTCATATTTTATTATAATATATTCAAACATGATTCTCTATATTTTTATCTTTTCCTATTTCACTTTGGTATTTCACTCAAAGACACTTTTTAGTTTGTCCCAAGTTTCCTTTTCCATTTTGAAACCCATCACATTCATGAATAAATTTTATGAAAATGAAATAAGAATATCATTTCTAGATTTCCCATCAAACTAAATATATATCTTTTCAAAAAAGTCATAGTTTATTTTTCTTAATGGGTGGAAACCCAATTGTTGCTACATCAATAACCTATAAGACAAGTGATAGATGATAGTGTATCATTCTGTTTCCCTAACAATGTACATTTTTTCCATCAAAGGTAGTAAGACATATTATGTTGATTAAATTGATATTTTCCATGATAAGGATTAAATAGGGAACCTTAACTATTATACCAATTGAAATTCCTTTGGATCATTGAACCACTGAGTGGGCGTGGGGGTGGGGGGTGAATCAGTTGTAGTTTTTTTTAAATTTCCAAATATAGGAAACTTAACCCCTTAAAATTATTAGTGTTACTTTCCTCAACATATTTTTTAAAAAAATCACTAGTCTAAAAATATAAGAAAGTAAACAAATGATGAAATATTTACAAGGTTTTCCTCAGTGTCAAAACCCACATTATTTCTATGACCAATCCCATGGGTCTATGGAATTTTACTTTTGAAATAATTGAATAAAACTTTGATCCAAATATTATTAGATACCTTTTATATCCTGATATGTTTGATTATAATGAATCATATCAGTGTATGATGTTTTTATTACAAAAAAAGATTCAAAAAAATTATGAAACTTTGTAACTTCAGATCCAAGTAGTTATTATGCAAATTGTTTCTGTTTTTCTATGTCTGGAATTCTCTGTCCAGTGTACACTTTCTAAGTCTAGTGAATGTTCGTCCATTATTCCTCACAAAAAATTCACCTATTGTAAAAATGAATTCTTCTACACCTTACAAAAACTTATCTGAAACTCCATACAATATCTCTGTCTGGTTTCTTCAAATTGAAACTCTTTATGATGATCTGATCAAAATTATATGTTTGGAACAATTCTTTAATCTCAAACTAATATTCAGATGGAAACTAATGATGGAACAAAATATATAGCATTTCTTATTTTTTTTATGTATAAACAATGTCACATATGATGTAATTTCATACCACCTTTATATAGGTTCTCCCAAAGTGGAAAACATAAAAATAAAACTTCAATTTCCCACTCAAACAAATTCATTGAAACCTTTCCAAGCATTTTATAGTCTTCTAGAATCTTCTTAAAAATTCATGAAAACTCAGTGTTTCCAACCTTATTTGGGTATTTTTTTTAACTTCAGATGTTAAGGAACCCTTAACTATTTCTTATCTCAACTTTAAATTAAACAAATTGAATTAACACTTTCAACATCGATAGGTTTTGGAATTTAACAATTTATGGAATCTTCCTTAGAAAAACTCCATTTGGTGAAATTTTTTGTCCAATGACACAACTAGGAACATTCCATCAGATGACACCTTCTCTGCCTGATGAAAAAACATCACTTCTCGATTTTTCTTCATCTAGATAAATCAATCTGATGTAATTATTTAGAAAAATTCATCTGATGGACTTCATAAAAAAATTTCATCTAATTGTCTTCCTAGAATCATAGTTTCTAACTTCACAACTTTGAACTTCATATACCCAGAAAAAAAATCTCCTCCCTTCAAACTTCATACAAACTATTTTTCCAAAAACTCATACACCACTGTCTATTATTCCCAACCAACTAAAGATAGTAATCAAAATTATTAAAACTTATAAATATTTTTTTCACGTGAAAATTATTCATCTCAAAACTCTGGCTTCAACCTCTGAACACTCCCCATTTTTATTTGAATCACATTTTTGTATTACTTAAAAAGTTTAAAAAACCATATAGACTAAAAAAACTACTTTTACTAATTAGTGTTTGTCTAATGTTTTGAAATTGGTACATCTGATGTTCTATACTTGGTACATCCGATGTTCTATACTTCCATATTCTTCTCACAAAATCTCATTGTAGAAGGATTTTACAATAACCACCATTTTGGTTCATCCAATGGTTTTGTGCATAAACATTATTTTATATATAATCATCCAAATTATTTGTCTAAATTTTTTTCTGGTGAATTTTGTGAATAAATAGGATTTTACAAACTCATAAAATTATAACATTAGATTTTATCATAAGAAATTTTATCCAATGGGTTTTTATGATAATTTTTAACTGCTGTATAAAATATCTAGTTTAGTAACTTCTTCTTTGAACTTTATGTAGCATTTTTGTTTAATGAAAATTATTCAATATTATCAAAAATATTTTTCTAGATAAAAATATATTTTTCATTAAGTTTCTTCATCTTTTGTATGTATGACATTTTTATAAAAAATTCATAAAAAATGTTCGTCTAGAAAACCTAAACACCCCCTTTGATCAAAATATTATATCATAAGGTTTTATATGATGTTTGGAACTCTAAGATCATTATAGAATCATCTAAATTTTTAAGGAAAGTTTCTCAACAAAGTTAAGGAAACTTCCTAACGTACTCACTTCCTCTAAAATATTTAATAACATAACTTTATTACCAATCATTCTTAACAAAATTTCCTAATAAAATACTATATAATTTAATAAAATTCATAACAAAAATTTCATAACAAACATTGATTAGCTTTCATTTAACTGTTAACAAAAATATTCTTAAAATAATTAAGTTTTCAAAAAATAAAAACTATGTTAGGAAAACACCACAAATGATATTTAAGTATGTTTATAATATAGAAATTTTTTTTTGAGATATTATTGGGCCTAAATTAATCTTTTTGTGGGATACATATCTACAAAAAAACAACCTATCTTTTCAATGGGGATGGATAGTGTTGTTTGGTGGGTAGATAAACCCCACCAATGTATCTAATGGAGGAGTTCCATGGAAATATATAACTTTCCTATAAAAGTTGTCTCTCCCATATTTAGATATTATAAGCATATATTTTCTCCAATATATTTTATTTTGTGTATTATTTAATGAGTTTTATTCTGAATTATTCAAGAGGTGCCGATTTTATAGATAGTTTCCTTAACATAGTAAGAGAGACTATACACACATTTTAACACACTGATCCTTTTATTTTCCCTTTATTTTTACCCTCTTCATTTTGAGATTTTCTACATTACATTCTATATTAATTTTTTTATATTTTTCAATTTTTATCTCAATATTATTACTGCACCAGTGGGCCAATCATTTTCTATCCCAACATGAACCATGTTCACGCTAACTCTTTGTTTAGATACTATGAATCACATTCAAAATATATATTTGCATCTTTTATAAGAGGTGTGAACATGGTTCATGCCTCATTATTTTTATATTTTATATTTTTTGTAATTTTTATTATGTTATATATATAATCTATTATAATAATTAATATAATTAATAAATATTAATGTAATTAATATAATTTGTAACAATAAAAATTTAATTAATTAAAAAAATTGATATATAAAATATTTAAAATAAATGACATCTGAATATTTAAATTATTTGATTAATAACATGATTAAAATAATTAGTAATTATTAATATTATTAATAAATTATATGTCATATATTAGGTAGTAGAGATTAAAAACCCCAAATAATACACGGACGAAGACACCATAGGGGGTAAAGCCACATCCCTATGCACAAATATTGAAAAGAACCTAGTGGGACTATTTTATTACATATTAATGGTATGAATTACCATGTTTATAATATCCTAGAGGCCCAACCAGATGTGTTCCAAAGGCCCCTAAAGAAGATAACCTGAAGGTCTGGATGAGCAGCCAAGTGTCATGTCATGTCACTAACATTTATTTCGTGTCACCCCTACCAAAACTCACCCCACATCATTAATCCTTAAAAATTTAAAATAATAATAATAATAAAAAATTTATTAATATAATTATCAACTAGTAATATAATTAATATTTATTAAGATCATTCTAATGAGGACGTAGAGCTTCTCACTCTTAAATGGCGAGTCTCTCTCTCCTCAACTCCAGGGTGATTTATTGGGAAATCATAGACTTGTGCTACCACTCCTCCCAAGAAAAAGGTTTAGAGATCAGATATTTGGTCATTATGAATTATTTATAGAATTTTGTGGAGGGATACATCATACTAAATCACTATATATGGCTTGGAAATGGGGGGATCTACTCAAGGGAGATCCTAGTGATGACGGAGGGTCCACACTAGGCAGGTCAGTGATTGGGGCCCCACTTTGATTAAAGTGGATGATGATGCTGCCTTGATAGAGGTTATTCGAGATGATGTATCAATGGTATTGGAAAGTAAAGGTGCTTAAATGGTGGTAGCTGGAGATGATTCATTGACGATAGTGGATATCGATGGTGCCCCAACAGTGGTGGCTGGCGAAGGAGGGTCGTAGGCTATAGACCATTGATTCTATAGGTAGGGATGGCTGGATATGATCTTGGGGTTTATAGAGTAGGAGAAATTATGACTCAAGGTTGGTTAGAAATGATATTGGGGTGATATTGGGGGCCTGTTGGTGACATTTTGGGCCCACAAAAATGAACTCGGTTAGCATGAATTACCTAGGGCACATGTATGGATATCGGTGATGAGAAAAGGGTGGGTTTGGGACACTAGAATCTGTGATAGATGACTATGGAATGGTAGAATATAGATCCTCTCATTGGCGAGGATGGATATCAGATGAAGGCTAGAGCCAACCTCAAGATGTGGGGAAGCCAACGATATTCTTAGGCACAAATGCTATGAATATGGGATGTAGCTGACGCTGGTTCTCGAGAATAGGCTTGATACGAACTTGGTGTGTGATGACATCGACCTAGGATGCAAGGATCCAATGATGATATCAAGTTGTGGATGGGTGATGGCCTTGGGATGTGTTTAGGCAATGACCTTGGGAAGTGGGCGGGTGATGATCGTGGGGCGTGGTGTGGTCAAAGGCTTACAATGCTCAAGATAAAATATACCAGCAAGGGTTTTGCATCCATGGTAAGATTTGGGAATCAGTTTTCAGGCCCTCAAAGAATATAATAAAGGGTCTAAATGGTCCAAATAATGAAGGAAATATGGGTCTAAAAACATCAATAATGACATGTCTATGATTCTTTATATTTATATATATCAATGGGAAATGGTGATAGAGATTCAATCGGTGATTGTGTGGGACTTTAGAGTGGTTTTCAATGGCATGGGATGCTAGTGGGGTACAAATCTCATGGTGACCGTCAACAGTATGGGATGTCGATGAGTGTGACGACCTAGACTCACTAAGACTATCGATAAAATGGCAAGCTGATGGATTCATGGAACAAGCCGGATGATGAAGTGATGGCGCATGAATGATTTATGGGTGGAGGAATTTAAGGGCACAAAAATGTACTCAGGGTGGGATTTTATGGATGATAGTGTGACAATGTAAGGGATTCAGGTGTGCAGGGGTCTTCATGGGTTGGCAGGCATGGTGGTCACACATGATCATGCAGTGGGACTTTGGCCCAGATTTCTAGGGGGGTCAATATTTTTACATGGTTTGATGGGACTTGAAATTATAGAGGTATTTTGGGTTCAATTTTCATTTTGTGTATGGGGATACCACTCTACTTTACTTTTGGGCGGCATTGAAGTTCCACTTTCATGTTTAGTGGTGCTTTCTATGCCACAACCTTTAAGTCACTTTTTTACATTTTTATTTTCCTTAATAAATTTGAGAACCAAACACACTTGGCTCCTAAACCTTCCTAGTAATATTTAATAATATAATTAATATATTTAAAAATAACTAATAGAGTAATAAATAATTACAAATAATAATATAAATAACTTTAATAAAAAATAATTATTAGGAAAAATTGTAATTATTTAAAAATTATAATATTTCCTAATGAAAATAAAACATGATAATTTTTTTAGTAGTAACAATTTACAAATTAATTAATTAATTAATAATTTTAGATAAATCATAATAATTAACTATTAATTATATTGGTAATAATAATAATTAATTATTTATTATTCTTGATATTCATTAATTATATTAATTAATTAATAATTATGGCCATTTCATTATTAACAATTGTAATATATTATTAGTTACCAATTATATTAATTAATTACGCAATAAATTATTAATTATATTTTTAATTACTAATTTTATTATTTAATAATAACAACATTTACAATTATTATCTATATTTATCAATTATGAAATTTTGTTTTTTAAATAATGTATAATTAAAAATTTAATATACATATAATATAGGTTTCATTAAAAAATTTATGAACATCGAAAAAATTATTTCTATTGTATACATCATTGTCTCGTTCTCACTTCCATGCCACAATTTGGTATATAGATAATGCATATAAGACGTTTCTACTATTGATTATGCTCTGTAGTATGTTCCTCCCATATAGAATTTTTTGCAATTAGATTTTCATCTTCCTCTTTAATCGGTGGTGGATCTGAAGTCCCTTGTCCTACATCCTTTCCTAATTGTAAGGGAGATTTTGACTAGTTAGAACCCACTCCCATGTGGGATGAGGAAGCATACTAGGTAAAATCTATTCCCATGTGGAAAGAAGATGGATGCTATGTAATAAGTATCTCACAATTGAGGAAATATATATAGTAAAATATTCTCAAATCACTATCTATGAATGTATTATAATTTGATAATGTTAGGGAGTGTGCAATATAATCCCTAGTAGAAACATTATAAACCTCTGTAAGTATAACACGAGTCATAGTACTAAAAATGGGTTATTTGTATACTAAGTAGGGGTTGTATCAGGAGGACTACGGTGTGGTTGTGGAACGTTTTTAGTAAGAAGAGGATAAGAATCTAGATGATCATTTTAGATATCCTCCACATGTTCTACATCATATTGTGGAACATCTTAATGAGGTTCATCACCCTCTGGAACATCGACATAAGGAACACCACCAAATGTGTAATGACCTAAAATTAATGTAAGAAGTTTAATTGAATAAATAATATATTAATATTCTGGTCTACACAAAATAGTATACAAAAAAACCACAAAATATTAAAATAAAATTTAACCCTTTTAATATTTATGTTAAATTTGTGGGTATAAAATGAATTAACCATGTTTCAAAATCTAAAAAGGAAATAAATGGCATCAAGTAACAAAAATGTCCCATATTAATCGCATTTATCTAAGCTTGGGAATAAGGTAGATTTATTACATTTTTCTATAAAATAATCTCAATACGTACTCAAACAATTAATGTATAAAAAAAATCAAATGTGATATAAATTCAAGATCTTGTAAATTTCCACGAGATTTATGCTAGTAGAATCACCACCCTCATCTACCAATAGAGGGTACCTTAGGCTTATAAAACATGTTTATCTCATGAGGATATATGTAATTATAAATTATAATTATATAAAAATTTAACTATTAATTTAATAATTTATTTATCACAAGTATTTTACATATCATTCATTATGACCTTTAATGGGAAACAATGTTTTTTTTAAATAAAGTTATTTTTATTTTTATTTCATATTTTAAAAATAAATTTATAAATTTTATAAACAGAATTTGATAAAAATGATTTCATTTTTAGACTTGTAATGTCAACATTATCATAGTATGTGATTTTAATATTTTTCTTAAAATAATTTATTTTTAGGTGAATGGTGAAAAACATAGTTTTTTCTGAAATCACAAAATTTATGAATATATCAAGAACTAAGTATAAATTTAAAACTTATAAAACATTTTTTAGGATCAAAAAGTTATTTAAGGAGTAAAAATATTCATTTCCAAAACACTATTATGAATTTAGGAAAACTATGTTTAACAACATGAGTATTATTTTCTAATTAAAACTATTTTTGGTATTTTATTTTAATTAAATATTATTCTAGTAAAATTCAATTTTTATTTATTTTAAAGAAACATAAAATTTAATTGGTTCATTATAAACCAATTTTTATCATGAAAATAAAATTTGTTGGAAAATTTTTCTGAAACATAATTTTATGATTAAAAATACACTTTATCAAAAATAGGGTTTTATGTGTTATATATGCTAATACAAAAAATTAATTTCTATAGATCACTTAATTTTTTTGTTACGAAATAATATTAATATTTCAAATAATGATTTTCAAATTAGTGAATAATTTTAATATGAATTATGGTTATTAAAATTAGCTACCTAGGGTAGAAATTGAGTTACACCTGTAATAGTAAATTATGGTGAAATGGGTTTAACATAGGAAAAAATTATAAAACATCTTAAAAAAATATGATATAATGGGTGGTGGAAGGATTATAAAATTTATCCCCTTTTTCAATCCATTATTTTTATTTATTTTTATCATTTATACTTTAATAATGTAATGAAATTATTGAAAAGTAAATGTTTTTTACAAAAAAACCATTCTAACAACTTATAAAAGATGACTTTCACCAACCCTTAGAAAAACTCCAAAATTTCACTTTACTATTAAATCCATACCATTTTCCATTATCATATAGTCATCCTTAATTTCCATAAGCTTCTATTCATAAGTAATTATCCTAATCCCTCTATTTCTGTGGACTCCTCTAATGAAAATTCAAAGTTCTCAACCTCATTACTCATTTTACCTAATGTTTATCCCTTTATATTATACATTTTGAATTATATTTTTATCAGTCCTATATATTTAAATCTATATTGGTTTTATACAGAATTTTATTATGCTATGTTAATGACCATTAACAATCTTTTTTCCTTTCCCTTAAGAAAAGAATGAGAATGTCAATTATGTGTTTGTGCAGAATACCGCCTCCACGAAGCAATTAGTTTTGTTTTCATTAATTTATTTCATGGGTGGTTATAAGAATGGGTTTAGTTTATAAATATTATTTTTATGAAATGATTAAGGTCCTGGTAAGACAAATTTTATATCCTATTACCAATATAAATAGTAAAAAATCATTATAATTTCAACCATTTAAAAAAAGAATACGAAGAGGAAAACGATCTATTAATTCTATGTAATATATTTATATGAATTATATTACTCCTCTAATAAATTAAAAGTTTTATATATCACAATAACAAACCATAAATAATATCATTTTACTCCTTTTATAATGATATTACAACTAATCCACTTTATAATCATCGATTAAATTATGGTATGTTCTTATTTGGGTCAGTTTGACTACCTAATTAAGAAATTAAATAAAATAATATAATGGAGGACTAGGAAAAAATAAATGATTATAATATATTATATAAATAATGAAATATATTTCTTATTTTATCTATGTAATTTTAATACTAAAAGTTTACCCATTCACTAATATACAATCACTTATTTGTTAATAATCACTGAAACATGCTCACCACCGAGTTCAATTAAAAGGATCATAAATGAAACTAACATAGAAGAAAAATAATATCTTTATAAATAATTATAAAAAATAAATTCAAATACCATGAATGTTCCCATAATGATAAAATTTTGGGGAAGAATGAATACCCACAATGCCATCAGGAAACTAGTTCAAAACGATCAATATTTCTCAAACATGATATAAAAAATAAATAATAACTAAAATAATTGTCATAAATGATAAGAATAAATAGAAATTGTTATAAATAAGGTTCTCAAATGAGATATTGATATTTTTATATTTTTTATACAAGATGTTATAGTTTATTCAAGTAAATTAATATAAAAGTTAAGGGTTTTTTACTCTCAAAGTTTTCTTCATTTAGATGTGATTCGTATTCACCAATTCTTTTTTGATTATGGTGTATGTATTTATCATAGACTTATTTTTTCCTAAAACATTCATAAATTATAGTTCCTTTAAAAATCCATGTAATTTTATATCTTTATGGGTTTTAAATTCAAATGAGAGTGATTGTTTAAGGTTCATTGTTAACTCTACTCCATTCGTTAACTTAAAATGATTCCTTTTGATATTATTTATTAAAATATTTGTTTCCTACCTCTAAAAGATTTTATTTAATGTTTGTTTCTATTCCTATATTGGTAGAATGAATTTTTAATTAAATGATATTATCTTGATGAATTTATTACTCAAAAAGTATATCATTATTGTGAATAATTCTCACCCACTTTAATGAAGATCTCCCATTATTTTCTATGATTTTCTTCATGCCAACGTTATAACTTTTAATTAGAATAATAATTATGTGTTATCTCATATTAAATTAATTTTCCCCTTATCCTATTTTTAAAATAATGTATTATTATCCTTTTTATTATATGGGATTTCAATAAATTTCATTTTAAAACCTGAAAATGTATCTTCCAAAACCACCCTCATTAGTTTTAGTTTAGGAATTCTATTTATTATTCTCCATATTACCTATATTATTATTATGTATTTCTTCTATATTTTATATATATGTTCCTATAATATATACCTAGTTTACCATACCTTTATGTTTTTGGGTTAATACATATTTTATGTTCCCTTTCAAAAGTTCCACCTTTAACTAAACCTGACTCAAAAGAACTTTTTGATTTCTTATTTAATGAAAAGTTACATATTCATAAAATTATTTTCATCATTAATATAACCTAATAAAATTTATTATTTTATGGAAACCCATATTTGATAATTTTTGATATACATGGAAATATTAAGCCATTTACTTCCATAATAGATCCTATGTTCATTTTGAAATATGTCAGCCACACGGTCTATTTTATTCTTACTTATCCTTGATCATTATTAAGAATCATCCAAAATTTAAACCAAATGTTCAAGAACTATATTTTTTTCTTAAAATGTGTATATAAAAATGGTTTAATTCATTCTTCTATTTGGAATCATTATAATACAGCCTTTAGTTATCCTTTCAAAAAAGATTATGAAACCCACTTCTTTTTCATGGGTTTATCATGCTCATTATTTGAGAATAGTTTCTTATTTATATGTGAAACATGTATAAAGATAAATATTTTGATTATTTTATGGGTGCTATATGAATTATATAGGCCTCCAATGAATTAGGTAATGTTTTCATCTAATAATATACCATTTATAGTGCAATAGAGATTAGCCTAAGGACACTAAATTATGTGATGGGTGAGTCTGGAATTATATATCCCACTAATGCATTGAGAAAATATTTATATCTCATGATATATTATGTATGAGATTAAGAAGTGAACCTAATCCATTATGGGACTTTTTTAACTATGTTCTTGGGAATGGGTATGAACCCCATCAACTATGAGAATTTATCCACTATGTGATGATGATAATGGGAGTGAAGAATGAACTATGATTATGATGTCATGATTTATGTTTTTTCCACATTATTATAATTTTTTGCTCATATATTTTCATTTCATTATTCCATGTTTCCATGCCTATCCCTCACTCTTATATCGTGGTACTTGTTTTTTTAAGATCAGGTGTATTTCCTTTATGGTTTATGGACAACTCTTATTATACCATGTTTATTTTAATAATAAATTTATCCCTTTCTATTATTTTCTCATATGCTTAAAATTTAACCCTTAATGAAATATTTCCTTAATTGAGAATTTGACCTCACCCATTTATTATGTTTCCCTTCCACAATTTATGAATATAAGTAAAACTTATGAGAATAGAAGTGGGTCTAGATAAGTTTGATTATAATGAATGGTACTAAATTTTAAAAAATAATTTTCCTATGCAACTGGTACTCAATGCCACTAAACCTAAATATTATCGAAGATATATGAGATTATCATGTGATATATTGTTTAAATTATGGAAATTGTGAAAAATTAATTTATAATTTTCTTAGTATAACTTATTTGGTATCATAGGTGTGTTTAGTTATTTTTAAGGATAAATGTAGTCCTTTTATGGATAATGATAAGAGAACTTTAGTTAAAACCCAAGTGATATATCAACATATTGTAAAAAATATTTAAATTATGGGAAAAAATTTGTATGTGTTTTTTCTAGTATCTAAGTCCCTCTTTGGATAGTAAAAGCATTTTTAGATTATAAAACTAATTTAACTAGGGGTTATAACCCTAAAAAGTAATGTTTGATATTAACTCAATCGTCATCTGATGTATGAAAATGATTTCTAACTGTATACCTAGTTTGACACTATTATTCGATATTACTTAGTTAATCACATTCTATTTAAAATCCATTATGAATGATTTTTTAAATTAAATAATTATGTTAAGGATTGTGAGAATTACCAACCTAAATGAACCATGATTGAACTGGGATTGGTTTCGATTGAGTTGAATTCTAATGTGATGGTTTTAATGAGAAAGGCATTTTGAAGAATGATTTTTGGAAGTTAATTTATAGAAATTATCTTCTAATGTTAATTATTCATCACTCATATTAACCCAAATTGGTTATAGTAATGGATGGAAATAGAAGGAACCATGGGTGAGGGGGAAAATGTGATAGTTACCTCATTGTAAAACCCATCAGAACAAGAGATGTAGGGAGAAGTGTTGTTATCATTCTAAACCAGCTAACATGAATTATAATTAACAACCTGTGTATAGTTTAAATCCCAATCAAACTAGAGAATATATGGATGGATTCTCATGGAAGTTCGAGTGATAAAGAAGATAAAGGAAATATTATTTAATTTTATTCATGTCAAAAAACGGGGAATCTTGATCCCACTAGACAACTCAAGAGGGGGGCAGAGTAAATTAATTGAGTTTCCAAATAAAATTTTTTGTTTAAAAACAATTAAAAACTTAAATCTCCCAATTTCATAAAAACATCTCAGTTAACTAAAACTATATAAATATATAATTTTATCTTTAGGAAATATTCCCAAAATATCGAACACAACTCCATTAATATAATTTTTAAAATAATTTTAATTTTGAAACTAATTTACTTGAATAAAACACCTTTTAAAAAATAAAAAATTAAATTCAACTATATGATTAATGTTTTTTATATAGTTTTTAAAATAGATATAGATAAGTTTAGAAAATAGATAAGCGGACAATGGAAATAAACAAGGGGTTAAGTCTCAATCTGAGACCTAAATCTATCTACTTGGAAATCACCTGATGCCAATAAATTTATTATAAAATAAAATAATCCAAAAACTAGATTGGGTATTATAGACAACTATACATAGACATTCTAGGCTATATAAAATCCTCTTACACAGTTCTTTATGAGAGAAAATAAGTCCAGGTCACCTGTGATCTCTTCCACCATTATACATGAAGGTTCTGGGTGCAACAAATGCGTGGTTGAGATAGTACCCAACTTTGATTTTTACCCTGATCAATGATTATTATTGGATCAATACGATGATGAATGCCAGTCTCCACGAAATATAATAAAATATTTAGATAAATAAGAAAGAGGCCTGAAACCTTAGAGAGGGTCTTGCACATCATGTTTATAAATAATTTAATTAATTTTATAAAGAAAAATAATACTGATGTCTTTGGTATTTTTCTTTGTTGATTATGTTGATCATCCGAATTAACCCTTACAGATTATCTCATTGTGCTTGTAAGGATCCAAACTAGAATACATTTAGCTGTGATCCACACATTCTCTAATGGCTTCCGATCGACATCGCTTGTTCTCTAGGTGCCAACGTGGTGAAGCGAGTGTCTTATGTCGGTCGTTCTTGATCACTTGTTCTTCATCCTTTAAGAACATCTCTCATTCTTGAGAGGGAAGAGAAGAGGATTCGAGAGAGAATTTTTTTGGCTCAAAAATTCTCAATTCACCAGGCATGTGGTGTGGTCTACTGCACAATAAGGGTACAAGCCTATTTATATACATGGAATTTTAGTTACAATATTTAATTGCATAGAAACAATTAAATACATTCATGAACTTTGATAAAATCTATGATTTTAATAATAATACCGCGTCATTATTTATAGTGCACCAACTTGCGCAAAACAGAATTATAAATAAAATTCTGCTTCACAAAATAATAGCAACGTTATTTTAATTTTTTCCAACTAGTTAAATAATTATTTACCATCTTGCAAATAATTATTTTACTAATGGACCAACCATGGTTTTCTCGAACTCCACTTCCATTTATTGAACACCCGAATAAATGAATAAATAATTTATCCACTTAAATAAATATTTTATTTACAAACGAGTAAATAAATATTTATTAAATGTTAAATAAAATTAATAAATGAATTTTATTTAATTTATGTGATCATTTTAACTTGAATAAAATTATTCCACTGTCTTGAGAATAATATTTATTTCATTAATTAAATACAAATAGTATTTAACCGAGACCACCAAAAACACTTAGTGTGTGACCCTATAGGATTGTTTCTCTTTGGCATTAGGCGAGCTTGCCTAAAGTTCAAGAGTAATGTCTATCAACGGGTCAAGGAACCCAATAGAAAGAACATATAGTCATAGCAACGACATCCACATACGAATGCTCACTGTGTAATATAATGCCTTTGTCGCAATATCTCATCAAGCAGGTTTCATGATTGTGCCATCAAATTTTATGCTTGATACATCGTTCTTTGACTAGTTAAAATAAACTCGTTGATACACCATGGCCATGGAATTTTGCGTGACAGTTCTATTTCAATCAAAGGGCCGAGATATCAACTTCCATAAATGGAAGGGACAAATCCTTCCTTGACTTATCCATTAATAACATGCCACTCATGATGTACCCAATGTACCCTACTTCCCACCAACTGTCTTCGTGATAGTTTTCATTAGTAAATCAAATTGCGTAATCTGTGACACATATTAATGACAATCTAAAAGTCTAAGGATCATTACACACGCTCGTAGATAGAAATATCCGATGACACCAAAATATACGGAATTCCTACTAGCGGGTTTGTTCTTGTAATCTCCTATCTTAGAGATTATTAAGTGTGAACTTCATGAGAGTAAGTCTTATATATTTATGAGTACTCGCACCTGACGGTCTGCATGCTATGTGTCCCATAATATCATGTCATCCAACCACAAAACTATATTTAAGAATATTGTTATAGCATTTCAAGGTTCTCATCATAGCTGGGAACTACCCTGACCTTATCAATGCAATAAATACTCTAGGAAATTATTACATCATAGTCATGAAGAAAAATGAACAATATGTAATAATACATTAAATATCCATGTAATCAAAGTAAAACTAGCTGGTTCTAGGACCTCAAATCTTACAAACACCCACTTGGACTAGAGAAAACTACTCATGACTTTCAGTCCGCTAGACCTCACATGATGATCATGTTTTTGCTAAGTCAAGGCTTTAGTCAAGGGGTCCTTCGCGTTGTCTTCTGTGGAAATACAGCTTATTGCAACCTCACCTCTCTGAGAAAAATCCCTCAAGAGATGATACTTCTAAAGTATGTGCTTTTTCTGATGATGTGACATTGTCTCTCTTGCGAGTTCCACCGCTGCAATATTATCACAGTACAATGTGATGGGATATTTACTACTAGGTATCACATCTAGCTCCGGGATGAATCTTCACATCCAAACAACTTCTTTAGCTACCTTAGAAGCTGTGATGTACTCAGACTCTACTATAGAATATATGACCACAATCTTCTTTGAGTTCTTCCAGCTCACTGTACCTCCATTCAAAGTGAATATGTAACCCGTTTGCGACTTCATGTCATCTTGATCAGTCTGGAAGCTAGAATCTGCATATCCTCTAATGACTAGTTTCTAATCTCCTCCATAAACCAGAAACATATCCTTATTATGCCTTATATACTTTAGGATAGTCTTGACTGCCATCCAATGGCAGTCACCTGGGTCAGCTTGATATCTGCCTACCACACTCAATGCCTAAGCGACATCCAGCCTAGTACATAAAATGTCATACATGACTAACCCAATCACTGATTCATATAGAGTCTTTTCCAATATCTTTCTTTCCTCATGTGTCTCAGGACACATTTTCTTGGAAAGATGAATGCCACGTGACGCTAGAAAAAATCCCCTCTTGGATAGTTCCATACCGAATCTCTTCAGTATCTTATCAATGTATGTACTTTGACTTAGGCCCAACAATATCTTAGATCTTTCACGATGGATCTTGATCCCAAGAATATACACTACCTCACCAAAGTCTTTCATGGAGAATCATTGATTCAACCATGACTTAACATAATGTAATACTAGTATCTCATTTCCAATAAGTAACATATCATCAAAATATACTATTAGGAAAACGATTGCACTCCCACTAAACCATTTTTAGACACAAGGCTCACATTCATTCTTGATAAAACCAAATTAATTTATGGATTTATCAAAATGAATGTTCCATGACCTGGATGATTTCTTTAATCCATAAATGGATTTCTGTAACTTGTATACCTTTTTGGCATCCTTTGGAGTCACAAACCCTTCAGGTTGTGTCATGTAGACATCTTACTAAAGGTTCCCATTAAGGAATGCTATTTTGAAATCCATTTGACAATTCTCATAGTCATGGTACCCACAATGGAAAGTAGAATTATGATGTATTTCAGCATTGCAACTGGTGAGAAGGTTTCATCATAGTCAATTCCTTGATGCTGTTTAAACCCTTTTGAAACCAGTCGTGCCTTATAGGTATAGAATTGTACTTCCATGTCCAGTTTCTTCTTGAATACCCATTTTCAACCAACAGGATTTACATCAACTAGAGAATCTACCAAAATCCAGACTTGATTTTGATACATGGAATCCATTTCAGAATTCATGACTTCTTTCCACTTGGAAACATTTGTGCCAGTTACTGCTTCCTTGTAGGTTAGAGGATCATTATTATCAACAAATAAGGAGTCACCATCCTCAGCAACTAGAAAACTGTACCATTATGGTTCTATAACCTCTGTTTTACTCCTACACAGTACTTGTGTCTTTGGAACATATTCTTCTTCCATGGGTCTTTGTGGAATCTGTTCCTGTACCAACTCTAGTGTACCTTGAGCCTCAACTTCATCGAAGTCTATCTCTCTCCCACTATCTCTTTTGGATATGTGCTCCCTCTCAAGTAATATGAAATGTATTTCCACTATTACCTTTTTTCTAAGGGGTTGTATAGGTAATATCCCCTTGTTTCCTTGTGTTATCCTATAAAGGTACACTTTGTGCCTCGGGGTGGGAGTTTGTTACTTGAAGAAGCCTTAAAAAATTATTCTCTACCCCACAAATGTAAATTAGATAACATGAATTTTCTTCCACTCCATAACTCGTATGAAATACCATTTATTAATTTATTTGCTACTTGGTTTGGTATGTGTGCCGTTTTTTGTAACGCATATCCCCAAAATGATAATGGAAGACTCGCATGACTCATCATTGATCTCACCAGGTCAAATAGGGTGCAGTTCATCCTTTCACTCACACCATTCCAATGGGGCATGTTTGGAGGAGTGAGTTGGGATAGGATCCTAAACTCCCGTAAGTAATCAATGAAGTCTTGATTAAGATATTCTCTACCTCGGTCTGAGTGGAGTTTCTTAATCTACTTACCAAGCTGGTTCTCAAATTCATTCTTGTATTCTTTGAACTTATCAAAAGAATCCGACTTATACCTCATTAAGTAGATATATCCATATCTACTAAAATAATCAATAAAAGTTATGAAGTATGAGTTCCCTCTCATCGCTTCAACTGAAAATGGTCCACTCACATCTGTATGAACCAATTTAAGAAGTTCTTTATCCCTTTCACCTTTCCCACTAAATGAAGATCTAGTCATTTTCCTTGTAAACATGCATGACATATGCCAAGTGGTTTTAGTTTGAAATTTTAGAGACCCAAAGCCTGACGTACATGGACATTACATTACTTTTTCGGAATACTTAATAAATAACAAAAACAAACTCACAAGGACTGTAAAAGTTTAATTTCTTTAGAAACTCGGAAAAATAATCTTCTAATCCTGGTGAAAGATCTTCAGCATCTCCCATAAATATCTCCCCCTATTGTTTTCTTACCTAAAAACTTTATTTATATCCTAGGGAAAAGAAAACAAAAAAAGGGTGAGCTCCAATACTCAGTAAGGGTAAACATAGAGAACATAAAACAATCCATAAATCTCTGAATGCAAAAACTTGAACATAAAATCTAAACATCAAAATCTTGAGCAAAGACATAAATATTGGAAGTATATAAGGCATATATCATAAAGTAACATCAATCATGAAAGAATAGCATGGGAATAAAACATGTAATTGTGGAAAAACATTAAGCACATGATATGATTTCCACAGTATCCAAGGCATTGTTGCCAAGACCATCTTAGTGGACAAAGTCCCTTTCTGAATCGAGTTCACTCCAAGTTCCAATCCTGTAACACTGAACTGGATTAACTTACCATTCCAGCCATGTCTATCCCATGAGATACAAATCTTTACCAAATGCATTGGAGGGAGATATAGGTCCCACCTATCTCATAATGAAATCATTCTTACGTGTGCCACAATATGAACATAAATCATTCATCATTACCCAAAGAATAAAATGGGTTTCATAAACATCATCCCATCATAACATAATAAATTTAGAAAAATGGATATCATTTCGTCATAAGAAAAGTGAAACCATATAAATAATAGAGACATTATACTTGAAACATACACATATGAAATAATTCCATCTTATATAGAAAATGGTTTTGATAAAACACTTGAAATGAAATCTTGAGGAAAATATCGTTTCTTCTTCAAAATAATTTTCTTTTCACAAAATTCCATGAAATTTTAAAAGAAAAGGAATTTATTGAAAATATTCATTAAATATTGTAGATGAATCATCATGAAAATAAGGAGTTATGAAACTGTAAAAATCCTTTCATGCCGTATAAGTTAAAAAAAACATTCTTCTCGTACTTTTTCTGGAAAAGTAAAAAAAGCACCTCGTAACGTAAACAAAATAAAGATTCCTTACATACCATGTAGTAAAAGTCAAAAATGGGTAAAAAAAGAATTTAAACATACATGAAACCATTTTTTAGAAAATAGGGACATTGGTGATAAATATAACCCCAGTAAATACTTACGAATAAACAATCTCAGATAAAAATGATATTGGAAAAGTTATCCCTTACCTTAGGTCCGATATGCTTCGTACATATCCGAACCTCTTGTATAATGATTTAAATAATGTCATTGACTTATTAAAAAATCATATTCATTGTTACGATATCATATATGGTTCACTTATGACTTTATATTACCCATTCTTTTGTAAATTCCATGTTAAAGCAGCGTTTTGGGTAAAATCATTTTATTTATCGTACGTGTTTGGACTTGTTGTTCATGATATTATTATTAGTTATATCATAATTTAATTACTTCCAGAATTTAATGATTTATTTATATATAATATATATTCCTTATATATATATAATAGATAGATAAATGAAATGAAATACACCATTCATGGAGACGGTAGGCCGTACGTACGCATGAACACTATTTTCCTTTCCATGTTGACTTGAATAAAAGTAAGTATATGACATATATATATATATACATAAATCCAGTAGCTTTATCATTTCATATATTTCATTATTATTCATTATATATACTTTATAATCATTCTTGAGTGGTTAACATGGAGAATGAATCTCATCGCGTCATGGAGACGGTAATCCGTACGTACGCACGAGCGATGATATTGTTACCATAATTATTGAATTGAATTGGAATGGATGATATAATATCTCAAAATCCGTATGATGTAATAATAACCATATATATTTATTCTTTACATGATTATACCCATCCAAGTAAGGTGGTGGTGGAAAAACAGATTATACCACGGCGTGGAGACGGTATTCCATACGTACGCACGCGCGGTGATTTCGTTTTCCGTAGGATGGATAAAAGGTGAAATGGGGTTGTTTAATATTTATAGTAAAAAATAAGTATATTATTGATACTTATGTTATTAATTTATAATGAAACAACTAAATAAGAAGAAGTTGAAGAAGAAAGAAATTTGAAAGAATCGATAGAAGAGATTACCTCTTCTTCGAGGCACCTCTTTTAAGCTTCCTCTTAAGGCACTAGAGTTGGTCTTTTGAGAAGAACAGAACCTCCAAAATGTTTCTAGGGAATTGGATAAGAGAAATGGGCAGGATTTGGCTGAGCTTGAAGGTTCAAAGTGTTGTGAAGAGGAGAGGGAGGAGGTTCCCTTTTATAAGAGAGGAGAGGGGAACCTTTGGAAACCTCAAAAATATTAATTTATAATAAATCAAACCCTACTTAAATGACTCATATTCGAATATTAGATGACATAGGTTTGTAATATAATCAACCAATAAAATTTATACATGTTGGAAATTTATTTTAAACCTTATCAACTTGATTTACCCTTATTTAATTTATTTAATCTTATTTGTGGTAATAATATTCTAAATTTTAAAATGTTATAAATAATTAATTATGTGTTGTGAATTATCCATAATGGGGTACTTTATGAAATTTTAGACCATATAAATTTCCATTTATAATTTTTAAATATTTATGTGATTTTTAAACAATTAAAAAATATGTTATTTTTATAAAATAACAATAGTGTTCATTTTAACACTATTCATTTATTTGAATTTAAATAAAATACACAGAGAGGATATATTTCAAACAAAATGTTTGATCGATTCCTAACATGTAATATTCATCTAGAAAATTTGTGGAGAACATTAATTAGTTCATATAATGTTTATTTTAATATTTATAAAACCATTTATTTGGTATTTCTCTTAATAAAACAATTACTACATTATTTTTGTATAATCATTTAATATATTTATTATTTGCATAAAAATTAAAAATAAAATCCTATGATGCATATAAATATAATATCTTTCATAATAATATTTTTACTTGAATTTATCATCTTAAAATCACAAAATTTAAATTGTTATATTTATTAAATTATGAAGGTGACATCTTTGACATAATTTAAAATAAAATAATATAAATGTCCTAATCAGTTTTATAAGACTCCAAATGGTCCAAATATCTACCCTTGGATGATTAGGGTATAGATATACTCGACCAATAAATTTTGGTCATGGTATTATTATTTTTATAAAAACTATATTATTGATTTTTTCACTAAATAAATAATTTTTACATCATTAATGTATAAGATTTTAAGGTAATAAAATATTTATTAAAATTTAAAAATAAATTACCATGATAAATAAAACAAATTTATATTTCAAATGAGTATTTATAATCTAAATTATATTCTGTATAACCTTATATTAGAAATAATCTAATTATTAAAGTTTGAGTGAGACATTTCACTTTCCTTTAAATAAACTAAATAAAAGGACTTAATAAAATAAAAGTGGGTTCCATTAGATTAAATTTATACCCAAGTATGATTTAGGGTAAAATATAATCATCCAATTATATTATGACAATTTTTAAGGTAATCTTATAATTTTATATTTACCCTTAATTGCCCGATTTACCTTTAACTATGGTAAATAAAATTTATCGTAGTTACTATTCATATTGACTAAAAATAAAAAGTATCTTATTAACATAATTTGTATATAATGATTCCAAAAATGGAATCCATTTATCCAAATTCAAATCAAATAAGTTTCAGAAATTAATTTAAAATTAATCCCATTGTTAAGAAAACGAGTTTTAAAAGTTAAAACATTGCAAAAGATTGAAATGATTTTACCTATGAATTCAATGTAAAATCAATGCTAATGACCTAAATTATATTAAATGGTAAAAATATATTATATTTATACTTTAAAACCATTCAATATTATAATTTAACCATATTAATTATTATAATGAAAAAATCTGTTTTTATTTAAAATATAGCGTGGTTTTATTATTCATTAAAATATAAATGTTATCTGAATAATATGAAACATTTTATCCAAAGTAAATTTTTATATCCTGATTCCAACTAAGAAGTTTATTTTTTCAAATTGAACTCATAAACATGTCAAAAACTAGATTTAATGTGGGTGCGCCATCAAAAGGCGACAAAACTGCATTTTTTGAAATATACTTATTTTACCCGAAAAATTTATTTTGTTCTCATACCATGTTCTATAAAATGTGTAAGAAGAATTATAATGTTATAAAATACAATATGTATTTAATAGTATTCATAACATCTAGTTCATAATATTATAATAATATATCATTGTTTAGTGAAACCCGGTATTACGTACTACACACGCTATCGAGGAAGGTCGTGATTGCGTGTAATGCAAGACAAGTCAGGGATGTGTGTAGTAGAATCTCCTTTTGGTGTTGCGTATAACATAATCAAAACTTATTTAATTTATACATTAAAAACAATCTATACTGAATGTTGCATAAAATAATTTCTACAAAACGAACTTGAAATTGTGTGTGACACGAGCCAAGAATAGTGTTGCGTATACTATAAGCTAATACAGTGCTGTGTATAGCACAAACTAATTTTGGTGTAGCGTAAAACACAAGACATAAATAATAATTCTCATAAAATCTCGGGTTGTTATATTCTACCCCCTTAAAATGAATTTCTCCCTTGAAATTTTTCGGGGTTATAAATTGTTTACTACTTGAAAGTTTCTTTCATAGAAACCCACATCGTAAAAAGGAATACTAAAACTTAATTTTAAAAAGTGAAGTATGAAACCTAATGGTTATCCAAATTAAATCATCACTAGGTTTCCACATAGGATAATATAGGTGAAAATATGGATATGGAAGAGAAATCTAACCATCAAGTTCTGATGGAGAGTGGTGGAGAACATGGCTATGAGAAAGCCAACAATCACAAAGCCATAAATTTGTGATGGTCTAAGGTACCATCTGATTCATCATATATAAGAGCAAAAGGACACCATTTTTGGTTTTCAATATACTTTCCCTAAAGTTGAAAATTTTGAATTAGAAGAAATACTTACTTGATTTTGGTACAGTCTCACTGTTGTTTGTGCCCTGAACAATTTCTACTTCATCTATTAAAGAAATGAGGTTGAATTTGTAATTCTTGAAGTGTTAGCAGATCATGTGATAGAATAATGGGTCATTCCATCTGTCTCAAACAAAAGGGTAGAAAAGGTTATTAAAAATACATAAGTCCATATATGGTGATATAAATTGTATATGATTCAAAAAATGGACTTATACTTCATCAATCACACCGCTTAATAAAATAAAACTCATTTTTACTAACCAGGGACTTTCTGTAGGCCAGTGGTAGGAGATAAAGGCCTATCTCACTTCGTTTGTGGGTTCGATTCCCACAGCCTTGTCCGACGTGACGAGTTTTTTCCCATCCTGCAGGTTGTCATTTTTCTAAAACTACACTATTCTAACATTACAAAAATTATATCGAAAAAAAGTTCTAGAATTAAACAATACTGTATTAGGTCTAAATTAATTCATTCCAATCTTTAGGCTTATACAAAGCACTTCGATCCAAGCTCATAGTATAAAGAAAATGATTACTGGAAAGGTTAGATAATAATCAAGTGAATACCATCATTTATCCCCCATATATCATAAGATATATCTTGTTGATCACATTCCAAACATGTGAATACCCTAATCATGTATTTTATTGAAACATAAATTATCATAGAACCATAGTGAAAACATGAATGATGTCAAAAGGTAACTCTTTCCACATACGAAAATCCCAAAAATTCTATATACTCAAACCATGATATCACTTTGTTCTTATATCAGTCATGATCTCATTAATACTATCAAACATTTCATTATCTCCTTATACCTTCTTTATGCGCATATTAGGTGATTTCCAAAAATATCAGAATAAACTTTCATGGTTACCGGTACCATTCAATATATACTTTCAAAAAAACAAGGAAAAACAATATTGTAACAATCCTTAGATGTCTCTTTATTCCATAATACTATGAGATTACTTATACAACATTACTCTTAATAAACATGTAATCATACCACTACCTTCTTAAACCATTAACCAATATTGAACAATTCTTTCATCTCACATATCATTTGTAGTCTCTTCATCATCATTAACATAAATACTACCCATACGACCATACTGATTCTCTTCATAAGACTTTCCCTTAGGGAATTGGTTTGCATAATGCCCATACATTCCACATTTAAAACATTTAACTGTTGTTGATGTCTTAGTAATACCATTATCCTTTTCCATGGTGTTAACTGAACCTTTTACTTTACAATTAATGGATTTGTGTCCTCACTTTCCATACCCAAAGCATATTCCAGTTCCTTCGAAACATTCTCCCTGAGGCCTCTTCCCACATGATATACATGAGGGAAATTGAACTTTATTTCCTCTATGATCATCATGAAACTCCATCTTTCTCTTATTAGATGAGTCGGGAAACTTACCAAAGTTGAGATTATTGATCATATTATGAGATTTATGATTAGGCATAATAATGATATGTGTACCTCTAGATCCAATTTCATTTGGTTGCTCATGAATAATATCATTCCATTGTCCATCATATCCTCCATTATCGTGAATCTTCCTATTTCCAACCATTTTCTAAAACCCAAAAAAATAGTGCGAGAGGAAAAAATCATAACCAAGGGGGAGTAACTTCAATATCTAACATCTTAGGTTTAATTTTAATATTGTTACCGTAATTCTAGGACTATAACCTATACTTATAATTAACCTTAGATACATCCCTAGATAAACATTGAAAATATCTCTAGGGATTTCACAAAAGTTTTCATATCTTAGTTTCCAAAGGTTGACTAAACCTTTCCTCTGATAGCAACTGTAGATACCCAAATCCTGACGTACATGGACATTACATTACTTTTTTGAAATACTTAATACATAACAAAAATAAACACACAAGGACCGTAACAGTTTAGTGTCTTTGGAAACTCAGAAAAATAATCTTCTATTCATGGTGAAATATCTTCAACATCTCCCATAAAGATATTCCCCTTTTTTTTCTTACCTAGAACCATTCTTTATATCCTGGGGAAAAGAAAACATAAAAAGGGTGAGCTCAAATGCTCAGTAAGGGTAAACATAGAGAACCTAAAACAATCCATAAACATTTGAATGCAAAAACTTGAACATAAAATCTAAACATCAAAATCTTGAGCAAAGACATAAATCTTGGAAGTACGTAAGGAATATATCATAAAGGAACATCAATCATGATAAAATAGCATGGGAATAAAACATGTAATTGTGTAAAAACATTAAGCACTTGATATGATTTCCATAGTAGCCAAGGCATTATTTCCAAGACCATCTTAGTGGACAACGTCCCTTTCTGAATTGAGTTCACTCCTCGTTCCAATCCTGTAACACGGAACCGAATTAACTTACCATTCCAGCCATGTCTATCTCATGAGATATAAATCTTTACCCAATTCATTGGAGGGAGATATAGGTCCCAACCATCTCATAATGAAACCATTCTTACGTGTTCCACAACATGAACATAAATCATTCATTATTACCCAAAGAATAAAATGGGTTTCATAAACATCATCCCATCATAACATAATGCATATAAAAAAATGTATATCATTTCATTATAAGAAAATTGAAACCATGTAAATCGTAGAGACATTATACTTGAAACATACACATATGAAATAATGCCATCTTTTATGGAAAATGGTTTTGATAAAACACTTGAAATGAATTATTGAGGAAAATATCCTTTCTTCTTCAAAATAATTTTCTTTTCACAAAATGCCATGAAATTTTAAAAGAAAAAGATTTTGTTGAAAATATTAACTAAATATTGTAGAGTAAGCTTCATGAAAATAAAGCATTATGAAACAGTAAAAATCCATTCATGCCGTATAAGTTAAAAAAAATATTCTTCTCATACTTTTGCAGGAAAAGTCAAAAAAGCACCTCGTAACGTAAACAAAAGAAAGATTCCTTACATACCATGTAGTAAAAGTAAAAAATGGGTAAAAAGGAGTTTAAACATACATGAAACCATTTTTTATAAAATAGGGACATGGATGATAAATATAACCCCAGTAAATACTTACGAATAAACAATCTCGAATAAAAATGAGATTGGAAAAGTTATCCCTTACCCTAAGTCCGATATGATTCGTACGTATCCGAACCTCCTGTATAATGATTTAAATAATGTCATTGAATTATTAAAGAATCATATTAATTGTTATGATATCATATATGGTTCAATTATGACTTTATATTACCCGTTCTTTTGTAAATTCCATGTTAAAGCAGTGTTTTGGGTAAAATCATTTTATTTATCGTATGTGTTTGGACTTGTTGTTCTTGATATTATTATTACTTATATAATAATTTAATTACTTAAATAATGTAAATATTTATTTAAATATCATATATATTCCATATATATATATAATAGATAGATAAATGAAATGAAATACCCCGTTCATGGAGACGGTAGATCGTACGTACGCATGAACACTGTTTTCCTTTCCTTGTTGACTTGAATGGAAGTAAGTAGATGAAATATATATATAAATAAATCCATTATCTTTATCATGTCATATATTTCATTATTATTCATTATATATACTTTATAATCATTCTTGAGTGGTTAACATGGAGAATGAATCTCATCGCGTCGTGGAGACGGTAATCCGTACATACGCACGAGCGATGATATTGTTCCCATAATTATTGAATTGAATTGGAGTGGATGATATAATATCTCAGAATCACTATGATGTTATAATAACCATATATAGTTATTCTTTACACGATTATACCCATCCAAGTAAGGTGGTGGTGGAAAAATAGATTACACCACAGTGTGGAGACAATATTCCGTATGTACGCACGCACATCGATTTCATTTTTCTTAGGATGGATAGAAGGTGAAATGGGTTTGTTTCATATTTATAAAAAAATATCAGTATATTATTGATACTTATGTTATTAATTTATAATAAAAAAACTAAAGAATAAGAAGTTTAAGAAGAAAGAAACTTGAAAGAATCGGTAGAAGAGATTACCTCTTCTTCGACACACCTATTTTAAGCTTCCTCTTAAGGCACTAGAGTTGGTATTTTGAGAAGACCAGAAACTCCATAATGTTTCTAGGGAAGTGTATAAGATAAATGGGTAGGGTTTTCTGAGCTTGAAGGCTCAAAGTGTTGTTAAGAGGAGAGGTAGGAGGTGCCCTTTTATAAGGGAGGAGAGGGGCACCTTTGGAAACCTCAAAAATATTAATTTATAATAAATCAAACCCCAGATAAATGACTCATATTATAATATTAAATGATATACGGTTGTAATATCATCAACTAATAAAATTTATACATGTTGGAAATTTATTTTAAACCTTATCAACTTGATTTACCCTTATTTAATTTATTTAATCTTATTTGTGGTAATAATATTCTAAACTTTAAATTGTTATAAATAATTACTCATGTGTTGTTAATTATCCATAATTATGTACTTTATGAAATTCTAGACCATATAAAGTTCCATTTATAATTTTTAAATGTTTATGTTATTTTTAAACAATTTAATAATATGTTATTTTTATAAAATAACAATAGTGTTCATTTTGACACTATTAATTTATTTGAATTTAAATAAAATCCAAACAGAGGATATATTCGAAACAAAATGTTTAATAGATTCCTAACATGTCATATTCATCTATAAATTTTTTGGAGAACATTAATTAGTTCATATAATTTTTATTTTAATATTTATAAAACCATTTATTTGGTATTTATTTTAATAAAAATATTACTACATCATTTTTGTATAATCATTTAATATATTTATTATTTGCATAAAAATTAAAAAAAACATCTTATGATGAAGATAAATATAATAACTTTCATAATAATACTTTTACTTTAATTTATCATCTTAAAATCACAACATTTAAATTGTTATATTTTTTAAATTATGAAGGTGGCATCTTTGACATCATTTAAAATAAAATAATATAAATGTCCTAATCGGTTTTATAAGACTCCAAATGGTCCGAAATTATACCCTTGAATGATTAGGGTATATATATACTCTAATAATAAAGATTGGTAAAGTTTATGGTCCTTTTTATAGGTATTATTATTTTAATAAAAACTATATTATTGATTTTTCACTAAATAAATAATTTCTACATCATTAATGTATAAGATTTTAAGATAATAAAATATTTATTAAAAATTAAAAATAATTTACCATGATAAAGAAAAAAAATTTATATTTCAAAAGAGTATTTATAATCTAAATTATATTCTGTATAACCTTATATTAAAAATAATCTAATTATTAAAGTTTGAGTGAGACATTTCACCTTCCTTTAAATAAACTAAATAAAAGGTCTTAATTAAATAAAAGTGGGTTTCATTAGATTCCATTTAGACCCAATTATGATTTAAGGTAAAATATAATCATCCAATTATATTAGGACAAGTGTTAGGGTAATTTTATAATATTATATTTACCCTTAATTGCTCGATTTACCTTTAACTATGGTAAATAAAATTTACCATAGTTACTATTCATAATAACTAAAAATAAAAAGTATCTAATTAACATAATTTGGACCTACTGATTCCAAAAATGGGATCCATTTTTCCAAATTCAAATCAAAGAAGTTGTAGAAATTAATTTAAAATTAATCCCATTGTTAAGAAAATGAGTTTTAAAAGTTAAAACATTGCAAAAGATTAAAATGGTTTTACCTATGAATTCAATGTAAAATCAATGCTAATGACATAAATTATATTAAATGGTAAAAATATATTCTATTTATACTTTAAAACCATTAAATATTATAATTTAACCATATTAATTATTACAATGACAAAAATTGTTTTTAATTAAAATATAGCGTGTTTTTACTATTCATTAAAATATAAAAGTTATCAGAATAATATGAAAATTTTCATCCAAAGTAAATTTTTTTATCCTGATTCCAAAGAATAATTTTATTTGTCAAATTAAACTCATAAACATGTCAAAAACTAGATTTAAAGTGGGTGCGCCATCAAAAGGTGGCAAAACTGCATTTTTTGAAAAATACTTATTTTACCCAAAACATTTATTTTGTTCTCATACCATGTTCTATAAAATGTGTAAGATGAATTATAATGTTATAAAATTCAAAATTTAGTTAATACTATTCATAACAGCTAGTTCATTATATTATAATAATATATCACTGTTTAGTGAAACCCGGTATTGCATACTACACACGCTATCGAGGAAGGTCGCGATTGCGTGTAATGCAAGCCAAGTCAGGGATGCATGTAGTGAAAGCTCCCTTTGGTGTTGCGTATAACATAATCAAAACTTATTTCATTTATAAATTAAACAAAATCTATAATTAATGTTGCGTAAAATAATTTCTACAAAACGAACTTGAAATTGTGTGTAACACGAGCCAAGAATAGTGTTGCGTATACTACAAGCTAATACAGTGTTGCATATAGCACAAGATAATTTTTGGTGTAGCATAAAACAAAAGACATCAATAATAATTATCATAAAATCTCGGGTTGTTACAGAAATAATCTAAATATCCATCTTGATGTAACTTTGTCAAGCGTTTCACGTTTACATGACCTAGATGGTGATGCCAAAGTTGGGTGTGGTATGAGTCATGTGAAGTATCTTTGTTATCGATTGCCATTACTTGGTTTGTGTAATAAAACATGTAAAGTATGTTATATAAATGTGCCCTACCATAACAAATACTATCTTTGTAAAAGAAGTAAAATTCATTTCCAATCTTGAAAAAAAAAACATCTGTATGTAATCTGGATATAGAAATAATGTTTTTAGTAACAGAAGGAACAAAATAACAACCCTTTAACACTAATATCATCCTAATTGGCAATGTGAGGTGGTAGTCCCCGATAGCTACGACAACAAGTCTGGCTCCGTTGGCTGCTTGTAGATATACCTCCCCTAGATAAATCTTCATAAATCTACTTGGTTCCTGTATTTGGATACATATGTGAGCACCAAAAGCTGTATCTAATACCCAATTTTTAAAAACAGATACATTTCATTCAATAAAAAAAGCACCTGAAGCTTCCCCTTGCTTCATAGGCTGGGTGCAGTTCTTCTTCCAATGGCCCTTTTTTCCACATGTGAAACAAAAAGCCTCCTGTTATATTGCCTCCCCTTTGATCTTCCTTTCATTGGATGGCCGTGAAGAATCTTTGGGATTAAATCTCTTCACCTTCCCTTTCCTCTTATTCACCATAAGGATAGAAGGATTTTCACGCTTTATATCTTTGTAAACTTGGAGAATGAGGATAAGAATATTAGATAGAGACTTCTCAATGTTTTTCATATTGAAATTGACAACAAAGTTAGAGAAGCTCTAAGGGAGTGATGCGAGAATGAGATCAGTGCCCAGTTCTTCAGGGGAGTTTAAAACCTAGAACCTCCAGGCGCTCAATGTAGCCAATGATATTTATTACATGAGGCCCAACTGGGGAAACTTCTCCAAGATAACTCTGAAAGAGTACTTTAGAGATCTCAAGCCTTTCCTGTCATGCTCTCTCCTGGTAAAGACCACAGAGGTGCTCGAACATGCTATAAGCATCCATGTTTTTATGAGACTTCATGAGCTCAATAGACATTTATGATAGCATCAAACATTGAATGTCGACCGCGTCATTCATATGTTTCTCATATACCAAGAAATCCTCATCACTCGCCTCTTTGGAAGGTGGATCAGGTATTGCTGACTCCAGCACGTAAGACTTCTTTTCATGGCATAGGATAACCCGAAGGCGTCTAAACCATTATGGGAAGTTACTACCGATGAGGATGTTGTCTTTATCCATAATTGATCGTAGGGATAGTGTGGTTGAAGAGTTTGTCATTTTTTATTCTATAATTAAAAGAGAAGATCATTAATACTTTCTTGATTACATTTTATAAGAAATAATAAATTTTATTTAGTCTCCTAATATTTTATCAAGTCCCAAATATCCCTCACCATTGAACTAGGAATGTACAGTTTCCATGACATTCTAGTGGAAAGGATCCATATCCCCCTTCGCATAACCCCAAAAAGGGTTGGTCAAGCTATTTGAAGTTATTTAGGTAGGCAGGTCTTTGCTAACTACAGGCCTGCAACTCCTTGATATGTTGAGTGGACTCTCCAATCCTGAAATCCTGACTTTGGATTTCCTTAAATCTTGCCTCCAATATTAAACCATGGCTAGTAAGGGCCACTCCTTTCGATGTAATATGGTTAAGTCAACCTGAAACATTTCATAAGGGATTCCTGTATAAAAGTAAGTTTCCCAACAAGGGTTAGTCAAAAACATAGTTTTATTGAGTTTTCCCCTTAATCAAGTAACAGAAAGATTGTTCCGACTAAATATTTTATTTGAGGGATATTTTATCTCTTATGCGGGAATTTATTATTATCATTATCACACGCTTGTTAATATTAAGTGGAACTTACTTAAGTGATTAACAATGTCTTGATAATATTTACGCATAAGTCTATTTTATTTTAGTTACATCTTTCATGCTTGTTTAATTCATTAATTATGTGATCGTGAAAGAACATCCATAATGATAAACCATGCAATTGATATAAATAAAGTAAATGGAATGATCATGAGATTTTATAATGGTTATTTTATCTAGCGATTGATAAACTAACCCTGACCTAGGGGAGAAACACCTTGAACCTTTTGGGTTAATGTTTACACCTTCCACCTATGAACCTCTGTATCTCCTGGGATTGGTTTTGTCTTGGATCCAGCTTGAACCGCCTCCAATTTCTTGGGAGTTCCATCCATTACATATGCCTTTTTTAACTCACATGTAGTTGAGGTGTAAAAGGGGGTTTTACATAAAAGAAACCTTGGGCACGCAGGCCCAACATATTAATGAGGAGAAGACTCGCAGCCCAACAAGTTTAATTTAAATAAATAAATAAATTAAAAGAAACTATCCACATACAAAGGTCTTGGTCTAGATCATTATCATCCATACATGAAATTATGTTTACTCATAAATAAACTAGCATTCAATTATTTAATCGTTCTTGTTTAAGATAAATCATTCTAGAATCAATTAATTATCATTTTTAATTAATCAATCCTTTTATCTTAAATCCTTTTATGAATTTCCTTGAGATTATCATCCATCATAATTTTAAACAAATAAATTCATTTAAAATTCTCTTTGTACATAACTTATACCTTGGAGGAAACCTAGTGAATTACTATTCCTAACTACCTAATGAGTAGAAACGAACATTACACAGATGTTAAATTTAACACATATATATAAAACACCTATCACGTGTTGTGCCTAAGATTTACGCCTACATGATGGTACACATCTCAAGGGTTTTTATAATATAATAATAAATTTTAATAAATTTGTGTAATTTTAATGAGTACACAATAGTTCCAAATACATGACGTGTACTATTTTTCACTGTCTATCTGAAGTACACACCCCGGGAAACGGTGTGTGAGTGTACTTCAGAAATCTTCGGAGTACACGGCGTGTCCAGTGGGCCTCACGCAGTATAGTTCCTCGTTACACGGTCTCCAGCTGGGCAAGCTATGTACAGATTACACAGTTCAACCCTAACCCGAAGGTACTACATTCCTTGTTCATTGGGCCACACGATGTGTAATCAGGAAACTGTGTGCCACCTATTACTAGTCAAAACACAGAGTCATTTAAGACTTAGAAAGACTCCAACACATGGATTGGTTTGGATGACTGGTCCGATGCATTGAATATTTACTACATGTCATGTACTGCCGAATAAACTCCGTGTGTTCTGGTGTTGTACAACCAGGAATCTTTGGTACCTCCGGATGAGATCCTCTAATTTATTTTAGTCAAAATTAAAAGAAAATATCATTTCTATAAGGTGAACGAGAAACAAAATAGGAGGAATATATATCGAGATTCCGATTGTCAGAACGATTAACTTGAATTGAAACAACTAAATTATTAATTACGCAATTCATCGAAAAAATATTTAAATAATTATAAAATATGATGTAACCCCTCTGATACCACTTTAAGGTTCCGGGTGCAGCAAAAGCATGGTTGGTATGGTACCCAACTTTGAGTTTTACCAAGATCAATGATTATTCTGGGGTAAATACGATGATGAACACCAGTCTCCACGAAATATAGTCAAAGATTTAGATAAAGAATAAAGAGGCATGAAACCTTAGAGAGGATATTGCACATCATGTTCATAATTAATTTAATTAATTTCATAAAGAAAAATAATACCCGTGTCTTTGGTATTTTTATTCGTTGATGATGTTGATAGTCCGGATTGACCCTTCAGATTATCTCCTTGTGCTTGTAAGGATCCAAACTAGAATCCCGCTAGTGGTGATCCACACGTGCTCTAATGGCTTCCTATAGGCACCACTCGTTCTCCGGGTGCTAGCACGGCGAAGCAAGTGTCTTGTGTCAGTTGTTCTTGATTGCTTGTTCTTCAGACCTGAAGAACGTCTCCCATTCTTGAGAGGGAAGAGAAGAGGATTTGAGAGAGAAACTTTTGGCTCAATAATTCTCAATTCACCTAGCGTGTGGTGTGTTCTATTGCAAAATAAGGGTACAAGCCTATTTATATACATGGAATTTAAGTTAAAAAATTTAATTTCATTGAAACAATTAAATAAATTCATGAACTTAGAGAAAACCGATGCATTTAATAATAATACCGCGTCATTATTTATAGTGCGCCAACTTGCAAATAAAGGAATTATAAATAAAATTCTGCATCACAAAATAATAACAGTGTTATTTTAATTTGTGCCAACTAGATAAATAATTATTTATCATCCTTAAAATAATTTTTTTACTATCGGAATGACCTTGGTCCGCTCAAACTCCACTTCCATTTATTGAAGACCAGAATAAATGAAAAAATAATTTATCCTCTAAAATAAATATTTTATTTACAAACTAGTAAATAAATATTTATTAAATGTTCAATAAAATAAATAAAAAAATTTTATTTAATTTATGTGATCATTTTTTCTTGAATAAAATTATTCCATGGTCTTGAGAATAATATTTATTTCATTAATTAAATTCAAATAGAATTTAACCGAGAACACCAAAAACACTTAGTGTGTAACACTCTAGGATTCTTTCTGGTTGACATTAGGCAGACTTGCCTAATGTCCAAGAGTACTGTCTAGAAACAGCTCAAGTCACCCAAGAGAAAGAACATAAAGTCATAATAAAGACATCCACATATGAATGATCACTATTTAATATAATCCCTTTGTCACAATATCTCATAAAAAAGGTTTCATGATTGCGCCATAAAATTTTATGCTTGATACATCGTTCTTTGAATACCTGAAATAAACTCATCGTTACACCATGGCCAGGGAATTTCGCACGATAGTTCTATTTCAATCAAAGGGATGAGATATCAACTTCCATAAATGGATGGGGAAAATCCTTCCTTGACTTATCCATTAATAACATGCCACTCGTGATGCACCCAACGTACCCTACTTCCCGCCAACTGTCTGTGTGATAGTTTTCGTTAGTAAATCAAAGTGCATAAGTCATGACATGTATTAATGACAATCTTAAAGTCTAAGGATCATTACACATGCTCATAGAGAGAAATATCTGATGACACAAAAACATGCGTAATTCCTACCAGCGAGTATGTTATCATAATCTCATATCTTAGAAATTACCAAGTGAGAACATCATGAGAGGAAGTCTCATCTACTTACGAGTACTCGCACCTGATAGTCTTCATGCTATGTGTCCTATCATAGCATGTCATCCAGCCGCAGAAATATATTTAAGAATATTGTTAAATAATTTCAAGTTTCTCATCATAGTGGGGGAACTTCCATGACCTTATCAATGAAACAAATACTCTAGGACATTATTACATCATAGTCATACAGAACAATGAACAATATGTAATAATAATTTATATATCCATGTAATCAAAGTAAAACCAGTTGGTTCTAGGACACCAACACTTACAATACATGGTATTAAAAATATAAATATTTGGAAGAGAGTATCTAGTTATCTCCAGTTTAGTACAAGAATATTTGTTTTACAAATAAACAAGGTAAAACAAAACATAGATTGGGAGTTAAGCTAAAAATGAAAGAGTAAAGAATAAAAAGTATGAATATTAGATGTATCTTAGTATGATCAAATTCAGTTATTTATGAGTCCATGAATATTTCTTTTAAATTGATCAATTGGATTTGTATAGAAAATTTAGAAAAACATATTTTCATTGGATTCATGGAAATCATTTATTCTTAGTAAGTCGATTGGTCAGTGTTTTTCCACACACATGTGTTTCCAATGCTGATGCACACCGAACCACCAGATCCAGACCCTGACCCACAATTGAACGCAGCAGGCGCTCTAACAATGGAGGCCCATGGAATGATGAGGACTCCTTTACTGGGGCCAATTACCCATCGAACGCAGAAAAGGATGCAACGAGGAGAAAGTGATGGTCCTATGGAAGACCCTAAACCCGGGGTTATGAAAAGACATAATGAAACCGGCCACCCAGGGAAGAATCCCACCAAAAGGTGGAAAACAACATGTGGAGAAACCAGTCAGGGTGAACCAAAGGTGGCGGTGGGTGAGACCCTGCCCCACCTAGAGAAATGATTGATTTATGCTGGAACTGTCGTGGGATTTGCAACCCACGAACAGTTCACATGCATCAGCGCAATTGCGCTCAAAGTCTCCCTGATATGGTTTTCCTATCCGAAACCATACTGGAAAACAAGGACACCAATGGTATTGCTCTAAAGTGCGGCTTCCAAGGCTAATTTCCGGTGCCCAGACAAGGCCATTCTGGGGAATTCTGTCTCCTTTGGAAGGACCATATTGACATCAAAATTTTTTCTTTCTCCTCGCACCATGTGGTAGCGACTATTCAAATAGACTCTCACCCACCCTAGACCTTTGTGGGATTCTATGGCTGGCCATCCCATAATGATAAGGTGAAGTCATGTGATCTTCTGTGTAAGTTACGACATAACTTACCGAGCCCTATCATATTCAGATGAGATTTCAATGAGATTATGTTCTATAAGGAAAAGAGGGGTGGAATAATTCGACCGTCAGCTTCGATTTCAAAATTCAAGGATGTGGTCTCTAGGGAGGATCTGGTTGATCTGGGGTACATAGGTAATCCTTTTTCTTGGTTCCATGACAATACTGAAGTAACCCACATCACTGAGCATCTTGATAGATTTCTAGGCTCTACTGATTGGATTAATCTATTCCGCATGTCTCATATCGACCACATGGCCCTTAACTACTCGGACCACTGTCCAATTACCATTGATTGCACGCAAGGTGAGCGAAATCGACAACTTAGTAGACCTTTAAAATTTTAGAGCTTCTCATCAAAAGATCAGGAATGCGAAGAGGTGATCAGATCAAGCTGGAAAAGCACTCAAGTGGATGTTTGCCTCAATGTCCAACATGTTGCATCTGATCTGAGGTCTTCGAGCAATAAGAAATTCCACCACCCTGACCGGCACTGTGGTGTACTTGAAAAGAGACTGAACAACCTCCTCAAAAAACCCACATCTAATTGCACTATCTATAAGATTGGATACACGAAAAGAGATCTAGACACATCCCTGCCTGTCAAGGAAAGTTTATGGGCCATGCAGGCGCAAGATAACCACATCAAAGAGGGGTATGCTAATACCCGATTTTTTCACCAAAAATCTTCATCTAGGCTTAGGAAAAATCTATTACTTGCATCTTAAAACCCGATGGAATCAAGGTTTCTGACACCAATGGTATTCACGAGGCCTTGACATACTATTTCCATAACATCTTCACTGCAGGAACCCCTTTCATGTCTGCCGAGGTGGAAGATTGTATCAGACCTGTGATCACCAATGAGATCAATAGAAAAATCACCAAAGATGTGAAAGATGGCAAGATATGTCTGGATCTAAAACATCTTCATCCCACTAAGGCCTCGAGACCGGATGGGTTCCATTCCCTTTTCTTTAAACAATAATGGCACATTATCGGTCCCGACATCTGCAACATGATGAAAAATATCTGGGATGAGACTACTAACATTGCTTTCATCAATGAAACTATCTTTGTCCTAATCCCCAAAATCAAGAAACCTCTGGAGATCCCTGATTTTAGACCTATCAGCCTTTGCAATGTCTCTTAAAAGATCTTCTCAAAGATCCTTGTCAATCGGCTGCGAACTTGGCTACCTGATATTATCTTTGAGAATCAGAGCACCTTCGTGGCCAAGAGACTGATCACTAATAATGTGATTGTGGCCCATAAAGTGTTCCATTCCATGAAATTATTCTCCACTGTGAAAAGAGGAACCATGGCCTAAAAACTGGATATGAACAAGGCCTATGATAGAGTGGAATGACACTTCATTCATGTAGTCATGCTAAAAACGGGTTTGTGCGCTAAATGGACAGATATGGTCATGGAATGAATCTTGACCATATACTTAAAAATCAAGGTCAATGGGGAGCTCACCAGAGTTTTCGTCCCATATCAAGGCCTTTGTTAGGGAGACCCCCTCTGCCCTTTCCTCTTCATACTGGTGGCTGATGTTTTTTCTAATTTTATTTCCAGGGCTGAAGCCTCTAAATCTATTCATGGGGCAAAGGTATGATATGTTATCCCACCAAGGTCACATCTTTTATTTGCCGACGACTGTCTCCTGTTTTCCAGAGCAGTAATTAATGAATGCTGAGTGATCATCCAAGCGATCCAATAGTATGAGAGGGCATCTGGCCAATCTATCAATCATGGAAAATCTGAAATTTCTTTCAGTGATGGGGTGACTCTATCTAACAGGGATGATCTATGTGCATCAGCTGGTATCCATATGGTTGTGAAACATCAGAAGTACCTTGGGCTTCCCACGATTATTGGATGATCCAAAAAATAAATCTTCGCATCTCTTGTGGATAGTATCGAGAAGAAAATTCTAGGATAGTCCCCTAAAGGAATCTCTAAAGCGGGCGAAGGTACCCTCATCAAAGCTGTCATCCAGTCCATCCCCAACTACTTTATGTCCTTGTTTAAGCTCTCGACTTTCATCGTCGACCAGATCCACCCACACATTGTCAATTTCTGGTGGGGGAAGAATGATGGAAGGAATTGACCCCACTGGATGGCCTGGGAGAAACTATGCAAATACAAATCAGAGGGAGGGATGGGTTTATAGAATTTTTATCTCTTTAATGATGCACTGTTAGCCAAGAAAGTATGGAGCCGTCTTAAACGTCTATCATCTCTTTGTGCACGGGTTATCTGGGCTAAGTAATTTACCCACACAGACTTTCATTCTTCCTCTCTTGGTCCCCATCCTAGCTTCCTTTGGAGTAGCATCTGGGGGGATAAAAATCTCCTGGAAATAGGACTAGGCTGGAGGATTGAGTCTGGCTCATCAGTCAATATCTAGACTGATCCTTGGCTTATCGATAAGGATGGTACACGAGCTACATCCCTAGTCCAACCAGGTCTTGAAAACTCCACTATCAGCTGCCTCCTTTCCGACCAGGGACATGGGTGGTGTCTGGAAAAAATCCTAGATTGGTTTAATGAAAGGGATAAAACAATTATCCTTATCATTCCATGGGTCCCTGATGCAGGCCCCGACCAGCTTTTCTGGATTAATGATATCTCAGGCGAATACACAGTGAGGTTTGATTATAGACTGGCTCTTGGTGGCCACTCAGTCAGCCGAGATGAGGGACCATAGAATTTGATATGGAAGCTCAATGTTCCCCCTAAAGTACACCAATTTTGGTGGCAGATCTGCATGGGTACTCTCCCAACCATGATCCTCCTCGCTTACCACCATATGGACAGTACTAACTTTTTCCCCTTCTGTCCGAACATTCAAGAAACTCCTTTGCACGCCATCATTCACTGCCCGGGAGCTAAGAAAATTTGGACTAAATGGGGCTCGACTTCGGTTGCTTTAATGACATAGGCCTCTGACCTTCCCGATCTTCTGATGCGTTGGTTCTCCTCTCTTTCCTTGGCTTCTTCAGGTTTAATTTTCACTCTGGCATGGATTATTTGGGTCTGGCGCAATGATGCTATTTTTCATCAAGATCACAAACCCCCCGAATTCTGGATTGAACGAGCCACCTCTTGGATTGAGGGCTAGAAAGACCACACTGGACATTTTATGCCAGGTTTTACCCTCCCCTTCCCCACTTATTGGAATCCCCCAAAGGAAGGGACTCTTAAGATTAACATGGACGCGTCACTCCCAAAGGTTGGGCTTGTTTCTCTCGGCCTCCTGGCCTGAAATCATCTGGGGAAAATCTTTACTGCAAAGTACGAACCACATCAGGATTTTTGGGAACCTGCAGTTGCTGAAGCCATGGCCATCCTTGCCAATATGTTGCTCGCCTTGGAATGTGGATGGAGTGATATCATTGTTGAGTCCTACTGCCTTACCGTTATCTATTCTATTAACCACAACGATGGTGGGATATAGTCATTTGGCATCATCATCAGGAGAAATCTCTCACTTTTCCAATGCTTCTGTTTATGCACCTTCTCCTTTACCAAAAGGGAAGGGAACAATGCGGCCCATCAGCTAGCAGCCTCAGGCCCATTCAACTACAACCAGCTCTGGCGAGACAATTTCCCTTTATGGCTTTGCACATGTACTTTTGCTGATTTTAGTCATTAATGTTTCCCATTTTAATAAAAAAAAGTATATCTGTTTCTTAATGTACATGTATTTATTTCTACAAACACACCTTTATACATGAGGGGATATTTTAAATTTATAGCATTATATATGGTATAATTATCCATTGCAGAATAATATTAAGATAATCTAAATCCTTGTACTGAGAGACATATTTGGTAAGATTGACTTTTTTTAATTACTATATAGATTTATTTAAGAAAAATCATTCTTAAAACCATATTCCACTTACTTTCATTTAATGACTTAATCTATGCATTAGAGAAATTATGTTTGAACTTAATTCTAAATAGTTTTGGTAGTAGAAGAAACTAACAGTAATAAGTACTTGGCGGTGGGATCACTTGATGGTAAATGCACCCAGGGGTATCATCTATTCATGGAATAAGCACACTAGAAGTAGATGAAATATTGGCAGTGGTAGTGGTTGGTATTATATTCTTTTATGGTAGCATCTAGAAGTTATAGAATTTAACTAATTGTATAATCTCATACTAATGGTCGATTCAAGACTTATCCAATTTTAATATTCGGTATAAGAAATAGTTAGATATCATAAAACATGGAACCTATTAGAAACATAAAAAACATTATTTGGGATCATTAAAATAAGGAGATGCTTAGACTAAGACAAAAATCACCCCTGTTTTGATGATCACACATCATTCCATCCATAATCATACAAAAAGAGTTTATCAAAATAATAAAATGAATACAATATACTTAAGAGTCAAAGTTCATTTGTAATGCATAGTGATGAGTCATTCCATATAGATTCCATATTGTCATACTCCCCCTTTTGAGATGATCTAAAATATAGAAATGACATAAAAATTAATAGACACAAATATGAATAAAGAGAGTTGTTTTTATTAATCATCAAAGTAGATAAAATACATTAAAAAGGAAAATCAAAAAATAAAATCCCTATAAAATAATAATATGAGTCTGTAGAAATATCCACAACATGGGAAAAGGTAGAATATTCTGGGTCCTTAACTTTTCTAGTAACATGAGGAAAAAAGGGGAGACATGAGGTAGTGTTGGAGGCCTAAACATTTTATAAGAATAATGTATCCTCAGATGCTTCACAAATTCAAAAGGACTAAAAAAATGGAAGTGGTAAAGAATGATGTTGACAATGGAGAAGAAAGGGATTTAGTCATATGAATAACTATTTTTGCGATAACCTTTCTCTTAATGGTGTAAATAAAGGGTTGCATTGGTTCAATAAAATGGGTAATAACCATACCACTATTATCCATGGTTCTTAAAACGTCTCTCTTTTATTCCATAAAAATATTTAACAAGGGAGCTAAGGTATTAAAATGATCCACCTATTGTTTGAAGATCCCGGTAACATGTGGTATCATAAAATTTTCATCCAAGAACTTAAAAATGATAATTTAGTTCATTCTTGGAAAAAATTATAGAGAGATAATACTAAATGGCCTTAGTGATTGTTTCTATATGACATATAAATTCATTTAATTATTCCATAACAAGCTTATAAATGTGCCCACCATGGTATTTTATCTAATAAAGGTCATCCTGATGAGATGTAAAAGAATCAACCAAAACAAAAAATATCTCTGATCTAAAAACAGATCTGATCATATCGAAATCAATAGAGGTAGGGATAGAGGGAGGTGGATCTTTGGAAGAAGAAGCACCAGTAGTATCCAAATATTCTAGACTCTCCAAAAAGAGATACCTCTCTCTATGAGAAATTGGCTCTCATGTCCTCCAAGTTTGACTGAATGGTATTTATCTGTTCCATTAACCCCATGCTTTCTACCTCTAGATTTCCAATATTTATGAAAATTTTGGGATAAAGATGATCCACTACCATAAATACTATCAAAGTGTTGTCATCCTCACTTAGTTTCTTATCTTGGAAGTAATAATACCCCTATATATCACTCATATTAGATAAAATAACTACCTTAAAAGAATCCAGATAAACTCTTGTCAGATAACTAGAGTGAGAAGGATAAGGAGGAGGAGGAGGTAAAGACATCTCTTGACTATGCATATAAGAATCCTTATAACAAGTTTCCATAACAGGAACTTTATAAAACAATTACTAAAAATGTTATTCTTTATCAATTCAATCCACTAGATATCCATTAGCATCCTTTTTAGCAACTAGGATGACATTCCACCTTACTCCTATGGAATTACCTTATCCCCATCATTAGAAGAATCATCATCACCATCCAAATCAGAGTATTACAGACCAAGCATAGTAGATCTTTGGGATTTCTCCCCCTGAGTTGGTGCATAAATCTCACCTTTGTTTGAATAATTTGGTTTAACTCTATTTATAGATCACTAACTAACTAAATCATGTTGGGAAATGTTCTAGAACTATTCACTAGATAAATTACCAAAATTAGGAATAGTGTGAAAGGTATTTTATTTCTTTTCTTCATTTCCACCATCAACATCATACTCAGAGTCATTACGTAACTCAATAACATCTTATGGACTCTCTAATGTAGATATTTTGGAGTGAGAATCATTTGAGACATCATTTTATTGTATTTCATATTTATATTCTAGAAATATATCTTTGGTAGATAGAGAAATCGTTGGACTAGGAGGTCTATATGATACATTCAGACTCCTGAAAAATTTCAGGATCATGGTCTTCTTCCACTAAAATTATAATATATTCCTCCAAATGATTTTCAACTTCATTCTCTTAAACCTTAATACTAACATAAGCCTCACTTTGTTCATCAGAATAATATTCTACTAATTCATCTATATCTAATCCAGGGTTAACCAAATTTCTTAGTCATTAAGGGTTATTTACTGAGTTGAATTTAGTATAAAATTTATCATTATCTATTACATGTCTTTTTGACTAAGGGTTCTGGTTTTCCTTTATCTTCTTACAAGTGACTTGAATAAGGAAAAATCAATCACACTTAGTTACCATTTCTTTTCCTTAAGGAACAAGACCTCTCTCTTATAGTAAATCATAGATCATATTAGGGTAAGAAAGAGAAATAGATCTTTAGATAGGATTGCATAGCTCTATAATGAGCACTATTAAATACCTACTGAGATTGATTTTGTCTCCTCTTTTTACAAGAAATAAAAAATAAAATGAATGGATACCTCATAATTCTAAATTCACTCTTCCTAGGACACAACATATTCTAGATAAACTTGAACAACAATCAACATTCTCCATCCAACTTGACTACAATAGTTTTTGTAAAAGTGGAATTACCAATGAGCTTAAGAATATAATCCTCAATAAAACATTTCTAATGATCTATGGAGAAGTAACCTTGATAATCCTCATAGATACCATTATAGAAAACTTTCAAACATTTATCCCACTATTTTGAATATGAAAAAAGATCTCTTTTATCCACAATTATTCTGATAATATCCTTATTATCTTCAAATGGATAATTGACATAAAAGTTGAATTAATGGGTCAAACTAGGGTAGAATGGTCTATCTGTCTTTGAAAATCATTATTCCCATACCTATCCTGAAATCACATTCCATAAAAATTATTTAATTAAAGATAAGAAACCAACATCAATTTCCTTCTAATCTAAAAAAACTTAAGATCAAAGGTGAGGAAATTTCAGATCAAAATATTGACATGATTCTATTATGGATTTTTTGGGATGCAAATCATCAGAAGATCCACCAAGATTCTTTACTCTCACCATTTTTTCACTAATTTTATGGTTAGAGGTTGAATGAGAAAGGTCATGAGTTTATAGAGAAATATAATAGGTTTCAAAAGGTCATGTGTGAGAAATAATTCCTAATTCATACTCTTATATAGGTATTTTTTTTCATTTAGGGATTTAAATATAAAATAAAAAAATATTATATTAAGAAAATAAATTCAACTAAAATTATTAATTCTATTAAAATAAATAGGTATAATAGTATTTAAAATGGTAGAAAATGAATGTACATAATACTGTATAACGTCATGGTTAGACACCCACAATAACACCTCTAATGGTAAAGCAACTATGGTAGTATGCCAACGGTAGCACGACCAAAGTAGATCCTTACAGTAGTAAGGATTTTCAGTTTACCTCTACCATGAATAAAGTAACTTAATGAATAAATGGATAACCAAAATTTATCATTCCATGTTCAAGTATGATATAGATCATTCTCCCAAAATTCAATTTCAGTACAACTTTGTTATCAATATGATGTCTAATACCAATGAATTCAATATTTATATCACCTTTTTGAAAATGATATCTCAAAAAATGATGTCTTATATCAATATGTTTGGTTCCTGAATGAGACACAAGACTCTTAGAAATATTTATAGAACCTTAATTTTCACAATTTAGAGGGACATGACGAAATTTATATTCATACTCTAGTAATGTCTATTTTATCCATAGAAACTATGCACACAAATTTCCTAGAGCTATGTACTCAACTTCAATAGTGGGCAATGCAACAAAATATTTTTTATTACTACACCATGAAAATAGTAACATGACTAAAAGGTGGAATGTTCCATAATATCATTTTCAATCTAATTTTCAACCACCCAAATATGCATCTGAATAACTCAATAAATCAAATTTCTTTCCTCTGTAATAAAACAATCCTAATTTGGTTATACTTATTAGTTATTTAAAGAGTCTTTTCACAGTGATTAAATGTTGTTATTTTGTGTTTTATTTACAAATACATACACACCAAACATAATATCTGGTTAGCTCGAAGTTAAATATAGTAAAATTTCAATCATACATATATAATTGGTTTGATAAACTAGTCTCCTAGTTTCATAAAGATCCATTTTATATTTTGTACTCATGGGAGTATCACTACCTTTAGTTCTATCCATACCAAAACGTTTTGAAATTTATTCAATGTAATTTATTTAATTTAAAATAATTAATTCATTATTTTATAAAATATTAAATCCAAGGATGAATTCAAACTCAACCATCAAACTCGTTTCAAATTAAATTTGTATATTTTTTGAAAATTTTGTACAAAAATAATTTCTTGAATATCCAAATATAATATCATCAAGATATATTTTTACTACTAAAAAATATTTTTATGTTCTATTAATAAATATATTGGGATCATTTATTCCATTATAAAAACCTTTATAAATGAACCATTATCTATGGTTATCTTATTAAGATCTAGGAGATTATTTTAAACATTATATATATTTTTTTTAATTTAAAAACATGATTCGGAAAATGAGGGTTTTTAAAAATAGGGGTTTTCAAAAAAAACATCCACAATTATATAAGCATTTAATAATTCACTCTTAATATCCATTTGATATAATTTTAAATTCAAATGTACTACATCGGAAAGATATATTATTATAGATTCAAGTCTAGCTACAGGTGAAATTTTTTCCTCACAGTCAATACCTTATTCTTGAATATACCCTTGTGAAACCAATATATCTTTATTTCTAATTATAGTTTCTCAATAATCATTTTTCTTTATAAAAATATAGTTAGTACCAATGGTCAGAAAGTCCTTGGGTCTTTATACTACTTCCACTATTCTATTCTTTTCATACCAGTTTAGATTTTCTAGTATTTTCATTACCAAGAATTCATCATTGATTGCTTTATTGATGTTATTAGGTTTAAGATATGACAAGAAATATGGATGTTCCACCTAATTTATAAGATAAGTTATAATCTAAGTTAATTTATCTAGGTATCTTACAATTTCATCTAAGGGTTGATCTATATGAGTCCTAACAGCTCAAGGAATATACGTATTTGGTACTTAATTTTCTTCTTCATTATTTGATTCAAACTATTCTATGATGGGAGATTTTTCTACAGGTTTCACAGAACTATCATAAGGTTTAGTTGAGTTATTTATATATAAATTAGAAACTTCTTCCTTATGATTTTCTAAAAATACTTTGGATCACGTGGATATGTTTTTTCCAATTTTATATGTAAATATTCTATTAGAATTTTGGTTCTTTTATTGAATAACCAGTTTGATTTACTGAATTTTTAATTTCCAAGGAAAATTTATTCATCAATTTTGGATGCAAAATTATCTAAATTATCCATTGTGTTGTGTATAAGGACTTTAAAACCAAAAAATTTGATGTAATTAAGTTTTGGGTTTCTTATATTCCATAAATAATATGGGTTTTTATTTAAAAGTGGTCTAACCAGAACTATATTAATAATGTAGAAATATTTATTCACAACCTATTCCTAAAAAAACAGGTACATAATATTCATTAATCATAGTACTAGAAATTTCTAGAAGATTTCTATTTCTTCTTTGTATTACACTATTATGTTGTTAGGTCTTAGGAGTATAAAAGTTATGATTGCAGCCATGTTATGAGAATAAATATTCAAAGTACTAATTTTCAAACTAACAAACATGATTAGTTACTAAGGTTTTAATAGAATGTCCACTAAGTTTTTCTATAGATTTACCATACTTAAAAAAACATGAAAGAGCTTAAATTTTATGAACAAGGAAAAAAACCCATGTATATCTTGAATAATCATATACTATAACATATGCATAACATTTTCCTGCTAAACTAGAAACTATTTATCATACAAAAAAATATATCTAAACATACTATAGGGGTTTATAAGTTCACAACTTTTTCTTTGGTTTGAAGGATATTTTCAACTGCTTCTCTTTTTGAAAAGGATTATAGATTTTGTCTATTGGGAATAACAGTTTAGGTAGATCCTTGACTAATCCCTTCTTAGTTAGCTTTCTAAGTGATTGTATATTGAAATAATATAGTCTTTTAATGAAAATCTAGGGTTCTTTGTGAAAGGAACTTAAACAAGAAATATTTTGAGAAAATAACAAATTCAAATCAACATCATAAACATTATCATTACAAAAAGTAGTGAAAACTAAAACATATTGGCATCATAATTTTTTCAATCATTATTTTCAAACATATCAATGTATTGTCACATAACTATAATCTGCTAAGAATATTATATTTTAAAACATCTACAAATGAAACATGAAAAATGAAAATAGTACTAGAGTTACCGATTTGACTGAATCCTATAATTTTTCCTTTGGTGTTGTCAACAGAAGTGACATATCCACCATCTATTTTGAAAAGTTTATTGAATCTCATTTAGTCCCCATCCACGTGTATAAAATATCCAATATATAGATTCCATGTTTACTATTACTCATCAAGATGGTTTAATGTTTAGACAATAAATGATTTTGGTAGCCATATTTTCTTGGGTCTAGAAATGTTAGAATTAATATCCTTAGGAATCCAATTTTTTCTAACTAGTTTTCTATAAACAGACTTAGTACATTTAGAAATAAAAAAATTAGTAGGTCCATAAGAATATGAACTACTTTCAGATTTGGGATAACAGGATCTATGGAAAAAATATTTTGATAAATCTTTATCTTTCTAAGTTGGTAACAGATTCCAATGGAATATTTAAAAGTGGTTTGTTCACCAATAAATATAGTAAGAGTTTCTATACTATTTTTAAATATTTCCATATCCTTCTTATTTTTTTATTGGAAATTTTTAATTTATTTTTTTAATAATAGGTCATTTCAATCCTTTTTTATAGTAAAATTAGATTTAATGTGAGTAGATAGAGAATTATATTTATTTATACTTTTATATTAATACCTCAACTCATTAATTTTTTTCCAAAATATTAAAATATTAAAATAAATCGTCAGTGATCATGTTTTCATCATTGTTTTCACTCACATAAATATTTGAAAAAGCTTCTCAAAAATCCTGATAGTAACCCAACTAGGGGGGGGGGGTGAATTGAGTTTCCAATTAAAAATTTATTTTAAAAAATAATAAAAAAACCTATAATTTAATAAATAAAACTTATTTAACTAAAACTATAGAATTATAAAATTTTAAATTTATAAAATCTTCTAAAAATCTTGATAGTATCCCATCTAAAATAATTTTGAAAATAGTTTAACTTTTTAAACTAATATACATGATTCCAACACGATATATAAAACATAAATTAAATTAATTTATTAGATTAAGGTTTGATAATATTGTTAAAAAAATAGATATAGATAAGTTCCAAAAAATAGATAAAATATTTATGGAAATTAATAAGGAGTTCAGTGTCATGGTGATATCAAATACCCTCTTCTTAGAAATCACCCTTTAATAATAATTTTAATGAAAAATAAATTGATCCATAACCTAGGTCAGGTTTTACAAAGAATTGTAAATAAAAAGTCCAGGATATACAAAAGCCTCTTACAAAGTTATTTGTGAGATAAAATATGTCTAGTTTAGACATGAACTATTCTAAAAATATATGTGGGATTACAAATTAAAATACTTGGAAGAGAGTTTCCAACACTCTATTTTATTATGAGTTATTTTTTTATACACAAACAAGGTAAAAAAACAGAGTGCGAGAGCTAATCTAAAATAGAAATTTGAATTAATATAAAGTATGAATATTTGATTCATATCATTCTGATCATCTTTGGTTGTTCAGGAGTCCTTGAATCCTTCACTAAAAAATCATAACTAGATTTATAAAGAAAATGAAGAAAAACAGAGTGTTATTAGAGCATTGAAAAATCCATTATTATTAGTCAGCTGATTGGTTAGTGTTTTGCACACACCCACACACATGTGTATCTATGTATATCTGTGCCTCAATGTATATGTATGTATATCTATATCCCCAAATTCATGTATGGGGGGTTCTTATTAGTTTATTTCATTCCAGATGGTCCAATTATCCTCTTCAGAATAATATTAAGATTATATGAATCCTCAGACTATGATACAAATTTGGGAAGACTAAATTTTTCAATAATTCCTCCATGGAGTTGTTTAAGAATAATAATTATTAAATACACAAACCTTTGACTTTAATTTAATTCCTTAATCTAGTTATTAGTGAAAAAATTTTGAATGGCTATGGTAGCAGGAAAAAATTGACAGTATAAAGTACTTAGAGTTAGGAGTTATTAACAATAGATGCACCTGTAAGTATCATCCATTGATGGTAAAAACACTTTGGTTGTATATATTCTTGAAATATTGGTAGATAAAGGTAGTAGAATCCCTAATGATAGATTCTAGTAGTTTCATAATTGAAATAAAGATTAAATCTTGAACTGATGGTAGATTCAACACTTAACCAATTTTATTATTTGGGAATGAAAATAGCTAACTATCAAAAAACATAGAACTTATTAGAAATGTAAAAAACAATGGTTTTGATCATTAAAATAAATAGGTTCTTGGAATAATCCAATATAGGAATTGGAACCCAAGGGAATGTCTCAAAGAATCTAGAAGATTTTTGATTTGTGGAAAAAAGGGTTTTAAGGAACAAGATATAGATGAAAGAGGAAGATCTTAGTTAACTTAATGGGGGTAAATAATGTTCTCAGTAAATATCCACTACAAAATCGATTTTTTATTTGTAAATAATTTGGGTAAAATATAATCTAGTGCATTAGTTGAAGGGATTATAATGAAAATAAATTTCAAAAACCTCTTCAAAAATTGGAATAAAGAAAATATTATGAAATTACTTCTATTAACGTAGAAATTTATTTTTAACTCAAGATTTGTGTATATTTTATGTAATTTAATTTTTCATATATTGGATACTTACTTATTAATAAAAAAATTTGGTAGTATAATTATTTTATCCCAAACATAAGAAAATTCAATAAGGTTTGTAGAAATTAACTTCTTATGAATTTATCTCTCCTTTAATTTTTAGGATTATATTAAGAATGGACTATCTATTTTTACAATAAAATTGATTATAGGGAAATATCAATTTATATCCTAAGTAATTTTATAATAAAATACTAGTGTATGGTTAATTAGGATCTCCCTATAAACATTACACCCATTGTATGAGTTTTAAATTTGCAAGGATTCTATTTTTTAAGGAGTGGGGTCATGTAATGATCCAAAAATTACACTGTATTTTATTTAAACAAGTATTATATTAGTATATTGTCCTATAAATAACACCAAACTAAAATGAAACTATAACATGTTAAAATAAAAATTCACCATTATAATATAGTCTTTAAATTGGTGGGTATTAAATTAATTAACTATATAATGAAATTATTAAAGGAAGAAAATAACATCGAGTAGTAAAAGTCTCTAATATGAAGCTCAATTATCCAAAATTAGGACAAAGGTAACTTTGGTAGGGTTTTATCTAAAAAAATCCATAGTTGGACTCAAATAATTATGGTATGATAAAAATCATATGCGAGATAAATTCATTCTTGTAGAAATTTCCATGAGATCTCTACCAGTAGAATCATCACCCTCGACGGCCACTAGAGAATTCTTTATGATTAGATCTTACATGGAGATATTCAGTGGATATATGACTATATATTATGAAGATATAAAAATATAATTATTAATTTAATAAGTTATTTATGACAAGTATTTTACATATTTATCAATTTTTATTTCAAATTAAAAAAATTTATTTTTCTATAAAAATAGTATTCATTATATTTTATATTTTAAAAAAATTATAAATTATAAAATCTAAAATAGATAAAACTAATTTCATTGTAGGATTTATAATATGAAAATCTTCTTTGTATGATTTTTTGATATTCTTTTTAAAATAATATTTTTTTAGTGAATAATGAAAAATACAAATTTTAATTAAATCAAAGTGTTTATAACTATAACAAGAATAATTAAACCTTAAAAATGTATAAACATTTTCAATGATCAAATATTTATTTTTGGAGAAAAATTATACATTTCAAAATACTATCATGTATTTAGAAAACATATTTTAGAAAACATAAGTATTATTTTCCAATAAAAAATAATTTTTTGTATTTATTTTAATTAAATATTATTATGGTGAAATTCAGTTTTGGATTTATTTGAAATAAAAATTAAATTTATTTATTTTATAATAAACTAATTTTTATAATTAAAATAAATAAATTTACAATTTTGCCCTAAAAATAATTTTAAACTTAAAAATACAATTTTTCTAAAGACTAGTCATTATAAGTTTTGTGCGCTAATACAAATTAATTTTTCTAAACCATATTAATATTGTTTAAATTTTTTTTCATAATTTATTTCCTAATTTTAAAATTATTAAATAATTTTAAATTTAATTTTGGCCATTAAAATTAGTTACCAAGTGTAGAGATGGACTTACCACAGTAATGAGGAATTAAGGTAAGATGGGTTTTACATATGGAAAATGAAAAAACATGTTAAAAATGTGAGATAATGGGTGTTGTTGGGATCCCAAACTTATCCCATTAAACAATCCATTATTTTTTATTTTTAGATCCTTTATCATTGAATAATGTAATGACATTAGTCTAAAATAAAGGTATTTACAAAGATACCATTCTCACCACTTATAAAATATGACTTCCACCACACCTTCGAGGAATACTAATATTTAGGTTTTCTATAGAAACCCTATTATTTTAAATTTTACTATAATCACTATTCACTTTAATAAGCTTCAGGTCACAATAAATTAGCCTAATTCTTCTATTTCTATTGAATTGTCCAAAAAAATTTCAAAGTTCTCAATAGTAGTACTAATTACCCCCTAACGTTTCTTCATTTACATCATAATTTTCAATTATAATGTCTTCATTCCAAAATATATAAATAATTATTTTTTATAAAATTAATGTTATTATGCTATGGGAATGATCATTAACCACCATTATTCCTTTCCCTTATGAGAAAATGAAAACGTCAATCGTGTGTTTGTGTGTATTATCACCTCCAAAAAAGAAATATGTTTCATTTTCATTACCACATTTCATGGAGGTTTGTAGAAGTGGGTTTAATGGATCAATATTATTCTTATGAAATTATTAAGGTTCTGTTAAGACAAATTATAAAATCTATTAACAATAAAAACAATAAACAATCATTTTAATTTTTACTATCTCAAACAAGAATACTAAGTGGAAAATTAACTCTTTATTCTTACTAATAGATTTATATCAATTATTTTATTTTTATAAATCTTTAAAATTAAGATATATCACATGAAAAACACAAAATAAGATCATTTCTCATTTGGTATAGTGATATTACAACTAATTCACTTCATAATCTTCCATTAAATTATGGTATGTTCTTGTTTGGATCAGTTTGGCCACCCACTTGAAAAATGCTATAACATAATATTATGGATAAAAATAAAAACATGAATACTGATTATTTATTATATAAATAATCAAAAAATGTTTTTTATTTTTTTTTCTTGTAATGGTAACACTAAAATTAATCACATTTATAAAGATACCACTACTCATTTTTATGGAATCACTAAAACATGCTTATAATCGAGTTCATCATCAAAGATCATAGCCAAAAATACAATAAGAATGAAATTATATCACTATAAATAATTATAAAGAATCAATTCCATTACCTTGTATGGTTTGATAATTAATAACATTTTGAGAAGAATGAATATAGACAACGCCATCATGAAACAAATTCCAAACTATCAAGATTACTCACACCTAATATTAAAAATCGATAATAACTAAAATAATGATTAAAAAATGATGATTATAAATCATAATAGTTATGAATAAGGTTCTTAAATGAGATATTAATATTTTTATCTTTTTTATATAAATATTTAGGTCACATTATATTAAAAGGTAATGATTTTTTAATCTCAAATTTTTCTTCATTGAAATATAATTTGTATTCACCACTTGTTTCTTCTTTGTGGGTTATGTATTGGAAAATGATTTATTTCTGAAATAAAATTAATGGAATACAGGGTATTTAAAAATCTATCAAATGTTATAACTTTATGAGTTTTCAACTCCAAATTTAATGATAATGTAAGGGTAGTTGTAAACTCTACTCCTTTCGTTGAGTTAAAATGGATCATTTTGAATTTTCTTCCAAGATTAGTTTCCTTCCAACCCATGATTTAATTTAAGAGTTATTTAAATTTATATATGGGTATAATTACTTTTTAATTCATTTATTTTTCCAAAAAATAATTTCTCTCTAAAAAATTATATCACAGTTCATAATAATTCTCATCCTATTTAATGAAGGCTTCCCGTCCTTGTTCATAATTTTCATTACTCCGAATGTTATCCCTTTTAATTGGAAGTATAATTATGAGTTATCATATGTGATATTAATTTTTACTTTATCATATTTTCAAAATTATATTTTATTATTATTTTTATGATTTGGTATTTTACTAAAAGTAATTTTAAAACCTTAAAAGGGTTCTTCTAAAATCACTGTCATCACCTTTATGTTACACATTATATTTATTTTTATCATGTATTTCCATATGTTGTATATACATTCATTAAATTTATACCTATTTTTCTACACATTCTTTTGGTTTAATGCTTGTTTTATGTTTCCTTATGTATTCCCACTTTTAAATAAACCCAATTTAAGGGAACTTTATGATTTCTAATTTCATAATATGTATCACCTCTGTAAAATGTTTTTCACAATGAATAGAATCTTAAAAAACATAATTATTATATGTAAAACTATCTTAGTTATTTTTTTTCTAAAGGTATATAATAAATTATTTACTCAAAAGATCTTATGTCCATTTCAAACAAAATCACCAATATAGTCAATTTTTTATTTTTTTTTTGATTATTATGATGAATTTTCATGCATTCAAAATCAATGTGTAAAAACAATGTATCTTTATTAAAATATTAATATACAATTTTTTTAATTCATTTGTATCTTGGTAATTATTTTGATATATCATTCGGTTATTCTTTGAGACTTGATTATAAAACCCACATCTTTCTCATGGTTTTCATCATGCTTATTATTTATGAGTGGTTTATTTTTATTATGTGTAATATGTATTAATATACATGTTATGATTATTTTATGGGTGAGAATATGATAATATATCCCTCAAATTAATTGCGTAATTTTTTCATCTCATGATATACCATGTAGGGTGTGCAGGCTGTTAGCCTAAGAATGCTATGTTATTTTATAGTGGGCCTAAAATTATATAGCCCTATAATACATTAGGAAAAGATTTATATATCATGAGATTCTATTTATGGGTTTTGGGAGTGAACCTATTCCACTATGAGACTTTTTAAACTATACTCATGGGAATAGAGAGGGAAACTAATCCTTTATAGGACTTTTACCACTATGTGATGATGGTATTGGGGGTGAACCTTAACCTTTACCCACGATGTCTTTATTTTTATTGATGATGCCTATTTATGATTCCATGATTTTATGATATCATTTCCTTATTCTATGTTTCCATTATTATATCATACTAAGTTATCAAGTTACATTTTTGTTCTTTGATATTATATGTCTTTCCTTTATGATTTATGAAAAAATATTATTATCCCATGTTCCTTTTAATAATAAATTTATCCCCTCACAAGATTTCATGTATGCTTATAATCTAACCCATGGTGACATGTTTTCTATAATTAAGTAGTCGAGATCAGCCCTTTGTTATGTTTCTCTTCCCCATGTTATAAATATAAGTATAACTTATAAGAAAGCTCTTAAATGGGGTTTAGAAGTGTTTAATTTTGATAAATGTTCTTAAGTTAGTAAAATAAATTTCCTATGTAACTGGTACTCAAAAACACTAAACCAAAAGGTTCTATGAGATATGTGAGATTATTATTAAATGTAATAGTTAAATTATAGTAATTTTTTAAAATAAATATATATTTATATTATTTTTTATTATTATGGAACATCAATAGAAATTATATGAAAAATTTCATCAAATGGGTGATGCAGCTCTAATATTGATATATAAAAATACTTTTGGTCAGATGAAAATCCCTATGTGTTTCACACATAGGCCCAATACACCATAAGTTGGGTGGGGTAAATTAAGTTGCTAAATTTTAATTATTTATCACTGGATATTGTTCTCATATTATAATAAAACATGAACCTATCAATCTTCATAAAAATGTATTCATATGTTGAAAATAAAGTAGACACATTGGTTTTACATAGTTCACTGAAAACAAAAAATGTCCAAGGAGTGTAATTTGATAGTATTTCAACATAATAGGGATTAACAGTAAAAAATTTATGTGTTAAACTTTTTTTAAAGGTTTATAGTTGATCTAATTCCATCACATATCCTAATTTCTTTATTCACATCTTTCAGAAAAATATTACAATGAATAGATATAATTTTTTATTATAATGATTCTTTAATAGATAGATAGATACCAATGCTATTTGGGTGTTGTTGACACATTTAAATTATTTTTATGTGTGTTGATCTATAATGAAGTTTTTATCTACATTCTATTCATAATGATTTTCAATATCCTATTATAACTCCTTCTTTTTTCAGAACTAGTACAAGAAGTTTGGTAAGAATCATTCAATGAACCCTTATACCAAGTATTGAATCAATTCACTTATTTATCTCCAACAAGATTATGATAGGTGTATAAAATGAAACCATTTTAAAAATGTGTATATTCATATCCCATTCCCATGGCTATAACCATTTTCCCATGGATATTATTATCATTGATATAACCCACAAGGATATATCAATGGACTATGCCTGTGGAAATATCTTGTGGCTATAATGTAATTGATATTGAATTATGTCTACATGGTTCCTATAGCCCTGGGATATGTTCCCATAACTATAGGTATACTCTAACAAGGGGCACATGAACCATGTCTAGAGGTAGGATATATCCAGGAGCACCTTTCCCTTGGATATAGGGTCTGAGGGATTTTTTCCTTCCACTATGTTTTTAACCCGCATATCATGACTATAACTGAATATACTCAACCATTTTTCTAGGAATATTATTAATCATTTATATATATATATATACATGTGTGAATTGATTTTTTTATTATCATAATAATTGTAAGGTATTTCTGGTTTCTAGACCTATAAACAAGATTCTATATGGCCATGAATATAGGAAACATATATCCATGGTCAAATATGATTGTGGATGTAGATCCATGTTGAGATGGCCTATAAACACATTCCTCTATGACCATAGCTATAGGCTTCTTATATCCATTGGAATGAATTTTTTCAGCTACAGGGTTTAGTTGTGATGGACTATAGCCTTGGTTATTTATGACCATGGATATAGATCCCATGTGAGATGACCTATAGAAATAGTCATATAAAGTCATGGATATAGGTTGGAATATAACCAAGATCATCTAAAACTATGCCTATTGGTGGCCAGGTGCGAATTATTATATCCATGTTTATTTAGAACCTTGGATATAGGATAACTGTAACCACATTCAAATAGGACTATTTTTATAGGTTTCTAGTTATGACGACATATAACTATGATCATATAGTACTATTGATATAGAATCTTTCTTTTTCACTTCCAGTGAGAAAAATTCATTAATTTTTTTTAGGTTAACCTATATCCACAAACAAAGTTTTCATAGCTATACATGACCTATAACTAGGTGTATTTTATACCCATGGATTTAGTATGTCTATAACCATGAGAATATTTCCTTTGGATATAGCCCCGTTTCTATATCTATATTTTTTTAGTAATGTGTATTTAGTGTAGTAATTACACGATAATTAACATGAACCACTCCCTAAAAAATTGGCAAGATGTTTCTCTTTTTAAATTATAGTTGAGTCTTATAGATGTACTATAAATTAACCCTTTAAGGTGTGACAACTTCCTTCATGATGTGAGTTTCTCAACTCCTACCACTTCATGATATGATTTTCCAAATTATGTTTTGAATCTTAGTAAACTGAAAGATCATCAATTCCCTATAAAAAAATTCAATATAATTATCTAAATACCATGATGTGATTTGAAGGATTTTATTTGATCCTTGAACTGATAATTATATGGTCTAACTCATCATGGAGTGTACTTCTATTCTTGTAATGAACATTGTAGAGATAAAAAAACAATATCACTGTAACGTTTTCATGGAAGGTAGTTTTAATACGAGTCCATCAAATATATTTTTTTGATTAAAATTATCACATAATGTCATTTATTTAATTATAATTTCTTCCATCACCTTGATGATAAAAATTATGTCATGAAATTATATAAAAATCACCAAATTTTAGAAAAGTACATAATGTTATGGTTTATACTTTTTCGGTACTTTAGTACTCTTCAACACTTAGTTGATTTTCCATTTCTTATGCATTATGACATGGGGATCAGCTTCATAGAAGGGATAAATCTTAAATGATTTCTCATTTACTCTTATTAAGTATTTTTGTGGCACATGTACCTTTGGCATGGAATTAATGACTCTTATAATTTTTCCTCAATACTTTTATAATTTTCTTTAATAGCCTTATGAAATCCTTTCACAATGTAACCATCCCTATAATGGGAAGAATTTCCTTTTTTTAATCAAATTGTGAAAAGGGATAATGTCTTATGAACTTGAGTAAAAAGTATTATATGATAAATATTTTTCCATTATGAAATTATCAAACTCTCTAGTTGTTCCATGAATTATGTAAGATAGTAAAACACTAATATTTTTATAATATATATATTCCATCTCCATATAATTCAAAAGTTTTCACATAAACATCCAATAAAATCCCAATTGAAGAAAAATCCAATCCTTACAACCCAAATGTTACATCATTCTCCTCCTATGGATTTGGTTATAAGTTATAATTTTTCGCTTACAATCAAGATCACATATAATCCCATGAAATGATTTATTTTATCCTTAAACTTCACACTAATATCATTATTCTTTCTACCTAATACAATAAAATTAAAATGGTTCACTTATTTCATATTTTATCGAGATTTATATAAATAAAGTTACTAAGTAATGAGTGATCAATAAATTCTTGAAGCCTACTTGAGTTAAATATTGTTGTAGGAAAAATAGAATATTTAAATTTATAAACCATTTACTATAATTCAAGATAAAATTTGTATGAAACTAGATTAGGATTCCATCCTACTCAACACTCGACCCGATTCCCCACAAGGATTGATGTGTATTCCTAATCCCTACAGGATAACGACAAGCACATGGGAATAAAAATAACTCATTTGGGAATGTTTTCTCCCAAATTAGTGATAAAATACACAGATAGAAATAAATAAAATGTCCAATATAAATAAATGATCACGAAAGAAGGCTATAACAGAAAAAAAAACTAACTAAAAGAAACAAAAAAAATCAAGAGAAAAGTTAATCAACTAAAGACGAGACCCAAAACATCTCTACCCAACTTCCCCCATGTCATCCATGAAGAAAAAAAACAAAATCCAACTAGGAACCTTGAAAGATATATGTGTGAGTTAAAAATACAAGTAGGACACTATAACCTTTCAAAATTATGAAATAGATTTCTTAAGGGAAATCATCAATGATAGTTTGAAAATAAAGCTAGAAAGTAGGATTTATATACATAATCATCTAAAGGAAAAACCAACTGAACCCTATAAAACACTTCTAATGAAATTCCCCTTTTTATTTATAAAACTAAAAATATGTGTTTTGAAAACAAAACCACAGGCCCAATCTGTATAAAAAACCACACAAATGGTTATCATTTCTAAAAAACAAACCAATTGTTTTATTTAAATGAAAATATTCAATTTAAAACATTTTCCAACATGGCTCAAATAAATACCCAAGTACACTTAGACACAAAAATCTCAATTATCCAAACAAGGCATATCAAAGGAGGGCATAAACAACCTCATATAATCAATGAATAGAAAAAGGGCATAACATATCTCATTGTATCATATGAAATGTGGCACAAACAAGCTAAGTCAAACAATAAAACAATCCCATCTAAGAAGTAAACATCTAAAGGGAACCCATTTATCCATTACATTAATACATTGTACCATAGAGCATCAGTCTAAGTAAAGATAACATATATAATAAGGTCACAATATTTTAATCAAGGATCCTTTGTTCAAGAATCCAATCGGTGATCTGATATGTCATGTTTGGACATATCAACTGTTAAGTCATATATTGGAAAATATGGAGCATCAATACCTGAATCCAACCGGTACTCGAAACAACATATCTGACCATCCTAACCCTTAATTCATAGGTTATAAAAAATAGAGCATTAGTCCATTTTTTTTGGAAAAATGAGAACTTAACCAAAAGGACAAGCCCCTTTATTGATTAAAAAATCATTTTTACAAAATTCTGAAAGATGATTTTTTACAATAATCATTATTCTAAAAATAAAAAATATCATCAGGTATTTTATTGACAAAATCATTTTAGGAGTGGTGAATAATTTATTAGAAAGTCCATAATCCAAATAATTTTCTTCATAGTATGTATGAGTGATGATATAATTCATCAATGAGATCATATCCATGAATTTTCCTTATCTTGTAGTCAATTTATAGGATAAATGAATGATACCATCCCTAATAGCCTGAACAATGGGGGTGGATTCACATTCCATCCACAAGTTAGAGTAACCTCGCTGATATACTGTTGTCACTGCATTGATAATACAGAGCATTTCAGTATCAAGTGATTTAGAAATACCCAAAGTTTCATAAAGACAACCCACTGTGTCGCCAAAATGATTTAGAAAAATCACACCATAACTAAAAGGACTAGGATTTCCTTTTGATGCACTGTTTGTGTTGAATTTAATCAATTTGGGAAATTGAGAAATCCACTTGACTTCCAAGGTTATAGAATAAGGATGATAATTACTTGTAATTCGAAAATTTTTATGTATAGAAAAATCATGAATAGAGTTATCACAAAAACCTTTTTGATTATCATTTTCATATTTAACATCAAAGAATATGAGTGAGAGAGAAAACTAAACATTGAAACCATCACCCTCATGATACATTTTATTCTGACTATTCTATAAATAATGAACAACTTCCAATAAGGCAATAAGAAAAAGGTTGTGCATCTTATGTGAATGAGATAGATAGATACACGCAAGAATGTGTTCCTGAATACTAAGAGCTTGGGTAATTTTAATTTCAAAATAGTATAGTATTGCAATCCATAATGAAGAATTAGTTTCACACCCTTTGAAAATATTATCAATGTCTTATCTTTGTTGATGACATAGTATATATCTGGAACAAAGATTAATACCAACACCCTAAATTAGTCCAGAAATCCAACCAGGACTCATAAATTCATGTATGACCATCCAATCCTAGATATGGAATGACATGTCTATACCCTTGGGTTTAGGAGCATCAGTCCTTCCCCCAAAATACCATGACAAATCGGGGAACCTGGAGCATCAGTCTGACCCACCCAAAATCGAGGAGTGTAACATCAGTCCAATATCTAAAAAACTTTACTCATAGTTATTCAAACATGTAGAATCAGTCCAATAATATAATTGATATTCAACACGACTCATCCAACAATCCCCAACCATTTTCCCCAATAAAATCCCATTTCTAAAATACCTTTAATAAGTAAAAACTAATTTTAAATACATTTTAAAAAAAAAAATTTGAAAATTATTAAACCACTTAAAACTATTTCATCAAGAACATAGAGTGAAAAAGACACTCCCATTTGGAAATTCCACTTTATAAACTAAATTAACAATTGGGCCTTCAATACCCATACATGGATTGGGATTCCAAGACCAATCTCCATACTTGATGAACATCATTTAAATAATTTATAAAAAAATGTTAGAAATCAACCAATCATTCAAAGAATTACAAAACAATCCACCACACATGGATATTTAAACCAAATGTCCTTAATTCCTTCGTTTTTATTTTATTATGGTTAATCCTTCTTTTAAGGGTTGAATGGGAACCCTTACATTGCCCATAGGCCCAAGGCACAAGGCCTAACATGACCCGAAGGCCAATACATGACCCGAAGGCCCAGAGGCATACTATGACCATTACATGACCCATAGGCCCAACCCACTAGAACTACCCCTCCACATATTCTACATAATTGATCTCCTAGCTCCCCACCTTGCATTGCTGATCAGCTAGCATTTCCCCGTACAAAGTTTCACAGTTCCTGGTTTAAATGGCGGTTGCCATACCCTCGCATTCTTCTAATCTAGTTAGCTCTGCTTCTGGCGACTACTACTCTAGTTTCTCTGATCCTATTCTGGGGCCAACTCTATGTCAACTATTCTACTCCATGGTCTCTATGTCCGGAAGGCCCTAAGGCTCGAAGGCCTTTGATGACCCGAAGGCCCTTGAGCCCGTAGGCCCAAACCGGTGGTCCAAAGGCCCAAATCGGGTGAATAGTTCTGGCTGTTACAGTACTAAAAAGTACCTGCTATAGTGCTGCTACAGTCCCTACTACAGTACTGCTATAGTACCCCCGAAATTCGCCTCCACCTGGTTTTGAACCATGGTCTCTCGGATGGCAATCAGGAGCCATTACCACGAGGGTACAGGCTCGTTGGCACCACACATGGCAATTACTCTTTGAAAACCCAAAAAAGGCCTAAGGCCATTAATTTTTATCAAACCAAATTTAAAGAAGCCAACTGATATTTTCAAAAAGGGGTAAACCACACACACATTTCAAATCACCATTTGAAATAAAACTAAAAACCCCCTTTAAATAATTTGATGTCAACACATAAAATTTAACCCGATTCCCCTTATAATCTATATTTCCATACAAAGAAAACCAAAACAAAGTCAAAGTTCCAAAATACCTTCTAAAATTATTTCAATAGTCAAGCAGTGTTTTGAAAGAGCTTGGAAAAATAAAACATTTCAGTTCACACATGAAAACATGAAATTTCTAGTCTAAATCATTTATGCTGAGCACCAAAGCACAATAAAATGGATTCGAAGAATCATAAGTCCATCAAATATATTTACACTTTCATAAAAAGGGAATTTAGAAAGCACAATAATATTATAATTCCAAAAGGAAACAACTTACATAGTAAAACCTACATTAAAGAGAAGAGGACCAAGCCTAAACACCTCAACACTTGAAACCTTGGAAAATGGTCACCCCCACTCACATAAATACACACACACACACACACACATATACATACCCTTCAATAGAACGTACATATTCCCTTATCCATGAGGGAATATGTACCTGGAGGGTATATATATATACACGTACCTTTGTATATGTGTGGGAGCCTTCAAGGAGCCACAAGACATTCTAAACAACTAGTAGTTATCTAAAATTACCCAAATCCCAAAATAAAAATTGATCTTAAAAAATAGTATAAGAAATCTAACCTCAAGTGGCTGTGGAAAATAGAAACGATCCAAAATGCTTCACCTTTTGTGGAGAATACTGAAACATGCCTGAAGCCGAACTAAGTGACCCATTGAATGACCTAACAATATAATAATGATCCAATAATTAGGTCAACCCATAGCATATGGTTCAGTTGAATTTTATGGGGTGATAGGTAGAGGAGAAATGCCAAACGAAGGAAGAAGTGGGGATCCAGAGTGCTTACCTTGGAGATTCAACCAAGAAACCTCCTAAAATATGGTGGATTTTCCATGGGAAGAGAGGAATCTCATAAAGGGATTACGCAAGTGGATAGAGAAGAGAAATGGGGGGGGGAATCATGTGAGACACAAAGGGAAAGAAGGGGGAAATAATATGGATGAAATAAAAAAAATAAAAAACCAATAAATTTAAAAACTGGATAGCCTGAACGGTTTGCCTGCATAGTTTTACAAACTATTTTCTAACCATAAACTATCCAATACCATGGCCAGTCACCCCCTAAGAAAATTTCCCCTAACAGCCTATATGGTTTGGAAAAAAATATGTACCTTACCCTTGACACACCTAAGACCCCACACTGTCATTGGGGGGCTATAAATGATTTGAAAAACCGTTCAGAATCCATGAAAAATGGCTATGTAAAATCATTGTCACTAACTGCATGGCCACCGAACGATTACTCCTAACCATGCAGGCTAACCATGAAATAGAAAAAAAGTTGATTTTTTTTTAAATTTCGACCTGCCAACTACTAGAACCCATTATCTCTCAATCACGAGATAAAATAATAAAGACATAAAAATATAATGACATTTGGGTTGTCAAAATCTCCCCACCATACAACTTTCTACCTCAAAAAAGTCTAGGACAAAGGAAGATAAAAAGAAAACTAAAGGTCTATATAGGGAAAAATCTAAAGAAACACTCCCCATAGATTAACCTCAAATCCAATTACTGAAATCCTAAAAAATGAACAATATTACCAACTATAAAGAATCTACATCTCCAAACACCACTAGAATAAGAACTTTAACAAGAAATCTTACTCCTCATGGGAGACCTAACATGGCATTTCCACCATTTAGAGTTCCTCTAAAATTTTATTAATAAAGAATAATACTAAGAGAAATATCCTCAAATAACTAATCATCTATGAGAGAGACACACTCTCAAGAAAAAAACACTTCCAACCCCAAGGAAGAATCACCACATCCACCTCTGAAGAATGAAAAGAGCTCTCACCTCGGGCCATGTCAACGGTGGATAACCTAGGGTCCAACCCATGGATCACCCATACACTGTGAATCCAAAACAACCAAAGTTAATTTCTATATAGTATACCAAACTTAGCTGGTAGATCAAACACCCTAGTTTCCCAAATTTTCACCCAAGGCCTCTCTCATATCCAAAGAATGAGAACCTAAATGGATCAATGAGAAAATGGTCACAAACCACTACCACTAAACAATTTTCACCCAAAAAATGAGGCTTAACAAAAAAACTCACAACCTACCCCCAAAATCAAGGCAACCACCAATCCAACCACAGGGGATGAGGAAAAATCGGCCAAAACCCTCAAAAGATAACCTCAAGAGAGGTAGGGAGGGAAAACACCACATGAAAGACTACACCCACAAGACCTTACAAGAAATTACAACCATAATAAACATAAAAAAATGAATAAACATCCACAAGATATCAATACCAATAGAAGAATCTCCAAAACCGAGATTACACCCACCAGAAGAAAGTATTCCAAAAGAAACATAACTCATCAAACTCAAATAAAACTGAAAATATAGTACTCAACTTCTCTCACAAGGATGGTTTCATATCCCCCACTCCACTCAGAGTCTGGGTAGGAATCATAATTGAAGAAACTATTCCAACCATTTTGGGGGAAAATAGTAGTAGCATAAGGCATGGAAATCAACAATCCATGCCTTAAAACACAATAAAAATGATTCCTTATAAATAAAGAAGAAGAAAAAACCTCAATATATAATAAGGATCAGAAAAATATTCAAAATAGGTACACACAGTTACACCAAAATAACTTTTCCTTTTAAACATCATTTTCACCAATAAATTTTAAAAAATTACCATCTATCAAGGTATTTTTCAAAAACCATTCCATCTTGATTTTAAAACAATCAACCCTGGTCTAACACACACATTTCCCAAACAAGCCAAACCACATGAAATCCCATTCATAATTCCATTTCATTTTAAAAACAAAGCACCCAAGTATGACCATTGAAAACTTTTTTTTTGAAAAAAACTACTCACAAAGGAAGAAAACATTTAATAAAACTAAACAAATTCACCATTCCCTATTTTCCACAAAATCAATTTTTAAAATAATTTTTTTTCTCAAAATCCCTTTAAATTTCCCAATAAATGTTTCCAAAACAAAGCACACACAAGGACTAAAAAATAATCCAAATAAGAATAATAAAAATATCCCAAAACACTCATCAATCCAACTCAAATGTGTGGAAACCACCTTTGAAAAATATAAAATCAAAAGGATTCAAAAAGACCAATTGAGAAAAAAATAGTGTTATCCATGCATTGTCCCCACAATTGAGTGATCGCAAGATAAAACCATACAATATTCAATATAGGAGTCAGACTTGTTTGCATGTGCACCGTATGGTTTCCCAAGACATGTGTTCCAAATACGCATCTCATGTTCTCCTCCCTTTCCACATAGAGAGAAAGAGTGACCCAAAATATCACGCACATTCTAAAAATGTATGAAAACATCAATCAAATAACAAAACCATAAAAACATACAAAAAACAAACTTGAATCCATGGTTCAAAAACCAACTCCCTCTAGGAGCTTGAGGCTTGGGACAAAGAAGAGCTAACTAGACTCTCCTAGTCCTTACCTCTCATATTTCGACAACCTTATTCTCCCTTATACCCAAACATCCCCAAATAATATGGGTTATAAAAAACCTATGTACCACCAAGAAGATAGGATTTGATACCATTCTTTAACAAACTGGCCTGAGATTCCATCCTACCTTACACCCAACCTGATTCACTACAAGGCCTGAAGGGAATTCCCAATCCCCATGAGCTAACAACAAGCACTTTGGAATCACATGAACTAATTTTGGAATAGTTTCGACCAAATCATAGATAAATGACAGTGATAGAAATAAATTAAATTTAAAAAATAAATAAATGAGATATAAATCAGGATATAATAGAAAAAAACTAACTAAACGAAACATCCACAAGTAAGAGAAAAGCTAACCAACTCAAACCAAGACCTAAAAAATCTCCACCCAACTACCCCCTCATGCTGGCCATGAAGAACAAAATAGGATCCAACAAGGAACCTATAAAGATTTAGGTGTGAAATAAAAATCCCAATATGCCACCACAACCCACTGAAACTATTAAATATATTTACTAAGTAAAATCATCAATACTTGTTTTAAAATAAATCTTGAAAGTAAAATTTATATATATAAGCATCTCAAGGAAAAAAAAATCAAAACCACAAACCACTTCTAAAAACATCCCCCTTTTTCTTTCCAAAACTTAACATATGTGTTTTAAAAAAAACCACAGACCTAAGCCTTATCAAAAGTGACACACACCATTATAATTTATCAAAAAATAACCCAATTGTTTTATTTAAATGATAAACAACCACTTTAAAACTTTGTCTAACATGGATTAAATAAAAATCCAAGCCCACTTAGTCACAAAATGCTCAATTATCCAAACAAGGCATATCAATAGAGGTTATAAACATCCTCATATAATAAATGAATAGAAAAAGAGAATAAAAAATGTTATTACATCATATCAAATGTATAACTAACAAAATACTTCAACGAATTAAACATTCCCATATAAGTAGTAAACATATTAAATGAATCCTTTTATCCATTATACCATAGAGCATTTGTCTGGGTACCCATAACATATATCAAAGGGTAACATGTTATCAATCAAGGAGCCTCAGTCCAGGAATCCAACCAGGATCTAGTATGTCATGTATGACCATCCCAACCCTTTGGTCATAGGTTAAAAAACATAGAACATTGGTCCATGAATCCAAATGGTACTCATAATGACATATCCAACAATCCCAATCCTTAGGTCATAGGTTGCCAAACCCAAAGCATCAGTCCATGAATTAAATCGAGACATAGAACATAATGTACAACCATCCCAACCATGAATTGAAATTACATATCCATACCCTTGGTTTCAAGAGTGTTATTCCTTCCCCTGAAATACTATGGTGCATCGGGGTGCCTGAAGCATCATTTTAGCCTACCCAAAAATGGGGAGTGGGGCATTAATCCAACATACCAAAACTAAATCATTTATAACAAGCACCAAAGAACAATTAAATGGTTTCAAAATATCACTAGGATAAAACATATATTTATACTTTCATAAAAAGGGAATTTATAGGTAAAAAGAATATTAGAATTACAAAAGGAAATGAATTGAATAGTAATACCTACATCAAAGTAAAGAGGAACAAGATAAAACACCTCGATACTTGATACCTTTGACAAAAGTTACCCTCACTCACACAAATATACATCTCTCTATGTATATATTCACCCTTAAATCCAACATAAATATTCCCATATCAATGAGGGAATATGTACATGGAGGGAATATTTATACGTACCTATGTATATATGTTCAAGATATCAAGGATCCACAATAAATTATAAAAAACCAAGAGGAAGATAAAATAAAAAAACCCTAAATAAAAAATAGTCCAAAAAATGGTAGAAGAAATCTTATGTCAAGCAGTGGTAACAAACCAAAATGATCCTAAATACTTCACCTTCAGTAGAGAATACTGAAACATGACCAAAGATTACTCAAGAGACCCATTGAACACCATAAAAATTGAAGAAAAATAAAAAAATCAGGTCAACCCATAACAAATGGTTTGGAAAAATTTAATGGGGTTATAGGGAGATGGAAAATACCAAACCAAGGAAGGAGGCGGGATCCAGAGTATTTACTTAGGAAAATAAACCAAGAAACCACAAGAAATTTGATGGATTTTATATGGGAAGAGGAATATCCAAGAGGGGGTCTCATGTGTTGTTGGAGGGGAGTGGGGGGAGGGACTGACATCATGTGGGAAAAAAGGGGAAGGAAGGCTAAAAATAAAAGGGAGGAATGAAAAAAGGAAAAGAAAAAAAACATTTAAAAAAAAGGGAAACCCACACGGTTTGGTTATATGGTTTTTCAAAACATGATCCAACAATGTGATGAACACTACCTAGTCCAAGAACCTCCTCACATGGTTTCCACTAAGTGGCCAAACAGGTTGGGAAAATTGTGTGCCTTCCCCTGACACACCCAATACCCCACATGGTCTATGGGAAGCTTCACATGGTTTGAAAAACTGTACAGATGTTGTAAAAAAATGGATCCGTCAAATGACAGACCCTAACCACATAGTAAATTCATGGTTACTCATAACCATGTAGGATAAAATTTCAATAGCTAAAAATCATCAAAAAAAATTAAATTTTGGACCGCCTACTTTAAGAACTAATTCTCTCTCAAGCACCAAATAAAATAATACAAAAATAAAAACATCATGCAATAAGGGGTGTCACAGAATTCCTCCATGATATTAACTCCCCTTGGATTGTATGTACCTCTATATTCTATATATATTATAAGATATATCCCTACAAGAAAAAATAATATCCTTATAAAGTATTAAAGAGAATGGGTAGAGGGAAAATCCAAAACCTCCACAAATATATTGAGTTTATTTCACTATAAGTAATAATTTATATTTTTCAATTGCTAGTGTGGCCAATAAAATGAAAATATATTCATCACTTAATGATTTATGCCCACCTGTTCCTATTTTATGACATATTGTTCTACATTATCTATAATGAAATATTACCAATTCTCAATATTATTCATTTGGGAATGTTGTACCAAATTGTTGGATAACTTAATAGATCCTTGATTATCATAATTTACTTACATGGGTAGTTTCATCACCCCCACATTACCCTATAGTTATTGTTTTATCCACATTAAATGTGTATAAAAACATGTTTCTAAAATGTAATCCACTTTCATTGTACTATGAGAGGTGTTTTCTTACTTATTTTTGAACCACCAAATACACTTAATTACATAGAAATAGGTCATCCACTTCTAGGGTTTTTATCCATAATATATGTATCCCAATACACATCAGAGTAATCATAAATTATTTATTAATTCAATTCAAGATACAATAAACCAAAGTCAACTATGCCCCAAATATAACTCATGCTCTATTTCACAAAGAAAATATTATCCTCCTTTGGAAAAAATCGATATCAATCTACCAATAATGTTTCAAAGAATGCATCTAGTAATGTATCTTTAATAAGAAACAATCTTTAAATCATTATATAGTAAAGTTTCAAATTAACATCTCTATGATTCTCAGGTTTTCTTATATTGGTTCCAATAATAATCAGCATTGAAACTAGATTTCTATCATGTATTCAACACTTATTCAATGTTACCTTCACATATATAGTCTGAGAAACAAATGTGTAACTTTATTTCTAAATAACCTGTAGTTTGAGGAAAAATATCATCTCTCTGTTCATAGACATATCAAACTTTGAGATCATCATTTTACACAACCTATCCATTGAATTTTTCTTTCTTTAACTAAAGATTATGTCATAGACATAGATAATGTAATGACCAAAAATTTTATCTATGAAAATTACCTTCCTCTAATTATGTTATAGTGTATAGATCACATAAAATCACATTAACAACATAATAAAAAATTTATAAATGAAGAATGAATGAAATAAGAAGTATTTCTAGAACTTAAGGAACCCACACCAATGAAATAGTAACATGATCTTTGGAATTGTAATGTGAACCTTATGAATAGTAAATTATCCAATAGAATATTAACCTTACCTATAAAAGCATAAATAAAAGTTGGGCATCTTATAAATAAAAATATGGTATAATTATTCGTAGTTTAGGTAAATAAATGTTTTCAAAAATATTAATTAAGTATTGGTAATTTATAAGTCATAAATATTTAATTATTATTTTATGATATATTTTATAATTTAAATGAAAATTTATTTTCATAAAATGTATTAATAAATTATTATTCTTTTGTATTATGATTTTATTATTATTTTATGAGACCTTATTTAAATTTTCAAAGTGTTATAAAATTAGCTATAATTTTAAAATCCGTATTTTTTGATTAAATAATGAATTTAATTCAAAATTTAATTTATCATATTTAGAAAATTATTTTTATAAAAAGGAGTACTTTTTTTAATTCTACCCATCCAAAAAAATTGAGTGAATTTTTGGGATTTTTCTAAAATACTTGAATTTTTGGTGAATAGTAAAATACAACAATTTACGGTATTTATACATTATAAGTTAAGTAAACAATTCCTTAAGTTATATCTAATGTAAGAAGAATAATCTATAAATTACCTTAATTATTTTAATATATTTAGTGATAATTCTCAAACTATTCATAGTCTTGTGCCAAAATAATAAACCAATGAATAAAATAATGATAAAACATCCCTCTCTTCCTCTATAAATACCACCTATTTTACTCACACCTTCCAAGCATTGAGTATCGTCCAAATTCTTCCCAATCCTCTTCTCCAAACCCCTTCCCCACATCAAGGATCTCTTGGTCTCATCAAAATACCCAAACTATTTCCTTAAGGAGGTTTTTCAAGGAGGAAATATTCAAGAGGTAAATTCCTCTTTCCTTTTCTTCTATTTTCCTTCCATGTTATTTCTTTTCTTATTCTATCCTCACCTACCCTATTAAAAATGGAAGGATAAATACAGTACCTTACATATACTATAATTGTATTATGTTTATGGAATAATCTATCATCAATCCTTTCACCTCTATTTTTATTCAAAAAAATGAAAACATCATCCGTGATGTGTTAATTTATCACATTCAAGGAAGACTGGTTTTCAATTTCAATTAACATCTTCAATCCTGGTCATGAAACCATTTTTATGGTTGAAACAAATTATAATATATGTATTATATCTCATTTAATATTCTAGAACCATTATATACACATGGTATTAAATAATAGAACAAAACTAGTTCCTTGTTATCAAAATACCACTAATATTAATATAAATGATTATTATTACATTCTATCTAATGATTCATCCTCATATCTAGGAATAAAATAATATACAAGAAAAATAGGAAAATAAACGCTCCCTAATGATGAAAACTATGAAAATAAACACTCCCAAATGATGAAATTGAACACTATAACTCATCAAAAAAGCCATAAATGAACTTTATAAAATTATACTAAATCAATTACATGTTGCAATGGGTTTTTTACTTATTAAATAATAAATGTAATTTTATTATTCAGTTCATTAATATCAAGTGTATAATTGTTTCAAACATAAGGTAAGGGATCCTTTCCGAACCTCCATATTTCCATAGGGTTGCATTTTCTCTATATTTTCTGAATGGAACTCTTATTTATTTTTTGAACTTCTTATACTTTATGTGTAAATTTACCAAAATATTGTATCTAGATCATATAATCTTTATTTTATGGGGTAATACATGTTTTATTATGGTCCCTCTCTCAATTTTTCCCGATAAACAAGCCTAATTAAAGAGAACTTCCCAATTTATTACCCATTTTCAAGTGCATTCCTTAATTTGTTTTAATTCACCATTATTTTTCTAAAATCACTAATTTTCTCAAAAACAAAACTATCTTTGTTAAATTATGGTTTTATATAAACAATTATTCCTTTTCTATTTTAAATAATCTTTAATGTTTTCCCTTAAACCGTACTAAAATGTTTTATTTCTAAAGTTTCTTAAACATTATTTTTACATATTTTCACTTTAGTTTAACATAAATTATCATGATATATGAATATATTACCTTATTAATGTCCATTTATGATTTAAATCCATCCATTCATGGAAACCATTATTATTTTTCTTTTGATATTCCTTTTTACATGATTATGATACCCAATTTTTTTCATGGGTAAGACTTACGTTTATATTTGATTGGTTATGTATGATTATTTATGTGGAAAATATATTCATGAACTTGTTATGATGGATGTGACTAGATAGATCTCTAATTAATTGGGTAATGTTTAGTCTCATGATACCTCATGTGCAACAATATTAATGGTTAGCCTTGATTCGTGCTCCACGTGCAGCGGTCTTGGTGGTTAGCCTTGACTCATGCTCCTCCATGTGAAATGTGCCTTGAATCATGCTAAAGCCATGTTTTATATTTCTTTCACATTACTATTATTCCATGATTATATGATCCCATGTTATATATGTTATTATTTTATATGTTTAATCATGTTCCATGTCTTTTTATATCATTATGTTAAGCCTTCTAACCCACATTCCAATCTTTATTATAATTTTTATTTTCTTACTAGGCTATTTAGCTCATCCCTTTATTCATGTATTCTCTAAAGTTATCCTATGAAGATGTAAGAGCTCAAATAAATTTAGTATCTATTTATAAAGATTAAATAAAAGATGTTTTTATTTTGGAATCATGATGTTTAATTATGTACTGAATCTTAAATACACTAAAATTTCTGATCCTTGGATTGTAATTTGATGTTTAATTATACTTAAAATCATGTAATGATATGGGTAAAAGTCTAGTGTACCTATAGTTGGTATTATATGGAGTTCTAGTTATTTTTGGAGATTAGGAGTATAAAACTTTATTAAGAACCATAGGGATAAGACTAAGTATAAGAAAACATACATAAATTTTGGTGAGTATATATTAAGTGGTTTATCAATAAAATACATCCATTTATAGATAATATAAGTGGATGTGGTTTTGGAATTGATGTACCTAAAATTTACAACTCAAAAAAGGTGTTCTAGGCCGGACTCAGGGTAACTTGATACATGAAAATGGGCATTACTTTATAGTTGGTTTGACACTCCCAAGGGATATGATTTGGTAAATTCATAGGCTCATTAGAAAACATTATTAAGGGAAATAGAATTGATCATAAGATTATTTATTAGGAAAAAGATCATGTACAACCTTTATTGAAACCTTGGGAATCAAAATATAAGAATTACTTTCCCATTGTCGGTTTATCCTTTTATGTTTATAGTTTTCTTTATTCTTACCATCAAAGTATTCAAGTAAGTAATTGCACTTTTTTTCATAGTTAATGGATGGGAATAGAAGAAACCATTAAAAAAATAATTATGGTAGGTAATATGATTATTTCTCTAATGATATGAAAAATATTATGAGAATGGGTTCTCAAAACTTTATGAAGATAATTTCTGAGCTGGATCAAGTTATGAATAATAACATGAATAATGTGGAACTCCCTCTTTCACCAAATAATAGGAAAGTTGTTTCCAAATAATTCTTGTGGCAAAGGCCTCCCATGTTTGGTGGATATTATGATTCCGTCCTTGAAAAACAATAGATTAACTCTATTAAGAATATATTCTCTATCCTCTAATTCTCATAAGATGAGAAAGTTGTGCTAGTAGTCTATAATTTTTATGGGGAAGCTAATTAGTGGTGGCCACTAATCAAGAACACAAAGTCCAAATAGAAAATTGATTCGATGGAATGGGAAGATTTCAAGAAAATATTTTTTTAATAAATATTTTTCTTGAAACCTATTTCTCAATATGGAAAGGTAATTACTCATACTAAATCAAAAGGAAGATGAGTCTCTCGGGGTGTATGAAGAAAACTTCACAAGGATTTCAAGATACACCTTCGGATTTATTAGGAATGATGAAAGAAATGTGGACCACTTGTTTAGAATACTAAAGCGGAGTCTACGAAAAGTGTTGGTGATTCATGGATTCAACAGTTATGAGGATATTGTTCATAGTTCCCTCAAGGTTGAAATAGAGATCATATAATCTTAGTGTTCTCATGGACTTAGTGAAAAAAACTATAAAATGAAGTTTAATATGGGTGATAAATCCTATGATGGAAATAAGACCATACATCGCACATGTCAAAAGTGTGGGAATAAGCATCCTGGAATCTACTTAAAGGAAACCAAGAGATGCTTCAAATGTGTAAGAGAAGGGAATATGGATAATAAATGTTGAAAGGATATGAATAATCCCACTAATGTATAAGAATAAAGGAAGGTTGAGATCAACACTGAGCCTATAGTATAGTGTTTCAACTGTAAGGAACATGGGTATTATGTAAACCATTTCCCTAAGCCAAGGGTTGTTAGAGGAAATCAACAACAACCATTAATGTATCAAGGAAGGGCATATGCTATCACTATTGATAAGGTGGAGCCTAAAAATGATGTGGTGACAAGTATGCTGGTTATTCATTCAAGAATAGAGAACATACTATTGGATTTTGGTTCTATATATTCTTTCATATATTGCAAGTTTATTAGAACTATTCAGTCACCACCTCAAAATTTTAAGGTTGAGTTATCTGTGTGAACAAAAAATTGGAAAATTATTTTATCCAAAGTTTATAACTCCTATCTGATTAATGTTTCTAGACTGAACATACCAGAATATATTTTCATACTCTCTTTGGTAGAGTTTGATGCTATATTGTTCATTGATGTTGTATCTTTATATAAAGACAACATCAACTTTTGGGAAAGGGAGACCACTCTTCACTTCCTAAATAATCCTCCTATTCTATATAAGTGTAAGGAGGAAGTTGAATCTCCTTCAGAATCATCATCAAAATTACGGATAATGTTGCCTTATGACCAAGCATATTTTGTTCAAATGATTGGAAAAATGGATAAAATTATTCTCAAAGACATTCTAATTGTTAGGGACTACACTGATGTTTTCCCTAAAGAGTTTTATGGTCTTTCTTCTGATCGAGAGGTTGCGTCCTCAATTGAACTTATTCTTAGATCTTTGCCTATATCAAAGAAACCTTACAGAATGTCCATCGTTAAGCTGGAAGAACTGAAGAAGCAGTTATAGGAGAATATGGACAAGGGTTTTATACACCCAAGTGCTTCACTATGGGGTGCACCAGTCCTATTCTTCAATAATAAGGATGGATAAATTCATCTCAACATTGATTATTGTGATCTTAACAGAATCATGATAAAGAAAAAGTATCCCCTACCACATATAGATGAATTATTTGATCAACTATGTGGAGATAATTAATTTCTCTAAGGGGGTCCTTTGGTCGGGATATCACCAATTAAGGTGAGAAAGGAAGATATTCCCAAGATTTCCTTTCAAACAAGGTATGGATACTACAAGTTAATAGTGATTCCATTTGGTATCACTAATGTTCCAACAATTTTTATGGACTTAACAATAGAATCTTTAGAGGTTACCTCGATAAATTTGTGGAGGTCTTTATTAATGATATTCTGATATACTCCTAGATCAAGGAGGAACATGAGGAGTATTTTAATACTGTTTTGAATACCTTTCAAAGCGTGAAACTATATGAAAAGTAAAATAAATGTTATTTTTGGATGAACAAAGTATTGTTTTTGGGGTATGTTATCACCAACAAAGGGATATATGTGGACCCTTCTAATTAAAACCCAATCGAAGAATGGTCTAGGAAAACATATCTAATGAATATCCACCACTTTCTTGGTCTATCCAAGTACTACCGACGATTTTTGAGGAAGTTCTCATGGTTGTTTAACCCACTGACCAAGATGACTCGGAAGAGAGAAAATTATTTATGGACTAGTGAATGTGAAGATTACTTTAAAAAGTTGAAAATGAGGCTTATCACTGCACTAGTGCTCACACTACCAACATGTGGGGAACTCTTTGGGGTATAAAATGATGATTAAATGAAGGTATTAGAATGTGTTATGATGAAAAAAGATAAATTGATATCCTACACCTCATGTAAGTTGAACATCCATAAGAAAAATTATCCCACACATGATCTAGGGTAGGCTGCTGTGATCATTGTGTTGAAAATACGACAACATTATCTATATGTGGAGAAGTGTGGGATATATACTTATAATAAGTGTATCAAATATATATTCACACAAAAGGATATTAATATGAATTAGTTAATATGGTTAGATCTCATTAATAATTATGATTTCTTAATCCAATACCACCCTGGTAAAGCAAATAAGAAAGGAAATGCTCCAAGTAGAAAGAATCCTGTATGTTTATAAATGATTATAATTGGAAAGGATCCAAAATTCTTAGACATATAAATTATTGATATGGGAATATTTAATTAAGTAAAATCATCAATCCTTTCTCAAATTATTTTTAACCATCCCTTATGGAGAAATTAAAGTATGCTCAATGAAATGATGTGGAAATTTAGAAGAAGGTAGAAGCCATGAGAAAACAGAAGTACTCAGAGTTAAAAATGGATGAGGAATGAGTCATGAGATTTGGGTCTTGATTATATGTAACATATGATCCATAAATAAAGAAGAAGATTTGAAATGATTCACATAAATTATCCTTCACTATTCACCCTGGGAGCACAAAGATCTATCAAGATATTCCAGAGAACTTGTGGTGGGACAATATGAAAAAGGAGATTGCTGAGTATATATAAAGGTGTTTGGTATGTCAACAAGTGAATTCGAAAAGGAAAAAGTATAAGGGGATAATGAAACCATTACACATAACAACATGGAAATGGAAAAACATCACCATGGACTTTGTCATTGTATGTCCGAAGACATATAGAGGAAACAATGCTCTATGGGTTATTGTGGATCATCATACAAATACTGCTCACTTTATTTTAATTAGAGAGGATTTCTCATTGGATAAAATTTAAAGGATATATATATATATATCAAATAATTGGTAAGGCTTTATGGAGTACCACTATCGATTGTATTTGATTGAGATATGAGATTCACCTCAAAGTTCTAGAAAAGTATCCAACATGTTCTAAGCACTGAGCTAAACTTTAGTAAAACTTATCATCTTCAAACTGATGGCCAATATAAGATTACTATTTAGACACTAGAAGAAATTTTAATGGTGTGTTCTATAGACTCCACAAGAGTATGGTACCAATATATGCAACTGCTTGAATTCTACTACAATAATAGTTTCCACTCTAGTATCCAAATAGATCTATATGAATACCTTTATGTGAAAAGATATAGAACACCAGCATGTTGGGATGAGGTTGGTGAACTTAAGATATGAGGACCTAAAACTTTCAATTAAATGGTGGGGAAGTTTAAAACCATTAAGCAACACATTAAAGTAGCCTAAAGTCAAAAAAAGAGAGTTATATAGACAATCGTTGATGATACCTTGAGTTTAAAGTTGGATACGTCGTATTCCTCTGCATATCTCTATGGAAGAGGATCATGATATTTGGGAATAAAGTAAAACTATGTCTCAGATACATTGGACACTTTTAAATACTTGATCATGTATGAGACATGGACTATTGACTAGAAATAACACCCACCATGTCTCAAGTACACGATTTATTCCATGCCTCCCTCTTGAGAAAGTACATTCTAGATCCATCCCATGTTCTGAATTCATAGGTGGTTGGAGATTGATCTCTCTTATGAGGAACAAATAGTGAAGATATTGGATCATAAAGATATAGTTCTATGAAATAAGACCACTCACCTAGTCATAGTACTATGGCAGAACCATTAGTACAAATATGCAACATGGGAACTAGAGGAAGTGATGAAGGAGAAGTACCCTCACTTAATATTCCCATAGAATGTAAAACAAAATTTCAAGGGTGAAATTACATAAGGGGGGAAGATTGTAATGAACCAAAATTTTATCAATGAAAATTATTTTCTAATAATTATGTTATATATCATAAATCACATAAAATCACATTAAAAACACATTAAAAACTTTATAAATGAAGAATTAATCAAATGTGAATTATTTATAGAAGTTAAGGAACTTATACCGATGGAATAATAACTTGAACTTTGGAATAGTAATGTGAACCTTATGAATAGTAAGTTGTAAAATAGAATAGTAACCTTACCTATGAAAGAATAAATAAAATTTGGGTATCTTATAAATGAAAATATGATATAATTACATCATTATTAAGTAAATAAATGTTTTAAAAATTCTTAATTAAATATTGGTATTTTATAAGTCATAAATATTTGATTTCAATTTTATGATTAGTTTTATAATATAAAAAAATGTATTTTCATAAAATGTATTCATAAATTAATATTATTTTGTGTTATGACTTTAATATAATTTTATGAGACCTTATTTAATTTTTCAAAGTGTTATAAAATTATTTATAATTTTAAAATCTATATTTTTTGAGTAAATGATGATTTTAATTAAAAACTTAATTTCTCATATTTAGAAAATTGATTTTATAAAATGGAGTTCATTTTTTTTATTCTACACTTCTAAAAATTGTTTGGGTGATTTTTTTAAATACTTGAATTTTTGTGAATAGTAAAATATGGTAATTTACGGTATTTATACATTATAAGTTAAATACATTATTCCTTGAGTAATCGCTGATGTAAGAACTATAATCTAGAAAGTGCCTTCATTTTTTTAATATATTTAGTGATAATGATAAAACTATTCATAGTCTTGAGAAAAAATAATATACAAATTAATAAAATAATAAGAAAACACCACTATACTCCACTATGAATACCACTCCTAACAACCTCTTCTCCTCAAACATTCCAATATTTGATACTTGTAAAAATTATAACCAATACTCTTCCCAAAACGCTTGCCCATTTCTATGATATCTTGTTCTCATCAAAGGACCAAAACATTTTCCCTAAGGAGGTTCTCAAGAAGGGGAAATTCAAGAGGTAAATTACTCTCTCCCTTTCTTTTATTTTCCATTCATGTTATTTATTTTCTTATTCTCTATTCACCTCCCTTATTAAAAATAGAATTATAAATAAAATAAATTACATATACTATAATTTTATTTTTTATGTAATTATATATTAACAATTCTCCCTCTATCATTTTATTTTAAAAAATGAAAACATTGTCTCTGATGTGTTAATTTATCACATTCATGAACATTAGGATTTTAATTTATATTACCATATTAAAAACTATTTATAAAAAAAAATTATAGTTGAAACATATTATAATATATGTAATATATCTTATTTAATGTTCTGTAACCATTACAAATACATGATATTAAATAATATAACAAAACTTGTTCATTGTGATCGAAAAACCGCTGAAATTAATCTAAACGATTATCATTAACATGTTATCTAATGATTCATCCTCATATCTGAAAAAAATAATATATAAGACCAATTAAAATTCTTGTTATTCATTAATGACATATAATTTCAATTATGTATAATTATACCCATTCTAGATGAACTTCCATACTCATATACAAGCAAACCGATCATGAAAAATAAGAAAATGAACACTCCCGAATGATGAAATTGAACACTATATCTCATTAAAAAATCCATAAATGAAATTAATTAAATTATAATAAATCAATTACATGTAAAAAATTGTTCTTAACTTTTTAAATAATGAATATTATTTTATTATTCAGGACATTAAAATCAAGTGCATAACCGTTTCAGACATAAGGAAAGGGATCCTTTCCGGACCTCCCTATTTCCTTCAGGTTACATTTTCTCTCTATTTTCCCAATGTAACTATTATTTATTTTTATTTAAACCTTTTAAATTATGTTTATATATCCTAAAATCATTTATCAAGATCATATAATCCTTTTTTAAGGGGTAATAGACGTTTTAATAAGCTTCCCTTCAATTCTTCCAGATAAGCGAACCCAATTAAAGGGAATTTCCCAATTTCATACCCATTTTAAAGTGCACTCCATAATTTGTTTTAAACCAAAATGTTTTATAACATCACTGATTTTATCATGAAAAAATATCTTGGTTCAATTAAAGTTTTATACAAATAATTATTCCTTTTTCATTTTAAATAATCTTGAAGTTTTCCCGTAAATGTACTAAAATGTTTTATTTATAAAGTTTCTTAAACACTCTTTTTACATGTCTTCACTCTAGTTTGACATAAATTATCATGATCGTTGGAACCAAGTATATTATTTTATGAAAATGGAGTATGTTTTGTGCTTGTTTTCAATCATCAAATGTAAGATCAGGGAGTTTGCAAGGAAAGGGATCCTACAGTTAAGCTGAAAACAATATTGAAGGTGACGTCATTTACCAGTGTTTGCCAAATTTTTTGGGTCTAAAATTTGGAAGATTTAAATCATTTCGAAAAGTGTATTTTCTTATAGGAATTATGAAAATATAGAAGAGGAATGAATTTTTCGAATATGGGATTTGCTAATTATGTTTCACGAAGGATCAATGAAAGCTGATAGTGATCTATGCGATAACAATGAGCATCACAAACGAATAAGAATTAGAGCATCATGACTGGTGATTGTGATCTCCATGATTACGATAATTTTATCTCTATGTAAGTGTTAAGGTTTTGAAATAAAGAACCATGATTATGATGAGCATTGTGAATGGGGAATTTCCATGGATCTTCACGATAAAAGGAGCTACGTGAAGATATTTTTGAAAGATATGTAAAATCCGAAACTGGTGGTGGAGCATCACAAACAGCTGAACCTATAAATATGAGGATACCCCCTTCACTTAGCAGAAATTTTTTCAAGGAAAATCTACAAATGATCTGATTTCATGAATATAATGGAGTTTTGTGAGTCTGGATTTCTATGCGAGCTTGTACATCATCAAAAATCTATTATTATTGAATGATGCTAATGATTTTGATTAAAGGGTGATTTATGATGATGAGGTATTCCATGTTGAATCTATGAGATTTGTGTAGGAGTTTAGTTTTTGAAGGTAGGGGTGCTTCACAAAGGCAGTTTATTCTATGAAGGTAGGGAGCTTCGCGAAGGCAGCGAGCTTTGTAAAGGAACTACATCAAAGGCAGTATTGAGTATCAACTTTAAGAAGACATGGATTCTAGTGTGTATCAAATCAGGTCTATAGTTCAAGAAGAGTCTCATGTTAATTTAGTGACAAAGACTTTAATGAAAAACCATTTAAGAGACCTTCAAGTCGATAAATTCATTTAGACTTCTCTCAAAGTAGTGAGCTAGGGGGATATGACTGACACACTGTATGATCCTTGGACTAGCCCTTAGTGGTAAACCAAGTAAAAGAGATGTTTTCCCTCTCTGTATGTGAATATATGATTTCTGATCAAATCTATCATACATGTTTAATGAGTTCCTAGAAATATAGAAACAAGATTCATTATATTAAAAGAAACATTTTACACCCTGATTCCCCCTCCCCTCTGAGGATGCTCTGATATCCTATGATGATCTATGCCTATATTTCCTTATGAATGCCCATGTATGATTTAATTCCATCATTTCGAGGACCCCATTAAGATTTCCCTTTTGATATGACTTTTGAAATGATTATGATACCCAATTATTTCCATGGGTAACCCTTATGTTTATGTTTTATTGCTTATGTATGATTATTAATGTGGAAAACATATTGATGAACATATTATGATCGGAGTTTCCAGGTAGTTCTCCAATGCATTGGGCAATGTTTAATCTCATGAGACATAATTTGAAATGGTCTTGATGGTTAGCCCCGACTTGTTCTCTATGTGCAACAATCTTAGTTATTATCGTTGACTAGTGATCCTCCATGTGAAATGACCATCAACTCATGATAAAGTCATGTTTTATGTTACTTCCACATTAATATGATTCCATGATTATATTATTCCATTTTTTATATTCTTAATCATGTTTCGTGATTTTTTATATCATTATGTTATGACTTCTAACCCATGTTATAAGTTTTATTATAATGTTTATTTCCTTAATGGGATTTTTAGCTCATCCCTTTGTTCATGTATTCCCCCAGGTTATCCTATAAAGATGTAAGGGATAAAATGAAGTTTGGAGATCTTAATAAAGATTAAATAAAATATATTCTTATTTTTGAATCATGATGTTTAATTACGTACCTAATCTCTAAGACACTAGACCTTATAGTCATTGAATTTTAATTTGACATTTAATGATGCATAAAATCATGTAATGATATGTGTAAAAGTCTAGGGTATCTATATAAAAGAACCATAAAATATTTTTATCTAGTTTATTTGACATAATTAATGTGATAAAATCCACATATACTAATTTTTATTTTCCTTAAGAATGAATCCAGGTAATCATGTTATGCCTTCAGTGATTATTTCACACCAGACAATGCCACTTTTAGTAAGCACATGTCTGAATCATGATTAAAAATTTAAAAACCCCACCAATTTCTTAGTGTATAATTATTCTTTGAGTATTAAATTAATAAACAATTTATTAGAATCAATTTGGGGTATTATATATTTTTTCTAGAAAACCATGATTAGGAAGAGTTTATTGACTCATGACATTCCATGTGTATAAAAGTTTCTTTCACATAAACACCTTCTTCTTATGCATACCACTTTCGCACTAATATTTCCTTATTTTGAATCACCTTTCCTTTAGAAATTCCCATTTTTTCCTATTTATGTTTAATCTTATAGAATTTTCACAAGTTACCAAGTATAATTTTGTTATTTGATCTAACTTCTCATTCTTGGATTTTACCCACAAATCATCATCCATTTCTTTTAATGAGGATGGTTATATTTGAAATAGTAGAGTAGTATTCCCTATAGTTCTCTTTATGGAAGTTTATATATGTTTAGTTTTATCACCAATGATATTTGACTCATCAAATTGTACTCTTATTATTCTCTATGTAGTCACTAGTTGAGTCATTTCAGTAGCTTCTCCATCTACTGATTAAATCCCTAAATATTCATTACATGTGAGATCTTGAGTACTTATATGATTTATTTTCAACACTTTTCTCCATTAATAAACTCAATTTGATCTATAATTCCATTTATATTTCTATATTTCTCTATAATTGTTTCAACAATACTTCTTTCTATAATTTTCATCAGTTTTTTGTTAAGAAATTTATACCTCTTACTCTTGAAGGAGTATCCTTGAAAAATCAATTTATATTCTATATCTTAAAATTCTCCTTGGTTTCCTTCATTATTTCAAATATAAAATATACTTCTAGACCCTCCAAAATTCATTAATCTTGAATTTATTCCATGCCATATCTTATACAATGTCATCTTATATTATGGGTTCATTAAAGGATGATCTTGAGTGTACACCACTACTTGCACAAATTTCATTAAATATTGGGGGAGATACCACTTTAATTGAGTAATGTATTAGGAATAATATTTTTTATTCAATTTCATATTTCTAACAGACTATTTTATTATTTTTTTCGGACTAATTAAACTTCATGTTTTTCTCCACGATTCTATAATTAATTTTCCACCTCATCGGTGGTATACTATATTTCAATACCGGATGGAAGAACCTTGATTGTTCTTCCATTTTAATTCTCAAATACTCTTTAAAAATATTTAATGTGTTCCATAACCTCTATCTTATCAATAAAAAACATGATAAAACACATTATACTATAATTTTCAATGAATAAGATGAAATACTTATCACCGTATATTTCAAGAACTTCCATGGGACCACACAAATAGATGTGGGTTATATATAGAGGTTATTTTTTTCATTTTTTAGTTTACAAATTTACCACTACTTTTCCTCATACATTGGCATCATAGGTTATGTGTTTATCATGATTTGGATATAAAATTTCAATTTCAACTTTAAGTTTGGACATATTATCATTGTTTTGTTTATAAATATGCTAAAGCCTTTGACACCAAAGAGTATTCGATTCCTTAACCATATGGAAATAAGTTTCATTTTAATTAAAATATACTCGACATTGATTTCCATTAGTTCTCCATCACAGTAACAAAAAGTTCCCAATTTTGACATTGATGGAGAATCCCTTCAAATAGAATTTGGAATCAAGTACAGAGTCACAAAATTGAATTAAAAAAAATATTATTCTAAAGTATATAAATATAATGAAAATCTATATTATTTAGTTCATATCAAAATATATTAATCTTCACACATTCCTTGATTTTTAATGATCTATCATTACAAAACTACACCAAGCTATTAACATGGATATTCAAAAAAAATTAGAGATTTATTTTTTTGGTTATATGGGACGAGCAACCACTATCAAGGAAATTTGTGGTGATATTATTGGTTACTTTAAGATAAATCATCACTAATATAGACTTACCATTAATAATATTCTTCTTCCAAGACATTCTTAGTTGATTCAAGACATGAGGTGTTCTCTTCTCATTTGCTTTATCATAAACTACATGATTATATTCTTCTTACATAAAATGATAACATTGTTTTCATGGTTACTTCATGTAGTTCCTAAATTAACTTATCTCTTGGGAAACCATTAAAATAAAATTTAATTATCTATTTCTTATAATTTTTCACCCTATATAAAAAGTTATATAAGTTTTAATTAAACCAACTAAAATAATTATATATTTTTGAGATAAAATATGTTCTCATCCTTTGTTACTAACTCCAAGGAGCTATATCTCAAAAATAAATCTCTACTTATATACACCAGGTCCTAGCGATTCTAAGAAAAACAGAAAAGTTTCATTTCATTAATGGAAATAACATTTTATCACATCCTCTCCACATGTTCCCAGTGTTGGAGTAGTTTATGGATTACTGGGTTCGCTTTGGTTTTTGAGTGTTTTCACTAAATTTATATTTTCCATTATTCTATACAAAAGCATCAATAACATTAGATGTCTTAGACTAACATTTAATCTCAACCATGTCTACAGGCTAAGGATTATATTCATTTACATTATTCTAAATAGTACTTGTGCCTCTTCCAAATCTTTCTATCAGTTCATTATTAGATAACTTCCTAAATTATATATTTTTCTAAATCACCATATAATTTTTCTTCAAGTTGAATATTATTTCATATTGATAAAATTTATTATTCAATAGATCCAAGTATCTTGATTCTTTCTTCCTGCTAGGTATTATGGTCACCTTTTTCTTTTTCTTTTTATTTAGTTTATACATTGAAATAAATCACTACTTCATATGTAGATTCAAAATCCTTATGAAATTACACTACCTTCTCCAACTGAGTAATTTTAGCTTCATATTGATCAATTTATACTATTGAATACTTAAATAAGATACCTATCTCTTGGTTTTTCTTGTATTGAATGTCCAAATCATGAAGATATCCATTAAGATTCACTTTCAAGTTAATAACTTGTTCAGGTTAATCATCATTTTTAACATCATCATAACATATTATCATCTGAAATAATCTAAATACCATAATCCTCAAGGAACCTTACATCATTTTCATCTTTAAACAATATATTCTTTTGTTAGATCTTTTTTTAGTTTAAATTATTATTTTAATATCTCGTATTTGGGGAAACTTTCTTTGTGGTACTAATTCCACATCATCTCTATCTCCCATGTATGATTTATATGGGAATCTTGATACAATATACCCATAATTTCCATAACTAAATTAACAAAATGGTAGTTTAGCAGAAAAATTTCCCTTTCTATGATTGAATCTACTTCAAAAAAGTGAGAAATATTTGGTAATATTATCTTTATCATTACTTTTATCTTTATTTATCTCTAGGATCTCTATGAATTTAAAATAAATATTCTTTAATGAATGGCCAAGTGTTTTTTCTATGTTTATGTGAATATATTAAGCTACTATCTTATAATAAAGGGAATCAAGAGCTATATTTGTGAGGTCTTTTTTATCAAGGGTAGATACCTTGTAATTTTACAATGGTGGAAGTATTCTGAGAATATATAAAATAATATGTATTTCTTTCATATAATCCTTGAACCTATGAATATGCCACACAAATTCAAGGAGATGATTGAAAAATTTATTGATATAACCATTTTTGTCTCAACTTAAAGTCATATAACATGTAGTGTAGAAAATGAAGTTTATCTTCCTTCACTTTAGTATCCCCTTCATATATATTTTCTAGATTATGCCATATTTCGTTCTCAAACATGAATTCCCTAAATTTCTTATAGTTTTTATTTTCTAGGGATTCTGATAAAGAATTTCTAGCCTTTATATTAGAAAAAAATTCAATTATCATTGTTCATTAACATCATTATAGAATCATTGACTTTTATTTCATGTGATGCATAAATAAAGACATCAAGTGAAGGGTATACTAAATGATATTTCAAAAGATTATTAAAAATCTGAATATTATACCCACAAAAAAGAGAGACCCTTTTGAATTAACTATGTCCTCTATATCGATGACCTTCAAATGACAATTTTTCCATGCAATAACCTATAATATTTGATAACAATTTTTTCAATCATATATCCAGAACACTGTAATAGGGGGATGTGAATATAGGTGTTCAATTATTCTTATTACTCATTGAATATTATTATTATGTTAGAAAAAAACCTGTTAATATTCAAACATTGATAGTATTCATATGAATAAAATGAAACAAGGAAATACAAGTTTTACATAATTTATTACAATATGGTAGTCTAAGTATTATACACTGATGGTGTAATGATGTACTAGCAATTAACACTACGTAATGTAAATGTTGTAATTTCTTCAAAAAGGGAACTACTAATCTCATGAAATTCACTCTTTGTGTTTCATTATACATTGATTTGAGATAATGAATATAAATTTGGTATATAAAGATGGGTCACTATGATTCCCAAAAAAAATAAAAACACTAATCCATTACGGGTGTTTTCATTGTAATTCACATTATTCTATGATGAAAACAATTTATACAAGTTATCTAATATATTCTATTCTCCCTGATTCTCAATATCCTACTATCTATCTCTTTTTTTATGAACTACTAGAAGTAGTTTTTTAATCATTTGGTAACAAACCCTTAAAATTGGTGTTGCGATTAATTCCCTTCATCATATACACTAATATTAAAATATTTTCACCACTTGAATTTAGTGTGGACATTATGAACATATTAATCCAACTTTTGTGATAAATTTTAACTAAAATTTCCAATTTTTATATTATAGTAAAATATTCCATGTATAATATAAACCACCGCTTTATAGAGAGAAAACATCACTTGAAACATGATATTCTTAGCTTATGTTACATTGTTTAATGGCCTACCACATTTTGGCATGATTCTTAGTCAACAACCAGAAAAACAATTATCCACCACAAGTCATGTATATAGTTTTCCGAATACTACATCCATGATCTTCAATATTTTATTTGATCTTAAAAATCATTTCAACATGGTCTAAATCTTCACAGTGTGAACTTACATTATAGTAATAAACATTTCAATGCTGCAAAAACATAACCTTATAGATTTTTCCTAGAAATAAGTCGAAGTGTGAGTCCCCTAAAAATATTTTCAAATTAAAATATGTGTGAAACATCATTTTTTAAATGGTGTGAGAACCAGATCTCTAAATTGAATGAAATATACTATAAGGTTCTTCATAGTAAGGAAATTGTTTTATAACATATATCATGAAGCTCTATAAAAATTGAAATTTATTTTGCATCATTACAACATGTAAAATTATACCATGTTATAATATAAAAATATCTAAATTTTGGAAAAGTATGAACTCTTATGTTTTATCATGTTGAATTTCCTAAGAGACCTTACATTTCTCAGTGATATTCAATAGTTAGCTGAATTTATGTTTCTTCTACATTTTTTTGTGGCGATTAGCTTTGAAATATAGATTGATCTTATGTGATTTATCATTTACTCTTATAAATACTTATCACAACATGTGTATCACTATCACAACACGAATTCATCTTAAATATTTCTTGAAGACTCTTACAAAGTTATTGAATACAATTATAAACTCCAATCATGTCATGACCATCCCTATAATGATGAAACTTTCTCATTTTTTAATTTTTTTCTTTGATAAAGGATAATGTATGAAGATCATGAGAAAAAATTTCTGTCAAATAAATAATTTTCCATTATGTATTTATAAGTCTCTCTAGTCACATCACAACTCTTATAGTGACAAAATCTCCTAACTACTTTAATAATCAAAAAAATAAATCACCACATACTTCCAACAAATTCACATGAACATATTATAAGTATAAAATTGATAAAAATCCAATCATGAAAACCAGAAGGTTGTAACACTCTATGGGATCATATTTTTGTATGCTAAATGTGATACAAGTACAATATAAAAAATTATGTAGTAAATTAAATTTAATAATAGAGTTATTTAAAGGGGGAATAAATAACACTATGTAATTATTATCTCACCTGTGTCGTGTAAGATATAACAATGAGCTCATGTTGTAACAGGGCTCATAATCTAATAGTGATTATAGATTCATACACATCATGCCTACCCCTATAATATAGACCCTTGAAGTCTATCCCACATATCAATATACCACTCATGGTACCACCTAAAGTAAACATCTTACTTCACAAACATATTCATAAAATGTAATGATTATAACTGACTAGGTGGTGTGGTAATAAGATGAAATAACCCAAAATTACTCATAAATCAATTTCCCTGGTTCCACAGAACCATGTGAAAATTTATAAGTGGCCTCATTCATGTGTTGGTGGTATACATAACTATGCAGTAATGAATGAAAATCTGGAGAAAAATCCAAACATATTGAATCCATGAATCCTAAAACAACATTAAATGAATGTACGATTAATAAAATAAACCATTTATGAAAGAAAATTATAATTTAAGTACATATTTAATAATAATGTAATTAATTTAGCCAAAGATTATCCAATATAATTCTATAAGAGTAGAGATCATGTCTAGTAGTATCTAAGTGTCTGTGGTACTAACACCACCTACAGATACCATTATTATATTTACAATTTAATGATAAAAATTTATGTATTTGACTATCACATAAGAAGGATGGATAAATATACCATCATCTATATAGACAGTCCAATATAATATATATAGGAAATAAAGAACAAGCATGCCTAGAAAAATGAGGGATACACTCATATATCAAAAAAATAAGTATTAATAACAAATCATATAATGTATATCTTATTGATGTGACATGTACTGCATATTTCTTTGAATGTATTTTCAATCATTCTAAACCTCAACTACTTCTCCCATAATAGTTTAAGTCCTTATATAAAGGTAAATAATTTAAATGGATGAATTTTATTGAATGATTGAAAAAATAATACCTTAAATAATTCATAGAATGTATGAATACGAAAATATAAAGATAGTTATCTCATAAAAATTTAAAAAATAAGGTAAAAGTTCCCATATTTCCTTGACATGTATTAATGGATACTGATGATTAAATTTTAATCATCCTAAACCTATATGAATAATATTATATGTATATGTTAATCTAATCACTAAATACTTGTCATGCCAAAGCCATACCCTCGATAGTAAGGGATAATATAATGGGGTTATATTTAAGTGTCATGTTCAATGATAACAAGAAATTGAGGTCATTATTTCGATATTGGGATATTTTTTATGAATGTGACCCTGTGTGTGATATACAGTGGATTTTAGTTCCAGTCCCCATACTCAAGGCTAGTCTATGTTATTTCTCATATGAGTAGACTTTTGACTTCCCTAGGGGTGAAACCAGATAATGTTACATTACATTTTCATCCAATCAGAATGAAAGGAAAATGAATGAAAATAAAAATAGGAATACAAGGCACACTAGAGTAATCTACTAGAGTGATCAAGTGATATTGTAGGTTGATATATGATTCCCTCAATGTATTAACTAATGTAAAATATGTAATGATATGTTGATAGGGAGACTTTAGTTCTTGTAAATAATCAAAATCATAGTACTTTTTTCTAGAATTTTTTGTCCTAAATAATAATAGTTTAGAAGTATCAAGTGGGGGTGAATTGAAGTTTAAAATCCAACACACAATTTTCCCAGTCTAGAATGTAAATTTTTAAGAAGTAATAAAATTCAACCATATTAGGGTATAAAAAAGTATAAATTTTGTGGAAATTAAACTATCAGATATTAAATAAACTTAAACTAATAAAACAACAAATAATTCCAATTGTATGATAAAAATAATACAAGTAAAATAAAAAATATATTATCAAAACATAGTCACAAAACCCCTTTAAAGGATATTATTACCATATGTCCTGATAGAGGGAACTGTTACATTTTATCTAATATACTAGGTGGTTCAAAAACTATAACCAAGGGTTTCATGTTATTCACTATGAATTTCATTGAAAAAATCATAAAAATGAATATTCTAAACCATGAACGTCTTTGAAAAACCTATCAGAATCAAGAATCTATATTTATGATCTCATCTTTGATCAACACAAAATAAAATAATCCCAACATCTTAACTTAATTGGACTTCAAAAATCATAGAAATGCAGGTTTATATCCCTATAACCTCATTGATCTTAATGAAAAGAATTTTCCCACATTCATATCCCTATAATATCTTCAATCACAATAATCAGAAGAAATGAATACAAATGTAAAACACAGATCTTTAAAAATAAGACCCTCAAATTAGAACATCAATGAAAATATATTGGAAAGTCTTACAATCAAAACTCTCACAACACTAAGATAAAAAACGATCAAAGGTAAATATTAACTCTTTTAATATTGTATTTATATATTATATTCCTTGAATCTTCAGTCTTCATTTATAGGTTTTGGTGTAACAAACTCCCAATATTAATGGCTAAGACATTTTGGTTTATTTGTAACAACATTAGAAGAAATATGCTATTTTCCATTAATGTTTTATCAGTGTGAATCCACTAGGTTTTCAAATTTCAATGAAAATCATTCAACAAATCAAAACATAGATAATTTAAATTTATATTCTGTATAAAAACATATCATTTAAAAACAACAATTTACCTCAAAATTAACATGAAATATATTTTCATTTTCAAAAAATAGATATGAAATTAGTCGTTTAACTTAGAAACATCTTAATTTTTCTTATTAAGATAGGAATATTTTATTACATGTATGATTGTGTAAAGTATCTTTGATAAAATTGAATATATTGGTTATTATTTAGATTAATTCTACTAGTATTTTCAATTTTTTTCTTATGGTTTCATTATTATTACTGATAACAAATTGTTTATTGATAGAAATACATATATTGAGAGACATTATAAAGTACGGATACTCCAATCTTGGAAGATACACCACTTGAGAACATTATATTGAATTATGAGTCTAATCAAGGATGTTTTAGTTATTGAGGAACTGGGAGGTCTATATTATAATATATCAAGGTATAATTATTATATTGTAGGATCTATACACCTGAGATACATTCTATGATTTTTTTTCTCACCATGTCAAGAAGATATATGAATTTTGTGTTTTAGGTATTGGTATCAAGAATAGAAGTAATTTATGTGATCTATAAGTTGATCTTCAATATGAAATATATTATAGGGACTCTCAGTAGTTATGGTTTTATGTGGTGGATATTGATTATGGATTTTTAAGGGGATATCTTTTAACCTGCCCTATTTTGATTCAATGCACCTTTGACATAAGGAAATTTAATTTGTCAAATGTTAATCATTAAATACATCCAATGAAATTAATGGTGGGGATTATTGTAAGGTAATATGGAATAATATTATCAACTGCATTGGCTTCAGATAACCGAGGGAGCGATGTGGGATTTATTTAGTTGAGTTTTATATAAAATAAATGATAGTTGATGGGAAGATTATTTAAGTTCATTTTATATAGATAATAATGTATAAATATGTGGTCAAACATTAAATAGAATACATTGGTGATTAAAATTACTATATACATAAATAATTTGAGACTATTTGACTATAGAAAATTTGATTTTTGGAAACAAAACTTTTCATGAGTTGATATACACACTATGGTTCTATGTGTAGTTAGTGATATTTAGGGGAATGAGTTACATGGTAAGGGTCAGTGAATCATTCCAATATTGGATATGCAATTCTCGAGGGTAAAAGGAAAGATTTTTATAGGTTTATCATGGTTAAGTGGTTAATGTGTGATGTGGTTATGCATCCCTGCATAATTTTTCAACATGATATAGCTAAATTATTAGGAAAAGTGTTAAATGGGTGAGAGTGGTTATAGGAATTTAATGTTATGATACACCCAATAAAGTGGATAGTACTTTTGGATAGTTCCTTAGTTTTAGATGGTTATAAATCTTGAATTGGGAACATGAAATATGAGTAATTTATGCGAGATATATATTCAATTACCAATAGTGGGGAGCACCAAAAAAATCATTATTATAGTTATGATATCTATGAGTGGTAACTTAATGGAATTAACTATATTAACTAGAGTAATTACATGGGGTAATATCACATTTAAACTAGGGAGTGAAATCTTTGAGTGAGTTATAATTTAATTTTTTTTAATGCTAAATTAGATAATGATGAATTATATTTTATTATATAATTATAATTTAAATCATAGGTATGATTTTTATAAAGATTTTGGAATTATATAGGTTAGGTGGTTTATGTATATCACTCATTAGAGCATTGAATTAGTAATGGTGGGATTTTACTGGGGTTAATAGTCATGATCTATTAAATGTGTGATAGTTATTTATAAAAATGCCCATACTTGTTATTGGTATTTGAATTTAATACCTAAAAAATGGGATATATATATATATGTGATTCTAATACATATATTAGTGAATTAATGATCACATCTTGGTTAAATTTCCATAGTTAGTTTAGATATTTGAAATAATAACAATAATCTAACATAGGTATTAAGGGACAAAAATATCACTAGAAATTGTTTAGTGGTGATTAATGAGGTTGATAAGCTTTATAGTGGGCCATTTTAAGCATAGATAGGGGTTGGTAAGTTTTAAAATTTAGTGTTGGAACTAGTGAATTAGAGGAAAGCCAAAATTTAGTGGAATAAATATTGGTAAGCCTTAATTTTTCATTTAAATCATGGATAAGGACATTAAAATTTATTTTAATAAATTAAAAGTGATTTATTAAAGAATATAATATGGCTATGAAAGAATAGGGTCAGGAGTTTTATTGAATAAAGAGAAATTCAATGTTATTAATTGTAGTCTTCAAGTATCTAGTCTTCCAATTAGTGAGGTTATCCCACTGGATTCCAACTGAGTTTCTAATGGGATCCCATCAAGTACTCAATATATCTTAATAGTATTTTTTTTACTTTGGATAAGAAAAATTATATTATTGTCTAGGCATTATGATTTTCTCTGATATGAGTTTCTGGGGGAGGCCATCTCAATTGAAACATCCCCTCACCTTATTTCTCATTAATACTCTATGGTATCCCTTGAATTTATGGTTGTATGTGTTGGATAAAATCCCCATATTCCTCTAACATTATTCATATTCCTTTTTCTATTTTAAATTATGTTTCACTATATTAGTATTCAGGTGTGTGATTTCATTAGGGTAGAGTAAAATCACTTCAATTGAGAGAGATTTCTTATGTGGTGTTTAGAAAAGGATAATGGGTGATGAAAATGTGTTTTTATTACAATATTTTTTATTTATGATTTTTTATTGAATATTTTATTATATTTTATCAGTTTTAAATATTTTTACAATTTTTTTGGTTTTATATTTTTTTTTGATTTTTTCATGAGATTTCATGGTGCATATCAAGTGTTTTATACTGGTGTTTTTATTATATTTTTTCAATTTTTATTTATATATATTATTTTATATATTTGAGAGATGCATTTGATGATCAATGGAGTGGGATTAACTCCCCACTGAGTTATATAGATTGGTGGTCTCAACCTATACCCCATTATTTTAATTAATATCTATCTATGATGTACTTACTTATTATTTTCAAAATTCCAAAATAGTTCCCATATGTATTTTTTAATTTAAAATTTGAATATTTTTTTAATTTATCAATTAAAAAATTTATTTATTTTTTATCTTATATCAATGTTATATATTATTTTTCTTCATTATTAAATAGATTTTTGGCATTTTATATCAACTATTGTGCTACCTTGTGGACTTATTGATTAATTAATTATGTTTTTTTAATATTATCATCTGGGACCTTTAGTAAATTATTTATTATATTTTATTAATCATAATAGGAATGTTGGTTATTTATTTTATCAATATTTCATATTTTGAAAATTTATATTATTCATAATGTGATATATATATCTTATATTGTCACTTAACATGAATTTCTATTGTTGTATGGTTATGTCAAGTTGTTTTTATTTCATATTATTTCCTTTGTTATATCTATCAGGTTGGTAACATCCAAAATAGGTATATATATGTATGGTTTCATTCAAATACATTTATGTTGGCTATTTGAATGTATAATTTACTTAAATAAAATTTTATATAATTTGGTGTGTTGGCATCGATCTTAGGGTGATCTGAATATGACATGATGGTGTTTGTGGGGGTCCAATCCAGTTTCACTACAAGGTGTTGGGGGTGAATCATGTGATGAAATGTACGGAAGGTTTCATTTTAGTCAAAAATCGTAGGAAATAGAGGAAATTTGAAACCATGATTTAGGTATGTTGCATATTTTATGATGGGGGTATTTTGATTTTTGGATAGATACTTTTGAGGGAATGTCGATATATGTGGACCTTATGCATGGAAAATGATTACTTATCTCTTTCGGTTCAAAAACAGGGAATAGAGGAATCACTGTCTTTTTGATTGGTGTTTTCTTGTGTTTTATGGTGTGGTGTAGTGGAAACCACATCAAGCAGGTTACTGGATAGTTGAGAATGTGTTTTGGTAATAAATTCCAAAGGTGGGGAGCACTGTGACTCAAAATTGGTCTTTAGAAGATGGGCCCTATAATGAGGAACACTATAGGCTAGAAAAATAATTGTATGATTCCACTATGCTGTATTGGGATAGAAGGGTGTGTTATGTCACCATCATGGTAGTTTTTTATGGAAATATGTGGTATCACATTTTTTAATGACATGAGTTCCAGATTTATGGAGTTGTGCTCTGGGGTGAATTGGGAATTTAAAAGCAGAACTTGACCATTTGAAAGGGAGTTGGGGACTGATGCATTTCGAGATTTATTTCTAGATTTCAACAAATATTTAACAATTATTATAAGTATTATGGTGTGGATATTGAATTATCTAGTTTCCATAAGAGTGTGAAAATTACTAGGGTAATTTGAATTTTTTATTACTATAAAGGTGTAATTTTTATCAAAGGTTTAGAATAGGATTTTGAATGTTTGAACAACTTAAAATGATGTCACTAGACATGGAATGAGGGTTTAATGGTACCTCAGGTTCTCAAGTGGACCTTAGATTCTTTATTTAATTTTTTCGAAGTTATAGAGGTTTTTGAAAATGGATAATAATTTGGGGAAGACGGATTAAGGGAAATTGAGCAGTACCTTAAATCCTAGAACATTTTAAGTTCAGTTTCTATAGAGCATGGAAGTTTTGAATAGTTAGTGCACATTATCATGAAAATATTGTGAATTAAAGGTGAAATCATGTGACTTTATTTACGTTGGAGTCTTTGTGAAATGTTTCAGAAAAAATATTTGAGGTTGTAGAAAAAATAATATGAGGGTTGCAGAGGGTTATAGATCCACCCATATGGTATGCACAATAATTGGTAAACCATGTGCCAAACCATGCATGGTGATGTGCTTGAGGTAATTCCATCTACAGAAATTGTACATTATTTGAAAAATCATGATTCCAAACCTTATTACTTATTAAAAGTGGTAAAAGGACACTTTCCCCTTGAGGAAATTTAAGACCTGACCCCCTTCTTCTACCCCTCTTGTACGTTAATTCCCAAGATAACCAAGATCCCTCCTTATTTTTATAATACATCAATGAAAAAGTTTTTTTGAATTCATTCTTTAATTTTTTATGGTGAATATTTGAATCTAAATCCTTTGATTTTATTCTCCTCGATTTCATTATAATTTTCTTATCTTCTAGATTAGGATTTTTTTTCTAATTCCATAAGATCATAGTGTAATAATCCAAATGATATGGGGTTTTCATGCATCCTAGTGAGAGGACATCTCGGGATGTAATCCACACATCACCACATTCCATTTCAATGTGGTATGTCATAGTGATTGATTTCCAAGGAATTTATCTTAAATTTATGATAATTTAATTATTTTTTTACAATTATAAGTTATGTATTTTTACCGTAACAAGGTTTGGAACACACTTAAGGTCATGGGTGTGAATTTGGTTGCAATTCTGGTGTTTTGGTTGACCCCATAGTTTATTTAAGACTCATTCCAAGTTTGATTAAATTTTTTTAAAAAATGTTAATTGTTTGAAGAGTTATATAATCAATTTTATATGTTATATAATTTTTTTTCGATTTTATAGTATTATTTATGGATTTTATGTATTAGATAAATGTCAAATAGGTAAAGATTAGGTTTTTTAATTTTTTCTAGAAATGGAAAATACTGCTAGACCTTTGAATTTAATTGAAAAAATTCAAAATTGTAAGTGGTAATTATTCATTTACTTATATACATGTGGTATGCGTGGCCTTCTCTATTTATACAGTGATCCTCTTTGAATTTTTCTTTTATTTTTTAATAAAAACATAATCTTATGATTGAATGGAAAAGTTACAAAGGGACCCAATGAAACCTCATGTACCAGTTGAACATCACTATCTCTGACGAATGAGAGTATAAATTGAATATAGATACTTGGAATATAGGAACCCCATGAGGGGTATGAAATAAATAAATAAAAATGGATAAGGGGCATTTCACTACTAATAAGTGACTTAGTGACCTCTAGTTAAAAAGGGGTGATGACTTGGGATGTTTTTCCAAAGGGTTATCCATGAGAGATACCTTGTAGAGATTGGTGGATAAGTAGGGTGTTCATTCCAACCTAGGAATCCTATAAAAGGGATTGGGATTAAGTCCATTTGTGACAACCCCTAGCCCACACTCCCATTTACATTGCAAAAAACATAATATTTATATTTATGTATTTCATTCCAATAAATGTGACCAAATTTAAATCATAAATGACATACAACATCAAAAGGAAATGATGGATCTTTTATAAACCGAAGGAAATTTTAGGTTTAGAGTTTTAAAGAATTAAGATAAACTCTTAAATAATAACTTGGATATCTGAACAACTAGTTCATAAGGATTTAGATTGTCTTGAACTAAGTTCTTCACATCTAGTATCCTTTTTCTGGCATAACATACTTAAATTCCATATTCACAACCCGAGGAAAAGGAAATACAAAAAAGGTGAGATAAAATTATTAGTAAGGGTAAAAAGAAAATTTAAAATTGAATTTCAACGGTGAGAATATGATAAACATAAGGGTTTTATGAAATAATCAAAGTTTATGATAATAAAAACAAATTTTATTTTATTGAATAAAATAGGGGGAATAGGGGATGAAAAGAAGGCTAAGAAGGGAAGAGGCCCACAAACATGGAAATATAAGATTCAGGGGTGACTAAAGTAATGAAAATTGAGAGTCACCTATGATAACACTCACACATTCTATAGGAAGAGATCCCATACTAGAGTAGGAAATGAACTGTGTATCAACAAAGGACCTTGTTTCTAGAAATGATGCCACCTTGTTACCCTCTCTCCAAGAGTGGAGAAGACTTATCTGATTATTAATGAGGGACCCAAATATTCTAGTCTGATACGTTATAGACCATGGGATGGTGGTTTGTCTATTTGAGGATCTATAAAAAATAATAGAATAGGTTTCATCGTCAACTAGATTAAAATTCTATGCAATATAGAATTGAATCCCTCTGGGTAAATCCCAAGCCTCCACCTGAAGTGAATCCCCGAGACCCAAATAGGTAGATAAAGTAGATAACATGAAACCATTAGAGTCCTAAACAATACCACCTCCCCTCATAGTACCCATTATACAAAAAAAACTATATTAACCATAAACCCAGTTTTAGGTGGCTTCCAGCATATCCAATGACCGTGAGAAAATGGTATTTGGTCACCAGAAATATGATGCCTGTATTTGAGTAGGTGTATCAAGGGATGGTCCTCCTACCATTTTTTAAAAGAAAACCCAAGTTTGATGATATCCACCACATCATAGCTACTAGAGCTACCCTAGTGTAGGTGTGACCCTCGAAACATACTTTTTCACCATCACCCAATAACCAAAAGGATGGATCTCACCTTTTTCTCAATCGTATCAGAGCCAACCCCTAAGAACCAAATCTGTAAAAAATTATCATCCTAAGTGGGTATGGATGTCACTCCCATGAAATTTCCTAAAATATCCATACAGTATTGGACTTATCACTTTTACAAAAATAAATGTGTTGTCAACACCTCCTTTAGATGGTGGCAGCAAATGTATTTAGAGAAAATGTTAGCCCCTTCATCTTCACATATTCATCAATGGATAACAATTTGTTTAGAATACACCATGTAAGGAAATTAAAATTTGAAGATTTTTATTTACACCACAAGAGGTGGACCTATGTATCAAATTTATATGAATCGAGAAGAGTTGATCTATAGGCCTTAAATGATAGGGTCCTGATGAGGAAGTTGTGAAGATGCACATGTCCTACTCGTTAGAGATATTAATGAGGTAAAAAATATCACCATGCTTCTTATTTAAAATAGAATATGTTAAAGTGGGATGATTTCATGCCTCTATGAACGTGAGATCTGGGACACGAAAACTTGGGAAACCGAGCATGAAACTGTCCCAATTATCATGACAACAACTAATATTACCTTGGCTGATTATCTATCTTACATGGAACTGTAGATAAGGAAAATGACTCTACATTTTCTTCCAAATATTGTATGAATTATTTTTTATAATTCATTAATTTCCATCATATTTCTCAGTGATGAAATCTTCCCAAAACGTATGGCCTTAGATCACTTCCCACACAAGCCTTGTGTGGAGGCAATCCATCATGATAGCCACACTCCTTAGACCGATATCTCCATCTTATATCAGATGAACCATTCTTTCCTATTATGAATAAGGATATCTTCCTTCTAAATGGGAGTCCCATATGAACAAGGTCAAAAGTTTTTCTATATAATTGATGATAATTTTAGGAACCTTTATAAATGATAAAGTGTGCATGAGGATATAGGTGAGAACATAGTTGACAAGATCTATTCTTCTTCCAAAGGAAAGAAATATGTTTTTTCGGTTATTGTTCTATGAGAAGATCTTGCTCACAACCTTGTCGAGATGTTGAATTTGGAGCCTCCCATTCATTATTGGAGTGCCTAGATAGTCCATTGGGAATACCATTTTGAAAATTCATTTTCTGGTTTAGATTCTTTGAGCATGACTATCCATTCAGTGTCTTGATAAGTATAGAATTATTTTACAATGATTGATGAATTGGCCACTCCACGTACTATATTATTCAATAAATCTATTGTGTATACTAATGGAGGTTGATATTAGATTCTGTAAGATAACCATATCATTTTTGACGATTATGTGTGATATGAAGTTTCCATAAGGACCACACCAGAAGGGTTGGATGGTCCCTGCATCCATGTTGTCTTAGTTAGATCTGATTAAGGAATCTTGGGTCTAAATAAAAATACATTGAGATAATATATCCCATTTTTTCATCCCTCGAATTGATTTAAAAAACCCAAACCTCCTTTCCATGAAGAATATGGAGGACCATGATGAGCTAAGGCATCTAAAAATGAGGTTAAAAGAAAGCGGGGTGAAACCTATACACCTGAGAACCCTTAGAATAAATCCCCATTCAATCCTATCATAACCTTTATCCTTGTTGATTTTTAGGCCAATGTTTCATCCTTGAGATTTTTTATTAATATTTTTAATAATATATTGTGCTGTCCTAATTGAAACCTGAATTTATCTACTTATAACAAAGTCATATTTCTCCTAATAAATCCAAAGAGGGAGACACCTTGATAGTCTTCTGTTAATCACACTTGCTAGAACCATGTAAGAAATATTTCACATACTAATTGGACAATATTTATTGAGTTATGAGGGGTCATTAACCTTCATAATGAGTACTATGATGGAAGAAATTTCCACCATAGGATATAAGAACCTCAGATGAAATATTGCACATACTATACCAAATATTTTTGGATAATATCCCAGCATTTCACATTAAATGATCCTAGTTTTCCATCTAGTCTGAGGGAGATCTCTGAATTGATTTATTGGAAAACTTCTATTATTTTTATCTCATCTAGAATAGAGACTATGAAATTAATATCACTATCTAAGACTGCATTGGGAACTGAGTCAAAGATCGCAACATCAGCTTTTGGGAACCCATCCTGCAGAGAGGGGTCAGATCCTACAAGTATAGATTTAGAGAAATTTTCAGCCATAACTCAAACCACTTCAATGTCATTATAGAATAATCCATATTCAATTTGAATTTTTGGCTTTGCTATATTCTTTAATTCCTTTAATAATAAATAGAAACAAACACTGCTTTTTCTCTTTATTTTAACCACAACTCCTTTGAATTATCATGTATCAAACGTTATTGAGTAAGAGGCATCTCTTCCATATGTCTCTTTTTGATTTATAGAGCACTATAAATGTCATATTTCTATACTTACACAAGATTAGAATCTAACCTATTGATTTACATCAAGATGTTGTTCAGGTCCTGATACCTCAATTTGTGATTTTGACTCTATAATAGGTGATCTTTCTTCAGATGTTTCAGTTTTTTATGATGTCAGATCCAATTTCTACCTTCTATAGGATTTTAATAGGAAGTAATAACCTCTTATTGGAATCTAGGGCCTGACATCCAACTATTTGAGAAGAATAATCCAAGGTTACCCTCATCCTTTATTTTGAGATCCACTTGAATATGAAAACATTCTGAAAGTGCATGACCTAGGTGAGTGAATGCTGCTTTAGGAAAAGAAGAGATATCCCATAGGCTATAGAAACACATGTCTAGGTTGCAATAGGTGCGGCTAAAACCATTTTAATTATTACACCAATTATATTTCACACCCATATATTCCATGTACATCAATCCTATTTGAGAGGAAAAAGAGGAAAAATAATGGCTAGATTTCATACAGAATATCATTCCACCATTCTTCTTTGAGGCCTTAAGGATGGAGTTGAAATCACCCACAATGAATCAATTTGTGTTACCTATATTTAAATAATTTAGGCCTTATCATATAGAGCCTCATCCCTAAATATCACATTTCTCATTGACAAAGGAAATAAAAATTGAATATTCCTTACTGATATGTTAGTGGTATTGAACTGATTAGAGACATCGAATATCTCTATTGATATGTTAGAGTTCCATACTATCCAATATAGTGGTTGTTGGGATGGACATACAGAAAATAGTTCAACTTAATTTTGTGAGCAAAGGTTGAAATTTTGGACACCTTATTCTTGGGTTCTAAAATAGAAAAAATAGATACCATTCTTTTTTGGACCTTATTAGTGATGAATTCGGTCTTGACTCGGGATCCTATGCCATAAGTATTGTAGATGAGGAAGGTTAAAATTGGAGGGGGTGGGGGAGATTTTGATACTAGCATCGAAATATATTTTTATTGGATAAGCTATAATTATTTCTCTAAATTCTATTTATATCGGGTATATATGCTTGAATGAAGGAGGGGAGAATTATGAGTAGGAACTCTATTGGCTGAAGAAAGGATTGGCTAGCTGGGGATATTAAATCCCATCGGGCTAGAAGGATCCTGAAAGAGGGAAAATAAGCTATTAGATAAAGTTAAAGGGAGGACACAAGGATGATATTGAATTGGAGAGGGATAATTCAAAGGGGAATAAAGTAGAATAGATAACACTATGGAACTAGAGGAATCTGAGAAAAATATCTTCAGAGGACTAGGTATCTTCAAAGTGTTGTAAAGAAACAAATCTATACAATGTCGTGGAGGAAAAAACTATAAAAATGGGGGTGGGGTTTAGGAAAGAGGTCTATTAATATGCACTGATCCCACTAGGGATGACACATCGGGGTCTTCTGAGATGGGTCCTGAGATAAAGTGACATCACACATTGGGGTCTTCTGAGATGGGTCCTGAGAGAAATAGAATCCTGGTCCTTTGGCAGTGAAGAATAGCCTTCTATAGATGAAGCATGCTGGGATGGAACCAAAAAACTATAGGCTGGAGAAACTACCAGAGGAGGATGCACATCAATGACTGGGGATTTTTGAGACTGATTAGGGAAGTTGGAGGCCAGAGTAGGTACCGTGCCACCACATAGATTCCTATAATCTAAAGAAAAATTCCCCAGATCTAGTATGCATTATATAAATGGTCTAGGGAAGAATATGATAACCTCTTAAAACATGAAAACATCTCACCTTCCTTTAATAGAATCCACTTTGGGAAGGGAATACAGAGATCTAGCTCTACATAAAGTCAAGATGATGAAGCATCAAACATGTCGGGAGTCCGATCATCCACAAACAAAAAGGATCCCAAAGAATCTCTGATATCACTCATAAAAGAAAAATTATGAAACCAAAGAGGTAAAAAAGTAAGGGAAACCTAAACAATTTATACGGGAAAATCACATCTTGAGTGAACCTCCATAGACCACCCAAAGATATTGAATCAACACTTCCTAGAAGACCTATACCTCGAATACCAAGACATCATAAAGTTTTCTTGAGATGACGACACCATGAAAAAGTATGCTTATTGAGAAATGAACCCTAGTTTATATTCTAAAACCCAAGATCCATGACATGAATAATGTACATACAACTTTCATTTCATTATAAAACTCATTGAAATTACCATTATTCCTTTCATAACTTTAATAACCTATGGAAAAGATATAAGTTCCATTAAAATATCTTTGAAACAATAATAATCCATATAGATAAAAAATTAGGATGGTATAATTAAAAAATATATACAGAGGAGCATAATTGACATCAAGGGTTATTGTTGATGATGAATAGAATTATGATTCAAATATTTTATAAAAATTATTGAGGAAAATATTTTTTCCTCTCTGATCACTTTTAATTTTTTTTATAGAATATTAGGAAAAAAAAATTCCTTTAAAAGAAGCATAGAAATTTTTAAATTAATTTTTGATAAATGTATTGGTCCTAATAGTGAGAAATTCCATTCGTGTCATAATCATTGAAACAAATATTCTGGTCACACCTTTAGTAAAATTACCTTATTCATAAATCACAATAAGTTCCTTTTTACTTTTTTTTTGTGAAAAATGAAAACATGGTTTAAAATAATTATAGAAAATTATTGATGAATAATAAAAAATATTCTTGAAAACATAGATTTGAAATAAATTGGTTTTTTGATTGAAATAAGAGAAATAATTTCAACTTTTCTTAAAAAAATTTCTAAATAATTTTGAGTACCAATGAGATAAAAATGGTATTTAAAAATAAAAATTCTAGAAATATAAACAGGAGAAGAAAAATGAAATTATTTTATCAAATAAGTATCATATAATTTGTCAATATAAGTTCAATCATAAATAATCCCTATTAAAAAATGGGATTGAAACATAAATCTCTTACCACATTGCTAAATTTAAAATCAGAAATCCCATAAAGTAATAACATACAATGAAACATTATATATTATGAAAATGAGTATATTCAATATATAACATATAAAAATGAAATTTTATACAATATATAAAATAAATTATTCTTATAACATTAATATATTCCTTAATGAATGAAAAATGATATGAAATATCATACCTTGAGTCCATAATTTCCATGAATATCCTTTAAATCCAAATTAATGAAATTATATAAATTTTTTAATTATTTAAGAAATTATTTAATATTTATCGAGTTATAATAAATCATTTATTTTATTTATTTCAATGAGATTATTAGTTACTTAATTATTTATGTTTATGTTGAGTATTTTGAAGATGTTCGACTCATAATTTCAAAATGACATCGGTATGTTGACGGTGGAAAAATGGAACTTATTCCAAAAAAATAAGGATAATATTAATGGAATAATTATCATTATACATTAATTATTATATTAAAACCAACTATGAAAAATTGTGATGAAAAATTAATTATGTTACAATCATAAAGACCATAGGTTGTATGTACGCATGAGTAACATTTACATTTTTCAATGAACATGGGAGAAACAAGGTAAGTATCATTTTATATTTATATAATTATTATTATATCATTAATATAATTTTTTATTTTAATATACTTTATATATACCTTCCATGTGATGTAGTGATAAAAAACAAACAACATCTCTTCATGGAGATGGTAATCCACACACACAAATGAACGATGTTATCATTTTTCAGGGATGGAAAGGTATGAAAATAGAAGATATATTATATTTATAAAATTATAATTATTACATTAACGTAATATATATGCATTAAATCCAAAAATATAATCATCCATGAGAGGCATTGATCGAAAATAATTTTCATCAATTCGTGAGGAGGTATTCCGTTGTACAAAAGAATTGAGGATTTATTTCCCAATTGATGGAAGAAAGAGATTTATATAGGTTATTCCATTAACATAATTACATATCATTATAAGTAATATAATGTTTTTATTATTATTTAATGTTTAAATTATATTTTATGGAGGTAGGAGAAGAAAGAATACTAAAACATTCAGTTAAATGATATACCTCTTCTTCAGAAAACTTCCTTTTCTTTATACCTTAATCACTCAGTAGATGGTATTATAACAAAAATAAGACCTCTAGAATGTGTAAATGGATTTTATAAAATGATTTTTTATATATTTTAGGAACCAAATGTTTCTTTAAGTATGGATAAAATAGGTCAGGAGGTACCCTTTTATAAGTGAGGGGAGGGGCACTTTTGGAATTTCAAAACATTATTAAATTAATATAAATTAATTTGCATTTAAAAATTAATTAAAATAGATATAATTATAATATAATATGAGTATGATGTTAAATAATATCATAAAATAATATTTGTGAAAGTTTAGGTGGTGTTTTTACCCTTATCTATTTGTTTTAACCCTCCCCTCCCCCCATTTATGCTTTTGACCATTGTCATCTTATCAATGTTCACTCTTTATGGGTCAATAAAAAACCATAAAAGAGAAAAGTGACCCATAAATGGGAAATGGTTGATATTTTCAAAAATATATCAATCAAATATTTGAATATATGATTTTCAAGAATTCAAAGTCATTTAATAAAATTTTCTTTATCATAAAATATTATAGTCATTTTTGGAAATACATGAAATATTATAATATAATATATTATTAAATCATGTAAAATAGTTTTAAAATTAAATTTATTTTACTATAAGGAATATAGGATCTTGATATAGTAATCCAACATTATTTTTATATATTTTTAAATATTATCTATTGTTTTAACGCCTTGGTTACCAATTTTAACCTTAAGTGTGGTAATAATTTTTTTAATATTAAAGGGTTGCAATTTTACATATAAGGATAAAATTGGAAAATAGTGGAGAAGAAATTCAATTCAAGACCTTTTATCACCCTAATTTTTCTATTTCAATATTTTTTATAATTTTTAAATAATTTAATAAAATATATTTAACCTAAAACTCTATTAATGTTATTTTAAAAACTATTAACATAATATGACTATGAAAAACAAATGAAATAAATATAATTACAATAAAAACCATTAACACCAATCTAATATGTCATATTTATCTATAAATAGTTTTTGACACTTAAATTCACCCCAAAAATAATACTTTTGGAGTTTTAAATTCATTTACTTTATTTTTTTACAACACACATAATCACTTTGTCAGCGTTGTATAAGCATTTGATGTAATTATTTCATCAATGAAAATAAAAAATAAAATACCATGATCAATAAAATTAATTAATATTTCAAATAATAAGTAATAACAAAACTTATTTTTTTCTATCCCTATCATAAGATATTATAGATATTAAAATTATAATGTGAAATTTTTGAATTTATATTTTACTTAAATATTATAATAGTCAAAATAAAATCCAAATAAAAAAGGAATATTTTTTACGTTTGGATGATTATAGATGAAAATATACTCATAAAAATTAAATATAATAATTTTTTGTCTTGATTTTGAGAAAAAGTCATATTATTTTTATCCTAAATTACTTGATTTACCTTTACTATGGTAACAAAAATTTATGATGGTTACTATTTATAATGGCCAAAAATAAAATTGAAATATTTACAAAATTTAAAAACCCTAATTCTAAAAATGTAATCCAATTTACAATATTTAATTTCAAGAGGTGGAAGAAATTAACGTAATATAAAAACACAAAACAAAATGAAAAACACTTTTTCAACCAAAAGTTTAAATTTTTTTATACCACATTAAATAAAAAAAATGACCCCAATAAAATTAGTTATATTATTAATAATATAATTGAGTTATTTTTACTATTAAACCATTTAAAAAATAAAAATTTATAAATACTTGAAAGAAAAATACAATTTTTTATAAAAATCACTATTTTTAACTATTTATTGAAAAATAAAACATTTTAGAAACATTTATAAAATTCACTCTAAGATAATTTTAACAATATTATTTCAAAAATTATAACATTTTTATGAAAAAAATTTGATGAATTATTTTTGAAGAAATAAAATGTCTTTAATACAAATTTTGTGCTTATTTCCTAAGCAATAATAAATAAATTTGAGTTAATTATATTATATTATATATATATATTTTAATTTAGTTAATCCCATTTATACCCACTAATTCAAAAACAAAATTATAAGGTTCATATATAAATATTAATATTTCATAGTTCGTTTGTGATCACTATTGTGTATTATATATGGAATCAAACAAAGTGTTCTTTTTTAAATAAATATTAGGGGGTTACATTCTCCCCTCCTTTAATTAGCTGTGTCCTGTAAAATTGAACCTGATCTTGATAATGAAGTGTTTAACATTTTAAAATACCTATTTTGTACACCAACATCAGAAAAAGGGTTAATAAAAAATCCTTTTGGAAAGAGGGAAAGGTAAATACCAAGGTCATCTGGAATAACACATAACTAGGTTTCAAAACAGGGGAAAATTAGTGATATGTGAAGATATATACTTAGATGAAAAATTAACATGCAAATAATAATATAGATTCATATATAACATTTATCATAAGAAAGAAAATGTTTAAAAGAATGTTAATGACCAAAAAATCATAAATCATTGAGGTGTTTAAAAGACCATTAATTCATCATCATTGAAGGTAATAGGATAACATTTTTTATTTAGGATCATTTTCTTAGTGTTGAAAAATTAATTTACCATCTATACTAACAACCTAATGAATATATACTTATATGAAAATTTTAATTAATTTCGACCACAATCTCATCTTTGATTTGAAATGGCGAGTATTCATGAGGAATATTTCAAACATGAATCACTAAAACAAACCTCTAATTGGTCACATAATCCAAAAAATGATAAAAATCTATTCATCCTATCATTATATATTTATCAAAATTGAAATGGTTTTCACAATTTAAGATAATATAATTTTTTTTTAAACCATTATATGATGAAATAATACCTTAAACTCAAAATATATACAATAAAACCAAAGTATGAACATATATAATCCCATAAATAAATAACACTACATCCTCAATAACCTCAACATTAAAGAATTTTTTATCCTTAAAGTTTATCTCATACCTTTCAAGTTACATCCTAAAAAATATAACTTTATTTTTCTGAAATAATCCATCTTGTTAAACCTAAGGGTTACATATACCTCAACCCAAAGTAAAATCTCCAAAAGTATCATTAATCACCCTCATAAATCACTATATAATCCTATAATGCATTGAAATTCACTAAAATACCATGAATAAAATTAAAATACTAACCTAAAAGGTAATTCTTATGTCAACCATAAATATCATTGAAAATATCATTTTTTCAATGAACCACTTTTCAATCATCAAGATTATATATAACCCACTATCCCATTGACCATAATTAACTTAATATAAAATATTATACTAACCCAATTAGTTATTTAAACCCAAATATATTATTTTTCCTAAACAAATTATATATTTAAAATAAACTCAAAATTCCATCACTTAAAAAATCAAAAGGGGTGTCTATACCTTTGAACTTTTGATCAATCTTAAATATATAAACCAATGATAGTATACATAACTCTTAAGTTACCCTCACATTTAAAAATAAATAATATAAAATGTTATCTAAACCTTAATAAAACACTAAATGTTACAACCCCAAACCCACACTCTCAAATTCATTGAAAAAAACATAATATTTGGATTTATATCTTTGATACTAATAAATGTGACCCAAATTATACGATCCAAAACATAAAATATAAAAATAAAATTTTGGATAACTTAAATACCCAATGACATTTTGGGTTTATAGTTTTAGATAATTAATAAAACATCTTACAAAGAAACTTGGATACATGAATAACTAGTTCATAAAGCTTTAGACCATCTATAACTGTGTTCTTTACATGTAGTAAACTTCTTAGGCATAACATGCTTAATACCTTTCATCACAACCTAGTTGAAAGGAAACATTATAAGAGTGAGCTAAAACACTTAATAAGGGTGAAAATAATCATTAAAATTTAAATTCATCAATTATAATAAGATAAACATAAGTGTATGATGGCATAATTAATATTCATGATCATAACATAAGAGAATCCATATACTTTAAAACCTAGATCATAAAACAAAATATTTCCATGAAAAATCATTATCAATCATATAATATTAATGTAGGTTACTTGAGACATCATCTTCACATCACTATTATAACCACTCTTACAAGTGTGATAACAAATATGATCAAATTAAAACATAATTATTGAGAGAAAATAATAATTTACCAATTCATTGGAGGGCTATAGTGGACCCATAGATCCTCAGTTTATAATGTAACTACATATCATTGGTTTATAATAGGACCACAAACCTTGTTTTATAATGAAACACCCATCAATAATAAATAATTTCCAATCACCATAACATGAATAATGTGTATAGTGATTTAATTTCATTATAAAACTCATAGAAACAACCATTATCCATTTCAAAACTTGATTGACCCATAGGAAATAAATGAGTTCCATTATAATATCTTTGAAACAATAACAATAAATTCATAGTAATAATTTGGAATCATAATTATAAAATATACTTAGTGATGTATAAGTAATGTCAAGGGATATTGTCCTTGATGAATATAATTTCCATTAAAATATTATCAGAAGAATTCTTGACAAAATTACCTTTCCACTTTTTAAATAAATTTTAAAAAAATAAAAATTTCTAGAATATTAGGACAAAAATTTATTTCAAATTAACCATGGAATATTTTAAAGGAAGATTCAAATAATAAATTGGTCATGAAAATGGGAAATTCAATTTATTTTGTAATTGTTAAAATGATGATTTTGTTCACAACTTTGATAAAAATACTTTGTTGAGAAAAGATAATAATTTACTTTAAAAAAATTTTAAAAATAACAAAATGGGTGAATGTAACGTTAAATAATATTTTATGAATAATATAAAATAATCTTTAAAATATTTTTTAAAATAAGGATATGGAAAAAGTGGTTTTCTGACCGAAATAGGATAAATAAGGTTAACTTTTCTTAAAAACATTTTCTGAATCATTTTGAGAACCCAAGAGAAACAAATGCAACATTTACATTAAAAATATAGAAATATCCAAAGGATATGAAAAATCAAATGGTTTTATCATGTAATGATCATATAATTTATCAATGGAAACTTGAGCATAAATAAACCAGATTAAAAATGGGATTGAAAGATAAATCCCATACGATTTTGGTAACTTTTGAATCCTAATACCCCTAATGTAATAACATCAAATGAACTTCTAAATATCATGAACACATGGATATTCAATATTTTATAAGTGAAAAAGGTCATTGTATATAACATATAAAATAATTTTTTTGTAAAGAATTAATATATTCCTCAATGAATGGAAAATGAGAACAAAAATCAGTTTTAAAGAAAAAGGTGGATATTCAAGGAAGTTACAAATTATGGTCTATGAAAAAGTATCTCAACATGAAACAAGAGAACTTGAATTAGTAAGAAAACAACATCTTGAACTATTGTTTCTAGATAACGAAGCAGTGTGGATTGAAAATATGGGTCACCCAATGTTCCATCATACAGTTGGATGGAAACCATCAATAACTCTCCATGAAATTCAGAACAACCTCAAGGGATACAATTCCTTACAAAAAATAAAAGATGGGATTGAAGGACAGGATGCCAGCATAGTAGATACCAAGTTTTTATCACTAAGTACAGATATTCCTAAGTAAGGAGTAAAAAATAAAAATTAGGGATTCTATCAAGTTCAAATTCCAACCTATCAAGAGTCCTCTCTCGGATACATAGATTAACATCCAGAGTCACCTCCTCATTTAGATATATTCCAAAGGAACTCCTCTCTATATCCTTAATCTAGTGGTATAATTCCTCCTTATATAACTCATTAATAATATGGGTATAATTCTTAATCTTAATTGAATCCTCCAACTCCTCTTCATGTGAGGATGAGGAGGAATACTCATTATATGATGATGTAGAGGTATCCTCACCAACTTATAAACAAGGGGATATTTTTTCCAATTGAATCCATGAGGACCTAGTGATAGTAGTTCTCTACAAATTAGTGTAATATATACTTTTATGGGTCTTCTTGGGGTGTGAATTAATAAATAAATATGGGTTGAAAATTGTCTTTTTTCCATTTTTATAACTTGAGTGTAGTTAGTCATCCTCAATTTGGAATACCTGATCAAGTTCATCTTGGTTGGATTCACTAGAGTCAGATTGATTCCCTTTTTTTCCTTATGAATAGAAGGATAAAAATTTTAGGTAGTAGAAATGGGTTGAACATTATTAAGAACATCCATAAAGGTGGAGAAATCATCAATATTAGGACTTAGAGTCTGTGGCTATTCACAATGACTAGCCACATCCCTATTCAGTGTAAGTATCATTGGAAGCCCCTTAGATATCTCCTTAGGGCTTGGATGAGCATTATCCATCAACAAAGTATCAAGAGGAGGTTGGGTATCAAAAGGTTCATCAGGGTCTATTGGTTTCCCTAATTTTTGTCGTCATGATCCTTAATGTCTTTAGGAAGTAAATTTTTATTACCCCTTTCTTTCCACATTGACTTATTATAGGTAGTAGGGAATTTTATTCTTGGTTCATGATTGTAATATTTAGTAGAATGATATTTTTTGTGAATATTATTTCATTATTTATATCAACCATATCCTTTTACAAAAAATATTACATGATTTTAATCATATTTATCGATGAAATACAAACCAAGGATTATAAAGTCTAGTGTATTTGGAAGAGTAGGTATAAAAAATTAAAAGTATGGAAATGTAATAGAACATATTTATATTAATCTTTTATATTAATTTCATAAATTCCTTTAATACCCTTTATCTAAATTTGATAACTTAGTGGATACATAGAAAAAAGTTATAAGCTAAAAATCCTAGTAAGGTAATAATCTTAGGAATAAAGTATTGAACTTGGGTAAGAAGGAATAACATGATGACATAAAAATAAATATCACATGAATAAACATATATAAGAATAAAATATAGAACATGGGATCATTTAATCATGGAAACATAGGATGGTGGAAGAAAAAAATAACATGACATAAACATGAGTCAAGGCTAACTGCCAAGACTATATCACATAGTGGACAAAGTCTGATAATGGATTAGGTTTACTCTCTAATCCCATAAATGAATACTCATGAGACTAAATATTATCCAATGAATTCGATTTCTATCTGGGTTCATATAACATAATATTTTCTTGCATATGTGTTACACATAAAGAATAAAACATAAGGAATAAACATTAAGGGTTACCTATGGAAAGAAATGGGTTTTACAATCACGCCATAAGGAATAAATAAAGGGTTTATCATAATGATATACATGAAAGGATATATTAAATCATTTATAGACAATAATAAAGTAATAAAATAATAGACCGTGAAATATTATTTCTAACTGAAGTGAATACATGAAAAATAGTGTTTAGGAAACTTTAGAAATGAGCCACTTTTATGTGGTTTAATGGAATATATTAAAGAGTTTTTAAAGAGGACAAATGAATAATTTTTTATATAAATAAATAAATAAAATAATATGGTTTTACATAATAAAATTAATGATTTTATAAAAAAAATGAAGAATTAAAATAGTTTATGGAGTTTAATTTAAAATGGGTAAGAAATGTAGAATTTCCCTTTAATCTGGTTTTCTTATTGAGAGAAATTGAGAAGGTAACCTTTTAAAACAAGTATGTACTGATAAAATAAGGATTAATTGGAATAAATACATATTATTGGAAAATATAAATATAATTTAGAATAATTATATAAGAATAATTAAGAAATACATTGAAGTAAAGATAGGTGAATCATGACCCAAAGGAAATAGTGGAGGTTCAAAGAGATCCCTTACATTATGTGCAAATGTGTTCTGTAATTGCACTTAATGTCCAAAATAATCAAATTATATTAATTAATAATTTAATTCATAACCACTTAAAATATATATTTTATTTATTATAATTTTATTAAGTTCATTTATGGCCGTTTCTATGAGTTACAATGCTTAATTTTGTTATTCTGGGAGCAATAGTTTCAGTGTTTTACGGTTGGTTCCCTTGAGTATAAAAATGGGAGCTCTTGTAAAATAGAATAAAAACTCCAAAAGTGTAATGAAATGAAATTAATATACTTCAAAAATTTGAAATTTTAACATATATCATTTTTTTATATGATGATGATTCATTTGATAAAATGTTAATGATAAACATTTAGTTTATTTTAGTGATTTTTCAATCATCACGAATTAGTTTTATTTTATTAATTAATATAATATATATATATATATTAGTTCAAGAGAATGAAAAAACTTATAATATAGATTTTAAAATCTTATTTAACCATTATAATGGGTTTATGTCCAGCCTTTAAAGTGGTAATGGAAAATGAAAAATCATCACCCATGAAGGTGGTGAATCGACATATCCCAAACGATGTTTTCATTTTTAAGATAAAAGGGTAAGATAAAAGATTTTATGATGGATAGTCCATTAAAAAATAAAATTTCCAGTGTATGTATGATACATGCATTATCATGCTGTTTTGGATGGGGGAGTTTAGGATTAGGTAGAATATTGAAATAATTTAAAAGAGAAAGGAGGATTTTACCTCTTGAATATCATCTCCTTGAAAACCCCCTTAAGACACATGGATTTGGTATTTTGTTGAGAAAATAATATTTTAGATGTATATAAGAGTCTTGGTAAGGTAATTGGGAATAATTTAGAAAATATACATGTCTTTTTAAGTGTGAGGATAGTGGGTGGTGATGGGTGGTATTTATTGGGGGGATGATATGGGTGTTTTTGATTATTTTATTCTTCTATTTATTATTTTGACTCAAGACTATCAATATTTTTTATTCATATGAATAAATACTGTAAATATTTCAATATATCTTTATCCAATGGGTTCTTAAATAATCCAAACATCATCCATTACTCAAAAATTCTTATTTTGGTTAAATACCCTAAATTATCATATTTCACTATTCACAAAAATTCAACTGTTTAAAAAAAAACCCAAAAAAAAACCCAAACCATTTTTTTATTTGTGTATTTCAAAAATATGAACAATTTTATGAAAATAATTTTCTTTATATGATAAATTAAGTTTTAAATTTAAATTATCATTTATTTGAAAAATATTGATTTTGATATTTTAACAAATTTTAGGACGCTTTGAAAATTTAATTAGGGTCTCAAAACATTATCATATAATTATAATACAATAAAATATTAGTTTATGAATCTATTTAATGAAAATAAATTTTCTTTTAAATCATTATATTAATTATAAAATTATAAACAAACATTTTCATTTCAGAAAAATATCGACACTTAATTTATCACTTTTAAAACATTTATTTAATTATTTCATGATATAAATATATCATTTTTAATTTATAAGATTCATATATTTTATTTATACATTCATAGGTGAGGTTTTTTTTCTAATGTATATATTATTATTCATAACGATCACATTACCATTCCAATGATTAAGTTACTATTCCAACAATCATATTTATAACAGTCACAAGGGTTTACTATTTCTTACAAATTCCCCTTATTCCATTGATAAGTCAATTATATTTTCTTCAAAGGTTATATATAATTTTATATTTTAAATGAAAATTTTATTATTATCATTATATTTTATTTATACAGCTTTGTTCCTGAATGTAGTCATTCTAGTGGGTCGAGAAAATCCAAATTTTTCTATTCATATGATCTTATTTTCTATTTATTATCCCACTATAATATTTCAAATTATTATTAGATTTTTTACTGAATAATGTATCAATCTTCATTTATAATAATAATTTTTTATTTAGTTCTCTATATAAAATAACCATAAGAAGGTAATTTTCATTGATAAAATTATTATTTGTTACATTATTCCCCCCCTTGGGAAAATTTTCCTTTGAAATTTTGTTCAACATACTAAGGTTAAAATAGGTAAGGGTGATTCTCTATCATCGCTTATACCATTTCCCATTAAACCTCTTGATATTTATTATACCTCCATAGTACTTTTACCAGGTGAGTTGTCTTATTGTGTAGAAATTTAACTCTATGGCCCAAGATCTTAACCAGATGGTCCTGATAAGAGATATCATTTTCTAGTTGTACCAACAATGAAATCAGTACATGTGAGAGATCTGGTTTTTACATCAAGAGGGAGGCATGGAATAAATCTTATACAAGAGATATGGTTGGTGGAAGTGCTAGTCGATAAGCCATAGCTCCAACATGATCAAGAATCTCAAAGGGGCTGATGAACCTAGAACATAGCTTTCCTTTCTTTCCAAATGTCTTGAATCTCTTCCGTAAAGATATGTAGATAAATACCATGTATCCAACCTAAAAATATAAGTCCCATTGAGTATTATCTACATAGCTATTTTGTTTACTTTGTGATACCCTAATGTTCAGCTGAATGGTTTTCACATTTTCATATATTTCTTCAACCATTTCAGGTCCCAGTAGCTTCTGTTCACTGACTTTATCCCATCATATAGTTGTTATTATTTTTTTCCATAAAAGGATTCATATGAACCCATTTGGATGATTGATTGGAAACTATTTTTTAGGATAACTTGAATATAGGTATATGTTGGTCTCATCCTCCTTTGAATTCTACTGAGTATGCTCTCAACATTTATTCCAGTGTCTAAATAGTCTAATCAGATTGTCCATTAATCTGAGGATGATAAGTTGTACTGAAGTTCAACTCAGTGTTTAAATCATATTGGATACTTTTATAGAACATGTAGGTAAATATCATATCTTGATCAGTTATAATCGATAATGGTACTCCACACAGCCTCACAAATTCTATGATGTATATCCACGAAATATGATCAAGTGATAAGTCCCCTTGAATTTATATAATGTTAGATGTCTTTGTATGATGATCTATATCAACCTATATAACATTATTTCCTTTAAATGTCTTCATAAGTCAAGTAAAAAAGTCCATGGTGATGTTTTCCCATTTCCATGATGGTATGGGTAATGATTTCATCATCCCCTAATAATTTTGTCTTTAACACTTCACTTATTAACATACCAAGAAATTTTATGTATTTTGATTGATATCCATATTTATATTCTCCAACCAATAGTGTTATCAAAGATCTTGATACATCTTTGTATTCCCTATGTAGATGGAGAGGGTAGAGAAATTTACATAATTTATAATCTCTATATTTATATCTAGAATAGATGGTAAACATAGTCATTATCGAAATATTATGAATCCTTCCTCATAAATTTTAAACTATGAGGATTTACCCTTTCTTATAGCTTCCATCTTTTTCTGAATTTCAAAATCATTTCATTAAGAATACTTTATTTTATTTCTAAGGGATGGTTAAGAAATCATTAATGAAAGGAATGATGATGTTCCTTCATTAATTATTCCAATGTCCATCCTTTTCAAGTCAAATAAGATTGAATCCTTTTCAATTCTCATAATTGATAAAGTTATAGGATCATTTATACTTAGAACATTTTTCACTTTAGTTTCTTTACCTGGATGATAGTGTATTAGTCATTCATAATCCTTGATGATCTCTAACCATATTTTCTGGAGTATATTAATCTCATTCTAAGTAAATATATATTTCAATCTCTTATGATCACTATATATCTCAAACCTCTCCCATAGATATAATTCTGTAATAATTTTAGTGAAAAGATAACAGTCACCAACTTCAGATCATGCATGAGATATTTTTTCTCATTAAAATTCAATTTCCTTGAGGCATAGGCTATCAATTTATATTTTTTCATCAATTAACTACTTAATATATTATTTTAATCATTAATATATACCTTAAATAACACTTTCTAGTAGTGTAAGTAATGGTTCAGTGATAAGCCTATTTTTCAATTCTTTGAAGCGGTTTTCACATTCACTTATCCAGAAAAACATTAAAAATTTTCAAGTTAGATTGGTTATTGGGTATGAAAATTGTGAAAAGATCCTAAAAAATCATTAGTAATACTTAGCTAGACCAATGAAACAACATATCTCCATTACATATGTTGATCTAGGACACACCTCAAATGAATTTTCCATAGAAGGGTACACAAATATTCCTTTTCTTGTAATAATTCTCCCCAATAATAATACTTCCTCAATCCATAACTCACATACACCGTACATTTCATATATTTTTACCATTCATAAGGTATTTATAATAGTGTTTAAATGATCCTCTTCTTTCTAAATTCTCTTAGATTATATTAGATTATCATCTATAAAGACTACTACAAATTTTACAAGGTAATATATAAAGAATATATTCATTAAATCCATGAGAATTTCTGGAGAATTATTTTGTATGAATGGAATCAATATGAACTCATAGTGTTCATACCTCATTCAAAAGGTTTTATTGGGAATATTTTCCTTCCCCACCTTTAATTGATGATATCCCGACCAAAGGTCCACCTTAGAGAAATACTTTTCCTCATGTAGTTGATCAAACAAGTTGTATATATGTGGTAGGGTATAGTTTTTCATTATTATGATTTTGTTAAGTTCTTGATAATCAACATAGAGGAACCCTTATCCATCATTCTTCTTGACTAAGAGGACTGACACACGCTGTGGTGAAGCACTCAGGCATATAAAACCCCTGTCCATATTCTCTTGTGACAACTTCTTCAGTTCCTCCAACCCAATGGTGGCCATCCTATAAGGATTATTTGATATAGGTAGAGCTCTAGGTATAATATTAATCAATAACTCAACTTCTCAGTCAGAAGGAAGACCAAATAATTATTCAAGTAACACATCAATGTAGTCCCTCACAATGGTCATGTCTTTGAGCACAATCCTCTTATTTTTCTCAATCATTTTAGTTAGATATTATTGCTCATAAGGTAAGGATATAAATAGTTTAGATGATGTTTCTAAAGGATATTCATCCTCCTCTTTAAACTTGTATAGAATTGGAGGATGCCTAAAAATATGAAGAGTGATATCCCTTTATCAAAATTTAGTGTTTGATTTATATAAAGAAAACTTATCCATGACCAATATAGCATCAAACTCTACTAAGGTATGTAAGATGAGTTTTTTGTGAGGTTTAGTCCACAAAAATTAATTAGGGAGGAGTTATATACTTTATATGGAATAATTTTCTCATCCCCCTTTTTCAAAGATAACTCAACCACCATATTTTGAGGTGGTGTTTGATACTAAAATTACTAGACATGAAAGAATGTATAGAACCAAAATCAAATAGTACTTTTTATATTGTTAAATGAATAACCAATGTACATGTCACCACATCATTTTCCAGAGTCACCTCAGTATTAGAGATAATATATTCCCTTTCTTACTGCCTTGGAGTTTTTTGTTGTTAATTTCCTATAAAAACCCTTTGATTTGGGAATTGGCTCATATAATGACCATTTTAGTTATAGTTAAATCATTGCACAATAGGCATGGTGTTTATCTAAAACATATTTTACAATTTCATATTAGTGGGTTTATTCATTTCACTTTGGCATTGATTAGCTTGGTTCCCCTGTTTCCTACACTTTAAGCACCTTCTAGTTCACATTTATAGTTTCCAGAATTATTCTTCCCACACTTTTGAAAAGTGGGATTCTGGGTTTTCATTCCACCATAATATTTCTCAGTTGGAAATCCTGAAGAGAACTCTATACTATGTTTTTTGTCTTTAATAATACGAGACCACTAAGAATCACCAATCTCCATCTCAACTTTAAGGTCACAATGATGAATCTCTTCATAATTATCAAATTTATCAATTCTTATAGATTTTTTAGACACAGTTTCAACCCACTAAAGAATCGGTTCACCTTAATTTCAGTGCTAATGATAAGGTCATAAGTATACCATGAGATCCTTATGAATTTTTCCTCATATGATCTGATAAACTCATCTTCCTTTTTCTTTAGACTAAGAAACTCCCTCTCCCTCTTAAGATGGAGATTTCAGGGAAAATATTTATTGAAAAATATTTTCTTGAATGAATCCCATTACATGGAATTCATTTCCTATTTAGACATTGTGTTCTTTATCAGTTTCCACCACTGATTAGATTCCCCATCAAAAGGCTAGACCACAAGCATTGATTTCTCTTCTTTTGAGAATTGGAGGACATATAATATATTCTCAATAGAGACAATCCATTGTTCTATAATGATGGGATAAAAATATCCACTAAATATAGGAGGCCTTTGTTACATAAAATATTTGACTAAAAATTTCTCCTTCCTTGGAGGAGTGAGTTCCGCAGATTTCATGTTATTAATCATAACCTGATCTAGTTGTTCCAGTACTGTCATGAATTTTTGAGATCCTGTTCCCACCAGATTTGGAATTTCATTAGGGAAATCATAAAATTTCATATCACATTGATTGTTGGAATGAGTTATCATTTTTTATTCCATTAACTAAGAAAAATGAAATACAACTAAGGGTATTTAATATCTATCTAATAATCATATAAAAAAAGAAACTTTGAACATATTATGATAAAATATTAAATGAAAAATATATCCCGAATTATGATTCCCTAAGTTTCAATATTGGTTATCCATGGTGATAGAATTATCCATAAGGTTATTTTTTTCTAGTCTTAATATCAAATAATAACTAGACCATCCTCTAATACAAACTATAGAAACCCTATCCATTTACACAAATTATTACATGATTTCAAGAATATTTATCCAAGAAATAAAAACCAAGGATTATAAGGTCTAGTGTCTTTATAAGAAAAGGTATATAAAATTAAAAACATAGGAATAAAATAAAAAATACTTATCTTAATATTTCATAATGAAATACTAACTTAATTTGAGATCATATATCTACATATGAAAACTTTAGGAATACATAGGCAAAAATGACGAGATAAAACCCATAGTAAGGGAATAAACATACGAATAAAGCAAATCAAATCGGTTAGAAGACATAACATGATGAATAAAAAAGGCATGGTACTTGAATAAACATATGTAATAATAATATATATAATTGGATCATGTGATCATGGAAACATAAAAATGTGGTTGCAATATATATCACGACATAAACATGATTTGAGGTGAACTGCCTAGACCTATCACATGGTGGACAAAGTCCCATAATGGATTATGTTTACTCCCTAATCTCATCATAAAATATCATGATATTAAACATCACCCAAATAATTGGGTCCCTATCAGGGTGTACCTATAATAACATGTTCATGCATATGATTTCCATACAAAGAATCAAGTATAAAAAATAAACACCAAGGTTTACCCATTGAAAAAATTGTTTTTGTAATCATGTCATAAGGCATAAAAAAGGGTGTATCATAATGATATCCATGAAATAAGGGATTAAATAATTTATGGAAAATAATAAAATAAAAATAAATATAGATCATGAATAATTATGTCCAACTGAAGTGAATAAATGAAAAATAGTGGTTAGAAAAATTTAGAAATGAGTCACTTTAGTACAGTTTAAGGGAAACTAAGAAAAATGAATAATTATTTGTATAAAACCAAAAATAAACTATGATAGTTTTACATGATAAAATTAGTGATTATAGAAAAATAATGGTGTTTTAAAATAGTTCATGGAGTGTACTTAAAAATGGATAGGAAACCAAAAAGTTCCCTTTAATCGGGCTTGCTTATCGAGAGAAATTGAGAAGAGAACCCTTTAAAACATGTATTTACCAATAAAATAAGGATGAATTGGACTAGATAAATATTTTTAGAACATATAAATATATTATAGAATAATTATAAGAATAAATTAAAAATACATAGAGGTGAAGAGAGAGAAAGTGCATCCCAAAGGAAAATGGAGGTTTAGATAGATCACTTACCTTATGTCTAAATTTGTTCTGCACTTTCACTTAATGCGATGGATAATTAAATTAGATTCATTAATCATTTAATTCATAAAATATTAAACATATATTTTATTTATTATAATTTCATTAATTTCATTTATGGTTATTTCTATGAGTTATAATATTTAATTTTGTTATTCCAGGAGCGTTCATCTCATGGTTTTATGGTCGGTTCCCTTGATTATAATTATGAGGGCTCCTGTAAAATTGAATAAAAAATATATATGTGTAATGAAATTGTATTAATATAATTAAAAAATTTAAATTTTCCCATATATCATTTTTTTAATATGTTGTTAATTCATTTGAAAAAATGTTAATGATAGACATTTAGTTTATATTGACAGTTTTAAAATCATCACGATCTAATTTTGTTTTATTATTTTTGATTATAAATATATGATAGTTAAAAAAATATGAAACATGTTTTAATATAAATTTTAATTTTTTTTATCTATTATAATTGTTTTATGTTCAACCTTATAGGAGACAGTGGAAAATGAAAAATTGTCGCTCACAAAGGTAGTGAATCGACCTATTAGAGACAATGTTTTCATTTTTAAGATAAAAGGGGAAGAGAAGAGATTTTATGATGGATATTGCATTAAAAAAATAAAATTCCATAAAATTTATGATACTGGAGTTATAATTTTGTTACATATAGGGGAGTTGATGATAAGGTAGGATAAAGTAATAATTCAAAAGAGAAAGACTAAGGATTTAACCTCTTAAATATTGTCTCCTTGAGAACCTATTTAAGGGACTTGTGTTTGGTATTTTGTTGAGGCCAAAAGATATTAAATGTGAGTAGAAGTCTTGGAAAAAAATTGGGAAGATTTTATACAAGCTACATGGATTTGGAGGTGTGAGGATAAGGGGTGGTGAGAGGTGGTATTTATAGAGGGAAGAGAGGGGTATTTTTGATTATTTTATTCATTTGTTTATAATTTTGGATCATGACTATCAATATTATTGATTAATATGACTAAATACAGAAAATGATTTAGGATATTTCAAACCAAGGTATTCTTACACCATCCATACATCACCCATGACTCGAAAATTCATATATTTGTTAAATACCGTAAATTACCATATCTCACTATTCACAAAAAAATTCAAATAATTTAGAATAAACCCAAAACTTTACCTTAATAATTTTTTGATGTGTAGATTTATAAAATGGACTGCATTTCATGAATTTTTTTTATAAATATGAGAAATTTAATTTTAATTAACATCAATATTTATTCAAAAAATACTGATTTTAATATTGTAACCGATTTTATGACACTTTGAAAAATTAGTGAATGTCTCAATACATTATCTTATAATTGTAATACAAAAAATATTAATTTATGTATCTATGTTATGAAAATAAATTTTCTTTTAAATCATTATATTATTTATAAAATGATAAATAAATATTTATGTTTCAAAAAAATACCAACACCTAATTTATCATTTTAGAAACATTTATTAACTTCTTATGTGATCTAAATATATCATATTTTAATTTATAATATACCTAATGTAACACTCCAAGCTTCCACGGTATGTTTCCCTTTGAATAATTTAATAGCTTGCATTGTACGCAACTTCGAGATTCTAACACACCACGACCAATCAAACTAGCTGTTATGAATAGTAATACCCACTTTTTGAAATTTTATAAATTTTATATTTCAAAATGGACTTCATATTTGGATTTAAAATATTTAAATTAGATTAGGGTGAATTTTTTGTATTTTTCTGAAAACTTTCAATATTTGATGAATAGAGAAAAAGATGGAGTTACAGTTTAAAACCAAATTTTTATTTAAATAATTATTTATTTTATTTAAATTTATTTTACATCAAAATAGATACATAATACCTATATAAGTTCAATGTAATTCATTGGATTCAGTTTATAATAATTTTAGATATATAAACATTTTATTGAACTTTTCACCGTCTTTTACCCACATCCTAGGAGAATTTGCAAATTCACATAAAATATAATTTTACCACTACTGTGAGTGGAATTTCAAAAATCAAAGAGACACAGTTGATATTATTAAGTAAAATGTGGTTCAATAAGGTGAAAACAATTTTGGGTGAATAGTATCTTTTTACTTTTATTTACCACGGTTAAAAGTAAATAGGGTAATTAAGGGTAAAAATTATATTATTATTACCCTAACACATGTCCTAATTCTACTGGATAAGTTTAATATGACCAAAAACAACTTTAGGAATAAAATATGATCCTTTAGGTCCACATGGATTAGATTAGGACATTTATTATTATTTTATTTAAAGAAGAGTTAAAAGAGTTAAAATCAATGTTTAATAACTAAAATATTTTTAATATAGAGTTATACATAAGATAAATTAAACTATAAATATTTATTAGAATTAAAAATTGATTTTATACATAATGGTAGTTTATTTATAATTTTTAGACATTAAATAAGTAAATTTATTTATGACACAATGATGATGCAGTAATTACCGTATTAATGAAATATTAAATTAATTGATATTATAAATATCAAAATAAATGTAATTTGAGACTTTTTATGAATTCCAATAATTTTCTAGGTTAATATATCATGTTAGGGTTGGTTATATGATTTTTTTGAAGTAATAATTCTGTTATGAATTTATAAAAAACAAAATACCAAATAGTGTCAAAATTGACATAAAAGTGTTTTTAAAAAAAATATTATATTATTAATTGATATTCTATTCCTATAAATCTATGGTTCAGAAAAAAGACTTATATAATTATAGGTGTATCATTAATTAACCACTTGGGGTTCTCTTGGAAGTATATAGTAATTTTATTAACCATATAATATAAAAATACACAGAGACATGGTAAATGTCAAACTATTTAACTAAGAGTTAAATCTAAAAGATAAAGTTAATATAGTGACCCAAACCAGTCTAAAACCTATTGGTTGAGTGGTTTTAGATCCATACCCACCTTATCCTTTAAATAATCTTTTTTGGAGCAATTAGAAACCAAAAAGGAGTTTATTATAAAATAATATTTCTAGCTTTTCCTAAGGTGCCCCTCACCCTCTTATAAAAGGGAACTCCACCTTCTCTCTAATTCACACCTTCAAAGCCATTTGGCTCAGCCAAACTATGCCCAAATACCCTCTAAAATGTCCTAAATTCATCATAGAGGCCCTACTTTAGTCATAAATCTAACCTAAGGATCCCTTTTGATCAAATCAAAATAAAGAATCTGAAGATGATGTAAATATTTCATCACCTCTTTCAAGTTCCTTTCTTCTTCCACTTCATCTTTATTTGTTGTTTACATTCTAAAATAATAACTCCAGTATATTCTATATAATTTTATGTTATTATAAATATTTTACAACTATATTAATTATTCTATCCATCCTTTTAATGACATGTCACCATAATTGCGTACATACGACTTACCGTCTCCACGTCATGGTGTAATTGTTATTCAATACATTATTATTTGGATGGGTATAATAATAGTGTTTAATTGATGTAATAAATAAATATAACATGATAATTATTCTATATATATGATATTCCATCCAATTATTTATTATTTTAATATCAAAAGACTGATATTGTCGCTCATGCATACGTACAGATTACCGTCTCCACGAACGTGGTGAGATTCATTCCCCATCGTATCCATTCAAGACTAATTTTCATTTGATGATTAAAAATACTGTTTAGAGACTTGATATAATTCTATATATGAATAAGATACATACCATCCATAACAAATATGACTCACATACCAATGAATATAAAGGAAAACGAATCTGTTAACACCAGAAATGACGATATTACTGAGATATAATTAACAAATAAATGCTAAAAGATCATATATGGTATCATATTAATGTATATGATTCTGGAATAATTTAATAACAATTATTTCACCATTATAAAGGAGGTTAAACTACCCTATAACAAGGAAAAAGTACAAAGTAAGGGGTTTCTTATCTCACTTTTAATTCCGTGAGATTTCCATTGTTCACCACTTATTTATTGCATGTGGTGTGTGTACTGCCCATGATTGTATTCATTGTGTAATATAATTTAATTTATGGATATTTACATCATCATTGTATTATCCTTCTTTCATGGGTGTATGTTTCTTAAGTTACCAAATTGATAAGGGAATTTGAAATTGCAATTCCCACTCATTCAGTTTTACGCATAATTCATTGATTATTTTACTCCAAGATTGTGCATGGAATCTCTATTCATTTGCTTATGTAATAATTTCCACTCCACTTTTTGTGGATATAATTTTGATACACATAATCAATCCATTGATAAATTCTCAAGTCATCGATATGAACTTGATAAGAGTAATTTTAACTCAATCTCCATTTATAGAGTTAAACATCCAATTCATTGGTGTTGTTTTTACAAGAATACATGTGAATGTCCTCTAATTGATTTACACTGAATATCCAATCATATAGAGTGTATTTATATTTTTTACACATAATTATGTCATTTATTTATCCATAACCTAAGGATATGGTCTTTATAAGATATTTCTTCTCAATTTACATTCTATTGAGGCTTCTTTGTTGTTATACACCAAATCACTTTTATATGGTGTATATAATGTACTTTGACATAGTATATCTTGAATCCATTTATTCTCACAATATTATAAAGTTTTTATTACCTTAATTATTTTTATTCAAGTGTCTCTCTTTTGGTTAGGAACTCTAACTAAAATATCATTTTAAATGTTTTAAATATTTATTATTCTAAATCTTTCTTATTAATGTCCATGTTTTAAAAATGGTTTTAAAAATTTATTTATATGGACATTAACGTTTTAAAATTAAAATTCCTTTTAAATGTTTCAAAGTGGTATGGGATACATTGATTCAAAAATCTATTTTTAAATGGCTTCTTGAAAAATAGTGTGACTTTTAAATGTTTTCAATAAAAAGGGGGATATTTTTCTCAAATAGTTTTGATGATTATTTTCATTTATGTCGATATCCTTAATTATTCTCGATTGAGGATAATCTGTTATAGTACAATCTTCCATATTATGTTGAATGAGTTATGTTTGATTGTGAATGTTCTATTTTTATACCATTCATGGGTTGTGGATAAAGTATTGAAATTTCACATGCTAGTTTTAATACAGATGTTTAGATTATGTTTCACCCATTTCATATGAGGAATGAATTGGAATTAGTAAGTTATGGGTGGAGCCCACTATAGCTCCTCGATGCATCAGTGGGTCTCATGAGACAAACTAGTGTCTTGGCCCAAGGCCTTGACAAAATCTTATTTGTAGTATTGTCACAAGTCCTTGACTATGTGGTTATGATGTCCGACATTATGCATTCCATCATTATGAGATTAGCTATTGATATTTCATGTGGTTATTCGACTAGTAGAATACCCATGACTATTTTTTATTATAGAATTATTTACTCAGCTCATATTCCTGCCATAAAGTGTTCATGTTAATTATTTGTAAAGGCATGTGTTTTCAATTATTCACCATGACTAATGTTTATGTTATCTTCCACTGTATTTATTACTCTTACTGAGCATTTGATCTCACCCCTTTCTTATGTTTCATTTTCCCAGGATATGAAGAAGTTATTTATGAGTGACTTTTAGGCATAATCTAGGAATCTTCGATGTTTCTAATGGAATAATGTAGTGTTGTTTTTCTTTTCAAGTTGAAATGTTGTATTTATGAATGTATCTAGTATTTCCAAGGCTACTAAACTGATCGGTCTTTTGAGATATGATTTGCTTGTATCATGCCAATGTTATGTAATAATGCACCAACTATGGGTAACTGGGGTCAGGGCGTTACAACTAAATTTTATTTTTACTATCATAGGTGAGTTTACTATTCTAATGTCCAAATTACTATTCATTATGGTTACATCACTATTCCATCAGTTAGGTTACTATTACAACAGTTAAATTTATAACAGTCATAAGGGTTTACTACTTGCTAAAAATTACACTTATTCTATTCATCAGTCACTCATATTTTATAAAAAGGTTATATATAATTTCATATTTTAAATTAACATTTACTTATTAACATTATATATTATTTCTACTGCTTTTTTCGTGAGTGTATTCATTCTAGTGGATTGAGAAGCTCCAAAACTTTATATTATTATTATCTTATTTTCTATTTATTATCCAATTATAAAATTTTGAAATATTTTTGGTTATTTTACTGACTAAAGTATCATTATTAATTTATTATAATAATTTTTTAGTTGTCATCTCAGTATCAAATAATTATTAAAAGACAAATTCCATTGATAAAATTCTAAGTCATTATAGTAGGTTGGTATATTTTAATAAGATACCTCTTGGTAAAATCCTAAATCATAATTTTGAATCCAAATATAGGGTGGGAGTATTTTATAGATTAAAATTTCAGTGAAACCTATTAAAATTGAGGTATTGAAATATTGTTGGTTGTAGAGTCTAATTTTATGGGTTTTCCAATTAATATGGAAATTATAAAAAGCGCCGCTGGTTTGAACAGGTGAAGCAGAAGTCCAATGAATCCTAACAAGATTTGAGTAAAGGGAGGTTCAAAGTTATAATCAAAATATAGGATCTATTTTATCAATTTCATTGAGAATACCCCCAAACCCATGATATCCTCATCCAGAAATAATAGTAATCATTATTAGAAGAAAAAATAAAGAAATATTGATGGAGTTCAGCAAGCCTATGTGAAAACCAATGAACCCTATGGCTTCAAATGACTTTTTTTTAGTAGTTAAAAGATGGTCTACGCTTGAAAAATTTACTAATAAGAACAAATATTAGATCCAAAGAAATTAGGTGTACCTAATTTGATGAAAATGATATTTATGATTAACCTCTATGTTGAAACATTTTAGGTTTAATGGATAGATGGAGTTGGGAACATTGGGAGCTCTTTCAAATCACAGGTAGGAGTATAGGCCAAGCATAAGTATGAGTGATGTTTCCTTTTTTCAAATAAAATTAGAGAATGAAGGTAGGAATTATTTAATATTTATAAAATAATTATTATATAATAGATACCATATAATCTCTTTCAAAACATTTTATATACAATCCATTTGATGTGGTGATGAAAAGAGAATCACATTGTTTCGTGGAAGTGCTAATCCACATATACTCCTAAACGATGTTATTAGTTTTTAATGGATATAAAAGTAAGAAAATAGATGATATGATATCATACTAGAAATATAATTATTACATTAATATCATAAATATACATTAAAACCCATCATTATAATCATCCTTGCGAGGCGATGATGGAAAATCAATTATGTCAGTTCAGGATGTGGTAGTCCATCGTACACTCGAATGATGGATTCATTTACAATTTGATAGAATAAGGAGATTAATATAGGTTATGAAATTAAAATAAAAAATATAATTATATAGAATATAATGTTGTAATTATTATATAATGTTTAAATAATATTTTAAGAAGGCGTAAAAAAATAAAACTAAAACATTCGATTATAAGTTATGTCTCATCTTCAGAAAACCTCCTTTATTTTTCATCTAAATCTCTATAAGGTTGGTATCATTAACAAAAAATACATATTGAACATGGTAAGGGATTTTAAGAAGGTATTTAGGTAGTTAATGGATGAAAAAATGGTTCTTGGAGTGTAAAAAATTGGAGAGGAGGTTCCTTTTTATAAGTGAGGGGAGGGAAGTCGTAGAATTTATTAAAGTATTAAATTAATATAAATTAATTATCATTGAAAAATGGTTCCAAATTGATATAATTATAACATAATATGATAATGAGTTTAATAATATCATCCAATAAAACATGAAAAATTTTAGGTTATGTTTTCACCCTTTTCTATTTGTTTTAACCCTCCGTTAAACCTTTTGAAAATTACCATGATATCAATGTTTTTTACACTTTAGGGGCCAAGAAAGTGACTATAAAAAACGAAAACTGACACATAAATGGACCATGGTAGATATTTTCAACCATATACCATTAAAATGAATACATTGGGGATTTTTCTGAATTTTAAATATTTTAATAAATTTTTTTTATGAAATATAATTGATGTCATTTTTGGAAATAAATGAAATATTATAATATGTTATGTGTCTAAATCATGTAAAATGGTTCTAAAATTACAAATATTCAAAGATAAATAATATATGGTCTTAATATAACCATATAATAAAATTTTAAATGGTTTAGATACCATTTTAGACCTTATCATTTTGTTTAACCCCTTGGTTACCAAATTTTAAATTTAATTATGCTAATGAATTCTTTAATATTAAATAGTTATAATTTTACTAATAGGGTAAAAATTGAATAATAAATTTCTAAAGGATGTAAGTTTAGAATATTTATCATCCAAATTATACTCTTGAAATATATTTAGGTTTTTTAATAAGTTACTAAAATATATGTACATAAAATACTTATAATTTCATTTAAAGAACTATTCACATAATTTGACTTCAAAAACAATATGAAAACCATGAAATTAAAATACAAACAATTAGAAAATATATAATATAACATACATATATTTAAAATTAATGGGAAACTATAACTCACAAAAAATTACTTTTATTGTTTTAAAATAATTTAATTGATGTTTTTATTGTTTACTCAAGAATTGTGTTGGAATTGTATAAGAATTTAATGAAATTATTTCATAATTAAATTTAAAAAAATTACAATGAAAAATATAATTCATAACTAAAATAATTATTTATAATCGAACATAAATTGTTTTTATCCATTTCAAAAAATAATATTGATATTAAAAGAAAGAAAGTGACATTTTTTAATTTATAATTTACTTAAATATTAGAAAGGTAAAAATAAAAAATGGAAAGGAAAGAACATATTATATAATTTTTTATTATTTTGAATAAAATATTTTCATCCAAGGAAATGTATAAAAATTTTCAGTTGATTCTGAGACATTTTCATATTATTTTTAACAATAATTTCCTGATTTACCTTTATCGTGGTAACAGAAATTTACCATGGTTACTATTCATGATGACCAAAGTTAAATTGAATTATTTATAAAATATAAACCTATTGAATCAAAATATGTAATCCAATTTTCATCATTTAATTTATAAAATTCGATGAAATTAATTTAATACTAAACTAGAAAACTCAATTAAAACATTTTTTAGAAAAATGCATTTGAAGTATAAAATTGATTCCAATAATGTAAATTGGATTATTAATATTATAATAGAAATAATTTTACATTGAAAACATTTTAAAAAATGGCAATTTTTAAATTCTTGAAATAATACAGTTTTCAATAATAAACAGTACTCTTTCAGTATTTATTGAAAAATCAAACTTTTTAGAAAATTTTCAAAATTTCACTCTAAGATAATTTTTTTTGGTGATTTAAAAAATGATATCCTTTTTTTAAAATATAATTTTTAAAATTTAAAAATATTAATTATAATATTAACTCAAAAAATCAATAAAGTTGTTTTTGAAGTAAATATATTTTTGAAGAATAAAATTACCTTACTAAAAATTGAGTGGTTATTTCCTAAGTATTAATGAAGAAGTTTATATTAAATATATTATTTATATATATTTCATAATTTGGTTAATCCTATTCATACCCACAAATTCAAAAAAAAGGTTATAATTTCCATATTTAAATATTAATATTTCATGGTTAGTTTATGCTGGATGTTTCTTCTTGTGTACACTATAGTAAAATGTTTTATTTTAAAAAATATATTAGGGTGTTAAATAATTACCCTAATATGACTTTACTAAGGAGATAATAGGGCCTTAATGAGACCTAAGGGTACCCTAGTAGGTTCCTCTATGACTCGTGAACCTAGAAGGATGGTGGACTCAGGAACAAGTGGATACGGTACTGAGCGTCACATTAGAACCCATAATGATGATGTGAGCCACAGGGGTGATGGAAATAGGTGAGGGGTTTAGAAATTTGGAAAGTGATACATTATATATTTAGTTTTAGTTAGTTTCTTATGATGTAGTTTTGGATGGATAGAAGTGATTCTTAGGACCCATCCTATAGACCAAATGAGATGTGAGGGTGTTATTTAGGATACCTATATATGATTTATAAGATCTAGATTTTTATATTTATGTGATATTGGTGTGATATGAATTAGGTGTCATGATTTCATCATGGATGTCTAGATATACTTCCTAGGGTCCAAATATTGAGCCATGTAATAATGTCCATGATGTTATGATTCAACCTTAAGTCAATATGTGACACCCTGAATGTCACAGGTCCCTGGGATTTCGAAAATATCGATGATCCATCCATTTATGCAAATTAATTTTTTATGACAACTGTTATTATGATTTGATACCAAGGTCACCCCAAAGATCCTACTAGTCAATCCTGATGATATTACTAGTTTGTGATCCTAAAGAACCAGATTCAAATGATCTGAACATTTGGAATTATGACATGGAGTATGGACATAGGTTCATTGAATTTATAAGATCCTCGATGATTAGATTCAATAGATTTATGGTATGAGAGTTTGATAGATACCTAGGATGCCTGAGATCTGTATATCAACCTTTTTAGGTTGGGATATTTGGACATTTGATCATTAGATTTTGGAATTATTTAGTTACTCCTTATGATCCACTTTTTATATTATTTACGTGATATTCTAATTTTCTCAATGACACAACAACATTGAATGAATTAGTAATGGTTAACTAGGGTCATGGGCCTAAGGATTGACATCAGTTACCGGTACCGGGGTTGGTCTTAAACCCCCTATGTTGTTGTTGGAACAATATTTGTGATGTGATCAGAGACACCCCAATAATGGATAAAGTAGTAAGTATGGTGGTTATTTATTTTATATATTTTATTTATTTATTTCAACTGAGCATGTAACCAATACATACACTACATATACTATTTTTTATGAGACCTCATTGGTGGTGCCCTACTAAGTCATGTACTCTCACACTACTTATATATCCATGTCACTTTGGTGCCTGGACATACCTCTCACTTTCCATAGGTATTGGATGGGCAGTGCCCATGTATAATGTTGATGATCTAGTTGAGCAGGTTAAGTCGTATTAGATATTGGGGGTTGATAAGTTCATTTATTTTATAATTTTTTTTATAAAAAAATACACTAATTCTGATGATTTTTATTCTTAAGGCATGCCTCTGCACGTGATTTTTTATTTTTATTTTTCAAGATTCTATAAATTATGGGATATGATACATATGAGTTAAAAAAAATAATTCCATAAATAATATAAATTATTGGATATGAGAAAAAGTAGTTAAACTGAAAAAAAAATCCACCAAAATAAGGTTTTACTCAATGTCTGATTATCATGGAGAAATTCAAGGGAACATAACTTGTGAACTAAGGAAAAAATGCTTGTAGAGAAGAAAACTGACATTACACGTCATGTACCGATGGAAGTTGTGAAAGAACTACATGTTGTGGAGTGGATAAGATCAATATGTAATTAATTTTTCATGTGTCATGGTGTTACACATATGTTTCATGTTGGGAAACTTGTGAAGTAGGCCCAAAAATCGTGTAGACCATGAGCTACGTACAAATGGTGTAATCACTATATGACATGTAATGTTTGGGATGGTAAAAAAATGGCCATATTTGGAGTATCTTAAAATTTTTACAAGTTTTAAGATCTAGGACCCTCCTATGGCCAACTTCAATGTAATTCAATGCTTACTGAGCCCAATTGAAGCCTATAAATAGAGGGCCAACTGTTGCAGTAAGGGATATCCCGAAGACCAAATCTTGGAGCGAGATACTGCATTATGTAGGGTCCTCCCCAATTTCATCTCAATTTTCATTATTTTTTATTTTTCTTTATTCCTTCCCTACTATTATTTTATTACTAGAATTATGGGGTAAAATGCCCTAAACTAGGGTTATGTAGCCGAAGGGGGATGGAGTCTCTAGATTTATTATTTTTTCTTTATTCATGTATTTTGGATTTCCGTAGTTTATAAATCAATTTACAATATATTTTCATTTATTTTTATCATGACCGATGGTATCTTAATTTGAAAGAAACATTATAAATTGTGAAAATGGTTTCCTTAAATCAATGTATGACCATTATCGTATTAAGGGAAACTAGATTTAAAATGGTATCAAGACCAACTCGATTTGGAAAAAACCCTAAATAACCAGTGTTAAGGAAAAAGGTTGATTTCAACATCAAGGAGGGGATAACATGGCCATTGGATCTCCAATTTCATGAATTTAACTCCAAAAATGGATTGATAATTTTTTTATAAAATCCAATTACACCCAAACCCTAAAACTAAAAAACCCAAGCATGATTTCAAATATTATTTAAAAACAAACAATTAATCTTCTTCGCTTTCAATTCTTTCTTTCTTCAAATTCCATCAAACCCAATATAATTCATTACCTCTATCTTCATATTACATTAAATGAAATCTTTTGAAAACCTAAATAAACTAATTCTCCATCTTCATGGGTTCGACCTCAAAATTTCCTAAATATTACATTTTAATTAATTGGGTATCATATTTTTCGCTTTATAAATTTTCATCTTGATTATAACTAAGAGAAATAACAACACTCCAAAATCTTGTCAAAATTGAATCCATTACTGGGGACAGTTACAAGTTAGTTTTTAGGTTTTTATTTTAATTTATTTATTTTCTTTATTTTAATTCCACTATTTACATTTGGTATTTTGTGATGCAATTATCACATTGAAATCATTAATGCCCAATTATAACACTAGTGAAAATAGTAAATACATCATTGAGTCCACCCCCATTCTGAACCAATCCCTAAGAACAAAGTCACTATGAGCATGGTGCTAAGTAAAACTGACCTGCTAGTGTTATTAAAATATATTTAGGGATGCAGATGCTCACAGACTATGAGAGACCATCAAATAAAGGATTGAAACTGATCATCCTAGCACCCCATGTTACTGCAAACCATTTTCAGATCAAGCCTGAAATAATTTCTATGATCTCAAATAGTGTGAAATTTACGAGACTACCAAATTAAGATCCAAAAAAACATTTGGGAAACTTCCTTTAGCTCTTCAAAACATTCCAAATTCGAAAATGTTTCATGTGATGTGGTAAGAATCTATGTTTTTTTATTTTTTTACATGAGTGAGATCCAGATTGGATCTAAATCCTACCTGTACATTCGTCCACTACATGGGATGAGCTGGCCAGAAACTTTCTCACCTACTTCATTCCACCTTCTAACTCAATGGTAATACATGTAATCATTATAAACTATTTTCAATATGAAGATGAATCTATATACTATTCTTGGGAATAATATAATGATATGACTCAAAAATTCACCCATCACGATATAGATATATGGCCTCTAATCCAAACATTTTATAAGGTTTTTTCATTGGGGAACATGTCAACAATTAATTATTTATGTGGAGGATCATTAATGAAGAATTCACCTGAAGTGAGATACAATTTATTACATGAAATGGTATGAAATATTTTCTAGTGGAAAGTGGAAGGGATGCAATATAACAACCCTTCTTATTATTTCACACATAAACAATATTTATTACATAATATTTTACTTAGGAAAACTCTGAGGATCAATAGGTTTAATGTCTTGGGAAATTAGAAACATTACACAACTTAGAACATAAAACACAACAACTTTATTGAAAACTTCTTTTACATGACCACAACATTCTTTTGTACTTACCAATGCATGGGATAACCTGAGGACATGCATAAGAAAAGGGTGATCTATAAAGCCTAGTAAGGGAGTAAACAAGGTATAACATGAAGAATACAGTACATGTTAGGAAATAGGTATATCAATGGATCACAAGAAAAACATGAACATAAAGTCATGATATAGCATGACTAACATAACATGGAAATGTGGAAACAACATTTAACATGATATTAGCATGATCCAAGGATCATTGCACATGGATCCTGAGTAAAAACTCATTTCACTTGAATTAAAATGAGTTAAACCTCCTTTCCCTTGACGTATCATGAAAATAATCTTTACCCAATGCATTGGAGTGCTATCAGGGAACACCCTTCTTAATCATTTCATTTCATTCATAAGTTTTCCACATGGATCATAAAACATGGAATCATTCAATATCATAATTTATTCCAAGATAAAGGAATATAGAATGAATACATGAAACTATATAAGTGATAAGTAAATGTTTATAAAAGTGAATACCATTAATAGAGAAATGGTCATGGTATTCACTACACAATGACTTTGGCATGGAAAATCGCGGAGCAATTTCAACAGCATAACAGCTTGACATAAGAATTCATAAAAATGCTTGATGAGAGAGAAAGGGGTATATCATCATATGTATATGAAATTTACCGTAAGGGGTTCATATTGATACATGTCCAAAAATATCTAATGGAATTTATATGCATAATATAAAATAATTTCTTGAATGTAAATGAGGAGAGAGAAATCCATTATGAAATTTCGCTATGGTAACAGGTGTACATGGGAGGCCTTAGTTCGAGATAAAGGGGCCTATAATCACTAAAAAATAAGGAGGGTAGTATATGGGTGGGGTGAAATCATACGAAAACATTTTTAATTAAAAATAATAGGGCATAACAACATAAATAAATTTGGACAAAAATGGGAAAAGAAGAAATCCCTTACTTGGAAGTGTGATACAAAAGTCTTGGGAGAGGCTTGAGAGGGAATTTTTGGGAGCTTGGGGCGCCTTTGGAGGATTCTAGAGAGAGTAGGAAAGATTTTTGTAGATCTCCAAATGGTTTTAGTGAAGTTTAATGGGAGATTAAGTGGGTTTATAAAGGAAAGGAGAGGGAATTCTTTATTATTATAGGTTTTGGAGACTACAAATTAAACTAATCAAAACTACAAACCATACCATGGGTTTTGCCCATTGTTTTTTACAAATTGGGGTGTAAAAAATTATTTTATAATTCTAATGGAATAACATCTTAAAATATTAGGCTTTCTTATGTGGAGGTGAGTCACACTTTCAAGGAAATAATTTTAAAATGTTAAAATGTTTTATAAGTATTGGAGGGTCAACTAGGGAACCATAAAATTAATTAAAAAAATGTAAAATCACATTTTTTAAAGGTAAAAAATATATTATCCAAACGTCCTTTTTATAGTATTTTATTACATAACTATTGAGTCATTATGGTGTCATAAAACACATTATATATTTAAACGGTGTTTAATTTTTACCAAAAAATTCGACTATCTCAGATATTTTCAAAAATTCACCATTAGATAATTTTGACGTCCTAATTCCAAAAATAATATTCATTTTATATGAATTTTTTTCTAAATATGTGAATTTTTACTTTTGAAATAAAAACTGACATTTATAAAAAATTTATGGGTTTTGATAAAAACAGCTTTAAACCTTAATAATAAATTACAATTGTATTCATAAAAAGTAAACGATTATTTATATTTAATAAAAATTAATTTAGTAATAATATTTTAATAGAATATGATTTAAATCAAAAATCCATTAATTCATCAAAATAGATTTCTTAATTGAATATTAACTGAAAAAAATCTATTTTTACTTTAAAACCTATTTACAAAGTAACAATGATAAAATGAATGTATATTATTTATTCTCTACAAAAATAATGCACATAATAATAGTGTTGGGGTCTTGTTACACAACCCCTTATAATGCCCAAATCAGACTTAAGGGTAAGGTGTGTGATGGTGACAGACTCTTGGGGAGGCTCAGATAACATCGCTCGGGTGGTAATATCTATTAACTTCCACTTCTCTCGTAGGCAGTTCTGTTCAAGCTTAATGTGTTGAAGCTCAATTTCGTCATGGTCAAGAGAAAAGTCTAGAGATGCTACCTCCTTTTTGATCTCTAACAAATGGGATTTGTATGGATCAATTATACTGGATGAGGCCATCACTTTGTGTAAGTAAATTGTAATTTTTAAATGCCTATATTTCTACTAATAATATGGTCATTGTTCAATAGCTATATTAGAAACGGTAACAATTCTTAATCGTATTTTAAAATCCAAAAACATAAAACTAAGGAAGTATATATTTTATATAACCATTTTACATAATAAGACATTTAATTAGATCAAGAGAAATTTTCATTAATAAAATTTTGGGTTGTTACAATATTCCCCCCTTAAGAAAATTTTCCCTCAAAATTTCTTTTCCCCAAACTAAAATAGATGAGAGTAAATCTTCTTCATCACTTCCTCTAATTCCCACGTTGCTTATTCAAACCTGGGGTTTTGACACAACTCCTTGACAAGAGGAATTGTCTTATTTCATAGAACTTTTTCCATAAGATAAAAGATCTCAATTGTTTACTCTTCATAGGAGAGGTCATTCTCAAATGGTACCACCACTGGATTGAGTACATGTTATGGGTCAGGTATGTATTTCCTCAAGAGTGATGCATGTAATACATCATGTACTTGAAATAGGTTCGGTGGGAGTGCTACTCGATAGGCCACTTCTCCAATGCAATCAAGGATCTCAAATGGGTCGATATACCCTAGAATAATCTTTCACTTCTTCCCAAATCTCATAAATTTCTTCCATGATGATATGTGGAAGAATACCATGTATCCAACATCAAACTCTAGGTTTCGTCGATGATTATCATCATATATCTTTTGTTGACTCCAAGAATCATTAATGTGCTGCTGGATGGTCTTAACTTTTCCCCCATTTCTCTGACCATTTCTGGACCGATGAGTTTGCGCTCCCCAAATTTAACCCAACATGGTGGTGTTATGCACCTCTTCCCATACAAGGCTTCATAAAGATCCATTTGGGTTCTTCACTAGAAACTGTTATTGTATGAGAACTCAACCAGGGGAAGATGATGATCCCATCCTCCTTTAAAGTCCACTGAGCATGCTCTCAACATGTCCTCAAGTTTCTGGATAGTTCTCTTAGATTTTCCATCAATTTTAGGATGATAAGTTGTACTGAAGTTCATCTCATTATTCATATCATGTTGAAGATTCTTCTAGAACTTAGAGAAGAATCTTGGATCTCAATCGGATACAATCAATAGTGGTAATACATGAAGCCATACCACTTATCTGATGTATATTCGTGCCAGTTTATCCAATGATAAATCCAATATAATTGCAATGAAGTGTGCAGTATTTGTAAGATGATCTGCAAGAACCCAAATAACATTGTTTCCTTTAAATTTTTTCATAAGTTCAGTGACAAAGTCTATAGTGATGTTCTCCCATTTCCATGTTGGTATAGGTAATGGTTGCATCATCCCTTTATTCTTCTACCTCTCAGCCTTAACTTGATGACAGACCAGGCACCTTGATGTATACTCAACGATCTGCTTCTTAATGTTATCCCACCAATAAATCTCTCGGCGATCTCGATACATATTTGTGTTTTCTGTATGAATGGAGATATTCAAACTATGTGCATCATCCAAAAGTTCTTTTTTTAACTCTATATTTTATAGAACACATATTCTTAACCCAAATCTCAAAATTCCTTCTGTATTAACATTAAACTCTGAGGATTTACCTTTTCTGATTATTTCCAATTTCTTTTGAATTCTCACATCATCCTTTTGAGAATCCTTTAACCTTTCCAAAAGAGGCGGTTGAGAAATCATTTTTGAAAGTATTGATGATGTTCCCTTCTTTATGATTCCCATATCCATCTTTATTAAATCAAGGAATATTGGATCCTTTTCAATTATCATCAATTATAGAATTGTTGGGTCCTTTATACATAGAGAATCGACCACCTTTTTCACTTTCTCGGGATGGTAAGGGATTTAGTAGTCATAGTATTTGATCATCTCTAACCATATTTGTTGGAACATATTCAACTATTTCTGTTTGAATATATACTTGAGGCTTTTGTGATCCATATATATTTCACACTTCTCCCCGAAGAAATAATGCTGCCAAATTTTCAATGCGAAGATTACTATAGCCAACTCTAGATCATATGTTGGAAAGTTTTTCTCATGAAATTTCAATTTACTTGTAGTATAGGCAATTAATTTGTCATTTTTCATCAACACATAGCCCATGAAATTCTTTGAAGAATTACTAAATACCACTAAAAGTTCTCTACTTGTGGTTAGTGTGGGAACTAGTGCAGTGATAATCCTCATTTTCAACTCTTTAAAGATATCTTTGAATTCATCACTCTAAGAAAACATTACCCCCTTCCAAGTTAGCTTAGTAAGAGGGTTGGACAATCGTGATAATTTTTTCACAAATTGACAATAATATCCAGTTAACCCCAGGAAGATATAGATATCCATTACCGATGTTGGCCTTGGACATCACTCAATTGCAGCTGTCTTGGAGGGATCCATAGATATCCCATTACTTGTGATTATTTAAATCAAGAATGAGACTTCCTTCAACCAGAACTCACACTTGTTGTACAAAGAATATAACTTCTAATTTCTCAAGGTTTCTAGTACAATACTTAGATTCTCCTTATGACCCTCCTTGGTTTTGGAGTATATTAAAATATCGTCTATAAATACTACCAATTGTTTTTGAGGTAATCTATAAAGACACTATTTATCAAGTCCATGAATATTTATAGAGTATTAGTGATTCTAAAAGGCATTACTATGAATTCACAGTACCCACATCTTGTATGAAAATCAGTCTTAAAGATATCCTCCTTGTTCACCCTTACTTGATAATATCCCAACTGTAGATCCACCTTAGAGAAGTATTGTGCTCTACATAGTTTACCGAACAAGTCAACAATTCTTGGAAGATGATACTTGTTATTTATCATGATTTTTTGATCTCACAATAATCAATGAAAATGAACATTGACCCATTATTCTTCTTGAGGAAGAGGACTGGTGCACCCCATGGTGAAGCACTTTAGCATATAAACCCTTTATCCAGATTCTCCTGTAGTTTTTTCTTCAGCTCTTCAAGCTCCAAAAAATCCATTCTATATGATGTCTGGGATATTAGAAATTCCCCAGGTATAAGATCAATTGATAATTCAAAATCTCTTTGAGGAGTAAGACCATGCAATTACTCGGGAAACACTTCAGTGAATTTCCTCACAATAATCATTTATTCAAGGATGGTTGCTTCCCTAGAATCAATCATCTGATCAAGATATTTATGCTCACAGGGTAGTAATATCCACACTTGAGATGATGGTGCTAAATAAGAGTCATCCTACTCCTTGCACTTGTATATAATTGGGGGTCAATTATCCATATGGAGAGTGATTTCCCTCTCACGTGAATTTTTGTTGGATATATACAAGGAAAGACAATCCATGCCATGAATTGCATCAAATTCCACCAGAGAGAGTATGAAAAGGTTTTATAATAAGTTCAATCCACAAATTATAACAGGGGATGAGTTATATTTATGGGATGCAATGATTTTCTCATTTTACATTCTCACTGACATCATTACGTCCATGATTTGTGGTGGTGTTGGGATTGTTTGAATAAATGTTCAGGATATAAAAGAATGCGTAGAACCAGAATCAAAAAGTATGTTTACTATTATTGAATGAATAACAAGCATACCTATCACCACTTTGTTGTTAGGATTTTATTCGATGGTAGGGATGGAAAAATCTCTCCTTTGCTGCCTTGGAGGTTCTTGGTTTCCTCTGAATACCCTTGGCTTAGGGAACTTGTTTGAAAAGTGCCCTGGTTCATTGTAGTTGAAGAAATGAACAATGTGTTGAGGGTCGAATAGAGAATTCATATCCTCAATCGCAGTTACGGGTTTTTCTTGTTGGCAGTTAATGGCCAGGTTCCCTTCTCCTCCACACCTAAAGCATTTCCTCATCCCCTTCAAGCAATTTTCAGGGTGCTTCTTTCCACTCCTTTGGAAAGTGGGGTGTTAAATTTTCATAGCACCGTTGGGTTTATCCATCGGACCACCAGAATTAAAGTTCACCTTATGCTTCTTATCCCCACGATACCTATGAGATTTTCTGATATCCATTTCAACCTTGAGGGAACATCAGATAATTTAATCATATCTCTTAAAGTCACAGATCACTAGAGCTTTCTATAGGCTTGGTTTTATCCCAACAAAGAAACTATCATACTTGCATTCAGGAATAACGACAAAGATAGAGGCATAATTTTCAATCCTTTTTGAATTTTTCCTTGTACGCTCTGATGGATTCATTGCCTTTTTTTCTTGAGGTAAAAGAAGTCCCTTTACATATTAAGTTGGAGGGTGTGAGGAAAATATTTATCGAAAAACATTTTCTTGAAATCCTTCCATTACAAATCCTTGATATCCTCATTAGTATTTGTATTTTTGATCAATGTCCACTATTTATTAGCTTTACCCTCCATACAATAAGAATCTAAAAGAACCTTATATTGTTTGAAACATTAAAGGATGGATAAGATCTTTTCAATGGAGTTGATCCATTGTTCTACAATTGAGGTTTTAGATGATCCATTAAAAGTAGGAGGCCTTTGTCTAATGAAGTTTTCGATTAAGACTTGTTATTATTAGGGGTTTGGATGAAAGTTCCTCTTGACTCATGTTTCTATTCAAAAAATGAGTTAACTGAGAGAGTATCATGACAAAGTTTTCAATTACCGCTCCCATCAGATTTGGAATCTCATTAGAATAGTCGTCACATTGATCTTCGCATCAATTGTTAGCCCAAGTCCTACTATTACCGGACATTTTCTAGAATTAAAATAAATTTAGGGGTAACATGTAAAGGGTAATCCAATGACAAAAAGGGATAACTTATAAATTAATTTTATTTCCTTAACTTATTAATTTATAGGCTTCAATATATGTTATACCTGATCTACTTCCTAACATATATTCTTAGGGGAATTTTCTTATTCCCTTAACAATGCTTCATACTAAGCTTATGGATTTACCAAAGAATATCCCCAGGATTGTCGTAAATAAGAGTTCAACAAGGCCCATTATCGTGTACTAGTTCCCATTTGAGTCTATCTCAAAGTGGTGTTTTCTGGTTTTATCCCTAGATACATCTATGCCAGAGCCACCTCTACCTGATCATTTCCAGACATGGATGTATTCTCTTGATAAAAAACTTACACAACACTCACTAAAATTTATGGATGTTTTTATTATACTTAGTATTATCCTTAAGGCTTTAAATAGGGTTTTCTAATCCTAATCCCAAAAATAACTAAACCTATCCTTTGATACCAACTATAATAACTCTGCTCTTTAGTTCACACTTAAACATTATTTATTACATAAAAATGCACTTAAGACCAATATGAGGATCAATATGTCTAGTTTTTTTGAGAAATTAGAAATATTAGATAACAAATTAGAATATAAAAAACAAAAACTTTATTGAAAACCTCTTTTACATGACCACAACATTCCTTCATACTTAGCATTGCATGGGTTAACCTGAGGACATGCATAAGAAAAGGATGAGCTATAAAGCCCATTAAGGGAGTAAAAAAGGTAAAATATGAAGATTATAGTAAATTTTAGGAAATATTAATATTAATGTATCATAAGAGAAACATGAACATAAAGGCATGATATATCAAAACTAACATAACATGGAAATGTGGCGACAACATTTAACATGATATTAGCATGATCCAAGAATCATTGCCCATGGAGCATGAGTAAACCCTCATTGAACATGAAATAGAATGATTAAAACCTATTTCACTTGAAGTACAATGATACTAATCTTTACCCAATGCATTATAGAACTATCAGGGCACACCCTTATTAATCATTTCATTTCTTACATAAGTTTTCCACATGGATCATAAAACATGTAATCATTCATCATCATAATTTATTACAAGATAAAGGAATGTGGTATACATACATGAAAATATATAATCAATAAGTAAATGTGTGTTAAGGTGAATACCCTTGATAGAGAAACGAGCATGATATTCACTACACAAGGACTTTGGCTTGGAAAATCGTAGTGCAATTTCGGCAGCATAACAGCTTGACATAAGAATTCATAAAAATGGTTGATAAGAGAGAAAGGGGTATCTCATAAAATGTAAATTAAATGGCAATTATGAGGGTCATATAGATACATGTCCCAACATATGTAATGGAATTTATATTCATAATATAAAATAATTTCTCGAATGTAAATGAGGAGAGAGAAATCCATTATGAAATTTCAGCATGGTAACAGGTGTACATGGGAGGAATAAATGAGGGAGAAAGGGGTCTCTAATCATTAAAACATAAGTATGGAAGTATAGGGGAGGTGAAGAATCATACCCCATGATTTTTAATTGAAAATAAAATGGAATAACAACACAATGAAATTTGGACAAAAATGAGAAAAGAAGAAATACCTTACTTGGAAGTGTGATCTCCAAGGCTTGGGAGAGGATTGAGTGGAGATTATTGGGTGCTTGGGGAGACTTGTAAGGATTATAGAGAGAGTAGGGAATAGTTTAGTCTAGATAAAAATGGTTTTAGTGAATAGGAATGGGATATTTAGTGGGTTTATATTGGAAAGAGAGGGAATTATTTATTATTTAGGTTTTGGACACTACACATTAAATTAATCAATACCACAAACCATCCCATGGTTTTTTCCCATGGTTTCTTCAAAAGTGGATTGAAAAACACTATTTAATAAGGATAATGGTAGAACTTATTAAAATATTAGGCTTTCTTATGTGAAGGTGAGTCACACTCTCAAGGATATCATTTTAAAATGTTATAATGTTTATATGTATTGGGGGGTCAACTAAGGCACCACAAAATTAATAACAAAAATCAAAATTCACATTTTTTTAAAGTTGAAACATGTATTGGATGATAATAAATTTTAAAGTATTTTATTACATCAATATTGGGTCATTATGATGTCATAAAACACATTATATATTTAAACGGTATTTAATTTGCACACAAAAAATTGACTATCTCGGAAAATTATAAAAAATTCACCGTTGGATAATTTAGAAGTTCTGATTCCAAAAATAATATTCATTTTACCTAAATAATTTTTCAAATATGTGAATTTTTATTTTTAAAATAAAAACCGACATTTATCGAAAATTCATGGGTTTTGACAAAAACAGCTTTCAAACTTTAATAAAAATTCCAATTGTATTCATAAAAATTATATGATAATTTATATTTAATAAAACATAGTTAAGTAATAATATTTTATTAAAATAATATTTAATTAAAAATCCATTAATTCATCAAAATAGATTTCTTAATTGAATATTAACTAAAAAATAGTGTTTTTTCTTTAAAAACTATTTACAAAGAAACAATAATAAAATGAATGTATATTATTTATTCTATAAAAAAATAATGCATATAATAATAGTGCAGAGGTATTGATACATAACCCATTATAGAAACTGCATAAGACTTAAGTGTATGGTGTGCAATAGTGACAGACTCTTAGGGAGGCTCATGTTACATCTCTCAGGTGGTAATCTCTATTAACTTCTACTTCTCCCGTAGGTGGTTCTGTTCAATCTTAATGTGTTGAAGCTCATCTTGGGCTTGGTTAAGAGTGAAGCCCAGTGATTCTACCTCATTTCCAAGATCTTACATATGGGCTTCATATTGATCAATTCTACTGGATGAGGCTATTTTTTCCTTTGTCTAAGTAAATTGGATTTGTTAAAGCCCTATTTTTATACTAATCATGTAGTGACTATTCAACGGCTATATTAGAAACAGTAACAATATTAATGGTATTTTAAAATCCAAAAAACATAAATCCAAGGAATTGAAAATTTTATATAACCATTTAAAATAATGAGACATTTAATTATATCAAGAGGAATTTTCAGTAATAAAATTTTGGGTCATTACACGCAATGAAAAGGAGTTCACGTGGTCAATAACAATGACTGGATAATAGCACAACTATAATCATTAACCAATAATATTGACATCATGATGGGATGACATTAAAACCCCTAAGGTACATTTATAAAAAATTCAAATTGTAACAACCCCGACCCCAGTAGTACAGAGCCAGTGTCATACATTATTACATTGGTATAATATATAAGGAATTAAATACCAAAGGACCTAATAGTTTAGTAGTTTTATAAAACTAGATACATACTTGAAATCCACATTACATTTTAAAATAAAAAATTCACAAATATGTTTATTGAGACTATCATTATTCCCCCTTTGTGTAACCCTACATATCATTCATATTATACTTCTTGGAATCCTTGGGAAAAATAAAACATATGAAAGAGGTTATCTCATATGCTTATTAATGTTATGTATATAGAGTAATCTATCATAAATAATAGTTATAGAAAGGTAAGTAACTAAAACACATTTCATTTAATCAATAACTTGATCATAACATGGCCGAAAAAAGATGATATAATAATGCAATATAAACAATCCCATGAGATTGAAAACTTATCCATGTAAGTTATAATAACTTAATGATTACATGGAAATAAATAACTAATTTCATAATTATAGAATTTGTAATTTTAGACATCTTAAACATACCTTCAAGGCCTCGACCAAGACATATGAAAATAAATGGGTAAGGAGTCATCAGAATCCCAATATATTTTTTCTTATGTGACCTACTGATACATCCATGGGATATAGGGGGACCCACACATAACTTAATAAGTCCAATTAATTACTTATATGAATTGGGTGAAGCATAAAAACATAAACATATGAAATTTAAATATCTTTCCCTAATCAGTAGGTAAAAACACAAACCATTCTGTGTAATATGGTGAATGGTATAAAAATAGGTCATCCACAGTCAAACTAATCATAAACCATTTAATAAAATATGTCAGATTATATCGTAATATATCAACCTCAATGAATCATAAAATTCTGTAAGGCTATTGACATAGATAAAAATACTATAATAAAATAATTGCTAATTCTTGATAAAAATACCCCTTTTACGTTGAAAAAATTTATTTTAAAAGCCATGAAATGTTAAAAGAAAACATTTAAATAACCTTGTAAAATTTTAGGGTAATATTCAAGACATTAAGGAATTATTTTTGTGAAACAATCCACTCATTAGACATAAGTTAACACACCATTCCTTTCATATTTTTGTTGAGAAATCCATAAAGTACCTTGTTTGGAAAATGATCAAAATATTACTTTCAAACTATTTTATGAAAATTAAAACATGGGTAAAAAGACTTTAAACATTTTTAGGATACTAGTGAAATCAATTTTTTGAAAACATTTTTGGAAAACATAGACATGGAATAAAAATGTTCCCCAATGAGTACTTAAACATAAATATCCTAAATAATAATGTGATTGTGAAATAACCCATACCTTAGGTATGAGTTCCTCCATACATGTTTGAAACTCCTTTATAGTGGTTTTAAACATGTTATTAACATATTATATAATCATAAAAATATTTATAATATCATATATAACTCTATATAATATTTTCTCACTCCTTTAAATATAATATTTTGTTCATTTTTCTGTTTCAGGTGTCAATTGTCGTGTTTTATCATGCTTGTTTTATCTCAAAAGTCATGGTTATATTGCATATGATATAGATAAAACATATCCAGGATGATATTAATGTTATAAATATCATATTTAATCATTAAATACATTTCGAGTTCTATTATTGAATGTTGGATATAGAAAACTAATCTCATCGCATTGTGGAGACGGTAGGCCATATGTACACATGAGTGACAATATCATTCCCTCAATAAGTGAAAGGATAAGAAAGTGTATGATATATTTATTTTTCCATAATCAATATCATGTCTTAATTATCATATATATCCATATTTATATAATTATACCCATCCAAATATATTTTTTATGAAAAATAGATTACACCCCAGCGTGGAGACGACAAGTCATACATAATCACACACGTTGTTTTATTTTTTTCAAAGGATGGATCAAAGGTGGAATATTATTCTCCCCTGATCAAAATATCATATCATAATATAGATGATAATTAATTAATTTATTTATTATGTAAACAACAAATGATTAGGATGTATAAGAATAAATGATCTTGAATGAGTTGTTAAAAATGATTACCTCTTCTTTGGAGGGATTCCATTAGATCTCTTCTTAAGGGATCTAGAGTTGGTCTTTTGGGAAGAATATAGCCTCCAAAACATAGATAAAGATGTTTGGTAGAGAAATGGGTAGGTTTTTGTTGAGCTACAATGCTCAATGTGGTATAAAGAAGTGAGGTAGGAGATTCCCTTTTATAATGAGGGGTTGCCCTCTTTTTGAAACTCTCAAAATATTAAATTAATATAAATTATTTTTGAAATAAAAATGGATCCAAAGTGAGTTATTTTAAATATAGGATGATTATAGGTCATAATAATATCATCCAATATTTTTTAGAAAATTTTAGTTCACATTATTACATTTATCTGCTCACTTTATCCCTTATTTAATCTTTTTAACTCTTATCATGACAAAATTGTTTTTTACTCTTTAATAGTTAATATATTTTCTATAAAATGCCAAAAAAAAAACATAAATTATTCATGGATAATATTTTAAATTTAATTCCAATCATTTGGATGAATTTTATAATTTTATGAATTTTATATCATTTAATAAAATACTATTTATTTTAAAATATCATTAATGTCAATTTTGATACTAATAATTACTTGAATTTATGAAAATACCATAATTAAAATATATCTAGGAAAAATTCTTTTAAAATATCCCCAATATTTTAAATTCACCTAAAATTGATCTAATGACTATAATTATCTAAAATTAATTTTATTTTAATATTTTTAATATTATTTATTTTATATTTCAATTAAATAAACAATTTCTGCATCATCATTGTGCAACCCATTAAGTTAATGATTTATTTCCTAAAAATTAAATATTAATCATTAGGATTTTGATAAACAATTTAGATTTTCAAATACTATTTATAGTCTATTTTACACCGATGTAACCCCATATTAAAATATTTAATCCATTTTTCATAATTCAATTCACATAAGTTGCATAAATTAATTTAAAATAAATCCTACAGATGGGATGAAACAAAAGTTTTTTATTATAAAAATGTTCAAAAGATTGAAATATTTTTATATCCAATTTCAATGTTACATCAATTAAAATGACCTTAATTTGATAAAATGACTTTAAATTGATGTAATTATACTTTAGAAAAAATCAAAAACATAATTTAACACTATATATTATTTAGCTGAAAAGGTTGTTTTTAATTAAATTCTAGTATTTTTTACTATTTATCATAACCTAAAACATATCAGAAAAAACCAAAAATTCAATCGAATTATATTTTGATATTATTATTTAAAATAAGATATTTATTTTTTCAAATATTATTTTTAAAAGTGTAAAAATCTAGATTTAAAAAAAGTGATCCATCAAAAGGAAACAAAACTCCCTCTAGAAAAATATAACATTTTTTGCTAAAAATTTATTTTATTCTTATCTTAATCCTATAAAACTTATTGGATGAATTTAAAAAAAATATATTTTTTAAACATATATGACATATATATTTCATTAATATCATTCAATATAATTGGTTAATTTAATTTATTATGATAAAATTTCATTGTGGGAAAACAAATTTATAATAAAAACACATCCTTTATATTAAATTGGTTTTTTTCATTTACAATTAATTAGTAAATAATAAATTAATTTTATAAACATGTGTGAAATATATTTTCATAATTTAGTTAATCCTATTCACAATCACTAACTTAAATACTATTATTAAAATAATAAAATTTAATACTATATCATGGTTTATTTAAACATGGTGTTGCGTTCAACATATACTATTAAAGAAATTGAATTTATTTAAAAAGGAACATACCATAAAATACTAGGGTGTTGCATTCTTCCCAACTTTAAAAAATATCGTCCTTAAAATTTGAAATTTCACTTTGAAAAAAGATTGATACTTGTAAATTCATTTGTGGGAAACCCACATTGAAATAAAATTAATAAAATATACTATTAATAAGAGTGATATGGAAAAGAGAATGTCATAAAAAATTGATCTTTTTAATAGGATAAAATTAGTGGGAAGTGAAAATTAGGGAAAGGAATAGAAATCTGACTGTCAAATTTTGGTGGAGAGTGATATAAAACATGGTCATTAAAAGTTAACAATCACAAAACCATAAATTTGTTATTGGTTAAAAGGACATTTATTTCTCAGAATGAAAATTAAATGGATAACATTTTTTGTTCCAAAATATTTCTCCCTAGAGTTGAGGAAGTCTTTCACTATTCAGATAAGCACTTGAGATAATAAATTTACTTGATTACATTCTATGTCTTAAGTATTATCTTATCCTTTGGTTCCACTTGGATCTATTTCTATTTCATCTCCTATGTTGGGAAATGGATATTCAAGGTGAATTTTTATAGCAAAAGAACCATTAACAAATCATAAATTCCAAAATTAATTCTTTTACCCTATAAAAGTTTACTAAATAAAAAAAACGTTTGCATATAGTATCCTATAAATCATGCTTTATCCTCAAACAATAATATCCAATGTTCAAATTAATACATTCCAACCTTAAGAACCCTCCAAAATATATATTTCCAAATCTATAGACTAAAAAAGTCTCTAAATTTTCCAAATAAATCTTAAAATCATATTCCCTAAACAACATAATATAGCTCTTATTATCAGATGCCAAATATTTGATCACCATAAAAACCATAATGAAAATGTTCATTATTAAAAATCCTTAAATAAGAATTACTATAATAAAATAATTATATATCTCATGATTTATTATAACTAGAATATCCTAAAATAATCCATGAATCCAAAAAAACCAATAATTTAATTATTTTATTTCGACTGTAGTAACATCATAAGCTCGACCTTTCTCCCTTTTATTCTTCTGAGTTATATTTCCTTCACTCTTGGGGAATTAATTTTCATAATGTCTCATCTCTATAAAATTATACCATTAAACAATGGTAGCTTCTTTATTTCCCTTGTAATCATGATCATGATGGTCTTTCTCACTACACTTGTAGAAAATTCATTTTCCATTTAATCAGGTACAAGGGTGTTTCCTTCTGCATGTATCACATGTTAGAAAATCTTTCATTCTCTTCATCAGTTTATCCAAATCTTTCTCCACCGTTCTATTATTCTCTTGATTTATTTTAGAGTTATAAGAATTAGAGAATTTTTTCTCTATCTTGATAGCATATGGGAACATATATTCATATGATGAGAAAGTTAGGGAGACCAATGTCTTTTAGAGGAATGGATTTAACCCAACAAATAAATGATTAATCTTAATCATTAGGTTATGTATATAGTCCAATGTATTCCTTGTTAATATTGTAAAGTTGGATTCATATTTTTCAACATTCACATCCTCCTTTTGTCTCAGATTCTAGAATTGTCTCCTCATATCTAGTCTGTGTTCACAAGGGAAATACATTTCCATGAAAATTTCCTCCAAATAATTATATTCCTTATTTGTTATTTCATCCTCCTCCTTTTTGTTTTAAATCAATGACCACCATTTATCCACATCTCTCAATAGATGATAAACTGATATGAAAATCTTCTCCCTTTCATTAAATTCCAAAGAAAGAAATATATTCTTTAAGGAATTTTTCCATTTCTCAGCTACAAATTGATTTTTAGTCCCATTTAATGATGGAGTTCATTGTCTTATGAAGAAGTATAACATTGTTCCTTAGTGTTGTGGATTAGGATGCTCAATATGGGTAAGGTTATTGTTTATAACCTGGGTCATTTTTTCTAGTGTAGTTATAATTTGTTCAGCACCAGCTGCAACTATAGCTCCAACATCAATATATTGCATGGGAGGGAAACCCTAAATGGATTACATGTGTTGATATGGTTTCCATTCCTTCCACTATGCACGATTTCAAAGTAATACAATACACTAGATTAGATCCTAACATTATGAAACATAATGTATAATCTCAAAACTAGTGATTCACATAACCTAAACTGAAAATGTATGTATAATTAATCTCTAAATCACAAGCTATGTTTATTTGGATATATTTTTCAATTCTATAATAGGGGTTCATTTTATAATTTTTGTTTTTCTAAATCTATTTCCCAAGGTTTCTGCTAAAATTTCTCTGATACCAACTATAATGACTCAGATCCTAGTAGATTGAAGTCGATGCCTTACATTATTACACTAGTATAAGATACAAGGAATCATATCTCCAAGGACCAAATATTTTAAAAGTTTTGGAAACCTAGATTCATACTTGAAATACACAATACATTTTATAACATAAAATATAAAAATAATTTTATTGAGTCTTCCATTATTCACCCTTTGTGTAACCCTAAATATCATTCATAATATACTTATTCAAATCCCAGGGAAAAATGGAAAATCTGAAAGAGGTGGGATCAGATGCTCAGTAAGGGTATGTATACAGTGGAAGCTATAATAAATAACAATTATGGAAAGTTAAGTAACTAAAACACCATCCATTTAATTAATAACTTGATCATAATACGGAAAAAAAATGATTGAATAATTCCATATAAACAATCCCATGAGATAGAAAACTTATCCATTGAAATTATACTAACCAAATAATTATACAGAAATCAATAAATAATCTCATAGTAAAACAATCCATTATAGACATCTAAAACATACCATCAAGGCCTCGAACAAGACATCTGAAAATAAATGGGTAAGGTATCAACCAAATCCCAATCTATTTTGTCTCATGATACCTAATGATACATCAAGGAGTTGTAGTGGGACCCACCCATTAGTTAATAAGTCAAATGTATTCCTCATGGGAATGGGTTGGAACCTAAAAAACATATACCTATAAAATTTAAATATCTTTTCCCAATCAGTAAACATAATCACAACCCATTCTGAGTAATGTGTTGAATGGTTTCAAAATAGAACATCCACAGTCGAACTGATCATAAACCAATTAATAAAATATGGTATATGATATCATAATAGATCAAACTAAATGAATCAAAAAATTAAACAAATTATGTTGACATATATAGAAATAATCTAATAAAACCATTGAAAATTATTGATAGAAATACCCATTTTTACACTGAAATAATTTTTTTTAAAAGACCATGCAATGTTAAAAGAAATTTTTTTTATTGAAAAGAATCTTTAAAAAAAATAGGGGAAGATTCAGGAAATTAAAGAATCATGAAGGTGAAAATATCCTCTCATGCTATAGTCAAAAAACATTCCTTTTGTATTTTTGTGTAGAAAGACATAAATTACCTCATTTGGAAAATAACAAAAACATTCCATTGAAACCATTTTATAAAAAAATCGTACATGGGTGAAAAGAAACTAAGATTTTTTAGGATAATAGTAAAAAACTTTTTGATTTTTTTTTCGAAAACATGGTCATAGAAGAAAAATTTTCCCCATTGAGGACTTAAACATAAACAATCTCAAATAATAATGGGAATGTGAAATACATTTTACCTTAGGTTTGATTTCCTCTACACATGTCTAAACCTTTAGTATAGTTATTTTAAAAATATTATTAAATTATACTATAATAATTATAATAATAATATTATTATTATAAATGGTCTAATTATAATATTTTACCACTCTTTTATTAAACATAATTTATTTATTTTACTGTTTCGGGTGTTAATTTCCTTGTTTTCTCATGCTTGTTTTGTATTTAAAGTATAAGTTCTATTTCATAAGATATAGATACAACATCTATAGAATGAAATTAATGTTTTAAATATCATTTTTAATCATTCAAAAAAATTATTCTTTCCATTATTCAATGTTGGACATGAAAAATGAATCACATCGCATCATGGAGACGGTAGGTCTTACGTACGCACAAGCAATGATATAATTCCCTTAATAAGTAAAAGGATAAAGAAGTATATAGAATATTAATATTTATATAATTAATACCATGTCATAATTATCATATATATCCATATTTATATCATTATACCCATCCAAGTAAAGTAGTGATGAATAACAGAGTACACAATGGTGTGGAGACGGTAAGACATACGTACGCATGCACAATGTTTTTTTTATAGAATGGATAAAACATGGAATATAATCGTCCCATAATCATAATATAATCTTATAATATATATTAACTTTTATTTATTTATTTATCATTGTAACAACACATGAATAATAAGTAGAAGATGAAATGAACTTGAATGATTTGGTAAAAATGATTACCTCTTCTTCGGCAGACTTCCTTTAGATCGCTTCTTAAGGGATCTAGTGTTGGTATTTTTTGAAAAACCATAACCTCCATAACTAGGATAAGTATGTTTGGAGGATAAATTGGTTTGGATTGTCCAATATATAATTCTCAATGTGATGTTAATAATTGATGGATGGGATGATCATTTATAATTTAGGTGAGGGGTAATTTTGGAAACTCTCAAAACATTCAATTATTATAAATTAATTTTCAATTCAAAATAGATCCAAAGTGAGATATTTAAAAGGTAATATTGATTACTAGAATCAATTATCTCAACCAATATTTTTTAGACATGTTTAGGTCACATTATTACCCTTATTGTTTGGCTTTAACCCTTATTTAATCCCTTTAACTCTTACAATACAACATGAATTTTTACTCTTTGATGGTTAATATAGTTACTATAAAATATCAAAAGAACCCCAAATTATGCATGGATGATATTTAAACTTTATCCCAATAATTTTTCCTAATTTTATATTTTTGTTAATTTTATATCATTTAATAAAATATTATTTATTTTAAAATATCATTAATGTCAATTTTGACTTAATTCATTACTTGAATTTTTAGAAATATAATAAATACAATATATCTTATAAAAAATATTTTTAAAATATCCCAAATATGTAAAGGTTATCTAGAAAATTTTTTATGACACTAATTATCTTAAATTATAATTTTTAATATTTTAAATATCATTTATGTGATATTTACATTAATTAAACAATTACGACACCATCATTGTGGAACCCTTTAAGGTAATTATTTATTTCATAAAAATTGAAAAAGAAATTAAAATTATTATAATAAACATTTTTTATTTACAAATAATATTTATAGTTGAATAGATCCCCTAGGTAACCCCATATTAAAATACTTAACTTATTAAAAAAACGTATGAGAAGTTTGACTTCTTGTTAGAATAAAATAATATAAAATATTTAAATGGATCCATGTGGATCCAAGAGGCCATAAAAACAACCCAAGGATACTTTTATATTAAACTCTCTCATTTAATAAAATCAAGACATGTTTTAATGTAATTTTCTAATATTTATAAAATTATGTTTACCTTTAATTACCTGATTTAACCTTAACGATGGTAATAAAAAATACCAAAGTTACTATTCATATTTTCAAAAAATAAAATATGGGATATTTACCAAATTTGGACCTTAAAATTCCAAATATGGAATCCATTTTTCATAATTCAATTAATAAAAGTTATATGAATTAATTTAAAATCAATCATATATATGGGATGAAACAACTGGTTTTTTAATGTAAAAATGTTTTATATCCAATTTTAATGTGGAATTCATTAAAATAACAATAATTGAATGAAATGATGTAAAATTGTCTAATTATACTTTAAAACCAATCAAAAACATAATTTAACACTTTAAATTATTTAGTCAAAAGGGATTTTTCAATTAAAATTCAGTATTTTTCACTATTTATCAAAACATGAAACTTATCAAAAAAATACTAAATATTATACCAAAGTAATTTTTTATATTATTATTTAAAATGACGTTTTTATTTTCTAAAATATTATTTTTAAAAGTGTAAAAAACTTGATTTAAAATAAGTACGCCATTAAAAGGAGAGAAAACTCTCTTTTCAAAAATATAACCTTTTATGTTTAAAATTAGTTTTTTATTATCTTAATACTATCAGAATAAGTTTTTGAATTTAAAAAAATGTTTGAATATATATAAAATATATATTTCATAAACATATTTCACTAATAGTGATTTATTTAATTTATTATGACAAAATTCCATTCTGGGAATAAAAATTATTTTTTAATAAAAACACATACTCTATGTTCAATTAGTTTTTATTTTCATTTATAATTAATTATTAATCAGTAAATTCATTTTATAAACATGTGTAAACTATATTTTCATAATTTAGTTAATCCTATTCACAACCTCCAACTTAACGACTAATGTTAAAATAATAATATTTAATCGTATATCATGGTTTATTTAAGATCAGTGTTGTGTGAAATATATACTATCAAATAAATTGAATTTATTTAAGAATATACATATCATAAAATCTTGTGGTGTTACATTCTGCCCTCATTCAATAAATTGTGTCCTTATAATTTGAAATTTCACTTTGAAAAAAAAAAATTGATACTTAAAATTTTTTTGTGGTAAACCCACATCTTAAATAGGGTCAATGTAATATCCTCTTAATAAGAGGAAAAGAAAAAAGTGAAGGTCACCCAAATAATGAGAATTTTAAATAGGATAACATTATTGGTAAGTGAAAATGTAGACATGGAAGAGAAATCTAACTATCAAGTTCTTATGGAGAGTTATAGAGAACATGGTCATTAGAAAGCTAACCATCACAAAACTATAAATTTTTGATAGGTTAAAAGACCATTAATTTCACACAAAAAAAATTAAACGAATAATGTTTCTATTCCAAAATATTTTTCCCTAGAGTTGAGGGCTTTTTTTACTATTTAGATAAGAACTTGAGATAATAAACTTACTTTAATAATTTCTATTTCATAAGAATAATATTATCCTTTGGTTGTGATTTAATATATTTCTTCTTCATCTCCAATTATAGGAAATGGATCTTCAAGGTGAATTTTTATTCCTGAATCACTTTTAAGGAATCATAAGGTCCAAAAGCAATTACTTCACCCTCTAAATGTTTACTGAAACCAATAAAGTTAGCACATATTGTATAGTAAATTATACTTTAACATCAAACAATATTATACAAGTTTAACTTAATCCATTCCAACCTTAACACTCTTCCAAAATACTTCTTTCCAAATCCAAATTTGAAAAAGGTCTCTAAATTACCGAAATTAATCATAACATCAGATTCCCCAAATAATGTAATATATCTCTTATTATCACCTAACAAATATTTGATCACATTAAAAACCTTAATAAAAACATCCATTATTACAAATACTTAAAGAATAAGTAATATAGTAATCTCCTTATATATCTCATGATTTCTTATAACTAGAATATTATAACATAATTCATGAATCGAAAAAGAAAAATACTTTAATTAATCTATTTTGACTGTAATGAAAACATAAGATTGACCCTTCTCTATTAGCTTCTTTTGAGTTATATGGCCATTATGCTTGGTGAATTCATTAAATAGTATCCCATCTCTATATAATTTTAACATTGAACAATTGTATCTTATTTCTTTCCCTTACAATCATGAGAATGATGGCCTTTCCTACAACACATGAAGAAAGCTCTTTTTTCCTTTTAACTAGATACCAAGGAGTTTCCTTCCACATGTATTACATGTCAGAAAATTATTCTTTCCCTTATTCCCTTTATTTGACTCTTGTTCAATTGTTCTCTTCTTATCTTGCTTTCCCTTAAAGTCCCAAAACATAGATAATTATTTCTCTATCTAGATAGCACATGAGACTACACATTCGTATGACGAGAATGTTTGGGAGACCAATGCCTTTAAAAGAAATAGATTTAACCTATCAAATAAACAACCAATATTACTACTTAGGTTATGTTTGTTGTCCGCATAATGTCTTGATAATATTTTGAGGTTAGATTCATAATTAGAAACATTATCATCCTCCTTTTATCTAAGATTAAATAATTCTCTCTTGATATCCTCTATCTGTTCATGAGGAAAATACTTTTCCATGAAAATTTCCTTAAATTCATTAAATTCTAAGTTTTCTATTTCCTACTCCTCCTAGATATTTCTAATCATTGATCATCATTGATCCACACCTGTTAATAGATGATAAAATTCCATGATAACCTTCTCCGATTTATTACTTCCCAAAGTGAGAAATATATTTTATGATGAATTTATTCATTTATTACATAGAAATGGATTTTTAGTCCCATTTAATGATGGATTTTTCTGTCTCATGAAGAGTTCTAACATTGTTCTTACGCATTTGGATCATGATGCCCCATATGGGAAAGGTTATTATTCGAAACCTAATTTATTTTTCCTATTATAGTAATAAGTTGTTCAACACCAGCCATATATCCAGCTCCAAAATCATTATCTTTCATAGGTGGTCAATCCCTACATAGATTAAATGCATTGATACAGTTTTTATTCCTTCCACTATGCACCATTTATAACAAATGGATTACACTACATTAGATCATAACATTATGAAACATAATTTACAATCTCATAAATAGTGATTCACATAACCTAAATTGAAAATTTAGGTATAATTAATATCTAAATCATTGGATAACTTTATTTGGATATATTTCCTTATTCTTTCATAGGGTTTAATTATGAAATCTACTTTTCCTAAATTTAGTTCCTGTGGTTTCTACTACACTTTCTTTGATACCAATTATAATGACCCCGACTTCAGTATCATAGAGCCGATGCCTTACATTATTAAATTTGAATTAGATACAAGGAATAAAATCCCAAAGGACCAAATAGTTTTTTAGTTTTGAAAAAAATATATAAAACTTAAAATAAATATTACATTTTAAAATATAAAATGCACAAATAATTTCATTGAGTCTTCAATTATTCCCCCTTAATCTAACCCTGTATATCATTCATAATATACTTCTTTGAATCCTAGTAAAAAATGAAACATATGAAATGGGTGACCTCAGATTATCATCAAGGGTATGTATACAGTTTAAGATATCATAAATTATAATTATATCAAGGTAAGTAACTAAAACACAATCCATTTAATCAACAACTAGATCATAATATGGCTGGAACAAAATATGATCGAATAATGCCATATAAACAATCCCATTAGCTAGAAATATTATCCATGGAAATTATACTAATTAAATAATCACATTGAAATCAATAAATAATCTCATAATGATGTAATGCTTAATTGTAGACATCCAAAATATAACTTTGAGGCCTCAGTCAAGACATATGAAAATAAATGGGTAAGGCCTTGGCCAAATCCCAATATGTTTTGTCTCATGAGACATAACGATGAATTGAGGGGCTAGATAAGGACCCTTACGTCACTTAATAAGTCCAATGAATGAATAATCTAAATTCTATGAAACTTAAAAAACATGTATATATGAAATGTAAATATATTTCCCCAATCAGTAAATATAAACACAAACCATACTGAGTAATATGGTTAATGGTATAAATATAACATAGCCACTGTCAAATGGATCATAAAACATTTAGTAAAATATGGTAGATTATATAATAATAGATCAACCTCAATGATTAATGAAATTAAATAATGGATGTTGACATAGATGAAAATACTCTAATAAAATCATTGGAAATTCTTGAGAGAAATAACCTTTTTTACTTTGAAATTATTTATTTAAAATATTGTGCACTGTTAAGATAAAACATTTTCATTTAAAACAACCTTGTAAAATTGTAGAGTAAAATTCAATACATTAATGTGACATGATGGTGAAAAAATCCTCTCATGTCGTATAAGTTAAAAAACATTTCTTTATTATTTTTGTTGAGAAATTCATAAATTACTTCATTTGGAAAACTACAAATAGATTCCTTTAAAAAATATTTATAAAAAGTTAAAAATTGGTAAAAATAATTTAATAATTTGTTTGATAATAGTAAAAAAAATCTGAAAATATTTTTAGAAAACATGGACATAGAAAAAAAATGTTCCCTAGTGAATACTTAAACTTAAACAATCCAGAATAATAATAAGATCGTGAAATGACCCTTACATTTTGACTTATTTCTTCTATACCTATGTGAAAGTGATATGTAGTGGATTTAAATATATTATTAACATATAAAATAATAATAATAATTTTTATAATATCATATATTATCCCCTTATAATATTTTATCACTTTTTTATTGATAATTTTTTATTCATTTTACTATTTTGGGTACTAATTTCCATCTTTTCCCATGCTTGTTTTGTCATGAAAGTCCCAGATCCGTTGCATAGTATATATATCCAACATATTTAAAATAAAATTAATGTTATAAATATATATTTTATTCATTAAATACATTTTAAGTTCTATTGTTCAATATTTTACATGGAAAATGATTCGCATCGCGTTGTGGAGATGGTAGGTCGTATGTACGCATGATCGACAATATCATTCACTTAATTAGTGAAAGGATAAGGAATTTCAGGGTATATTAATTTGTATAAAATAAATAACTTGTCATAATTATCATATATTTATATATTTACATCATTATACACATCTAAGTAAAGTGGTGATGAAAAACATATTACGCCACTACATGGAGACGATAAGTCGGATGTACGCATGCACACAGTTTTATTTTTTCGTAGGATGGATGAAAGGTAGAATATGATTATACCATAATAATAATAACATATAAGTATATATATGATACATTATTTGTTAATTTATCATGGAAACAATACATTAATATGATGTAGAAGAAGAAATGAATTTGAATGAGTTGGAAAAAACAATTACCTCTTCTTCGATGAACTTCCTTTAGACATCTTATTAAAGGATCACCATTTGTTTTTTCGAATACCATAACCTTAAAATAATGGATAAGGATGTTGGGAGGATATATTGTTAGGTTTTTTAAATCTATAATGCTCAAACTTGTTTGAATAAATGAGGAAGGAGATTCCCTTTTATAATTATGGTGAGGGACACTTTTGGAAACTCTCAAAATATGAAATAAATATAAATTAATTTACATTTAAAAATGTATCCAAATTGGGTTATTTCTAAGATAAGGTGTGGGAGATTCTAAATCATCTCAAACAATAATTTTAGACAAGTTTAAGTCACATTATTACCCTTATATTTTGACTTTTATCCTTATTTAATCCCTTTAACCCTTACTGTGACAACATGGAATTTTACTTCTTGGTGGTTAATATACTTACTATAAAATTATAAAAGAACCATAAATGAGTCATGGATGAAATTTTAAACTTTATCCCAGTAAACCTTCTGAATTATATATTTTTATTAATTTTATATCATTTAATAAATTATTATTTATTTTAAAATATCATTAATATCAATTTTGACACTATTCATTACTTGAATTTTTAAAAATATCATACCTACAAGATATATTCAAATAAAATATTTTAAAACATCCTAAATATGTTAAATTATTCTATATAATTCTTGGATGATACTAATTATATAAAATTATATTTATTTTATTATTTCTAATATCATTTATTTGATATTTAAATTAATTAAGAAATTGAAACATCGTTATTGTGAAACCCTTTAAGTTATATATTTATTTCCAAAAAATTAAAAAAAAATTACCATGATTAATATAAAACTTTTATATATCCAAATAATATTTATCGTATAATATATCCTCTAGGTAACCCCATATTAAAATATTTAACTTGTTAAAAACAAAAGTATGAAATGTTTGTCTTTTCCTTAGAATAAATTACAAAAAAATCCTTAAAGTCATCAAAGAGGAACCAAGAGTTCATAAAATCATCGCAAGGATACTTTTATTCTACACTCACTCATCCAATATAATCAGTACAAGTGTTAGGGTAATTTTATAATATTTATAATATTATTTTTACCCTAAATGACGTGATTTACCCTTAATCGTGGTAATAAAAATTAACAAAGTTACTATTCATTTTATCCAAAAAAATAGGCCTATTTACTAAATTTTGATCTTATTATTCTAAATATGCAATAATTTTTTCATAATTAAATTTATATAAGTTGCATAAATTAATTTAAAATCAATCCTACAGATGGGATGAAGCAACAGATTTTTAAAGTAAAACTGTTTAAAAGATTTAAGTATTTTTATATTCAATTTCAACATAAAATTGATTAAAATTACTTTAATTGGATTAAATAGTATAAAATTTATCTAATTATACATTAAAAACAATCTAAAAACTAATTTAACACTATAAATTATCTAGATGAAAAATCTACTTTCAATTGAAATCCAATATTTTTCTCTATTTATCAAAACATGAAAGTTATCATAAAAATACCAAAAATTAAACCAAATTATATTTTGATATTCCAATTTAAAATAATAATTTTATTTTTTTCAAAAATAATTTATATAAGTGTTAAACACTATATTGAAAACAAGTTCATCATCAAAAGGCGACAAAACTACCTTTATAAAAATATAACCTTTTATGCTTAAAAGTGGTTTTATTCTTATCTTAAGCCAATAAAACTTTTTGGATAACATTAAAAAATATTTTTTTGAATATATATAACATATATATATTTCATTAATATCTTTTTATAATAGTGATTAATTTATTTTTTTCTGATAATATTCCATTGTGGGAATAAAATAGTTTTTAATAGAAACACATCCTTTATATTGAATTTGTTTTTATTTTAACATAAAATTAATTGGTAATAAATGAATTAATTTTATAAATATGTGTAAACTATATTTTAATCATTTATTTAATCCTATTCACAACTGATATCTTAACAACTAGTGTCAAAATAATAGTATTTAATAATATATCGTAGTTCGTTTAAGCCCAGTGTTGCATGAAACATATACTATCGAAGAAATTGAATTTATTTAAGAAGATACATACCATAAAATAATGGTTTTTTACACAAATTATATTGATTCAAATCATGGTAATCAATTTTTAGGGTTGGTGGCCTCAATAATAACATGGAAAATGATATCAACAAGGGCCACTAGAGTACCAACAACAAGCACCCTAAGTGACCACACTGGAAATCCAGGTCCATACATTGGAAGAGATTATGGCTACATTTATGATCACAATTGGTGTTTTAATCAAGTAAATAAAAGAAGAATAATCCAACCAAAATGCTTAATTATGAAATCTAGAGTGTCAAGTTAGCCAAATTACTAACCATCTCATAGGGATACCCATAGGAGTACTACTAGGTTTCCATAAAGTATGCCCAAATGAATATTTAAAATTTCAAATTCTCATAAGTGGGAATGAGATATATGAGAGTGGTATAGAATTTATAGGACAAAAACTAGAGGAATAAAGTGAATAAGAAGTTAAAAATAACAAGGAAAAAGTTGTTGAAGACGTTCAAGAATAAACACCTCAGTATAAGCCAATACTTCCTTTTTAAAAATGAATAGTGCAATTAAAGAACAACACACAAAAAGGTAAATTTTTTGAACACTTTAAAAAACTACATATTAATATCCATTTTCCATAGGCTCTCATTAACATGATGATATGTGAAAAATTCATGAAATATATAGAAACCAACAAGTAGAAGGTGGATGAGATTGGAACCATTCCTCTCACATGAGAGTGTTTGGTAGTGGTTTATAAGGACCTTCCTAATAAGAATTGTGATATAGGTAGATTTTAAATTCTCATATTTATTGAATCTCACAAATACATAAAATATTTATGTGACATAGGTGCGAGTGTCAATATCATGTCATACATGGCCTTCAAGATTTGGGAATAGAATAAATGAAGCCTACAAAATTACTTATTCAGTTACCAAATCCAAATATAAAATCCCTAAGAGGATTTATTGAAGATATCCTAATCAGAGTTGAAAAATTATACTTCCCCATTAAATTACTAGTGCTATATATGGAGGAGGAATGAAATACACTAATTCTAGGGAGTCCAGTTTTAGCCACTGTGTGTGCGCTGATCGATTTCCAAAGTAGTGAACTCTGTCCGAGAGTTGGATGTGATCATGTTAGTTTCAACATCAACCAAGAAATGGATATATATGATGTGATAGAGGAAAATTATTTTGGGTCAGTAAAAACAATCAAAATTGAGAGTGTAACTTAAATTGAAGAGGTACAAAAGTTAGTTATTGTTGTGTAAGAGGATCCTCATCCAAAGAAAGATAGAGTCTGGACCTAGATCACTGACACTAAAGGAGAAACCAACTCCACCATATTTGAGAAATTAAAATAATTATGTATGGTACATGACCTTCCATTTTGTTCATTGGTATTAAGGAAGAAATTTTGGATCGGTCTATTGGAGATTAATAAAGTACTACCATTAGAGAGAATTAAGCTATTTATAGGGGAATGATAGTGAACGACCTATATAGATAGGACACCACTAAAACCATTTCTAGACCCTGACTAGGTACATAATTTTCAATCATAATTAAAATGAGTTGATGTTAAAGGATTAATGGTTGAGCCAATGATACTAAACAAAATCTCTTCTAGGAGGTAACATGATTTTCTTTTAATTTTATTTATTTGGATTTTAGGCATGAATTCTCATGGTTCAAATATTTCAAAATTCATTGATAGTAGACTTTACATTCACATGTTAATTTTTTAAATTATAGGACCATCAATACCTATATTGGAAAAAAGTAGTAGGAAACCAAAGAGGATATTTTAGGACAACTACATGCCATATAAGATGTACAAGGTGTGAAATGGTGCATGAAAAAAATACAGAGGCATGTTTGAAGCACCATTTGATAGGGGAGTAAAAATTTCAATTAATTATAATGTATTCCCCACATTTAACTATTTTAGAGACTTAACTTCCAATTCCATTCCCACACATTATTAATTCCTTAATCAACCAAACTATGAGATATAAACTACATAGGGTAAATTTTCATTCTGTGAATTTAAATTTATAAATAAATTTAAATGAGAAAAATTTGAAAAATAATTAGTAGATAATAATATAGATTAATATTTTTAAAATCCTGATTTAGGGTATCATCTTGATCATTGTAAATGAAATATTTTTTGATATTTTTCCATGATTTGAATTTATGATATTTTCATTAATTGATTTAATTATTCGTATGAATTGACATGAGTGATTGTCCCAACCATTAATCTCATTCCAGATACATCCTATAAGACAATATTTTCCATTATTTCTAGAGTATATTTATTTTGAAACTTAGGAATGATTTCTTCTTGAAATTGTTGTTCAAGTTGTCAAATATATCATAGAACGTAGTCACTTTTAATATGATTGTGGCATCTTTTGTTATACCTTACCCTAATACCCACCATACACTAATCCATTTTAATACCCATATAATACATTAATATAAATTATAGGGAAGAGTAATGTTATAATGCCATCATATATTTTCCTTCATTTGTCTAAATATTTTTCATGATTATAGAACATAAGAGTGGGGGAGATAGATACTGGAAGAAGGGATGCATATTTTTTAATTTAATAGTGTGGGGTACATATCATGATATTTTTGGAAGGAACATTCATTATATTTATTACACACTATTAAAAAATGGGTTGTGTCTAGGTAAATTCAAAAATCATCATTGCTTGATCGGTGATCCTATTAAAATAATTACAAATAGTGTTTTGAGGATATCATTTGGGGTTGGGTGGGGGATGTGATAATTGTCTGTAGTAATAAAATTTAAAAAATAAAAGATAATAATAATAATAATAATAATAAATGTGGTTGTTTCATTTATTGAATTTCATCTCTTTATGATCCTTCTCTGAGAAACTGGAGGAAGAGGAGACATTCATTTAGTTATTTTTAATATCATGTAAAGTGATTTACAGAAAAAACTCCTTTTTTGAGCCTTAATATATTTACATAATTTACCCACCTACCCTAATACTTAGAGTTGTTTGATCTTAAATGGTTAAAACATCATTTTTATTTGTGATTTTGTTTACAGAGTGGAGATACTAGATTCCTTGCAAGCCTTTGGTAAGTTCCATGTTCTTGAGGTATGCGAACCACTATATTCATTCATACCTTGATGATGAGAGGTAGAATTCACATGAGGTAAATTAAAAATGCTATGCATATTAATAACGAATCAAAACTTTAAAATGAATTAATGAGAAGGCATGTGTATTTCAAAAGAGGAAAAGTAAAATACATGGTTAATTTTTATTCTTTAAAAAATTAGGTGTTGATAAATTTTCCATGTGTGATGATCAGATATTTAACTTTCTATTTGATAAATTTATTTTTTTAAATTGAATTTAAATTATGATAGAGTAAGAATCCATTGAAATATGTTCATATTCCATCCTTGAGGACAAGTATGAATTTAATTTTGGGGAGGGAGTTTGATAAGTGCATTTATTATATAAATATTTTATAATAAAATGCATTTATTCTTATGACTTTTATTGTTAAAGCGTACTTATTCATCTACTGATTTCTACATATTTTTGGGATGTAATAAATTATGGGATATGCGAAGAAGTAACTAAAATAAAAACAATTTTATAAAAATAAAGTTTTCCACAAATTCTAATGATCATAGATCACTTATAGGGAACATAATTGAACAACTGAGGCAAAATGAGCCTTCTGGAGAATAAAATTTACATTATACATCATATAGTCAATAAAAATTGTGTACCAGTGAAAGTAAGGAAAGAAATATATACAATGAAGTGGAGGAAATCAAGATAGAATGACTTTTATATGTGTCACGACATGACATATATGTTTCATTACATGAAACATGTGATGTATTCATAGAAAACCTGAGGTTTTTGAGTTACATATATGTGGTGAATGATTAATATGTGGTGTATTCACTAAATAGAGTGTAATGTTCAGGAGGGGAAAAATTTGGCATATTGTGAACTTTTTACATCTTGAAAGACCCTAGAACCACCTATGATAACTTATGAACCATACTTAATGTTTTTCAACGATGCCTAATCCCATATAGTGCTTATAAATTGGGGGCCATCTTGCTGCTATGAGGGAGATCCTGGAGACCAAATCTTGGAGTGAGATGTTATGTTGTGCAGTGTCCTATTGAGTTTCATCTCCATTTCCATTATGCTTTATTTTTATTTATTCCTTCCCTCTTATTCCCTCATCAATAGGATGAGGGGGTAAACCTGCCTTATGTTAGGGTAACATAGCCGAAGGGTGAAAGTTATGTTGGATTTATTCCTTTTTCTTTATTCATGTATTTTTTATTGTTATAGTTTATGGAATCAACTTCCAATCACTTTCTCTTACTTTTATCATGATCATTGGTATCTAAATCTGAAATAAACATTATAAATCATTCAATTGGTTATCCTGAATCAAGGAATGGCCATTATTGTATTCTGGTCAACTATGTTGAAAAATGGTATCAGGAAAAATTAGATTTAAAAACAATTACCAGTATGAATGAAAAGGGTGACTATTTTGTCATAGAGGGGATACCATGGCCACCGGATCTCCATCGTATTGAATATTACATTAAACAAAGATTAATCAATTTTTTTTATAAAATCCATTTACACCTGAACATTGAAACTACAAAACCTAGTAATGCTTTCAAATATGATTTCAGACCAAATAATCAATCTACTTGACTTTTGATTCTTCATTTATTCAAACTATTTTTAAAACCCAAATCAAATTATTCACCTATTTATTTATCTGACTTAAAATGAAATATTTTAAAAACCCAAGTAAACTAATTCACAATATTTATGGGTTCAACATCAAACTTTCCTAAATACTACATTATAATTAATTTAGTAGCATAGTCTAAGTTTTATAAATTTTAATTTTGATTAGACCCAAGGGAAATAATGGCACCCCATGGCCTTGTCAGGGGTGGTGAGGCTCAAGGTTTTCGTTGAGCATACTTTACTTTTACGTTATTCTTATATTATGTCTTTATTATTATATGTGATTGGTTTTGTGGGTGATTATCCCTATATCACTTTACTACTTCTAAATTCATTATTATTAATTGTTGGGTTGTTTTATTTATGATGTGTACTCATATAATGGGGTATATTCTCTATAAATAAATTCCCCAGACCCTTACTACTAGTTTTAAGCATCTAGAATACAGGGACACATTCCTGAGGTCTTGTGGTGAACTAGGCTGGGGCACCGGTCTAGTGGTCTCTGAACTGGGATATAAAAAAATCTAATATTAAACCACTAACTCTTCTTGTTATATGACCAAGGTTCAACTATATATTCCAAATAATAATTTAAAATCATTTATTATTTTTTATAATTATTGCATAATTAATTTTTAATTTTGTTTCAAGGGAATTCCAATGTTTAAAGTGTATTTATTAAAGAATCTAGGTGTATTTTATAAATACTTTTTAATAATTTTCATTATTTTTAGAATTTTTTTTTGTTATAAATTCCTCTATGGATACATATTTTCTATTATATATTCACATGTTGAATAAATACCATAGTTTTAACCCAGTTATGAGAGGTTTCTATGTCATCAACCCGTAAGCTCCCAAATTGAAAAAATTTCAGGGGACGTGAAGAACATTGAGACACATAAAAATAATTCTTATTCTAAAGAAAATGTTAAATGAAAAATTAATTTGTATAAATTAGATAAAAAATTGTATTTTAAAAAAAATTACTTCCTAAAATTTGAGCATCAAATCGTATACATCCTACTTCCTAGGTAAGAACTTAATTTTGAACTAAAATATAATTCAATTCATCTGTTCCTAAATCCCATGGAAATTCTAGAGAGGACCCATGTAAACACGTAAAGAAATTTCAAATTGTTTACATAACATTAAAACTAATGGGTGGGGTTACCCAACTTATAATATTATGAAAATTTCAATTTTCATTGGATGAGACTATAATGGGAAAGTTGAATTATGTTAAAATATTGATTGTAGGCTGTGTAGAAATGAAACAACTTTTTCTTGATAATTCTACCCAACCTTATGATATAAAACTGTATGAAAAGAAATAAAATTAATAATACTGTCACAATGGGAAACATTACCTAAATATTAAGAATTATTAAAAAGATTTTTTATAAGATTCCCTCACTACCTAATAATTGATCTACAAATTATCCAATATTTATATAAGTAAATAATCCCTATAGATCATAGTATGATTGATTTAGTTGCATGTAGTTCCCTATAAGAATATAATTTGGAAATGATTTATAAAAACATTCAATACATTGCTTGATATGCTTGATAGTTTTGTTCAAAGTCAAGTTCACTCATTAGAGGAGTACATAAAGTTTTGAGTTACAATTTAAAAAAGATGTTAGATGTGAAAATTAAAAATATATGTAAACTACTCTAATAAATTTCACTTTACCATCACCAATACCAACCTCTTACTAAAATTCAATATGGTATCTATATTGTCAAACCCCTATTCAGAGTAATTCCCTCAATGCAGTGAACCTTTTCATAATTGCGATGCAATCTTTCATAGCCATCGATACAAGTAAACCATTAAGAAATAAATATACTATCCATATATATCTTTATGGAATGATAACCAAAAATATAATCAATTAGTATTTTAACCAACCTATGTATCTAAGAAACCACTAGGGGAAGGGTATCCATCTTGGACCACCACCTAAAAATCCCCAACCACCATAAATTAAATTCTAACCACCCCTACAGAACCATATCCTAGTAAAAGTGAATTAATTAAACAAATGGAAGAAAATAATCTCTAATTACTGAAAACAACCCAATATACCATACAAGTTATACAAAATTAGTTAGGCCAACATTCCATCTTAGTGGGTGGAATAAAAAGTTAGGGCTTGGTTAAAATTCTAATTAACTTGAAGTCAACCCAAGGGATAAGATAAATATCGACATCATTTCATTAAAAGTGGTAAAAAAAATTAAAATCCAAATAAACCTCTAATTAGAGTCACCCTTTCCAAATGAAACTACCATTATAACAATCCCTAAAAATTAAAATGAGGAAATATTTTACCAATAGAGTAGTCTAAATGATGAAAAAAGAGATTTTATTTTTGATCCCCCAAGAAAACTCATTCCTCTCATATTTTCGTAAAAGGGAAACCCAATGAAGGAAAATAAATCAATCATGATAAACAAATAATGGAATTATTTAAAAATTCATAGTTAAATGGTCTATGAATTGACAATATAAAGAATAATCTATGATTAAATATTTTTATGAAAGAGATTTGTTCCTATTTATAGTGAATTTGTAATGATGAAGTGCTACTCTTAGGGAGGAAATTATACGTATTGATCAAACTATCAATTCCCACCAAATAAAGGATCCATGAATAATCCTAATTCAATAAACTATAGTGGTGTTTTTTCTGATGTTATGATTAAATTTTATTTATGAATAAATTTTAATACTCACCCTATTTTATCATCTTTATAGGATGAGGAGATGAATCCTAAAGATTATTCATTCAACTAGAAAACCATTGTACTAAAAACTTCACTAGTGTGTTCTTATAATTTACAAAGACGTAATTTTTTATACTGATTTTTATGTTCCAAATAATTGAAGATGATAGGATTAATGGGAATGACCCAATTATATTGGTTATAATATTTTTGAAAACTACCAAGACAAAAATTAATGTACCAAATGGTACATTATAAATGCAATTTAGTTTTTATATTTTCTTCATTAACAAAATTGATTCAATAAATTAACCATTAGAAGAACATTTCTCTTAGTCAGTTAATTTAATTAATGAACTCCATATCCACTCATATACTTGTATTCTTTCCCTTGATCCACAATCTGAGTTTTCATAATTGATTGACACGAAAGTTAATGATTTTTATGATATTTTTTTAATGTCTTAGAAAAATTTTACACATATTTATTAAATCATTTTTTCTTATAAACTGAGTAAAAAATTACTATTGGGGATTCCAATCATATTTTAAAAGATTATTCCTTATATTGGGATGTTACCATTTCATATTTAGATAACATCAAGGCCCCCCCTATTTCTACTTCGGTATCATTAATAGAAATATCCCAAGAATTAGAACTCAAATCACTACCTTAGAATCTAAAATATTCATATATTTATAATTGAATACTTTTTCATATCAATACGTCTAGTTAACTCCCTATAAAGAATGAATTATGTTCATATCTCCTTTTAAGGGAGTATAAACAATAATCAAGTTAGATAATTTCTATCATTAATGATATTAGACATTTAAATTGTATACATCTTATATTGGAAATTTTTTATGCTAAAATTATTAAGAAATCTTAATGATGTCTGAACCGAAACTTCATTGATGTGGTCAAAGAATAAATTACTAAATTTCTGGCTACTTTAATCATTTATCCTATTTCGAAATCCAATTGGATGGTTCAATGTTTATATTTTCTATGAAAATTATCCTAACCATAATTAATAAAGATAATAATGAATTGATATCAACCCTTGTACAAAACTATTAGTAAGCCTATATAGTCTATCACTAAATATGTAAGAATACATGGAAAGACTATTTCCCATATTTATTCATTGAATTGTTGTAAGATTGGTTGATAAAATAATTACAAAGTTTTTTATTGAGTGGTATGTTGGATATTTTCATATTCATATTCCCCCGAATGAAAAAAACAACCTTCACATGCACCTTAAACACATTTCTATATAGGAGGATATTTTTTTTGAAATGATACAAATACTTTCCAATGATCTATATTTTTTATATTTATGTATTATCTAAATAATTACATAAAGGTATTGATGGGTAATTTTACTAACTATGGTTCTTATTTTGATGTGTGTTTGAGAATTATAAGTGTTTTATTTCATCATTGTAATTAAAATAATATTATATTTTATTACAAGAAATGTCATATCATTATAAGATGAGAGATATTATATAGAGATGTCATTTTTGGTAATGGAATCAAAGTAGAAAAATAAAAATTGGATTTCATTTATTATCTTATCTTCCTTTAAAATTTATGGGATATGATGTATTTATTTGGTCATGGATGATTTTATCACTATTTCATTGATGAAATTTATAAGATCACACTTAATATATTTTATTATTTAGAAAGGATAAAGAATTTATGCTTGGTAAAAATTGGAGGATTATTTTAATAAATATAAATAGAGCCCCATTTCACACATAGTAATCCAAAAACCATTAGGGTATTTACTATTTGAGATCATGTGTAATGATTCAATATAATTATCTAAGCAGTCTTATCCTAGACTCGCGATCCATATCTATATGTCATTACATATTCTTCATGCACACAATACCCTAGCTAGGAAAGCTACATCATAACTGATAAATGAATTTGTCCATATTATATTTTCCTTGGATAAATTTTGGAAATTACTTTAAGGGTTTAATTTCATTATATATTATGATCGTGAAACCCATTTATATATCATTAAGAAACCAGATATAGACAATATCTCATTCATTGGAAAGTCCACCTTCCAGAATCCAATTTAGAAATCAGGGATAATAAAGGAGTTTATAATGTAATGGATTACCATATTAGTTGGTTCCTTACATCCATATACATTGAATATCTCCATGATTCCATTACATGACATATTTCATAATGAAAAATTATACTAAGTGAATTATTTAATCCCATGGTATTCTAAAAATTGTAAATTATTTTGTAGAAATTTGAATTCTTTCAAATTTTGATAAAAACAAAGTCATATAAAACAAGAGTCTTTTTTGGGGAATTTGGGACAAACCTTACCTTAGGTACACATGTATTGATCAAGTATAAAGGAACTATATTCATGATATAGTGCTCTAATTTTTCCTTATGTTATGTCACAATATTCAACATGGGGGCCAAATCACTCTCCCAATGACTACATTTATGGTTATTTATTATAGGATATTGTTTTTAACATTATATTCAAGATTAATATGTTTTTTTGGAGAATTTATTCATTTTAAAAGAACTTGAAACACCAGTAAATGAATTTAAATGCAATAAAGACTCTATTTATTCCTTAACATTTTTTATGTTTGGGGTAATGAATTTTAGGGAAGTTTCTTAATTCATTTGAAAACATTAATATTCTTCTTTATATTGATTATATTTATAAATAATGATAAGTAAGAGGAACAAGAACTAATGGAACTAATTTTGTTTTGGGATTCTTGAAAACCCAAATATATTATAGGTTTCAATTTTCTATATTTATCATCAGTAACCCGAGTTCTAATTTTTACAACCACACAATTAATGAACATTTATGTTTGTGTAGGGTTGGGTGTCAAGTTTCCATAACATATAATCCGAAAAATAATGTAAATATGACATGGATAATAGATAAGTAACAAAATCCTTGAATAGAATTTCTTATACCAATAGAAAATATTGGATTCATGAACTCAATGATACTTTTTGGGCCTATCAAATATCTTTTAAAAAATCTATTAACATGTTGCCTAACCGAACTGTGTTAGTAAAGAGTTGTTATCTCCCTATTAAGATATAGAATTAGGATTATTAATTTATAAATCAATGAAATTATATTTCTCTTGGAGAGGGTGGTGAATGAAAATTTAAAATTCAAGAGTTTAAGGAAATAGGTTGAGAAGCATATGAAAACTCTTGACTTGATAAGGAATGAAAAAGGATTCACAAAACCACATAATCCATAATCATTGAGTTTATAATTTTTTAAGGTCCTTATTCATATTGAAAGTATAAAAATATATTAAGGTAGGCTTCATTACCACTAATTTGACCAATAAATTATCTCTATTGTATATATTTTTTGGGGTTGTCGGTGTTTAAAACAAAGAAACCTGATATATGTTCATTTGCAATAGGTGGAGGTTAATTCACTTCAATGAAACCTTTTCATAGTCACAAGTTGAAGAAATTCGTCTTAAAAAATACATCTATTAGGACACCCACAAGGATACATCATTACTTCTCATATGATATTAAATTTTAATAAGGACACAACAAATTGTTGGTGTGTGTGTGCGGGGGGGGGGGGGGCATTTCAAAGTTAGGATTTTTGTGTGAGCATGTTTCTTACTTATTTTATAAGAATTGAATTATTATCACACAAATATATATGGATTTATTTTCAGGGTTAACTCATGAATTTTCTTTTGTTTATGATTATTGTCAATTATAACCTTGACTTTTTTTTTCATCGAATTTATAAGACAACTATTTCAATGCATACTGAGATTATTTCCTTGGTTTGGTTGTTGTTTCACTCACATTTCTATGATGAATTATATTACAATTTGATGTCAAATATTCTGGGTCTAAGTAATATATTCATGTATCATAATTTTATAAAATATGAATTTTCTAAGGAGTGTAAATATTTAGGTGTGGGGGTATGATTACAATGTGATAAATTATCCATTTCCACCCTTATTGAACTATTTTTAATTGAGTATGGGTTATAATTTTTCATCATTATAGTCATATATAATTCACATGTTATTTATTTAATTGATGATAAATATTATTTTAAATGGTTAATTTACCTTATTTTAATGTTTTTATACCCACTTAAATTTACATAACCAATAAGTTTAATTCAACTTATTTCATTTCATTATTTCATTTTAAATCACCTTTTATACCCCCTCTATTAGTTTCCCATTTATAAAACTTATTTAAAATTTACACTTTAAATATTTTAATATCCTTGATTGATGAATAAGGTTATTACATATAATACATTTAATCAATTAAAACAAATTAATTTGATACATAATGATAACATGGTCAATCAGAAACAAAGAAATGGTTCAATTTATATTTGCATGCTCTAGTTTTTGAAATAGTTTTAATTCTTTTGTATCATAATGAATGTTTTTTATTTATATCCTTATTTACTAAAATTCACTTTTTTGAAAATAAATTCTGAAAATTTAACTACAACTTTGTTATCAAAAAATTTGTATAAAAAAAATCAACACCTGAAATATTGTATAATCTTACTCACATATTTTCTAATGATTCCAAAATAATAAATATTAGCATAAATTGGATTTATCCTTATTACTTGACACATTCATTTATTTTTCTATAATATTTAAATCTATTATTCTATGTCATACTATGATAATCATTTTCCAATGTATAAATTATATAACCCTTAATTATTGGACCATGATAAGATAATATGTGTACACATAGTCCTCAAACTGATCAATATAATATTCTAAAATTTAATTTTTTTACTTGTAGATAACTCCTTTAAAATATGTTCTCCAAAAAAAATTATAAACTATTGATTATATATATTTGATATCCAATTTTAATCCCTTGTTAAATTCAATTTTCAATGAACATCCTTGTGAGTTTCAACACATGGAGAAAACATCATACAATTTTGTAAATTATATTGTTGTTCCTGCTTCCAATCTATGATGGGTATTATGAGAATATATCTTCTTAAAATTCCCTCTCCCTTGATATGCCTGGTGTGATGAGATTTTGGGAGACTAATGAAATCTATAGTGAATAAGTATTCAATGAAAAATTTATAAACTATTTAAAAATAACACTATAATACAATCATTAACATAAATTTTATGTTGGATGTACCATTTAAATATCTCATATACCATTCAATGTGGTACATCCATCTATAATTTACATGAAAAATATGTCAGATATGTCTCACAAACTGAGCCATTTTGTTAATGAATAACAGTGTATAGAACATACCTAACTCACATAATAATATAAAATCCTTTTTACATTATTATAAACATTAACATGATTATAAGTTTTTTAGATACAGATTTGGAAAAGAATAAAATCTTGGTTATTTTTTTGTGTACTTTTAACAAAATAAAATGTATATCAATTTCCAATAAAACTTATATTAAATCTAGATAGTCATTTGATTCTAAAACCTTAACTTCAAGACACTCATTGATACAAGATTATTGATATTTGAATAATATTCATCTAGATTTATTACACCATTTATGAATTTACAAGACTGAAACTCCTCCTGCTAAGAAAGGGTGTGAGTTGCTGGGGAAGAAAAGTTTATTTTCCCTCCTTCACTAGCTCTAACTCTTACATTAACCTACTACCGATCTACTATAAGCTAGCCCTGACTTCATATTTTTTCTTTCCCGATGAATATATTTTGGTGCTAATGAAACTTCATATACATTTATTTTGATGTAAATTAATTTTATTTAATACTTGACATATGCAGAACTCAAATACAGTAATTTCAAGAAAATTTATATCTATTTATAATCCATTTTAAATTTAATCACTAATATGTTTATTATATTTATTCTTTATATATATCTAAATATTTAAGATAAATATTATTTTTAAATTTTAATATAATTTCATTATGTAAAAAATTAATGAATATATATATATGTCCATATATACAAGAACAACTATAAAAATTAATTAATACATATATTCAAATATATTTTTCAAATATATTTTAAAATTTTTATTTATTTTAAAATGTAACATTTATCAATGTTTTCAAAACGGGAAGACATAATCCATTTCATGATTTTGGGTTTCTTAATATATTGATAACTGCAATTCATGATCATTTATTTAAATTTTTATCATCACATATTCTTATGTCAAACCTTTAATAAATTCATTCACAATTAGATATCATTTTAATTAATCAATAAATTTCATGAGAGATTTTTATTTATTTTAAACAAATTAACCTAAAATTACACTAATTAATTAAATTTCCAATAATTGCCTATATAATTCATCATTTACTAGTAATTATATAATTTTAATTAATCCAAGTACATTTTTATATCAACGAAGTCATCATAGAATAATCATTATAACATTATATCATCACATACACAAAATATTCATTCCATGTTTTCAAAATTATGAATCTCAATGTACAACATAATAAACCACAAAACATTGTTATTTTACATATTTTTATCTCAATATATAGATTTGAAATACATATATATATATATATATATATATTTCATAATTCGTGAATCGTTATTTAATTAAAAATATATTTATAAAAATAATCATCAATCAATGTTTCTCGACACACATTATATTTTAATACTTACGTCATGTTATCATTTTCAAAACAAATACCTATAAAATTTTATAGGTGTGTAAATTTACATTTTAAAAAAAATTATATTTCCACGTGACTACATTATACCAATGATATCATTTATTTAAATCAATATTCATAAAGAAATTAAAATTTCTTATTTAATAAATTTTACAATTTATATTAACACATATACTAAGATATTATCATTATCATCATAGATAAATACTTTTAAAAAAATATAAATTAAAAAAATCATTTCGATAAAATATAAATACTCAAGATATACATAAATTTGAACATCCAATATCACTGTGAATTATTAATATGTCCCCATTATTGAGGTCACTACTAATTTTAGTTCAGGAAAAAAAGAAACATTTAATATTTATTTTTAACTAGTAAGAAATCATTATTCCTTAAATCTTAAAATCGATAAAAACATATAATTTAATCAAGTTAATAAAAATGTCACATTTCATTAATCAAACATATAAGAACAAAAATTCCATGAATGATATGTATTTATCCATGATGCATTGAACTTGTCAGTACAGGTGATCATCTACGATCAATTGATAAAATCATATCAAAATAAAAATAGGGAACATCCACAATTAATCTCACATTATTAGACATCCCATGAAAACATGATTTTCTACTATAAATATTAGGATCAGAAATTTTTATAGGACACATCCCTTGTCTCAAATTTTTTATTCACATGTTAAACGGACTCAATTTCCTAAAAACGTATTCAATATAATTCATTCATGACTAGGTTTTAAAAATATCCCATCATGATTTGATAATGAAATCAATAGAGACACTTGAAATTCCACATTAATTATCCATAGAATGAGGAAAAAACGTGTATAAAATCACATTCATAAAAGAAATTTCACTTTATGAAAGGTTTCACTTTTCCATATAATAATGTGTGAAGTAAATATATTTTTATCAGTAAAAAAATATCATCAATGGTTTATGTATATAAGATGTTAGAGAACATCACAAATATTTAAAATTGAAAATGGTAAAAATTACAATATGATTAAACAACCCATATACCTTCACTAATAATAAGTAGAAATACATAAAATTCAAACATCAACTAAATCTCTATATGCACAATATAATGTTACCCAACACAACCACCAACATGTTCTTGTACATCAAAACACTATATATAATTTATGGGGTGAGAATATAAATATAATAAGTATATTTCTCCTATAACCTCTCATGTGTCATGTTAATGGACATAAAAATTCATATATAAATAATATTGGTAACTCATGATTTTTCAAAACAAGGAAAATAAGAATGTGAATTATTTAATTTATATAAAACAATCACATTGTATTAAATGCATCATTATTCATACACATTCATGAATTAGCCTCCCACAAAAATCAATAATAATAAATATAATCAAAATACCTAGGATATCACATAAATCGACACCCAAACCAGCTCTCTACTAGCCAAAAGGGTGTTACTGATCCCCACAATCTGGAAACAAGTGCTTAGCCATCGCAAAACCCTCTTGAGAATAGTTTCACCTAATAAATCAAACTAAAAATGAACCTCTAATTAGAGTGAGTAACATTAATATTTAACCATAACAACCAATTCAGACGATCAATTGAAAATAATTAGCATGTTTTAAAACATAGGTGAATAAAAAATCCATAATAGAAACTAATATAGATACAACTAAAAATATAAACTAAATGAAAATCCAATAGCAACATCATTCTCCATTTGACCCATGGTCACGCAACCCCTATTCTGATGCATCCCAAACAACATGGTCATGCCCATGGTCACCCAGCCCATCCACTTATGCATCTTGACCAACTCGTTCATACCCAAAGAACTAATAACCAATGCTAAGTCTCCTAAATGGAAGTCATGATAGACTACATACACCGAATGAAGTATATATGTTGTGAGAAAACAATTTCAAGTATGATTTCACAAGTGAGTTTGTAAAATTCATATAAAAATAGTATTCATTTATCCTTATTTGAAATATGATATCAAAATAGGTTTTCTTATATTGGTTTGAAATAAAAAAAGTGACAAAAAACTATCCTTGGAAATAATCCATTTCTTTAAGAAAAAATAAGAGGAAGAAATTTCCTCTTTAAAAAACATTTAAATTATTTTTAAGTGAAAAATAACACTTGAATATGTTGCATAAAAATACCACACATTAAGAAAATAATACCATTTTATTTAAAAACCTCTTTTTAAAACCATTTTACGAACACTTTAGGGCGTAAACACACACTATATAAATAAATTAAATCAAGTGAAGGGAAACATGTCTTCAATAAACCGAGAAATGAAATAAAAGAACATGAAAATTTTTATCATGCACTAATCAATATGGGATACAAGATATGTTCATGATGTTCCCTATATAAAACCAAAAATTAAGAAATAGGGATTGGGTAATATACTAATGGTCATAAGGTGAGATTAATCATAGATATTACCAAACAAAAACCAACCTATAATCCTTCATTTAATCTTATACAAAAGACACCCAACTATCTAACACCCAACCTCATTAGGGTTACATTCCATCCAATTTCATCTCACACTAAAGGGGACAGTAGTTGTATGAAACTAACTAGTGCAAAAAAAAATTTGAATTCTCACTTAGTTACCAAGGTTTAAATAACCAAAATAAATTATGTTTTACTAAAAATAATAATCAACATAATCATTATAAATAATACAGATTAATCCCACCCTTGCCTCTAGACCCATTACAAGAATTAACCCCTAAGATTCATCCCATAGCCTCTACAAACATAAAACACCACTCATTAATGGGATATAATAAAAGGAAATCAAATAGGATCCAACACACCCACAAATATAAAAAATTAGTAAAAGTGACAAAGGAGTCTTCTTGAAAACCACTTAAGATTCCAAGCCTTTTTATAAGAATCTACTTATAATTTATAAAACCATTCATCAAACAATGAATTTAAACACACTTTAAATTAAGTTAATTAAAACTATTATAATTATAAATATACCAAAAATATGAAAACATTTATGATTAATTAAACCCATGAACCAAATAGGTTTAATTTTTTTAAACATCATATATTTTTTAATAAAGTCCTTGAAACGTTTTAGGAATACATGGAATTTCATGTATCACTTGAAATTCAAAGTAAAACATTTTTGAAAAAAGAAAATTTATCTTGAATCACTTTTAGAATTTAAAAAAACTACCACAAATAAGTATAATTTGAGAAATAGTATATTTAAAAGACTCAAACACACAGTGAAATTATCAAATAAAAGAAAAACACAATACATCTACCTTTGGTGGAAGATAATAAAGTTAGAATGGTCTAAAACCCATCACCCAAGGTAAAAACATCCTAAATAACCCAATAGACATCCTGCACATGCCTTATTAAAATAATACCAATATAAAAACCACCATTGAACCCTAATATGACCCCAATGTCAATTTAGGGTTTTTGGAAATGGATAAAACCAAGGGAAAGGGAAATATAGGGAGGGGGAGATAGAAATATGAAAAAAATATGTGCTTAAATAGTGAGTTATCATGAAATTGAGAAGGGAGGAGCTCCAGATTTAGAGGAGGGTGTGGGGATTAACTTCCATCATGTTTCATGGATAGGTATCTAAAAATGGGGAAATATTAAAAGAACACCCTCTTAAAAACGAGGAGAAAGATGGGGAAAATCTGAGAAATTTTAAATTTTGGAAACTTATATGGTTTGGCCACATAGTGTGGTAAAGCATGCGCTAATCATGTAGCTTTTTTGGAGACCAATAATTGACTCATGTTTTTTTTACATGGTAAATAAACCACGAATCAACTATAAGAAAAACCTCGGTAACTATCTACTTCTATTCTATATTCCTTCCAAATGGTTCTCCAAATGGTGCAGGTTAACTATGCACTAATACCCAATGACCACAAGGTCTCACAAAATATCTCTAGTAAATCACTTAATTTTATCAAAAAATTGAACTACCCATTCAAACCAAATAATAAAAGTATAAAATAAACTTAAAGTGTCTATTATGTTAGGACATTGAATGGTTTCTCTTAGCCACTGTACACAAAATGTGAAACAAATGACATTTTTTAGACAAACTAAAATTCAACCTGTAAATTTCAAAAACATTATATTATGCAATAATAAAATAAAATTAAATAAATAAATAGTAATATAGTATTTTACAATCTCCACAGCATACCACTTTTTTCTCTTATAATGTTCTTTATCAAATAAGATCGAGGAAAATACTTAGAAGGAACTCTATTTAATGAAGCCCACTCAGTAAAAATGAGCACCACAACCCCTATGATAATTACTAATGAAATTGATGAGATATCATAGGTCTCCATTCCATTTTATAATTTATATAAATTTGATCATACCAACCAAGACACACACACCTCAAGACACAAAAAACCTCAATTCCACTGAAAACCCAAGAATCATCCAATCACCACTAATCTCATCATATATAAAAGTTCGAAATAAATAATATCAAGGAAAAAAGAATACCATAAACTAGGTAAAACAAAATGTACATGGGATATAAACCTAGGTCATCATGCTTTATTGAGGTAAAATATAAACATAACCAAACATACACCATCCTATAAAACCCCACAAAATAGAACTAGCACACTCAAGTTCTCTTAGAGAGTGACGCCAATCATTATTTCACAAATATGGACCTATGCATCCTCCCATATTTAATATACCATAAAACCATCCACCTTAAGTATCAACCATGTTCATATAACACAACTAATGTAAAAAACCAATAAATATTCCAATCTCTGAGAAGTTCAAACCAAAAGAACACATAAACCCACAAATAACCTAAATCTAAAGTAAATACGAAAAAAATAATTCAATTCCAACATGGTAGTTCATGAATCTCCATGAAAGAAAAATAACCAATGAAATTGGGATAATTTAATAATAGACTATCACTATCCACAAGGGACACCTAGAAACCATCATTATGATATAAAAAACATAAGGTTTTTACGACTTCAACATCCATAGAACTAAAGACTCAAATTAATAAAAAAGACACTAGAACCAAAAAATAATCTTCAATAATTAATATTCACAAAAACTAGCTTATCGAGGCCTCAAAAAGCCTTTAAAGGTACCCTAGAAGGACATACCAATCAAGAACTATCAAAAAATTTGAATAAACAAAAACATAATCAAAAGACCCTAAGATAACTCAAACAGTGAAGTTCTGGGATCTAAATGGATGATGTTCGAATACAATGATTCCCCAATGGATTCCATGGATAAGATGGAATTTGTCTCCACCACTTATCCTTGAGCTTGGGTAGAGTTGATGAGTGACAACACCACTTCTATATGATGATACAATCATATTAGAGATCACCACTACTGCAAATATGGCCTTTATCAGTGCTAGAAAAGGACATTAATAGCGCTAGAAAAGCACTATTAATCGAGGTGAAGTAAAGGGTTCCCTTTTATAGGTGCTCAGAAAAAAACTGATAAAGGCCCCTTTTATCAGTGCTAAAAAATCCTTGATAAAAGGGGTCTTTTATTAATGCTAAAAAAAATCATCAATAAAGGACTCTTTTTTTAGCACTTTTAAAAAGCGCTGATAAAAACGAAAAAAATAAAAAAAAATATAAATATTTTTAAAATTCAGGGAGGGGCTTCAATAGTGCTTGAATCCCCCCTTCAACAACACCCCACCCCCACCCTATCCCACATGCCCCAGCCACCCCCAGGCCTTCAACAATACCCACACACACCTTTAATAGCGCTAAGCCTTATTCTCCACCCGCACACGCGACCTCCTTCCAATAGGAGTCAAACTCGTGACTTGTTTCCTACAGCGCCTAAGCCTTTACCAATCCACCATATTGTTTTTCTGTTCATTTATTAATATATCCATTTATTTATATATATATATATAGTTATATTTACTAATATATTAATATATATATTAACATATATTTATTTATATTAATATATATATATTTAGTTACATTAATATATATATATAGTTATATTAATATATTTATCCATATATTAATTTATATATATATCTGTATATATATATATATTTGTATATATATATATCTGTATATTAATATTTATATAGTTATATTTATATATTAATATATTTATTCGTATATTAATATATATTTATAAGATCGGTTTTAAATATATTTATAAAATAAGTTTTTTTGTGTGTGTTTATAAATAAAGAAATACATATATACAACACACACACATATTATATGTTTAATTGTAAGTATAATTACACACACACACACATATGTATATATATTTACAATAATTATATATTAATATGTATATACATATGTTTAGAATATATAGATAATATATATCAGTTTGACAATACAGACACACACACACACACACATCATATAGGTATATAAATATATTTTTTTATTTAAAATAAAATGAATATTAGTTTTTTATTTAGATAAGCCTTATATATTGAGAAATATACTTTATATATAAATATAATTATTTATTTATTTATAAAATTAAATTTTTATGGGTGAATATATAAAAAAATATGTATATATAGTTATATAATTGATTATAAGTGACATTACATTGTGAAAACCGATAAAATTTCAAAGTCATAATATCAATATAAATGTAACCCTTGTGAATAAATTTAGTCCTCAATGAAAATGGTCAAAAAGACCCCATTAAACGAGGCTGAAATTCCACAGAATGTTAAAACATTTGGGTATCCAGAATAAAAAACTTAGTTTTGGAGGCCTTTTGGGCCTTTTTTGGACTCGAAAAATGTGGCAAATGGTTTCCTTGGGTCACTAGCATGTTGAGCTCGTCGCATGATTTGATTTGATTTGTTGTAGATATGAAACAGACACCCAGATCAAAATTTATGGTTATTTGATGTTTGAGTTACATTTTCAACTTATTTTAGATCTTTTAGTTTTTTTTTTGATTTTTTGTGTATTTAAATTGTTATTAAATGATTATTAGTAGATGATAATTATAAAAATATTAATTATTAATATTTTTAAAAAACAATTAAATATATTTTCACAAAATTTATTATATATTAAATTTAATAGTCTATTTATACTAATCAAAAACATATTTAAAAAATATATATTATATTTATATCAATATAAGTATACTTATATATCAATATATTATTTATCGTGATTTTTTTTGAAACATAATATTTTTCAGCACTAGGAAAAAGCACAGATAAAGCCCCCCACCTTTATCAACACTACTAAAAAAGCACTAATAAAGGGACCCCCTTTAATAGTGCTAAAATAATGATGATAAAGGGTCACTTTTAATAGAACTTTTTTTAGCGATGTTAAAAGTGACCTTTATCAGTGATTTTTTTAGCAATGATAAAGGAACCCCCTTTATTAGGGTTTTTTATTGCTGTTAAAGGGCGGCACTGCAGAAACCCTATTTTGTGGTAGTGTACACTAATACATAGCCTTCCAACTATTTTTATTAGAATCAATGGGAGGCATAGTGTAAGTAGAATTTAATAAATCCCAATCAAATCCGGATAAAAAAATAAACCAAATTATTCCAAATAAATTAATTTTATCAAACAAATATCAATTGAAAATAATTTATAAAATTTTACCTTAAAATCAAACCCCTATAAGAAAACCCAATTAATTTCCTTTTAAAACACAACTCTTACTTCATGAAAACACACACACCATTATAAAAAATCACTTTAAATTAAAAACTACACTCCCCTCACAAAATTATTTTAGTTTAATTGATTAAATTTATCACAAGAAAATCTAATTAAAACATTTATTATCTTTTCCAAATTATAAAAACACTCATTTTAAAATAATTACCCCAATTACATTTTAAAAACAATCATTTTCATGCCTATAAAAAGAGAATGTCTCTTTGAAAATACACCAATTTCATCTAAATAATTTCACAGTGCCAAATTTCTTCCTTTCCCACCCCCAAAACTAATTTTCCAATACAAAACCAAATATTCCAAAACATAAAACCAAATTTTTACAGAAACCCTAAATGAGATGTAAAAAAGAATAAATGAAAATAAAATAAAATAAAATAAAATAATTCAATATAATAAGAACTGACTTAACTTCACTCATATTAATGGTGAACAACCTTTGTTTTAATACTAATAACATGAGAAATAATATAAATAAGCATTGGCTGAACAGATTTATGCATGGTTTAGCCACATGAGCTAGAAAATCATAAGACAACCATGAATTTCAAAATATAATTTTTCTAGAACTAGCCACATATGCTCAACATGGATTTATTGCCCATGTAGTAGTAACTATGGAATCCATATTATTTCACAATTTTTACGTTCAAAAATCGATACGACCCCAGAAATTACTAATGATCTCAATGAGGAAATGAAAATCATCAAAAAGGACCAAAAATTAACTCAAAAGAAAGACTTAAATTCTATCATCTGATGGAAACTCACATTACATAAAAAATGGTGGTGATCAAGCACACATCTGAGATCAACCTCTTTATTTATGAAAAAGATCCTAGTCTCCCCTCTATCTTGACACACCCTAAATAACATAACAAGATATATTAAAACCTAATATGCCCTTAAAGGACCTAGGCTGTGATACCATTTGTAATGACCTGACCCCTGCTTTTACCTAAACCAACATCTGACTCAGCCTGGAAGAATCCCTATGGGAATTCCTGATCGTTGTAGGTTAAAAACTAGTACCTAGGAACCACAAACATCTCTTGGGAACAAGTCAACCAAAAATAAAAATACAAATAACATCTAATCGGTTTGAGTAGAATTTCTATGAAACAATCATAACCAAACCACATGATTATATAAAAATAAATAAAAGTGTAAATATATGGATGTATAAAATATCTACAAGAGAAACCAATACAGTTAAAACCTAAAATAAGAACCAAACAAAAACCGAAAATCCTACTCCTATCTTTTTGTGGCCCATGGTTATCCACCACATCCACTTACGTATCCCAAACAACACAAACATTCCCAAAGAACCAGAGAGAAAATTGAAAGTTCCTAAAATTAAAACATAAAAAATTATATACACCAAATGGTGTATATAGGGTATTATAAAGAAATACCTAATAAGATCTCTTTATAGAGTTTTCATAGTTCCATTAAAAAGGGAGTTTATTTATTCTAGTATGAAATATGAGATTCTTTTTTTTCAATTTTAGGTTTAAAAAAACTATGTCACAAAAAAAATCCTTTCTAGAAAATAATCCATTTCCTTAATAAAAACCATTATAAATAATCTTCTAATTTAAAAGACTTTTAAAAAAAATTTCTAATAACTAAAACAATCACATTAATACATTATATAAAAATCCCACACTTTATAAAAAATAATATTTTTTTTATTTGAAACATTGTTTTTCAAAAGATTTCTAAAATCCTTTGGGAAGTCTATAATCACAACATAAATAAAAAATTCCCTTGAATGGTACCATTCCATAAATAAACCAATAAATAAAATAAATATATATAAAAAATAGTTCCACACATTAATGTTAATACAAGAAAAATCAAATTTATCTCCAATGTGAAACCAATAATAAAGGAATATGATTCGTAGGCTCTACCCTAGGTCCAAATTTGAGACCATCCTAGAAATTACCTTGGATAGACCGACATATAATCCAATGTTTTATCCTATATATAGGCTACCTGAAAATCCTACACCTGGCCTTGTTGGGGTCACAAGTAATGAACCCAACCCCATTAGCCCAAAGTCAATGGTTACTTTATTAAATTGAAACTAGATGCCTAGTATCACATCCTAAAGGACCAAATAGTTTAGTAGTCCTTTTAAACTAGATACAAAAATGAATTTCACATACAATATAAAACATAAAATAAAACATAGTACTTTCTTTAATAAATCTATTAATCCCCTTAATATATCCCTAAATATTAATAATAAAACACTTCTTGGAATCCTTGGGAAAGGAAACATAAGAATGATGTGAGCTCATAAGATTAGTATGTGCATGCGTACAATAGAAGATATCATTAATAAATAATCATAATCAATATGGAAAAGTTAAATAACTGAAACACATGTGTTTTAAAAAATAACTTCACAATTATATGGTAGGAGTAAATGATTATCAAATAAAGACAAATAAATAATCACATGAGGTTGAAAATTATCCAATGATATTATATGTAATCGAATAATCACATGAAAATTATTAACTAATCTCATAATTAGGCAATTTATAATTTCAAACAATATAAACATACTACTAAGACATTTTATAAGATAGTTTAACACTATGGGTAAAAACCAATCTGATTTGACCAACTGATTTGTCTTAGGAGACCAATCAATACTTCAGAGGGATATCTATAATAGGACCCACCCATCACTTAATAAGTTCAGTGTATTTCTAATATGAAAGGGGTGTAACATAATCAATATAAAAATTTTTATTTAAAAAATAACATACAAAATTCTAATACTAAACCCAATAAAGAAAACATAATAATAAAACATCCAAAGTAATATAGTGAATGATAATAAAATTGTTCATCCTTATTCAAAATGATTATAAAACATGAAAATTAAAAATACTTTTTATATAAATACAAAATATACCCAATGGATCACAATTACAATAAAGTTTTTATGTTATTGATCAATAGAAATACCATAACAGTTTCATTAAAAACATTCTTTAGGAAAATGACCTTTTAATTTTAAGTTTTTTTAAGTCTAAAAGTTCACAAAATATTTTGAAAATATTTTTTTAAAATAAACATTGAAAAATATAAATTAATATTTAAAACCTCAAGTGGTCATGATGGAAGGAAATTGAGTACATGTCGTAAAAGTTAAAACAAAGATTCCTTTCACATTTTGCATAAAATCCAAATGTTCCTTATATTAAAACCCAAATGAATATTCCTTTAAATAAAATTATAAAAATTAAAACATGTATTTAAATGTATTTAATAAATCATTTTTATACTGTTAAAAAAATTAAAACATTTTTTGATAAAATGGATATGGATGAAAAAAGATTTTTGACCGAAGAGAAAAAAAAGTATGATTTTATTAAAACAATTATCAATAATTTTAAGTATAAAAGAGAGTAAAAATGGTGATATTACTTTAGAAATTTCATGAATGCCCATATAATAAGAAATAGTATTTATTTTAATGTACAAATATCAAATAATTCCCCTATTGATATATAAACTTAAACAATCCCGAATAATGATGAGGCTGTGAAATAAACCCTTACCACTTTAGTATCATTTGAATCATAAGTCCGATAAGTTAAATAACTTCAAATAAAACTTTAAATATCATGAATTGGTATATATTGTCACGACCCATCCTCGGGGCCCGTGCCGTGACTACCCCAAGCCCGCCTTCCATAGGCCAGGGGCTGGCGACTAGCACCAAAGGCGTAAATCCCGATAACTGGTAAGGCATTGCCTTTATAAAAGAAAACAAGCACCATAGAGTAAGCAAGAAGAAAATGGTAAACACTAAGTACAAGAGAAGTGCTGAAAAGTAAATGGGCCAGAATACAAACCCAAAAGAAAGTACAACTACAACTGAACAAGTACAACAGAAAAGATAACAACTGGAGGGACGGAAGCGGCTCCTGGGTCGTCCTCCTCGGATCCTACCTAAAGGGTAGGTACCGATGGCGCAACTCCTGGTCGTCCACCTCGGATCCTACCTGAAGGGTAGGTACATATATCCTCCTCCACGCTCTCGCCTTTCAACCTCCTCTGTGTGTCGTCTCGTTGTGTAGTCCACCTCCGGGTACTGACTCGTCATGTAGTCCACCTCCAGGTACTGACTTGTCGTGTAGTCCACCTCCGGGTACCGTCCAGTCCTCGAACACTCGGCCTCCGCCAGCACTGCCCGTCGTCTGCAACCAACACAATGAGGTGCGGGAATATGCCATGCAGGGGTGAGTATAACGATACTCAGTAGGGACCCCGAGACCCTCAAGGTCTCACTAAACCAACAAGGATAACCACAAAGAAGATCTCAACAGATAACCTCTACTTAGGTATATGCCCATACATATACCTAAGTTATCAAGTAACCCATCTCAATCATGAGGAAACACAAGGATTGTGAAATCAATGGATAACCACTACCCAGGTATATGCCCATACATATAACTAAGTTATCAAGTGACCCATCTCAATCATGAGGTAAAAACAAAGGTCAAAAGATTCAGCTCAAACCAAGATTTTCATTAACGAAACCGTAACTGCTGAAGAGCTCTGTCTCTGGAGTGTACAGTGGTCCTGTCACGACTCCGAGGTACTGCTCACTAACCTAAGACTACTGAAGTACTCCTCCTTTCGAGTACCGCGGGTCTGCGGCCAACTACCGGGTGCTCCGTCCGTTGAGGGTTTGTCGCCAAATACCGGGTGCTCTCCCTAATAGCATACAGAGGTACTCCTCTGGTCGAGTACCGCGGGCCTGCTGCCAACTACCAGGTGCTCCGTCCGCCGTGGGTCTGCCGCCAAATACCGGGTGCTCTGTCCACTGGGCTAGTCGACTCACTCCAAGTCGAGTCGGCCAAGCAGTCTTAAGGTCTCAGTCGTCTACACGGTCTCCGTACTCCGCTCGCTCGTCTCTGGGAGGGTCCGCTCCACGAGCTACAGGTCGATACTCCAAGTATCTCAAAGTCCCACGAAGAAGTATCTCAAAGGACCGCCTCGTCATAGGGGTCTCAACGCAACAGACGACGCGTCAATCGGACGCCCGGTCTGTGAGTTACTAGCCTTTTCGTCCCAGGGGCCTCGTTGGTTTCGTGTGCGAACCAGTCCGGCCGTGACTCAACTATACCCCGAACACTCATAGGGTATACTCATAGGGACCGTTTCTCAACGTGATCACCAACGCCGCTGACGGTTCGTCAAACAGACGTCTGGTCTGAAAGATACCATCTTTCTCCGTTCTAGGGGCCCGGTTGGATTTCGGGCACAATCCAACCCAGATATAACCCAACTGCATCCAAAACTCGGGCGGAGGATGCCAAAAGTTCCGTATCGTCAACAGGAATGCAATGCAACAGACGGCGTGTCAATCGGACGCCCGGTCTGGAAGTTATTGGTTTTTTCGTCCCGGGGGCCCGGTTGGTTTTTATGTTAAAACTAACCCGACCGTACTCCAACTGCGTCCAAACCTCGAGCGGAGTAATCCAAAAGATCCGTCTCCCTTAGAGGAATCCATCAAAGTTGACGACACGTCAATCGGACGTCCGTAACTCAAGATATGAGCGTTTCCACTCCGAGGGCCCAGTTGGTTTCGTGTACGAACCAACCCGGCCGAACCCAAAATAATCCGAAACCTTGAGTGTGATATACTGAAACGACCGTCTTGATCCAAGGATCGCATTTCCGCTGACGGTGTGTCGTTTGGAGGCCCGTAGCTCAAGTTACGGGCAAAAGACCGAAAATAGTCCGAAGACGGGGGGTCCGGGCCCGGGCCGACCCGGGCCAACCCCCCTGGGTCAACCGAACCGGGCCGACCCGAATCGGTTCGACCCGACCCAGTCCAACCCAGCCAGACCCGGTCCGGTCCGGCCTGGGCGTAGCCCGGCCGGTAGGACCGGCCTAGCTCGGCTCGGCCGAGCGGCCGAGCAGCTTGGGTGATGCGGGGCGCTGCCCCCGCGGGTTGGAGGTGTCGCGGCCCCACGTGGGGCCGCGCTGATTCAACGGACGCGGCATGTCGCCGCGACTTCAGCCGCGGCGGCCCTGTCCGGCGGCGCACCGGGGCGCCGCCGCCTCCGGCAGCTTCCGCGGGCCCCCGGAGTTGCTCCGGTGGTCCGTTTTCCTTCCCGTCTGCGCCGTTTCCCCTCCCGGGTTCCGTTCTTCACTGCGGGATCATCAAAATGCCCTTGCGTCATGTTTTTTCATCGCCCGCCAAATCCGCACAACCAAGAAGAACGACGGAGGGTTTTCGGGCCGTGTTCGTTTGGCCCGTACCCTCCGTGTTAGAATAAAAACAACGGGATACATTATTCAACACATGAACCATCAATTTTAAGAAAATAAAATTGTTCTTATGAATCCGGTTCTTTAATTTTTAAGAAACGTTCACGGGAATATAAAATAATTATTCACAACAACCCCTACCTCGTCAAGTCGTCGCACACGGGTTCTTCGCGGATTTGATCGCCGCGGAAGGAGGCAATCGTCGCGTCGCGGAAGGCGTCGCGTCGTCGCGGAAGGGCGTCACGTCGTCGCGGAAGGGCGTCGCGTCGTCGCGGAATACGGTGCACGTCGACGAACTCCGTGGTTCAAGAATGACAGATTTAATTTTAATAATTAATTCCATGCGTTGTTAAAAACCACAAAGGAGTTTAAAAAAAGAAACCCGAAATCTCTTACCTCAAACAGAAGATTGAAGATTTCGTTGCGGATGAAGGAACGTCGCAGAAGAACGTCGCGGAAGAGGAAACGTCGGCATCGCAGCACACGGTGTCGCGTCTTCGATTTCCGTGGTTCGGCGTTCTTCGCCGGAGGCCAACGTTCTTAGCGTTCTTCGCGTTCTTCGCATTCTTCGCGTTCATCGCGAAGAAGGGTGAAGGCACAAGAGTTCTGTCAAAATCCTCCCAACGTGTATTCCTCAAGATGTGGCATTGGTCTTATTTTATTACTACGCCAACGGATTTCAAACCGGTTAAGAAACAAAAAAGAGATAAGTAACGACCCATTAATTCGTAGAATTAATTCAACGAAATAAACCGCCCAATTAATTCAACGAAGAAAACCGCCCAATTAATTGGTGCGTTAATAAATTAAGAAAACATGTCAGTTGACTTTCATAATGACGGGTTTTCACGGGTGTGTTACTTAGCGAAAAAAAACGGTGGGGCTCGTGCGGGCCCCAACTAACAAATATCCTACCAAGAGGGTAGGATATTTCTGGATAGCACCCTATACGCATCGACTCATCTTAAGCTTCTTTAAGTGGCTTCAAGTGGCTTCCAAGCAGCTTAAGTGAAATAAAATAAAGTTTGTCGAACAATTTTTTTATTTCTTAACTTTAAGCCCAAAAATTAAAAACCACACCCAAGCAAACGCAACTCCGGAAGAGGCATTTCTAAGAAATTACCGGCGCTGCGATTCCATCGGTGCCCTCAGAATTCGATTCTGAGCACCGGTTCAAAAGTTAGAAAAACCCGCTCGTCCGTTCACTGAACGTACCCGAGCCAAACTTCGGAAAATGATTCCGGGCACACTGGGCCTCGGAATCAGGTGCCGTCAGAAACTGCGGTCCTGTAAAATTCCAGAGAAAATTAAGAAAACAGTTACCTTGGAATTTACGGGTCTTTATATATATTAACAATATAAAAGATCAAACAGGGTAGTATATATCCCACATAAAGGAATAAGTGGTGAATATGACATATGTATCATGGAAGTAAAAGTGAGACATAAAACCCTTATATCAGGTTCAAATTCTATTATATGTGTAAGAAAATCTTATATAATTAATATTTTCCTATTATGTATTTATTAAATAACCAGAATAATATATCTTAGACCATATATTATTTACTTATAGTCTTTTATCACTCATTTACTAACAATTATTTGTTAAAATCACTATTTCTGGTGATAATTGCTTCATTTTTCAAGTATGTTTTATTTTGATTATTTTAGTCCTTTTAAATGAATCATGGATACATAATATTTACAGTGTTAAAAATGAAATAAATATAATATATATTAACTATATATGTATTTATATGAATCTATCAAAGTTAGTGACATAAAATGGATTACATTGTTTATAAAGATGGTAAGTCGTTGGAACGCATGAACATTGTTTCCATTTTTCTCGATGGATGTAGTAAAATGAAGGTAATTAAAATATAAAATTTATAGATTAATTATGATATAATATGTTTTAAATATATTAATTTATTTTATCCTTATTACCTTCCATGTAAATAGTCAGTGAAAAATGATTCACATCGCTTTGTGAGGCAGTAGTTCTCCGTACACATGAGTGATGTTATAAAATACCCTACGAAATGGAACAGAAGAAGTTATATGTGATATCATAATTCAATAAGGATTATTATTTTTAAAATATCATATATATTCAATTAATTTATATTTATTACCGTCCAAGTAAAATAGATATGGGGGAAACCACGTCATGTCTGTTTGTGAGGTAGTAGTCCGCCGTACACATGAGCAACATTATTGTTTTAAATTGTGTTTATGTTAGGAATTTATATGTGATATTATCATTAAATAAGTATATTAATATCATAAATACCATATAAATATATTAAATCCATCATTATATCCAACCATCAGAGGTGGTGATGGAAAATTAATTGCATTGGTTCGCGAGGCGGTAGTCCATCGTACACATGATTGATGGTTTCTTTACCCACATGATGGAATATGATATGGATGTAGGTCACGGCATGAACATAATAAAATATCAGAATATTTTAGATAATATTTTTATTATATTATCATGACTAAATAATATTTTATAGAGGTCGAAGAAGAAATGAAATAAAAACGTTTGTTTAAGAACATTACCTCTTCTTTAGAAAACATCTTTAAGATTTAATAGAAAGCCTTAATAGGTTGGATTTATGATAAAAAATACTCTAGGATGTTTTAATTAGAGTAATGGTGTAATTTGGGTAGTTATTTGATGAACTATATGGTTTTGGAAGTGTGAATGGAAGAGGAGAGGGAGTGACCTTTTATAAGTGGGGAGAGGACACACATGGAATTTCTAAAAAGAATAAAGTGTACCCACATTTTGAGATGTCATAAGCATACAAGGGTCTATTACTTAAAATTATAAGTTATAAGGTTTAAATATGTCCAAAATGTGTATTTGGACAGGTTTTAGGTCATTTAATCCCTTTTCTTCTTAGATTAACCCCCGATAAACCCGTTTTGACCCTCAAAGTAATTAATTTTATAGTATTTACTATTAATTATGACCAAAAAGTTCATATAATTTATTATATAATATAAATTAATCTAATTAAAAATATATAATTTATTTTACTAAATTTAATTTATAGAATATGAAAAATAAAATTTAAAATGTAACCTGTAGACAGGTAGAAAAAATTTGTTTTCCAAAGAAAATCATTCTAAAGTTTAAAAAGTTTTTATATACAAATTCAATATCAAATTGATTATAATTAATTTAATTAGTTAAATTTCAATATAATTGATATAATTTTACTTTGAAATAAAGTTAAAATATAATTTAACATTGTAAATAATTTAAATGAAAAGACATTTTTCAATAAAAATTATTATTTTCACTATTCATCATAAAATTAATATTTTCAAAAAATTATCAAAAATTCTCCCAAATATAATTTTGACATGTATATTTCAAAAAATAAATTTTATTTTTTAAAATACATGTTTTTAAATTGGTAAAATAAATTAATGGTAAATTATGTGTACAAAGCACAACTGAACTACCTTTTAGAAGAATACTATTTTTTTGAAAACATTCCTTTTTATTTAAAAATATTATTTTTTTATTTATAATAAATTTATAAAAATTGAATCTATTTTATACATGTGTAAACCATATAATTTTCATAATTTAGATATTGCTATTCATACCCTCAAATTTAACAACTATGTTATATTTTTCATTTTTAAAAAATAATATTTTATAGAGTATCACGTTTTATTTAAACCTGGTGGTGTGTTCATCATAAAATATCAAAGAGGTTGAATTTATTTTAAATTAAATATTTCATAAAACCTTTTGGTTTTATATTATATTTTAATAATTGTGTTTCATGTCATAAATTATTTCAAATATGATGTTCCTCTTTTAAAATATCAGTGTGTTTCATTCTATCCCCCCCCCCCAATAAATTATGTCCACAAAATTTAATCTTGATATCGATAGTCAAGGGTTTTAAATTTAAAAATAATTTTGTTATAAAATCCCATCATAAATAGGGTTATCAAAACATCCTCTTGATAGGATGGAAAGGGAAGTACATATGTTATCTAGAATAACACATTACTAGGTTTCCAAGTAGGATAACATTGGTGGGAAATGAAATCATAGACATTGAAGAGAATACGAATGACAATGGATTAATAAAGGGTGATAGAGAACATGGTACTGATAAAGTTAAACACCAAAAAACATAAATCCATGATGATTTAAAAGGCCATTAATTCAATATAAATGAATGTAATATGACACCATTTTTCTCTCAAGATATTTTTTCCCAAAGTTAGAGGGTCCTTTTACCTTACAGAATAAAAACATAACAACATATAATTAATTGAAAAGTATAATTTCCCCCACTAATAATTTCCATCACAATATTAGATTTCTTATAAACGATGAGTATTCAAGATGAATTTTTCATTATTGAAGCACAAAAATTAACTTTTAACTGATCATACTATCCATAGAAGAATAAAATGTTATTCCTCCTATAATTAAAAAAACATAATGATTATAATAATTTATCCAATATCAACCAAAGTTCACATAAATCCATTTCCTATATAGTTAACCTCAAGACTCACCCAAAATATGTCTGAAAAAATTCAATGTCCATAAAATTTAGAAGGAATGTAACTAAATCAATATTATATTTCCTATTCAAAAAAAAGTGGCTAATAATGTCACATTAAAAATATTTGAATACCTCGATCACTATAAAACATTAACTGAAACATTAATGTTTCTAATAATAAAATCTCATATCATTGAATATTTTCCATAAATTAAAAAATGAAATAAAATCCAGAAAGGATAACATAATCTATTAAATCATTAACCAAATCCAAGTTCACCAATACTATCCCTTAAACATAACTTTATTATTATTATTATTATTCTTATGAATGTATTAAGTCTGATCTGACCTCAATCATGTGTTATATAAAAATATAAACTTGTCCCTAAATCTCTTTTATTGGTCTTTAGTATTATTCAACATATGTAATAAACTTTTTATAGAAAGCATACTGTTGTACCAACCCTATAAGTTTTATTATTTTTATAATGAGAATCTCATTGATAAAATACATCTATAACTGAATTAATGAATCCAAATACACAATCTATTTAATCATTCCACTTTGGTTATAGTAATAGCATGAGATTGACCTTGACCCCATACAATCTTCTAGGGTATATTCCATTGATTTTTGGGATATTCATTTGTGTAGTGCCCTATACCTTAAATTTGAAGCATTGAACATTAGAGACTTCTTTTTTTACCTTAAAAATATGAGAATGGTTGAATTTCTCTCCAATATTGTATCAAAATTCATTTACCTTCAATAATTTACTTGATTTTTTTCTTCCGACAATTACTACATGGGAGAAAATCCGTTTTCCCTTCTTCTCTTTATCCATATTTTCCTCTGTCATCCTCTTCTTCCCTTTCTTCCCTTTAGATGCAAATCAATTTTTCCAATTTTCTAAAAAGACACTTTAAGTATTATCGGTAATAAAAAATGTCTAAAGGATTGAACAAATACAAAATGGTGCATCCACGATATTCAAATTTCAAATTTCACAATTCATCATTGCACATCTGTCATCTCGAGTCAAGTTCTTGCCTCGAGTCATACACCCATCGCGTTGAACGTCCGGACTATATGCCTCCCATCATCACAACACCGGATATTTATCTTCGCCGCCTTCTCACAAGAGTCCACATTGACATCATCACTATCGTCATCCCTGATCCATTTCCAAATCGCCGATGAGCCCTTCCATCTGAGTCCAACGTCGCTGATATCAAACCTTTATCCTCATATGATGAGAATTTCTGTGAGAATAGTATAGTTCAAATTATTGGTTTAATCCTATGATAAAAAATGGTTAATCTTTCTCTTTGTATTACATATGTAGTCCGCGATATTCTTTGCAAACCATGAAATGTTGGATTCATACTTAACAACATATTAATATTTATTTTTTCATGGACTTAGTAATTATCTCTCCACATCTACTCATTTATCATGAGGAAGATACATTTCCAAGAAGAGTACCTTAAAATAGTTTATTCCATGTTTGTTATTTATGGTAAATCCTTAGTGTTTTGAATCAATGAACTCCATTTATTTACATCTCCTGATTGATGATAAACGAACATGAAAACCTTCTCCCTTTTATTTCATCCCAAATAAAGAAATATATTCTCTGAGCAACTTATCCATTTGTCACATATAAATGTATTTGTAGTCCCATTAAATTATTGAGGTATCTGATGCATAAAGTCGTCAAAAAGTGTAACACCACATGATAGATCAGTAGGATAATCTAGAATGGAAAGTTTATTACTCATAACCCGAGTTAGATACCCTAACATGGTTATAATTTGATCATTTCCTTCTATAGATCTAGCTCCAGCTTTATTACATTTACTAGGATAGAAATCCCTAGATGTGGTATGAGAATTGATATAGTTTCCACTCCTTTCTCTAGGCTTCATTTATAAACAACGATATAATCTATATTTGATCATAATATTATGAAACATATTGTATAATCCCAAAACTCTTGAAACCCATAGCATAAATTTAAAATTTTATTCATAAATAAATTTTTAATCATAAACATGGTTTCTTTGGGAAAGTTTTCAAATCATAAAAATATTTTTGAATCCTTCATAATGGTTTGAAAATATAATTTGAATTAATCTAATCATATCTCCTGAGAGTGTCTGTAACACCCTGAGTTTTTATGAATTAATTTTTTTCGAATAAACTAAATTTATTTGAATGCCATATTTATACACTACAACAATTTATACTTACTTTACATGAAAAACAAGTTAATATTTTACTACATGAAACAATTATATTATCTTGTTGTACATGGAACAGTATAATCAGATTGTGTTACAGACAATTTCAAATTCCTTCGATAGTTTGTGTTACACGAATGGCCTAGTTTAACCAAACTAAAATATAAAATTAATAATATTATAAAAATATTAGTATAGTTATTAACTAGAATTTTTAATAGAGGTTATGAATAGTAGTAATTAAATTATGGAAATAGGTTTTACACATTTATATAAGATAAATATTTTGGTGACCTATTATCAAGTAATAAAAATAAAACCCTTTTGAAAATATATGAAATCTTTTGCTAGAAAACTATATTTATGAAGTCAAACATTTTTTACCTTAATAAATAATTTTAATGAAATATATATATATATATATAGTATTAAATAAACTATTTAAATTTTATATTATGTTTTTTTAGACAAGAGATAAAAATAAATCCATCTTTTGGCATAAAAGGATAATTTTTTCTAAAAGGGAGTTTTATAACCTTTTAATAGAGAAACTATTTTAAATATAATTTTTGAAACTTTTATAAAATATATTAGAAAAAATAAAATAAAATTTTGAAATTTAATTTTTAAATTATCTTATGATGGATTTTTTGTATTTTTCTGAGAAGTTTCATTTTTTTATGAATAGTGAAAATACTAAATTTTAATTGAAATTTGTTTTTTTGTTTAATTTATTTATATAGTTAAATTATATTTGGAATTTGTTTTTAAAGTATATTTCTATCAATTATAAATCTATAAATTCTATTTAGGGTATTAGAATCAATTTGACATTGGAAATTGTATATAAAAACATTTCAATCTTTTAAACATTGTCACTTTAAAAACTCGTTGTTTCATCTCGTCTGTAGGATTAATTTTCAATTAAATTATAAACTTTATGTGATTATAATTGTTCAAAATTGATTCCGTATTTTTAATCAGAATAATTTATAATTTCTCATAATTTCAACTTAGTGTTTTACCAAAAATATTTTTAAAATTAATTAAAATTAATTACACCGATTATGGTAAAAATGAGTTTACATAGTCGTTAAACTTTAACTTAAGAGGCCAAAAAACCTAGAAACATGTACATAAGAAATTTTATGTACATAATTCTAGAAAATAACATCTTTTATCTAAAATGTACCATTATTTGGGGAACATGGTGTAAGGGAGACCTCTCAATAGTGTTTACCTTTTTTATTTACAAGAATACCACTCCTCGTCCACTAAAAAAGGGCACTCACCCCCCCCCCCCCCTCAGTTCTTCATGATTATCAATCCCTTTATATCATAAAAAAATACTCTAATAATCTGTAAAATTACTCCCTTCATAATAGAGTCCCCACTTTGGGAAAAAATCCAACCAAGGAAGCCCTTTGCTGAAAACCAAAAGGAGTTACCCAAAAAAGAGGTAATATCTTTCAACAAGCACTTTTGTTTTCTTTATTTCTACAACTTTTAAATTATTCTTATTAAATTATTATATAATAAAATCATCATACTCAATATAATAATATTTTTTTATGTTAAGGGTATAACCTATACTCACACACACTTCAATCAAATGGGATAAACAATCATCATTCATTTGTACAGCGGACTACCGCCTCACAAACCGATGTCGTTTGTTCTTCTATTACCACCTTTCAAGGTTAGGAATACCGATGGACTTATTTTTTTTTTTGGATATAAATTATATTTATTATTACTTTATTATTATTTAATTAATATATAATTCATAACTTCATGATTTTAATTTTGTGAGAATACGATAACATCATTTGTGGATGTGGGGACCACCGCCTCCTCAAAGAGATGTGATTCGTTCACACATTACATGGAATTTATTATGGATGAGTTTTGACAACAGTATGTGCTATATGTGAAATAATAATTATACTTTAATGATAATATATATATATATCTCATTTAATCTTATTTCTTTCAATACGACTAGAAAATGGAAATAGCGTTCATGCGTACGTACGATCTACCATCTCCATGAATGGTGTAGTTTATTTATTATTTCAGAATTTTATATATTATTATAAATACATATATACTGAATAAATATGATATTTATATCATTTTTTACATTCAATAAATAATTAAATCATTATCTATGTAAGAGTACCATGAATAAAAACTGAAAACATATAAAAAAGAAAGTAGTTATTACCCGAAACGTAACTTTAACATGAAATTGTTAAAAAAAGGTAATATAAAATCATAATAAAATCATATATGGTTTTATATATAACAATATGGTTTTTTGGTGTATTTATAAAAAAATCTTATTTATAATATAATAGTCTTAAATATGTATGAAGAAATTCAAGACTTAAGGTAATGATTTTCTCATCTCACTTTTATTTCTGTGAGATATATGTTATATTCACCACTTTTTCTTATTATGTTGTGTATATACTGACCTATGAAATTTTATATAATTAATTTTATTTATTAATTATATTAAAATTTTCAATTTATGTTATTATTTCATGGATCTCACGATTCAAAAGTTACTCAAGTGGTAATGAGATTTCTAGTATCTCTTTTGTTTCTACGAGACTTATGTCATATTCACTACTTGTTTATTTTGAGTAGTGTACATATTGAAAATTCATTTATTCTATGATTATTACCCATAAATTTATTAGTATTTACATATATATTTTATTATATCTATTTTATGGGGTTTAATTGTTCAAAAGTTACCAATTCGTTAGGTAATTTTGTCTCAATTTGCCTTCTTTGAGACACATGTTTTGTTATGGACCTATATTATTTTATGGGGTGTATATAATAAAATTTGAAATGTTATATATTGAATCTAATTATTTTAATTATATTTTAATCCTCATTTAATTTTATTCTATCATGGGTATTTTGATTCAAAGATACCAAAGTGGTAATATTTTATTACTACAATATCATCATTTATCAAGATTGTTTGTGATTATGCTTCCATTGATGAAATAATATGATCCATATCACAATAAAAATCATTATTTTTATTATCCTGTGGTTTTTAATGAAATATTAATGCATTGGTACCATTTTCCCACTCTTTGGTAGTTAAGATAATTAAGAAAGTGTTTTTAAGAAAATATGACCATAATTCTGTCTTTGATCGAAAATTTGTTTTATTCAAAAACTATTTTTTCAAAAAAAAAAGTCTTCAAAAAATTTTAAAATGACTTTTCAGATCATTTTAATGGAAAATTATTTTAAAAATGTTTTGTGTTTGAAAAAGTTTTAATTTTTTTTCAGGATTCCTTTATAATTTTTCAAATATATTTATAATAAAGGTTTTATATAATATCATCAATATTCCCTTATATGTTTTCAAAGATATTTTCAAAGAAAGAGTTTTCAAAAAAGTTTTAAAGCTTCCCTTATAAGTTTTCAAAGATATTTTAAAAGAAAATGATTTCAAAAAAGTTTTCAAGATTCCTTTATAATTTTTTAAAGATATTTTCAAAGTAAAGGTTTATAAAAATGTTATTAAGTTTCCTTTATAAGATTTAAATGATATTTTCAATGAAAAGGTTTTCAAAAAAGTTTTCGACATTAATTTATAAATTTTAAATGATATTTTCAAATAAAATTATTTCAAAATGTTTTAAATATTTCTTTACAAGTTTTAAATGATATTTGTAAAGAATGTTTTTTCAAATTTTTTGTCATGATTCCTTAATATGTTTACAAAGGTATTTTAAAAGAAAATTCTTTAAAAATAGTTTTGAAAATAAAAAATATTTTTCAAGATAAATATTTTTAAAATATATTTCAAAATTGTTTTCCATATAAGATGAAATCCATTGGTGTTACTCATGCCTTATCCGGGTTATGATCCAAGGGTAAAATTCATACTATTTATCTAAATGGTTTTTGTTTTTATGGGATGATGTTTATGAAACTCTTTTCTCCTTCATAGGTTATATGATTTCGAAACCTGTTTCTCTTTCAATATATAGATTTTAAATACAAATATATATATATATATATTTCATAATTCGTGAATCATTATTTTATTAAAAATATATTTATAAAAATAATCATCAATCAATTTTTCTCGACACACATTCTATTTTAATACTTATGTCATGTTATTATTTTCAAAACAAAGTACCTATAAAATTTTATATGTGTGTAAATTTACATTTTAAAAAAAATTATATTTCCACTTGGCTACTTTATACCCATGATATCATTTATTTAAATCAATATTCATAAATAAATTAAAATTTCTTATTTAATAAATTTTACAATTTATATTAACACCTATACTAAGATATTATCATTATCATCATAGATAAATACTTTCAAAAAATATAAATTAAAAAAATCATTTCGATAAAATATAAATACTCAAGATATACATAAATTTGAACATCCAATATCCCTGTGAATTATTAATATGTCCCCATTATTGAGGTCACTACTAATTTTAGTTCAGGAAAAAATGAAACATTTAATATTTATTTTTAACTAGTAAGAAATAATTATTCCTTAAATCTTAAAATCAATAAAAACATATAATTTAATCAATTTAATAAAAATGTCACATTTCATTAATCAAACATATAAGAACAAAAATTCCATGAATGTTATGTATTTCTCCATGATGCATTGAACATGTCAGTATAGGTGATCATCTACAATCAATTGATAAAATCATATCAAAATAAAAACAGGGAACATCCACAATTAATCTCACATTCTTAGACATCCCATGAAAACATGATTTTCTACTATAAATTTCAAGATCAGAAATTTTTATAGGACACATCCCATATCTCCAATTTTTTGTTCACATGTTAAACTGACTCAATTTCCTAAAAACGTATTCAATATAATTCATTCATGACTTGGTTTTAAAAATAACCCATCATGATTTGATAATGAAATCAATAGAGACCCTTGAAATTCCACATTAATTGGACATGGAATGTGGAAAAAAGGTGTATAAAATCACATTCATCAAAGAAATTTCCCTTTATGAAAGGATTCACTTTTCCATATAATAATGTGTGAAATAAATATATTTTTATCAGTAAAAAAATATCATCAATGGTTTATGTATATAGGATTTCAGAGAACATCACAAATATTTAAAATTGAAAATGGTACAAATTACAATATGATTAAACAAACCATATACCTTTACTAATAATAAGTAGAAATACATAAAATTCGAACATCAACTAAAGCTCTATATACACAATATAATGTTACCCAACACAACCACCAACATGTTCTTGTACATAAAAACACTATATATAATTTATGGGGTGAGAATATAAATATAATAAGTACATTTCTCCTATAACCCCTCATGTGTCAAGTTAATGGACATAAAAATTCATCTATAAATAATATTGGTAACTCATGATTTTTCAAAACAAGGAATATAAGAATGTGAATTATTTAATTTATATAAAACAAGCGCATTGTATTAAATGCATCATTATTCATACACATTAATGAATTCACCTCCCACAAAAACCAATAATAATAAATATAATCAAAATACCTAGGATATCACATAAATCGACACCCAAACCAGCTCTCCACTAGCCTAAAGGGTGTTACTGATCCCCATAATCTGGAAACAAGTGCTTAGGCATCACAAAACCCTCTTGGGAATAGTTTCACCCAATAAATCAAACTAAAAATAAACCTCTAATTAGAGTGAGTAACATTAATATTTAACCATAACAACCAATTCAGATGATCAATTGAAAATAATTAGCATGTTTTAAAACATAGGTGAATAAAAAATCCATAATAGAAACTAATATAGATACAACTCAAAATATAAACTAAATGAAAATCCAATAGCTATATAATTCTCCATTTGACCCATGGTCACCCAACCCCTCTTCTAATTCATCCCAAATAACATGATCATGCCCATGGTCACCCAACACATCCACTTATACATCTTGACCAACTTGTTCATACCCAAAGAACTAATAACCAATGCTAAGGCTCCTAAATGGAAATCATGATAGACTACATACACCGAATGAAGTATATATGTTGTGAGAAAACAATATCAAGTATGATTTCACAAGTGAGTTTGTAATATTCATATAAAAATAGTATTCATTTATCCTTATTTGAAATATGATATCAAAATAGGTTTTCCTATATTGGTTTGAAACAAAAAAAAGTGACAAAAAACTATCCTTGGAAATAATCCATTTCATTAAGAAAAAATAAGAGGAATAAATTACCTATTTAAAAAACATTTAAATTATTTTTATGTGAAAAATAACACTTGAATATGTTACATAAAAATACCACACATCAAAAAAATAAGTCCATTTTATTTGAAAACCTCTTTTTAAAACCATTTTAGGAACACTTTAGGGCGTAAACACACACTATATAAATAAATTAAATCAAGTGAAGGGAAACATGTCTTCAATAAACCGAGAAATGAAATAAAAGAATATGAAAAATGTTATCATGCACTAATCAATATGGGATAGAAGATATGTTCATGATGTTCCCTATATAAAACCGAAAATTAAGAAATAGGGATTGGGTAATATACTAATGGTCATAAGTTGAGATTAATCATAGATATTACCAAACAAAAAAAAACCTATAATCCTTCATTTAATCTTATACACAAGACACCCAACTATCTAACACCCATCCTCTTTAGGGTTACATTCCATCCAATTCCATCCACACTAAAGGGGATAGTAGTTGTATGCAACTAACTAGTGCAACAAAAATTTTGAATTATCACTTAGTTACCAAGGTTTAAATGACCAAAATAAATTAGGTTTTACTAAAAATAATAATCAACATAATCATTATAACTCATACAGATTAATCCCATCCTTGCCTCTATACCCATTACAAGAAACAACCCCTAAGATTCATCCCATAGCCTCTACAAACATAAAACACCACTCATTAATGGGATATAAGAAAAGGAAATCAAAGAGGATCCAACACACCCACATATATAAAAAATTAGTAAAAGTGACAAAGGAGTCTTCTTGAAAACCACTTAATATTCCAAGCCCTTTTATAAGAATCGACTTATAATTTATAAAACCATTCATAAAACAATGAATTTAAACCACACTTTAAATTAAGTTAATTAAAACTATTATAATTATAAATATACCATAAATATTAAAAAATTTATGATTAATTAAACCCATGAACCAAATAGGTTTAATTTTTTTAAACATCATATATTTTTTAATACAGTCCTTGAAACGTTTTAGGAATACATGGAATTTCGTGTATCACTTGAAATTCAAAGTAAAACATTTTTGAAAAAAGACAATTTATCTTGAATCACTTTTATAATTTAAAAAAACTACCACAAATAAGTATAATTTGAGAAATAGTACATTCAAAAGACTCCAACACACAATGAAATGCTCAAATAAAAGAAAAACACAATACATCTACCTTTGGTGGAAGATAATAAAGTTAGAATGATCTAAATCCCATCACCTAAGGTAAAAACATCCTAAATAAACAAAGAGACATCCTGCACATGCCTTATTAAAATAATACCAATATAAAAACCACCATTGAACCCTAATATGACCCCAATGTCAATTTAGGGTTTTTCGAAATGGATAAAACAAAGGGAAAGGGAAATATGGGGAGGGGGAGATAGAAATATGAAAAAATGTGTGCTTAAATAGTTAGTTATCATGAAATTGAGAAGGGAGGAGCTCTAGATTTAGAGTAGGGTGTTAGGGATTAACTTCCATCATGTTTCATGGATAGGTATCTAAAAATGGGGAAATATTAAAGGAATACCCTCTTAAAAATGAGGAGAAAGATGGGGAAAATCTGAGAAATTTTAAATTTTGGAAACTTATATGGTTTGGCCACATACTGTGGTAAAGCATGCGCTAATCATGTAGCTTTTTTGGAGACCAATAATTGCCTCATGTTTTTTACATGGTAAATAAACCATGAACCAAATATAAGAAAAACCATGGTAACTATCTACTTCTCTTCTACATTCCTTCCAAATGGTTATCCAAATGGTGCAGGTTAACTATGAACTAATACCCAATTACAACAAGGTCTCACAAAATATCTCTAGTAAATCACTTAATTTTATCAAAAAATTGAACTACCCATTCAAACAAAATCATAAAAGTATAAAATAAACTTAAAGTGTCTATTCTGTTAGGACATTGAATGGTTTCTCTTAGCCACTGTACACAAAATGTGAAACAAATGACATTTTTTAGACAAACTAAAATTCAACCTGTAAATTTCAAAAACATTATATTACGCAAGAATAAAATAAAATTAAATAAATAAATAGTAATATAGTATTTTACAATCTCCACAGCATACCACTTTTTTATCTTACAATGTTCTTTATCAAATAAGATTGATGAAAATACTTAGAAGGAACTCTATTTAATGAAGTCCACTCAGTAAAAATGAGCACCACAACCGCTATGATAATTACTAATGAAATTGATGAGATAACATAGGTCTCTATTAAATTTTATAATTTATATAAATTTGAGCATACCAACCAAGACACACACACCTCAAGCCACAAAAAACCTCAATTCCACTGAAAACCCAAGAATCATCCAATCACCACTAATCTCATCATCTATAAAAGTTCGAAATAAATAATATGAAGGAAAAAAGAATACCATAAACTAGGTAAAACAAAATGTACATGGGATATAAACCTAGGTCATCATACTTTATTTAGGTAAAATATAACCATAACCAAACATACACCATCCTATAAAACCCCACAAAATAGAACTAGCACACTCAAGTTATCTTAGAGAGTGACACCAATCATTATTTCACAAATATGGACCTATGCATCCTCCCATATTTAATATACCATAAAACCAACCACCTTAAGTATCAACCATGTTCATATAACACAACTAATGTAAAAAACCACTAAATATTCCAATCCTTGAGAAGTTCAAACCAAAAGAACTCATAAACCCACGAATAACCTAAATCTAAAGTAAATACAAAAAAAATATTTCAATTCCAACATGGTAGTTCAAGAATCTCCATGAAAGAAAAATAACCAATGAAATAGGGATAATTTAATAAAAGACTATCACTATCTATAAGGGACACCCAGAAACCATCATTATTATATAAAAAACATAAGGTTTTTCCGACTTCAACATCCATAGAACTAAAGACCCAAATTAATAAAAAAACACCCTAAAACCAAAAAATAATATTCAATGATTAATATTCACAAAAACTAGCTTATCGAGGCCTCAAAAATCCTTTAAAGGTACCCTAGAAGGACATACCAATGAAGCACTATCAAAAAATTTGAATAAACTAAAACATAATCAAAAGACCCTAAGATAACTCAAACAGTGACGTTCTGTGATCTAAATGGATGATGTTCGAATACAATGATTCCCCAATGGATTCCAAGGATAAGATGGAATCTGTCTCCACCACTTATCCTTGAGCTCGGGTAGAGTTGATGAGTGACAACACCACTTCTATATGATGATAAAATCATATTAGAGATCACCACTACCGCAAATATGGCCTTGATCAGCACTAGAAAAGGACATTAATAGCGCTAGAAAAGCACTATTAATCGAGGTGAAGATAAAAGGGTCCCCTATTATAGGTTCTCAGAAAAGTACTGATAAAGGCCCCTTTTATCAGCGCTAAAAAAATCCTCGATAAAAGGGGACTCTTATCAATGCTAAAAAAATCATCAATAAAGGACTCTTTTTTAGCACTTTTAAAGAGCGCTGATAAAAGTGAAAAAAATATAAAAAATATAAAAATATTTTTAAGGATGCGCTCGTAAGGGGCTCTCTCTCTAGGTTTCCCTCTCGCAGCCACAGGCTCCTCCGCGGCGGAGGGAGCGACACTCCTTCTCGATCTCAGTGGGCTGGTGGAGGCTTCCTGCTACTGGATTGCATTTCGTGGTTCCTTGCTAGCTGTGGAGATGCACTAAGGATGGAAGTGGTTTCGGGTTCAGATCTAAGGGTGTAAGACCGGTCTCTGTCAACGACATACTCTCCGGAGCGCCTTTGGTTCTGTTCTTTGCAGCTCGCTGTCATCCTCTGGGGTGTTTCTCAGCGTTTGAGGTCTACGCTCATGCGTCGGTGTTTTGGGGGATCTGACTCTTCTCAGGTGAGTGAGGGGGGGCTCTGTTGCGTCTGATGCGGTCGATCTAGTCGGTGGCGGCGGGGTTCCTGTTTTAGGGTTTTGTCTTTTCCCTACTGGATTTGAGGTTCTTCTCTCTGTGTGGCGGTGTGGTTGTTTGGTTTGCGTGGTTTTTTTTCTTTTTGTGGTTTTGCGAATGGATGATTTTCTGAGTGATGACGGCGGTGACGACGGTGTCAGATTGGTTTTTTCCGGCGACCGGTGGGATGTTGGGAAGGTGACGATGGCGGTGACGACGGTGAGGTGCTCTGGTGATGGTGCTCCGGCAACGACAGTGAGGTGCCCCGGCGACGATGACAGTGGTAGTACCGAGATACTGCTGATGATGTTAACTGGTTGGAGACTGGATGGGGATTTTGACGTCGACTTGATCTATGGTGGGTGACGATTTCCACGCTCGTGTCTCGAGGTGGCTCTTGGAAATGATGAAGGGGGACACGCGGTCAGGAAAAATGGAAAGCGGTTTGGGTTTTTTGAATTTGAATTTTTTCGTTCTGGTGTTGGCGGGATGTAGAGGCATGGAAAGGTGTGCGATGATGGCATGCTGATCGAGGACAGCTAGATGGTTTTTTGAGTTTGAAATTTGAAAGTTGTTTTGAAATGTATGGCGCATGGATGTTTTGTAATGGGTACCGGCAACCCTTAAACCAGTTTTCTTTCTATTTTTAATAAATGGTCAGAGGGTTATCCTCTGACGGCTTTTCTGGTAAAAATATTTTTAAAATTCAGGGTGGGGCTTCAACCGTGCTTGAATCCCCCCTTCAACAACGCCCCACCCCACCCTAGCCCACATGCCCCTGCCACCCCCATGCCTTCAACAATACCCCCACACACTTTTAATAGAACTAAGCCTTATTCTCCACCCGCACACGTGACCTCCTTCCAATAGAAGTCAAACTCGTGACTTGTTTCCTACAGCGCATAAGCCTTTACCAATCCACCATATTGTTTTTCTGTTCATTTATTAATATATCCATTTATTTATATATATATATATAGTTATATTTACTCATATATTAATATATATTAATATATATTTATTTATATTAATATATATATTTAGTTACATTAATATATATAGTTATATTAATATATATATCCATATATTAATATATATATATATCTGTATATATATATATGTATATTAATATTTATATAGTTATATTTATATATTAATATATTTATTCATATATTAATATATATTTATAAGATCGGTTTTAAATATATTTATAAAATAAGTTTTTTTGTGTGTGTTTATAAATAAAGAAATACATACTTACAACACACACACATATTATATGTGTAATTGTAAGTATAATTAAACACACACACACACACACACATATATATATATATATATTTACAATACTATATATTAATATGTATATAAATATGTTTAGAATATATAGATAATATAAATCAGTTTGACAATACAGACACACACAAATACAGACACACACACACATCATATAGGTATATAATTGTTTTTTAAATAAAATGAATATTAGTTTTTTATTTAGATAAGACTTATATAATGAGAAATATACTTTATATATAAATATAATTATTTATTTATTTATAAAATTAAATTTTTATGGGTGAATATATAAAACAATATGTATATATTGTTATATAATTGATTATAAGTGACATTACATTGTAAAAAAAGATTAAATTTCAAAGTCATAATATCAATATAAATGTAACCCTAGTGAATAAATTTAGTCCTCAATGAAAATGGTCAAAACGACCCCATTAAACGAGGCTGAAATTCCATTGAATGTTAAAACATCTGGGTATCCAGAATAAAAAACTTAGTTTTGGAGGCCTTTTTGGTTTTTTTGGACTCGAAAAATGTGGAAAAAGCTTCCCTTGGGTCACTAGCGTGTAGAGCTCGTCACATGATTTGATTTGATTTGTTGTAGATATGAAACAGACACCCAGATCAAAAGTTATGGTCGTTTGACGTTTGAGTTACATTTTCAACTTATTTTAGATCTTTAATTTTTTTTGATTTTTTGTGTATTTAAATTGTTATTATATGATTATTAGTCGATGATAATTAGAAAAATATTAATTATTAATATTTTTAAAAAAAATTAAAGATATTTTCACAAAATGTATTATATATTAAATTTAATAGTCTCTTTATACTAATCAAAAACATATTTAAAAAATATATATTATATTTATATCAATATAAGTATACTTATATATCAATATATTATTTATCGTGATTTTTTTTGAAACATAAAATTTTTCAGCACTAGGAAAATGCACTGATAAATCCCCCCACCTTTATCAACGCTACTAAAAATAGAACTAATAAAGGTCCCCCCTTTAACAGTGCTAAAAAACGATGATAAAGGGTCAATTTTAATAGCAATTTTTTTAGCGATGTTAAAAGTGACCTTTATCAGTTATTTTTTTTCAATGATAAAGGAACCCCCTTTATTAGGGTTTTTTATCTCTATTAAAGGGCGGCGCTGCGGAAACCCTGTTTTGTGGTAGTGTACACTAATACATAGCCTTCCAACTATTTTTATTAGAATCAATGGGAGGCATACTGTAAGTAGAATTTAATAAATCCCAATCAAATCTGGATAAAAAAAATAAACCAAATTATTCCAAATAAATTAATTTTTTCAAACAAATATCAATTGAAAATAATTTATTAAATTTTCCTTTAAAATCACACCCCTTTAAGAAAACCCCATTAATTTCCTTTTAAAACACAACTCTTACTTCATGAAAACACACACACCATTATAAAAAATCACTTTAAATTAAAAAATACAGTCCCCTCACAAAAATATTTTAGTTTAATTGATTAAATTTATCACCAAAAAAATCTCATTAAAACATTTATTTTCTTTTCCAAATTTTAGAAACACTCATTTTAAAATAATTACCCCAATTACATTTTAAAAACAATCATTTTCATGCTTATAAAAAGAGAATGTCTCTTTGAAAATACACCAATTTCATCTAAATAATTTCACAATGCCAAATTTCTTCCTTACCCACCCCCAAAACTAATTTTTCAATAGAAAACCAAATATTCCAAAACATAAAACCAAATTTTGACAGAAACCCTAAATGAGATGTAAAAAAGAATAAATGAAAATAAAATAAAATAAAATAAAATAAATCAATATAATAAGAACTGACTTAACTTCACTCATATTAATGGTGAACAACCTTTGTTTTAATACTAATAACATGAGAAATAATATAAATATGCATTGGCTAAAAAACATTTATGCATGGTTTAGCCACATGATCTAGAAAATCATAAGACAACCATGAATTTCAAACTATAATTGTTCTAGAACTAACCAGATATGCTCGACGTGGATTTATTGACCATGTAGTAGTAACTATGGAATCCATATTATTTCACAATTTTTACCTTCAAAAATCGATACGACCCCCGAAATTACTGATGATCTCAATGAGGAAATGAAAATCATCAAAAAGGACCAAAAATTAACTCAAAAGAAAGACTTAAATTCTATCATCTGATGGAAACTCACTTTACATAAAAATGGTGGTGATCAAGCACACATCTGAGATCAACCTATTTATTTATGAAAAAGATCCTAGTCTCCCCTCTATCTTGACACACCCTAAATAACATAACAAGATATATTAGAACCTAATATTCCTCTAAAAGACCAAGGCTCTGATACCATTTTTAATGACCTGACCCCAGCTTTTACCTAAACTAACATCTGAATCAGCCTGGAAGAAACCCTATGGGAATTCCTGATCGCTGTAGGTTAGAAACTAATACCTAGGAACCACAAACATCTCTTGGGAACAAGTCACCCAAAAATAAAAATAAAAAGAACATCTAATTGGTTTGAGTAGAATTTCTATGAAACAATCATAACCAAACCACATGATCATATAAAAGTAAATAAAAAGTGTAAATATATGGATGTATAAAATATCTACAAGAGAAACCAATACAGTTAAAACCTAAAATAAGAACCAAACAAAAACCCAAAATCCTCCACCTATCTTTATGTGGCCCATGGTTATCCACCACATCCACTTACATATCCCAAACAACAAAAACATTCCCAAAGAACCAGAGAGAAAATCGAAAGTTCCTAAAATGAAAACATAAGAAATTATATACACCAATTGGTGTATGTAGGGTATTATAAAGAAATAACTAATAGGATCTCTTTATATAGTTTTCATAGTTCCATTAAAAAGGGAGTTTATTTATTCTAGTATGAAATATGAGATTCTTTTTTTTCAATTTTAGGTTTAAACAAACTATGTCACAAAAAAATCCTTTCTAGAAAATAATCCATTTCTTTAATAAAAACAATTATAAATAAACTTCTAATTTAAAAAACTTTTAAACAAATTTTTTGATAACTAAAATAATCACATTAATACATTATATAAAAATCCCACACTTCATAAAAAATAATATTTTTTTATTTGAAACATTGTTTTTCTAACGATTTCTAAAATCCTTTGGGAAGTATATAATCAAAACATAAATAAAAAATTCCCTTGAATGGTACCATGCCATTAATAAACCAATAAATAAAACAAATATAGATAAAAAATTGTGCCACACATTAATGTTAATACATGAAAAATCAAATTTATCTCCAATGTGAAACCAATAATAAAGGAATATGAGTTGTAGGCTCTACCCTAGGTCCAAATGTGAGACCGTCCTAGAAATTACCATGGATGGACCAACATATAATCCTATGTTTTACCCTATACATAGGCTACCTGAAAATCCTACACCTGGCCTTGTTGGGGTCACAAGTAATGACCCCAACCCCATTAGCCCAAAGTCAATGGTTACTTTATTAAATTGAAACTAGATGCCTGGTATCACATCCTAAAGGACCAAATAGTTTAGTAGTCTTTTTAAACTAGATACAAACTTGAATTTCACATACAATATAAAACATAAAATAAAACATAGTACTTTCTTTAATAAATCTATTAATCCCCTTAATATATCCCTAAATATTAATAATAAAACACTTCTTGGAATCCTTGGGAAAGGAAACATAAGAATGGGGTGAGCTCATAAGATCAGTATGTGCATGCATAAAATAGAAGATATCATGAATAAATAATCATAATCAATATGGAAAAGTTAAATAACTGAAACACATGTCTTTTAAACAATAACTTCACAATTATATGGTAGGAGTAAATGATTATCAAATAAAGCCAAATAAATAATCACATGAGGTTGAAACTTATCCAAAGATATTATAAGTAATCGAATAATCACATGAAAATTATTAACTAATCTCATAATTAGGAAATTTATAATTTCAAACAATATAAACATACTTTTAAGACATTTTATAAGATAGTTTAACACTATGGGTAAAAACCAATCTGATTTGACCAACAGATTAGTCTTAAGAGACCAGTCAATACTTCAAAGGGATATCTATAATAGGACCCACCCATCACTTAATAAGTTCAGTGTATTTCTAATATGATAGGGGTGTAACATAATCAATATAAAAATTTTTATTTAAAAAATAACATACAAAATTCTAATACTAAACCCAATAATGAAAACATAATAATAAAACATCCAAAGTAATATAGTGAATGATAATAAAATTGTTCATCCTTATTCAAAATTATTATAAAACCTGAAAATAAAAAATAATTTTTATATAAATACAAAATATACCCAATGGATCACAATTACAATAAAGTTTTTATGTTGTTGATCAATAGAAATGCCATAAAAGTTTCATTAAAAAAATTCTTTAGGAAAATGACCTTTTAATTTTATGTTTTTTTAAGTCAAAAAGTTCACAAAATATTTGAAATTGTTTTTTTAAAATAAACTTTGAAAAATATAAATTAATATTTAAAACCTTAAGTGGTCATGATGGCAGGAAATTGTGTACATGTTGTAAAAGTTAAAATAAAGATTCCTTTCACATTTTGCATAAAATCCAAATGTGACTTATATTAAAACCCACATGAATATTCCTTTAAATAAAATTATAAAAATTAAAAAATGTATTTAAATGTATTTAATAAATCATTTTTATACTGTTAAAAAAATTAAAACATTTTTTGATAAAATGGAAATGGATGAAAAAATATTTTTGACCGAAGAGAAAAACAAAGTTTGATTTTATTAAAACAATTATCAATAATTTTAAGTATGAAAGAGAGTAAAAATGGTGATATTAATTTATAAATTACATGAATGACCATATTATAAGAAATATTATTTATTTTAATGTACAAATATCAAATAATTCCCCTATTGATATATAAACTTAAACAATCCCGAATAATGATGAGGCTGTGAAATAATCCCTTACCACTTTAGTAACATTTGAATCATAAGTCCGATAAATTAAAAAACATCAAATAAAACTTTAAATATCATGAATTGGTATATATTAACAATATAAATGATCAAATGGGGTAGTATATATCCCACACAAAGGAATAATTGGTGAATATGACATATGTATCATGGAAGTAAAAGTGAGACATGAAACCCTTATATTAGGTTAAAATTCTATTATATGTGTATGAAAATATTATATAATTAATATTTTCCTATTATGTTTTTATTAAATAACCAAAATAATATATATCAGACCATATATTATTTTCTTATTGTCTTTTATCACTCATTTACTAACAATTATTTGTTAAAATCACTATTTTTGGTGATAATTGCTTCATTTTTCAAGTATATTTTATTTTGATTATTTTAGTATTTTTAAATGAATCATGGTTACATAATATTTACAGTGTTAAAATTGAAATAAATATAATATATATTAACTATATATGTATTTATATGAATCTATCAAAGTTAGTGACATAAAATGGATTACATTGTTTATAAAGATGGCAAGTCATTGGAACACATGAACATTGTTTCGATTTTTCTCGACGGATGCAGTAAAATGAAGGTAATTAAAATATAAAATTTATAGATTAATTATGATATAATATATATTAAATACACTAATTTATTTTATCCTTATTACCTTCCATGTAAATAGTCAGTGAAAAATGATTCACATCGCTTTGTGAGGAAGTAGTTCTCCGTACACATGAGTGATGTTATAAAATACCCTACGAAATGGAATGGAAGAAGTTATATGTGATATCATAATTCAATAAGGATTATTATTTTTAAAATATTATATATATTCATTTAATTTATATTTATTACCGTCCAAGTAAAATCGATATGGGGGAAACCACATCATGTCTGTTTGTGAGGTAGTAGTCCGCCTTACACATGAGCAACATTATTGTTTTAAAATGTGTTTTATGTTAGGAATTTATATGTGATATTATCATTACATAATTATATTAATATCATAAATACCATATAAATATATTAAATCCATCATTATATCCAACCATCAGAGGTGGTGATGGAAAATGAATTACATTGGTTCGCGAGGCGGTAGTCCATCATACACATGATTGATGGTTTCTTTACCCACTTGATGGAATATGATATGGATGTAGGTCACGACATGAAAATAATAAAATATCAGAATATTTTAGATAATATTTTTATTATATTATCATGACTGAATAATATTTTATAGAGGTCGAAGAAGAAATGAAATAAAAACATTCGTTTAAGAACATTACCTCTTCTTTAGAAAACATCTTTAAGATTTAATAGAAAGCCTTAATAGGTTGGATTTATGATAAAAAAAATACTCTAGGATGTTTTAAGAAAAGTAATGGTGTAATTTGGGCAGTTATTTGATGAACTAGATGGTTTTGGAATTGTGAATGGGAGAGGAGAGGGATTGACCTTTTATAAGTGGGGAGAGGACACACATTGAATTTCTAAAAAGAATAAAGTGTACCCACATTTTGACATGTCATAAGCATAAAAAGGGTCTATTACTAAAAATTATAATTTATAAGGTTTAAATATGTCCAAAATTTGTATTTGGACAGGTTTTAGGTCATTTAATCCCTTTTCATATTAGATTAACCCCCGATAAACCCGTTTTGACACTCAAAGTAATTAATTTTATAGTATTTACTATTAATTATGAGGAAAAAGTTCATATAATTTATTATAAAATATAAATTAATCCAATCAAAAATATATAATTTATTTTACTAAATTTAATTTATAGAATATGAAAAATCAAATTTAAAATGTAACCTGCAGACAGGTAGAAAAAATGTGTTTTCCAAAGAAAATTATTCTAAAGTTTAAAAAGTTTTTATATAAAAATTCAATATCAAATTGATTATAATTAATTGAATTAGTTAAATTTAAATATAATTGAAATAATTTTACTTTGAAATAAATTTAAAATATAATTTAACATTGTAAATAATTTAAATGAAAAGACATTTCTTAATTAAAATTACTATTTTTACTATTCATCATAAAATTAATATTTTCAAAAAATTATCAAAAATTCTCCCGAATATAATTTTGACATGTAGATTTCAAAAAAAAATATTTTTTCAAATACATGTTTTTAAATTGGTAAAATAAATTAATGGTAAATTATGTGTACAAAGCACAACTAAACTACCTTTTAGAAGAATACTATTTTTTTGAAAACATTCCTTTTTAATTAAAAATATTATTATTTTATTTATAATAAATTTATAAAAATTGAATCTATTTTATACATGTGTAAACTATATAATTTTCATAATTTAGATATTTCTATTCATACCCTCAAATTTAAAAACTATGTTATATTTTTCATGTTTAAAAAATAATATTTTATAGAGTATCACTTTTTGTTTAAACATGGTGTTGTGTGAATCATAAGATATCAAAGAGATTGAATTTATTTTAAAATAAATATTTTATAAAACCTTTTGGTTTTATATTATATTTTAATATTTGTGTTTCATGTCATAAATTATTTCAAATATGATGTTCCTCTTTTAAAATATCAGTGTGTTTCATTATATCCCCCCCCAAAAATAAATTATGTCCACACAATTTAATCTTGATATCGATAGTCAAGGGTTTTAAATTTGAAAATAATTTTGTTATAAAATCCCATCATAAATAGGGTTATCAAAACATACTCTTGATAAGATGGAAAGGGAAGTACATATGTTATCTAGAATAACACATTACTAGGTTTCCAAGTAGGATAACATTGGTGGGAAAAGAAACCATGGACATTGAAGAGAATATGAATGCCAATGGATTAATAAAGGGTGAGAGAGAACATGGTACTGATAAATTTAAACACCAAAAAACATAAATCCATGATGATTTAAAAGGCCATTAATTCAATATAAATGAATGTAATATGACACAATTTTTCTCTCAAGATATTTTTTCCCAAAGTTAGAGGGTCCTTTTACCTTACAGACTAAAAACATAACAAAATATAATTAATTGAAAAGTATAATTTCCCCCACTAATAATTTCCATCACAATATTATATTTCTTATAAACTATGATTATTTAAGATTAATTTTTCATTATTGAAGCAAAAAAATTAACTTTTAACTAATCATACTATCCATAGAAGAATAAAATGTTATTCCTCCTATAATTACAAAAACATAATGATTTTAATAATTTATCCAATATCACCCAAAGTTCACATAAATCCATTTCTTATATAGTTAACCTCAAGACTCACCCAAAATTTGTCCGAAAAAATTCAATGTCCATACAATTTAGAAGGAATGTAACTAAATAAATATTATATTTACTATTCAAAATAAAGTGGCTATTAATGTCACATTAAAAATATTTGAATAACTTGATCACTATAAAACATTAACTGAAACATTAATGTTTCTAATAATAAAATCTCATATTTTTTAATATATTCCATAAATTAAAAAATGAAATTAAATCCAGAAAGGATAACATAATCCATTAAATCATTATCCAAATCCAAGTTCACCAATACTATCCCTTAAACATCTCTTTATTATTATTATTATTCTTATGAATGTATTAAGTGTGATCTGACCTCAATCATGTGTTATATAAAAAGATAAACTTGTCCCTAAATCTCTTATATTGGTCTTTAGTATTATTCAACATATGTAATAAACTTTTTATAGAAAACATACTATTATACCATCCCTATAAGTTTTATAATTTTTATAATGAGAATCTCACTGATAAAATACATCTACAACTTAATTAATGAATCCAAATACACAATCTGTTTAATCATTCCACTTTGGTTATAGTAATAGCATGAGACTGACCTTGACCCCATACAATCTTCTAGGGTATATTCCATTGATTTTTGGGATATTCATTTGTGTAGTGGCCTATACCTTACATTTGAAGCATTAAACATTAGAGACTTCTTTTTTTACCTTAAAAATATGAGAATGGTTGAATTTATCTCCAATATTGTATCAAACTTCATTTACCTTCAATATTTTACTTGATTTTTTTCTTTCCACAATTACTACATGGGAGAAAATCTGTTTTCCCTTCTTCTCTTTATCCATATTTTCCTCTGTTATCCTCTTCTTCCCTTTCTTCCCTTTAGATGAAAATCAATTTTTTACATTTTATAAAAAGCCACTTTAAGGATTATCAGTAATCAAAATTTTCTAAAGGATTGAACGAAAACAAAATGGTGCATCCACGATATTCAAATTTCAAATTTCAAAATTCATCATCACCCATCTGTCATCTCGAGTCAAGTTATTTCCTCGAGTCATACACCCATCATGTTGAACGTCCGGACCATATGACTCCCATCATCACAACACCGGAGATATATCTTCGCCGCCTTCTCATAGGAGTCCACATCGACATCATCACTATCGTCATCCCTGATCTATTTCCAAATCGCCGGTGAGCCCTTCCATCTAAGTCCATCGTCGTTGATATAAAACCTTTATCCTCATATGATGAGAATTTCTATGAGAATAGTATAGTTCAAATTATTGGTTTAATCCTATGAAAAAAATGGTTAATCTTTCACTTTGTATTACATATGTAGTCTGCAATATTCTTTGCAAACCATGAAATGTTGGATTCATACTTAACAACATATTCATATTCATTTTTTCATGGACTTAGTAATTACCTCTCCACATCTACTCATTTATCATGAGGAAGATACATTTCCAAGAAGAGTACCTTAAAATCCTTTATTCCATGTTTGTTATTTATTATAAATCCTTAGTGTTTTGAATAAATGAACTCCATTTATTTACATCTCCTGATAGATGATAAACGAGCATGAAAACCTTCTCCCTTTTATTTCATCCCAAGGAAAGAAATATATTCTCTGAGAAACTTATCCATTTGTCACATATAAATGGATTTGTAGTCCCATTAAATGATTGAGGTATCTGATGCATAAAGTCATCGAAAATTGTAACACCACATGACAGATCAGTAGGATAATCTAGAATGGAAAGGTTATTACTCATAACCCGAGTTAGATACCCTAACATGGTTATAATTTGATCATTTCCTTCTATAGATCTAGCTCCAGATTTATTACATTTACTAGGATGGAAATCACTATATGGGGTATGATAATTGATATAGTTTCGACTCCTTTCTCTAGGCTTCATTTATAAACAACGACAAAATCTATATTTGATCATAATATTATGAAACATATTGTATAATCCCAAAACTCTTGAAACCCTTAGCATAAATTTAAAATTTTATTCATAAATAATTTTATAATCATAAACATGGTTTCTTTGGGAAAGTTTTCAAATCATAAAATTATTTTTGAATCCTTCATAATGGTTTGAAAATAAAATTTGAATTAATCTAATCATATCTCGTGAGAGTGTCTGTAACACCCTGAGTTTTTATGAATTTATTTTTTTCGAATAAACTAAATTTATTTAAAGGCCAGCTTTATACACTACACCGATTTATGCTTACTTTACATGAAAAAACAAGTTAATCTTTTACTACATGAAACAATTATATTATCTTGTTGTACATGGAACAATATAATCAGATTGTGTTACAGACAATTTCAAATTCCTTCAATAGTTTATGTTACATGAATGACCTAGTTTAACCAAACTACAACATAAAATTAATAATATTATAAAAATATTAGTACATTTATTAACTAGAATTTTGAATAGAGGTTATTAATAGTATTAATTAAATTATGGAAATAGGTTTTACACATTTATGTAATATAAATATTTTGGTGACCTATTATCAAGAAATAAAAATAAAACCCTTTTGAAAATATAGGAAATCTTTTGCTAGAAAACTATATTTATGAAGTCAGACATTTTTTACCTTAATAAATAATTTTAATTAAATATATATATATATATATATTATATTCAATAAAATATTTAAATTTTATATTATGTTTTTTAGAAAAGAGATAAGAATAAATCCATCTTTTGGCATAAAAGGAAAATTTTTTCTAAAAGGGAGTTTTATAACCTTTTAATAGAGAAACTATTTTAAATATAATTTTTGAAACTTTTATAAAATATATTAGAAAAAATAAAATAAAATATTGAAATTTAATTTTTAAATTATCTTAGGATGGATTTTTTGTATTTTTCTGAGAAGTTTCATTTTTTATGAATAGTGAAAATACTAAATTTTAATTGAAATTTGTTTTTTTAAAATTTATTTATATAGTTAAATTATATTTTGAATTTGTTTTTAAAGTATATTTCTATCAATTTTAAATCTATAAATTCTATTTAGGATATTAGAATCAATTTGACATTGGAAATTGTATATAAAAACATGTCAATCTTTTAAACATTGTCACTTTAAAAACTCGTTGTTTCATCTCGTCTGTAGGATTAATTTTCAAATAAATTATAAAATTTATGTGATTATAATTGTTCAAAATTAATTCCATATTTTTAGTCAGAATAATTTATAATTTCTCATAATTTTAACTTAGTGTTTTACCAAAAATATTATTAAAATTAATTAAAATTAATTACACCGATTATGGTAAAAATGAGTTTACATAGTCGTTAAACTTTAACTTAAGAGGCCAAAAAACCTAGAAACATATACATAAGACATTTTATGTACATAATTATAGAAAATAACCTATTTTATCTAAAATTTACCATTATTTGGGGAACATGGTGTAAGGGAGACCTCTCAATAGTGTTTACCTTTTTTATTTTAAAGAATATCACTCCTTGTCCACTAAAAAAGGGAACTCACCCCCTCAGTTCTTCATGAATATCAATCCCTTTATATCATAAAAACTACTCTAATAATCTATAAAATTCCCCCTTCATAATAGAGTTCCCACTTTGGGAAAAAATCCATCCAAGGAAGCCCTTTTCTAAAAACCAAAAGGAGTTACCCAATGAAGAGGTAATATCTTCCAACAAGCACTTTTGTTTTCTTTCTTTCTACAACTTTTAAATTATTATTATTAAATTATTATATAATAAAATCATCATACTCAATATAATGATATTTTTTTATGTTAAGGGTATAACGTATACTCAGACACACTTCCATCAAATGAGATACACAATCATCATTCGTTTGTACAACGGACTACCGCCACACAAGCCGATGTCGTTTGTTCTTCTATTACCAACTTTCAAGGTTAGGAATACCGATGGACTTATTTTTTTTGTATATAAATTATATTTATTATTAAATTATTATTATTAAATTATTATATAATTAATACCTTCATGATTTTAATTTTTTGAGAATACGATAACATCGTTTATGGATGTGGGGACCACCGCCTCCTCAAAGAGATGTGATTCGTTCACAAATTACAGGGAATTTATTATGGATGAGTTTTAAAAAAAATATGTGATATATATGAAATAATAATTCTACTTTAATTATAATATATATATATATCTCTCATTTAATCTTATTTCTTCCAATACGACTAGAAAATGGAAATAGCGTTCATGCGTACGTATGACCTACCATCTCCATGAATGGTGTAGTTTATTTATTATTTCCGAATTTTATATATTATTATAAATACATATATACTGAATAAATATGATATTTATATCATTTTTTACATTCAATAAATAATTAAATCATTATCTATGTAAGAGTACCATGAATAAAAACTGAAAACATATAAAAAAGAAAGTGGATATTACCCAAAACCTAACTTTAACATGAAATTGTTAAAAAAAGGTAATATAAAATCATAATAAAATCATATATGGTTTTATATATAACAATATGTTTTTTTGGTGTATTTATGAAAAAATATTATTTATAATATAGTAGTCTTAAATATGTACGAAGAAATTCAAGACTTAAGGTAATGATTTTCTCATCTGACTTTTATTTCTGTGAGATATATGTTATATTCACCACTTGTTCTTATTATGTTGTGTATATACTGACCTATGAAATTTTATATAATTAATTTTATTTATTAATTATATTAAAAGTTCCAATTTATGTTATTATTTCATGGATCTCACGATTCAAAAGTTACTCAAGTGGTAATGAGATTTCTAGTATCTCTTTTGTTGCTACGAGACTTATGTCATATTCACTACTTGTTTATTTTGTGTAGTGTACATATTGAAAATTAATGTATTATATGATTATTACCCATAAATTTATTAGTATTTACATATCTATTTTATGATATATATTTTATGGGGTTTTATTGTTCAAAAGTTACCAATTCGTTAGGTAATTTTGTCTCAATTTTCCTTCTTTGAGACACATGTTTTTTTATGGACCTATATTATTTTATGGGTTGTATATAATAAAATTTGAAATGTTATATATTGAATCTAATTATTTTAATTATATTTTAATCCTCATGTAATTTTATTCTATCATGGGGATTTTGATTCAAAGATACCAAAGTGGTAATAGTTTATTACTACAATATCATCATTTATCAAGATTGTTTGTGATTATGCTTCCATTGATGAAATAATATGATACATATCACAATAAAAATCATTATTTTTATTATCCTGTGGTTTTTAATGAAATATTAATGCATTGGTACGATTTTTCCACTCTTTGGTAGTTAAGATAATTAAGAAAGTGTTTTTAAGAAAATATAACCTTAATTCTTTCTTTGATCGAAAATTTGTTTTATTCAAAAACTATTTTTTCAAAAAAAAAGTCTTCAAAAAATTTTAAAATGACTTTTCAGATCATTTTAATGGAAAATGATTTTAAATATGTTTTGTGTTTGAAAAAGTGTTAATATTTTTTTAGGATTCCTTTATAATTTTTCAAATATATTTATAATAAAGGTTTTCTATAATATCATCAATATTCCCTTATAAGTTTTCAAACATATTTTCAAAGAAAGAGTTTTCAAAAAAGTTTTAAAGCTTCCCTTATAAGTTTTCAAAGATATTTTAAAAGAAAATGATTTCAAAAAAGTTTTCAAGATTCCTTTATAATTTTTTAAAGATATTTTCAAAGTAAAGGTTTATAAAAATGTTATTAAGTTTCCTTTATAAGATTTAAATGATATTTTCAATGAAAAAGTTTTCAAAAAAGTTTTCGACATTAATTTATAAATTTTAAATGATATTTTCTAATAAAATTATTTCAAAATGTTTTAAATATTTCTTTACAAGTTTTAAATGATATTTGTAAAGAATTCTTTTTCAAATTTTTTGTCATGATTCTTTAATATGTCTTCAAGGGTATTTTCGAAGAAAATTATTTAAAAATAGTTTTGAAAATAAAAACTATTTTTCAATAGAAATATTTTTAAAATATATTTCAAATTTTTTTTCCATATAAGATGAAATCCATTGTTGTTACTCATGCCTTATCGGGGTTATGATCCAAGCGTAAAATTCATACTATTTATCTAAATGGTTTTTGTTTCGATGGGACGATGTTTATGAAAATCTTTTTCTCCTTCATAGGTTATATGATTTCGAAACCTGTTTCTCTTTCAATATATAGATTTTAAATACAAATATATATATATATATATATTTCATAATTCATGAATCGTTATTTTATTAAAAATATATTTATAAAAATAATCATCAATCAATGTTTCTCGACACACATTCTATTTTAATACTTATGTCATGTTATTATTTTCAAAACAAAATACCTATAAAATTTTATATGTGTGTAAATTTACATTTTAAAAAAAATTATATTTCCACGTGACTACATTATACCCATGATATCATTTATTTAAATCAATATTCATAAAGAAATTTAAATTTATTATTTAATAAATTTTACAATTTATATTAACACGTATACTAAGATATTATCATTATCATCATAGATAAATACTGTCAAAAAATAGAAATTAAAAAAATCATTTTGATAAAATATAAATACTCAAGATATACATAAATTTTAACATCCAATATCCCTGTGAATTATTAATATGTCCCCATTATTGAGGTCACTACTAATTTTAGTTCAAGAAAAAATGAAACATTTAATATTTATTTTTAACTAGTAAGAAATCATTATTCCTTAAATCTTAAAATCAATAAAAAAATATAATTTAATCAAGTTAATAAAAATGTCACATTTCATTAATAAAACATATAAGAACAAAAATTCCATGAATGTTATGTATTTATCCATGATGCATTGAACTTGTCGGTATAGGTGATCATCTACGATCAATTGATAAAATCATATCAAAATAAAAATAGGGAACATCCACAATTAATCTCACATTCTTAGACATCCCATGAAAACATGATTTCCTACTATAAATATCAGGATCAAAAATTTTTATAGGACACATCCCATGTCTCAAATTTTTTATTCACATGTTAAACTGACTCAATTTCCTAAAAACGTATTCAATATAATTCATTCATTACTTGGTTTTAAAAATATCCCATCATGATTTGTTAATGAAATGAATAGAGACCCTTGAAATTCCACATTAATTGGCCATGGAATAAGGAACAAAGGTGTATAAAATCACATTCATCAAATAAATTTCCCTTTATGAAAGGTTTCACTTTTCCATATAATAAAGTGTGAAATAAATATATTTTTATCAGTAAAAAAATATCATCAATGGTTTATGTATATAGGATGTCATAGAACATCACAAATATTTAAAATTGAAAATGGTACAAATTAAAATATGATTAAACAACCCATATACCTTTACTAATAATAAGTATAAATACATAAAATTTAAACATTAACTAAATCTCTATATGCACAATATAATGTTACCCAACACAACCACCAACATGTTCTTGTACATCAAAACACTATATATAATTTATGGGGTGAGAATATAAATATAATAAGTACATTTCTCCTATAACCCCTCATGTGTCAAGTTAATGGTCATAAAAATTCATCTATAAATAATATTGGTAGCTCATGATTTTTCAAAACAAGGAAAATAAGAATGTGAATTATTTAATTTATATAAAACAAGAGCATTGTATTAAATGCATCATTATTCATACACATTCATGAATTCACCTCCCACAAAAATCAATAATAATAAATATAATCAAAATACCTAGGATATCACATAAATCGACACCCAAACCAGCTCTCCACTAGCCTAAAGGGTGTTACTGATCCCCACAATCTGGAAACAAGTGCTTAGGCATCACAAAACCCTCTTGGGAATAGTTTCACCCAATAAATCAAACTAAAAATAAACCTCTAATTAGAGTGAGTAACATTAATATTTAACCATAACAACCAATTCAGATGATCAATTGAAAATAATTAGCATGTTTTAAAACATAGGTGAATAAAAAAATCCATAATAGAAACTAATATAGATACAACTCAAAATATGAACTAAATGAAAATACAATAGCTACATCATTCTCCATTTGACCCATGGTCACCCAACCCCTCTTCTGATGCATCCCAAACAACATGATCATGCCCATGGTCACCCAACCCATCCACTTATGCATCTTGACCAACTCGTTCATACCAAAAGAACAAATAACCAATGCTAAGGCTCCTAAATGGAAATCATGATAGACTACATACACCAAATGAAGTATATATGTTGTGAGAAAACAATGTCAAGTATGATTTTACAAGTGAGTTTGTAAAATTCATATAAAAATAGTATTCATTTATCCTTATTTGAAATATGATATCAAAAAAGGTTTTCCTATATTGGTTTGAAACAAAAAAAGTGACAAAAAACTATCCTTGGAATTATGATATCAAAATAGGTCTTCTGGTTTTTCTGGCGCGGCGCGACGGCGCTGCGGCTTGGTTCATCTTTCAAATCTGTGGCGTGACGGCGTCGTGCATCTTTGTCGCTCGTCCCCACACGGTGCGACAGCACCGCGTCACTTCCCTTCGAACCACAACCACAAACAATAAAAAGGGAGGAGGGTCGGCCGTGTTTGTGCGGTCTGTCCCCCTGCCGTTAAATGATATCAAGTGGTTCCAAAGAACGAGGATAGATGAAGAAGAATACAACAGAAGTAATCATGAAATAAAAACACATAAAACCCCTACCTTGTCGAACAAGTTGGGTGAGGATTCATCGCAGAGATAACCGCCACGGAGGGAGACGTCGCGGAAGGAGACGTCGCGGAAGGAGACATCGACCTCCGAGGAATCAGGCGTTCTTCGCGTTCTTCGCGTTCTTCGTGTTCTTCGATGAAGAAGATGAAGATCATCAAGCATACCTTAGATTTTCTCCCAAATATCTCAAGCAACAAGCCTCCAACCCAAAATAAAATAAGTACCTCAATTATTTTAATAACACAACTTAAGTTTGAAATTAAAAAGTTGAATTTAATCCACACAATTAATTAACTCAAGTTGTCAAATTAAATTAAGGGTTATGGAAGGTTAGGGAAGGTGAAGGGGTAGGGTTCGTGTGGGCCCCACCACCCTCATAACCTCTAAATGGAAGTTGGGTGGTTTCCCCCAACTTCCACCCAGAGCTTTAAACCACTTAGAGTAAAATAAAATTGATGCTTAATTTTATTTTACCTTCCACAAAAATTTAACAACTTCTCTCGTGTAAACGCAACTCCGGAAAAGGTGTTCCTAAAAAAATACCAGCGCTGTGATTCCATCGGTGCCCTCACAATTCAATTCCGAGCACTGGTTCAAGAGTTAGAAATTCCCGCTCGTTCATTCACTGAACGTACCCGAGCTAAACTTCGGATAGAAATTCCGGGCACACCGGGCCTCGGAATCAAGTGCCGTTAGAAACTGCATTCTTGTAAAATCCCAAAGAAAATTAATAAAAAAATTTCCTTGAATTTTATAGGTCTTTACAATATTTAATGATGGGGATCTTCTTTGAAATGTTGAAATAAAATAAAGGATCCAAATCAGTACCAAAAGAATAGTTGTAGAAGTAAAAAATAGGCAGTTGTTAGGTCGAGAAAGAAAAACAGTCATGTTAGAAGAAGATACAGAGGGTATATTCCAAACACTTCACACAAATAAAGGAATCAATGAAACCTTTATATAAATCCACCCTCAAACTATAGTTAGAAAATTTGATAATGATAAATGAGAATATGAATGCGAGAAAAATATCAACAAAAACCCACCAATATCAAAAGATTTGGTTATGAAATTTTTTTCCCATGTTGCATTTTCAGAAACCCACCAATAGAATGCCCCTTGCTGGTGAGAGTTTAATTTAACTGAAAGCATCTTTTTTTAAGAAACTAAACAAGGGGTATTTTAAGTTAAATCATTGAACACCATATATTAATACAACACAGTATTATATATAATGCATGTAACATAATGCAATGTTAAACATATATATTTTTTATAATGATATATCATATAGATTTTCATAATGCAAATAACATGATGCACTATTATATAATTATAATAGGTTTTCATAATGCATAATATGTTTTCATATAATTATAATATAGGTTTTCATATGATTCATGTGTGTATAATGAAAAAAAAAATAATTCTTGTAACATGATAACAGGTGTGAAAAAAACATTACAAGCATGTATAATCACAGGTTTTCACATAATTATAACATAATAATAAGAATGTATAAGAAAACATGTTTTCATGTGAAAAAAAATATATCCAAATAGGTTTTCATTAAAAAACTAGGTTTTCATATGAAAATAATAGTTTTCTTGTGTAAAATCAGACATGATAACCTGTTATATGCATAAAAAACACAAGCATGAAAACCTACTATAAATATGAAAAAACAAACATGATAATTAATAATTCTCATCATGAAAACCTAAAAACCTATCATAAAATTATGTCATTAGAAAATATATCTAGACATTGATTTAGTAAGAGTATTTCATGATGATCATGAGGAAAACCTATAATACAAATTAAATACATACCTTTTACTGATCGGATTTGTGGTAGTCAAATTTTGTCTCCAAATTTCTTAAAAATAACTATTTCCCTAAACACATTAAATGACATTAATAAAAAATATCCATAAAAGGTAAAATTTCAGAGGAATAAAATATAAATAAAATGAAGAAATCTATTTTGGGATTGAAGGAGGACTACCACACTAATAAAACTATATAGCGTATAACCTATTTTTTCAAACAATCAAAACCAATTTTTTGGAATTTTAAAGTAGGGAGTAAATCAAACCTTGATGATGAAAATCAAGAAAACTGAAATAAATAAATAGAACTGTAATGCATCATTTGTAGGGTTCATGTATGTGTTCAAATGTATCCTATTTTGGTAATTCATTATCATTTGTCCATTTATTTGTTAGCTCATACATATACCTCTAGTGATCATAGGATTCATCCTATAAAATTGACGATATTACTGACAAAAAACCATATCATATTTAAATATGGGGTTACGATGTTCCGATACCTATCAAATAGAGGATGATGTTTAGAGTTAGTTGTGTCATGTGAATTGGATTAGTAATTTTGGAAGTAATTCTATGGTGTTCATGAGTTTTATTATATTACTAGTAAATATAATATAGGATTAGTGGACGATATGTCATTTTTCCATGAACTTTATAACCTATTAGGTTACTTATAACTCTAAGGTATCGTTTGTAGGGTTCATGTATGTGTTTATAGGTATTATATAGTGGTAATTCATTATCATTCATTCCATTTGTATGTTAGCTCACACATATACCTTTAGTGATCATAGGATTCATCCTATCATATAGAGGATATTACTAATAAACAAGTAACTCGTATTTAGTGATGGGGTTGTGATGTTCCCATACTTATGTTTGAAACTCTCTCTACCAATTAATTGAGTAACAAGGATTTAATTTTGTTTTATGATTTTGAGGTATTTTTTCCTCTAAATATTAATAAATATCCTATACTATTTGTCACTAATACATATTTTCATATAGAGGATATAGTAGTTCTAACTTAGCGAAATAGAACTATCTTATGATAAATTGTTCTATATATGTTCTAGAAATTAATTTAATATAGGGAAACAATGTAATCATAATCCTTGGATGAGAGGGGATTGGTTAAAGACAAATATTTTGTTTTCCCCTCATAGAATACTGCATATATGAAAATAGATTTTATATTGAATTACTGCTGAAAATGAATATATTAGGGTATGTTATAGTAATGTATTGTAGATACTCATTACACACTATGATCCTCGGCTTGAGGACACCTATTATTTTTAGTAATTAAAATTGTAGGAAGGGATATTATTAATGGATTCATATATAGTTCTAAATAAGTAAAGATGAATTTTGAGGTCGAGAGTGATATGATTATACCAAGGCCCCTGTAGATTAATGGTGGAAAGTGAGCACTATTGCATGATAACAAGAAACAATTTGTTACAAAATATGGATAAGGGGACCCAACCTAGTACATGGTAAAAAATTATAAAAAATTATCACTAATAAGATAACAATGTCAATGATAGTAAAATTCATCCAATGAAATTCCATTCAATGGTTATAATATCCATTAAATCCATAAAATATTTTAGTGGTTAAAAATTACTAATAAATTAACTAAAAATAGATGAATGGTGGAAAAGTAAGATAAAAAGGATACCTCTCCTACAGAATTGAAAACATCTACTACCAATTTTATCAACTTAAGAAGCACGTTAGCCTTTTATGTTTTTAGTATTGTTTTTAATTACAAAAAAATAAATGGAATAAAAAATACAAAGTAATATTTCATATAGTAATTGGAGGTAAAACTCAAATTGAAGATTCCAAATGAGGACTTGGAAGTATTTTATATCTATGTAAATGGTATCAATATTAATGGAATAAATAATGGTAAAAAATAAATAACACACAATTGTTTCAATGATCTCAAATAATAATTTTTGAAGACATTTTTTTAAATAGAAAAGTGGAATAATAAAACACAAGAAAAAAATTCTGCAAAAAAAGTTTAACATGCTTAACTGGAAAAATATATTCCCTGATAAGATAAAATAAAAAGAATAACTTATAAATATATTTATAGTGGAATATAAAAAATAAATAGAAGGAAATAGAGAAGAATTAATAATGTAGAAGAATACTTCCCAGATCTGCTACACCTTGGACCTAGGATTAAACCTCCAAAGACTGCTGGAGAAAAGACTACTACGCCGAAACCTCTACACTGCTAGAGAAAAATTCCAAATAAAATTGGTAAATTGGTATTTTAGTCACCTATGTGATTTTAGATTTATGTAATAATTGTTTTTTGAGTGTTTTTTTGATATCATGAGAGTTTGTTTCTCATTAATATTTAGTGGGTAACTTGGACGACATTTATATTGTTAACCAAAAATAATATTTCTAACACTGAGTTCCTACTTATTAGGCTTATATGATTTGTATAAAAGTATTTTCTAAGTGGTGAACATCAATAATTAAAATTTAAAGGGGGGATGTATCTTTTATATGAATGAGAAATATAATTTGAAAGGTTAATTCAGGTTGGATAGAGAATGTAATTCAATGAATTTAGTGACGCTTATCATTTGGATCTAAGAAGATAATATGAATAGGAGTGTTCTAGTTATGTCACAATAGTAAGAGGTTTGTATGGGGGAAGTAACTTCATGCATGGAAATGCATATGTGGTTTTGATTGCATGTATATTTTATAGATGAATTAAAATTTTTTTATCATGATAACTTTAAAAAACAGGAAGTTAATTCCTAGATTTCACCAGGAGTTAAAGTCCACAAGATTAATTGAAGAATAAAATTGAAATTGGGTTTCCATATTTTTTTTAATATGGAATGTTTTGAATATAGAGATATCTTGAGTTTCTATTTTTTTAATGCATTGAATGACCTTATAGACTAAACTGGGATTTATGGATGACTTAAATAGGAGTAATCTAGATACTAAGATTGAAAGGAGATTGTATTATTAAAAATAAGTAATTTTTATTTGTGTGTGAAGATTATAGTGATTCTGGTCTGATAAATTCTATTCGAAAAGAAAAAATGTGCAAGTCAATAAATTGATCATGCTTAAGGTGGGCAGTAAGATTCACATGAATGAGCCAATGATCAAGTGGTTCATTAAACGAAATGATAACAAACTGGGAATATCAAAAAATATTTCATGGTAGAGATATCTATATTTGATTTGAAAAAAAATGATTTATATTTTCTTTTAAAATGGTATTATTCCTAATAGTGGTGGAATTTATCTTTAGATGGATGTTAAAAAAGACATTGACTCTATAAATTGGGACTTCATGCTTGAAGTTATGAAAAAGTTATTGTTTAGAGACTATTTTTGGCTAGTTGAAAATTTTCTTCAACTCTATCCGGTTTTCCATTCTAGTATATGATATCCCAAATGTATACTTCCCATTCTCATGTAGGGTTGGGCAAGGTGTCCCTCTTTATAATGTTCTATTTATAATTTCTAGGGACTATCTAAGTAGATATATTTTTAAATGGTCGAGTGGGGATTGATCAAAACTCTCCAATAAATCATATTGTTTATAATAATTAAATAAGAGTATTTGAGCCTTTTCAATTTTCAAAATGGATCCTTCTTTGATTTCTAAGAATATGCCCTACACTCTACCAGATATTTCAAATTTTTGGACCATTACAATCCTACATGCCAGGCCTTCGGCTGCCTCCCTTACATATCAATTGATTTCTTGGCCATCAGAGGCTCGTTCCTCTCTGGACCTCCCCACCAGAGATCTCCTAGATTCTACTACCCCTTCAGATCCTTAGTGTTTGGATGGATTCTCCCTAGTGGTCCTCTGCTAGGGCTCCTTCAAGGATTCCCTTTGTGGCCAGAGACTTGGCCCCCTTCGGCCTTGCTTCCCGGATGTTAATGTGTCCCTTCTGAAATCCTACTTTGATGGTTCATACATTTCCATGGATGTTCTAGATTCTACCTTCATGGAGGTAGAGGAATGTCTAAAATGGATCTTGATATCCCATTTTGTCTGAAATCCCCTATGTCGGTCTTCCATCATTTCTTCCTCACCTGGGTTCTCCAATCTCCATCTCAGATATCAATGAGCTACAAAAAATCTTTTTGCATCGTCCTAGCCCCTAAATAAGACTTCATCCATGCATGGTGTAAAGATACCTTCTCTTTCAACCATTGGAGTTTATCCTTTCTTGATGGTCGTTGGATGCCCATAGGGGAAATAATAGCCCCTAGTTACCGTCTGGATCTACCTCCCAAGCCTCCTTCTCCTGTTCTAGAATGAAGGTTTTTGAGGTAGATAGGTGATGCCTTAGGTGGTTTTATGTGTTTGGATTCCATATCCAACTGTTGTTCTAACACGACAGTTGCATGATTGTGAGTGGAATTGGACCTCTCCGTCCTCTTACTAGAGAAAATCCTTCTTCTCGTGTAGGATGGCTTCTGTTGGAGCTTGGAAATATGCTTCCCAGTCTTCCCAAGGTTCTGTTCTGATTACAACCTCCAGGGTCACTCTATCCAGGCGTGTATGAAATTTCATCAAGGGGAATAATGTCACCCTCCCAGAGCCTCAGGTCCCAACACCAAGCCGTCCCCCTCACCCTATGTTTCTCCCCTAGAAGAAGTACAACCATCCATTACATCGGTGAGAGTCTTGATGGTAAAGATCTCTCCCCCCATGTCTCTTTCCCTAATCCTCTACCCATGTATCTTAAAAGCTCCATACAGGATAACATGGTCTTTATTCCCTTCATTCCTACACAATGGCCTCCCTTCTAGGAGGACTGGGTTTACCTCATTTTCTTTTCCCTCTCGCTCCTAAGGGATTTTACCCGGAAGCCTCCCTGCTTAACCCCTGGTCCATCCCCCCTGGACTTTCCCCCTCCCTCTACCTTAATGTATAGCCCCCCTAAAGCATCTGATGTTTTCCTTGCTAATTCCATGTCATCCCCAGATGCCTCCTATGGTGATAGCTTTCTTTCTCCTGATCATGGCCCTTTCCAGGAAGATAGGAAAGGCCCCCAGGATCCAGAGTGCTCCTCTATACCCCATTTCAAGGATCTATGGTTTCCTTCACCCTCCTCTACTAGTGCTACTCCTCCCAATGCTCTGATTATGTCCAACAAAGTGGGAGTTTTCACTCGTTCTCATTCTAGGATCTTAAAAGAGTGTTCTTCTTCCATCTACAAGAAGGATTCTATATATGGGGATTGTTCCAGAACACTATCCTTTTAATGATTAATGTACTTATTTGGAATGCTCGTGGCCTCAGATCCAGGGTCAAAACAAAATTTCTCACCTCAGAAATTAAAAAACATGAAGCTGTTGTCATTGGAATTGTTGATCACAAGAAGAAATATTCTAGGATCAGTGAATATTCTTGAAAAATAAAAATACATGGTTCCTTACTTGTATCTACTTCTAACCGCCACATCTGGATTTTCTAAAACAATAGCTACTCTATTGATTTGGTGCAGGTTGGAAATCAGTTCATCACCACCAAGGTTACCAAAGGTAACTTCTTCCTCTTCATGAAATTCTTCTTTGGAAGCAATTAACACCACCACAGGGTAATTATAAAGAGATAACTCTCAAGTTTTGTCCTTGGCACCCATCCATTGGTTGTTTGGGGTGACTTCAATGTTGTTTCCAACCCAGAATAAAGGAAAGGAAGGGGTCCCTTCGAGATCCAAGCTAGTCTGGATTTTTTCCAATTCATGGAAGGGACTGAACTAATGGATATAGGATACTATGAAGACCATTTTACTTGGTGTAATAACCAAAGTGGCCTACATTACTTGTAGAGTCGGTTGGATAAATATCTATCCAACATGCACGCCACCATCTTGTTCTCCAAGGAAAAGGTGAGTCACTTGGTGCAGGTATTTCTGGTCATTCCCCATATTTGGTGTATCTGGATTCAGGGAAGGTCCACTAGGAGGGGTTTTGATTCTATCACCAATGGGTTAATATATCAGGGTTCCACATCTTGGTTAATTTTATATGCAATTAACCTTCCCATGGCCACTCGTGGGTGACAAAAAGCTTCAAAGTCTTATGTCCCAGCTTCAGGAGTGGAATATAGAGCATCCTTCCCAGATGAATACATGGAAGAGGCAATTAATGTCATGGAAATCCTTGAGGAAAGATTAGAGAAGGCGTGGGATGCCTGCATATTTGAGGATCTTTCCAACAGGAAAGAGGCCATGGTGGAAAGGCTTTTGAAACATGAACACCTGGTGAGGGAAAAATCAATAATCAAATAGACAGAGGGTGACAAGAATACTATGTTTTTTCATGCATGCATGAAGGAAAGATAGTGGCTAGCCCAACCAAAAATCATTTTGGAAGATGGTTCCTATACGAATGACAGAGATGTTGTGGGTGACCTGGTGCATACTTATTTCAACGATCTTCTTGTGGGTACCAATCCTCGTATGCCCAATGGGTTCCCAGAAAGAGACAAATACCTCTTTGAGGGATCCCCAATTGCATTTCAATCTAGGATAAGGAGTGGTTGTGCTCCATTATAGAGGAGAACTAGATCAAATATTCCATGCAGAACCTTTACTCGTAGTGTGCCCGGGGTCCAGATGGCATCCTGGTATGCTTCTATAGGGAATCATGGGATGTGGTGAAGATGTATATTATTTTGTCCATCCAAGACTTCTTTTGGTGGGAATCCTTCCAAGGGTTTCTTGCGCCACTTCTATGGTTCTTATCCTAAAAAAAGAACCTCTAATATGTCATGCACTATAGAACGGTGAGTTTATGTAACTTTACTTATAAAATCTTAGCTTGTCTTGTTAATGACATGATCTCTATCCATCTTCCCTGGGGGATCTCCATGGAGAATCATGGATTCATGAGGGGTAGATTGATCCAAGGATCCATTTCCCTTTTCTAGGACATGATCATAGACATCAACATCAAAAATCATATATCTAATGTGGTGATCAAGATGAATATGATCAAATCATATGATCATGTGGAGTGGGGATGCATTAACAAGTTTTTGGAAGGTATGGGATTCTCCCCTTGGAATAAAAATATCATCTTTAGATTATTATCCTCATCATGGATGGAAGTTATGTTTATGGGAAAATCATACAGGTTCTTTAAGACCACCCATGGCCTAAGACAAGGAGAGCATATCTCTTCAATCATCTTCATCATCTCTCAGGATGTCTCGAGCCGTCTTATCCAGAGGATCACTATCAATGGAGTGATTTGACCCTACTTAAGGAGCATGATATCTTGTTCTATATCCCACTTAATGTTCACGGATGACATCCTTATTTTTATGAATGTGGGAAGAAGTTTGATCAGAGTTTTTAATGAGGTTCTAGATGAATATTTTTTCTAGAGTGTCCAGGTCATTAATAAAGATAAGAGCCTTTTCATCATTTCTAACAGGTTCCCTCCCAGTCGGATTTCTGCTATTCAAAAAAGCCTCTCCATGAAACAAGGATGGTTTCCCATAGATTATCTGGGGTCTCCCATATCCCCATGAATATTTCATATTAGAGACTTTTATTTTCTCACCATAAATATTAGGGACTGTATCCACAACTAAAAGAATAAATAACCTTTATTTGGGGGCCATATTGCTCTGATAAATAGAATCCTTCTTGCCACCTTGATACATTCTTTATCCTTCATTAAAGTCACTAAGGGAGTCATCATAAACATTGAAAATATACAGGATGGTTTTATATAGGACCCTAAATCAGAGGAAAATGCCACAATTCCTCCTGGAAAATAATGGAAAGGCCGACTAGTGAAGGTGGTATCAATGCATTAAGCATTGACAATACTCTACATCGCATGCATTCTAAGCTGGCAAGGAAAGACTTGAAATAATGAATGTCGTGGGGCCAAATCATGAATACATCTTAGTATAGAAATATGGTGTCAATCAAAGGTCATGAATCTCTCTTCTAGGCCACTATCTCTCCCCTTATCTCTAAACTTAAAATGCATGTACATTAGATAGTTGGGATGGGGATATCTTGTTCTGGCATCACAACTAAGACAGGGAAGTTATTGGATTCCTGGGCTATCCTACCCCCTTGATTTATTTCAGGGAATCTATTAGTCACCCATCCATTGTCAAATCAGTGTTGGATGATGATCAACATGATGATTTCAATCTTATTGAACTGTCCCTAGAGAATGAAAAATGCATTTTCACTCCATCTTTGTCTGGGGTCTTCACTTCTCAGGACTTCCAGTGATCCCAGGTACTATAGGAGCCTTCTCCCTACTGGAATGATTAAATTTGGTCAAAATCCATTCCTTCAAAATTAAACTTCTTATCTTATATAATTAGAAACAAGGATCTCTCCATATATGAGAACATAAAACTATGCAAGATCCTATAGGAGTCTCGATGATCATGTTGTAAATGCTGTAAGGAGGAAAGTGAGGATCACATGTTCTTCAGCAGAAAATCGGCGTGTGCTGTTTGATGATTCTTTTGGGAGTTCACATGTCTCCTTGACTACAAATAAGGTGACCTCTCATCCATAGATAGGTTGTTTGACATATCAAGAGACAGAGTCCGGGAGAATATGGCATGCATCATGATCCTTCATGCTGGAAGCTGGTGCATCTAGAAGGCCATAAACAAGTCCATACATGAAGGGGTGGAGTCTAATGCCAACTCCATCATCATCAGGACTAAATATATCCTCCTCTATATGGATAGTATTGTCAACAATTGGAGGGAGGATCCCTCTCTTAGAAGTCTGCATGCCAGTTCTCAAGATTCTCTACATGTCAACAGCAACACCATGGGTCAATGGGTTCGATGGATCCCATCCCCCAGGCACCTTAAACTCAATACAGACCAGTCATGAAACATTGGGGTCCTACAAGGTGGAGGGGTGGATTGTGACTTCCATGGGTAGATCATTTTGGAAATATTATCTAGTTTGGGCCAGGTTTCTTCTTTACAGGCTCAGGATAAAGCTTTTCTTATGGGCCTTCGCATGCGCCATCTCAAGAATGTTTGGGTTGAGGTGGAGAAAACTAATTCTAAGATTCTTTATGATATCCTTCATGTACTTTTCCCATTTTTGTGGTACATTTCATACATCATCAAAAAGTTAACGTTTGTGCTCAGTACCAACATCAAGGTGGTACACACTTGGTGATAGGGGAACCAAGTCATGGACTACCTTGCTTATTTGGATGTTTTAGGCCCAGACCCTATATTCCTTCATACTATGAGTACCCTGAAACCCGAGTGTGTCATCCTAGTTAAATGGGAATCCCTTAGAATTCACTATTTCAGACCACCATAGGTCCCTTCCAACTGTGTGTGTTTCTGTTTAGATTTTGTTTTATCTATTATTTCTTAATAAAATATACACCAATGGTATGTTAAATCAAACAATATTTAAATAGTGATTATATGTTTATTTAGATGTTTATTTTTTTAATAAAATTAACATATAAACTATATTGGCTTTATGGTTTGAAAATATTACCATAATGATAAAAAATTTAATAAAATTAGAAAATAAACACATATTTACAAGAACAAATTTAATAAAGAATCAATAAAACATAAATAACTAAATAGAAATAAAAAAAGAAAGGAATTTATCTGAATTAGTTTTTAATATAGAAGTAAATGATAAATGAAAAAAAATATTACATATTATGTGGAAAACACACTCCTTAATAATATGTAATATGGAAGATTAATCATCAAACTATTTCTAGAAATCAACACTCAGCTACAAAGTCCACTTTCAATTTGTTGAAACATAATGCATTCAATATGTACACAGAAAAGAAGTTATGTATAGTGATTTAGAATGTAATCCTTGTTAAATATTGTAGAAACCTCTATTAACAAGGATTTAGTATGTGAATATATAAATAATATTGTAATTCCAAAAAGATTCAATTTCCTTCAAGGCCAATTATGCCATACCATGGAATTTCCTAACTCAGCTAACTATAAGCCACCTATAAGTAACCATTACCATAGCTCAAACATATCAAAACATGGTTAGTACTAAAAATCTTATACTTCACTAAAAGCACAACATATTATGTTATTTTGTTCCCGTGACAACTCATGTTTTTATTTTATTCCCCCTATATAGCATGTGAAATCTACATGGAAATAAAAATACATTCTCTATGTGAAAGACCATAATTTTTTAACCCAATACACATAAAGAACCTATAACAAGGTCTCAATATCCCATATTTCATGTCAAGGTTAATCATCCAACCATTAACAAATCATTATTCTTATATGAACATTTAATAATTAATTTCCATCTTTATTACATATAAATTCATCATATAACTCTCACCATAAGAAACCCAGTTAAGGAACACCATCACTCATTCGTGTTCAATTCACCAAAGTAGTCTTGACATGATTATCCCTATTGAACAATAATTTTGACATGTGTAAATGATAATTTCGGAAGTATTTAAACCCTTTAAAACCATCGATCTTTGTTTAAAATATCACCAAGACATAATGAAACATATAATTCCTCCATGACAAAGTGATAGGTTATATAACATAAAGAGGATATGGAATACTCTAATGGTATAGACTCATATCTTCTCAAAGATTATAAGGATTAAATAATCTGAATAACTATAATAAATGAAAATATAATTATAAATATACTATGGTCAATACCCAAATAATTCGAAAACATGTTGGAACAAAAGAGTTAAAAGAAAATTACTCAAATGATAGTTTTAAAATTTTTGTCAGCTGTTGATCAGTGATTGAATTTTTTTTCTATAAAAATGACATGTTACCTAATTAGAAAATGGTCATGTTACCTAATTACTCAATTAAATATTTTATTTTTTTGGAAAACATAAGAAAAAAACAATACAATTCATTTTGTAATAATGTAAATTTCATACTAAGGATACTAGAGGAATCAAATATCTTCACCAATCTCAGGTTGTAGAAGCTATAAAAAGTAAACATTACCAATAATAACCTAATGAATATTTATAATTCCTCATCCCAGATATATGGGTGAGTAGTAACATATATATGTATAAGTCATCTCACTCTAACCTTATACAATGGGTTTGAAAATGAATCCACAACAATATCTCATTACAATCAATATAAATAAATTACTAGGATAAATCACATCTTAAATTATATAAATATAAACAATCACTTCACTCAAATAAAATATCCCCTATTAGTCATATATGACCTTCTTCATAGTTATCAAAACTTATTAGATCATCCTCAATAAATCCCCACATTACAAGCCCATTGAAAACTAATGTTAATAATTCAATAATATTTACATGTTTTTCATTTAATTATCTAAACAGATGAATCATAATTCAATTTATATAAATACCCACATCCTAATAAACATTTGTAAGTATCATTTGTATGTTTTCTAGAATTCTCATAATTTATCGAAATCATTATCAAGCACTTTCCACAGCTTAAATTACATTATTTCATCTAATAATATTAATATAATTTTCAATAATAATAAAATAAAACAATGTTTTTTGAAATAACCCAACTCTGGTACCCAAATCTTGAGACATGAATCAGAAAATCACATAGCCTCAAGAATACTATCTAAATCACTAGATCTGTACAATTATTGAAAGAAATTGAACAACCTTAGGAATACGATGTAGATTAAGTATATATGGTTGATGATGAATGAAAATAGAATTTTATAGTTACATGTTAGTCGAAGAAGGATCATATCGACTGAATCTTATTTTAAAGGCGGTTGTAGCCTCTGAAACCCTAGTTGGACGAGGAGATCCGAATCAGGATTGAGGAGAGGCGAAGGTTCAGAGAAGGTGGGGTGGCTGTATCGAAGCTATATTGGAGCTACATCGGAGGAGGTGGATCATTGTTAGGTGTATAGGTTGCATCGAAGATGTGTTGGCATGGTGGAGGGGAGGCTGTGTCGAAGTCATGCTGGCAGGGAGGTGGGATGGCAATGTCAGAGGTGGAGGATCATCAAGGGAAAATCGGAGACTAGGATGCACTGGAAGGTAGCATATATGAAGGAGAATATACGGAGGAGGTGGGTTCAACCACAAGGGGATAAGGGAGGGCTCAATCGGGGGAAGGGATAGGTCAAGGAGAAAATCAATCTGGAGAATATGTGTTGCTATGGGTTTAAAATAAATTATGGAAATAGATAACTTATTTCCATAGTTTTAGTAAACTGTGGCCGTAGATGTGTGGAAATAGAGTATTTTTCTAATAGTGTCTAATTTTTTTTATTTTTATGGAATGAGGTTCATGAAACTTGTTTATATCTCATGGTTTATATGCTTATGAAACTCTTTTCTCTTTCATGGGTTATATTATTATGAAACCTATTTCTATTTTAGAGGTTATATTCTAATGCAACTCATTTATATTTCATGGGTTATATACTTATGATACCTACTTCTTTTCAAGGGATATTATTTGATTAAATGAATATAAAACCTAACTCTTTTCTATAGGTTATGATATGATACCCATTTTATTTTATGGGTTATGATATGATGACTGAATAGGATCTTGTGGAACCCATATGTATTATTTCATTGTGTGGTGGCTGGTACAAATATATCCCTCCAATTCATTGTGTAAAGATTTATATCTAGTGATATACACATGGATGGAATGGGGAGTGAACTTGGTTAAGTAATAAACTTTATCTACTAATATGGTCTTTGAAGTAAACCTAGACTACTAAGATAGTCATGGGAGTGAACCTTGACTAATAAGATAGTTTGTATAAGTAACTCATTCCACCAATATGTCCTTGGAAATAAGTCTTGACTTCTATGGAAATCATTTTATATTATTATGTGACTACCATAATTCCAATTCATGTTCCTATGTTATTCGTTCATGGTCTATTCTCTTGATTCTATTAGGATTCATGTCTTACAAACTACCAATATTTATACTATGATTCATTATTATGTTCTTTTATATGTAGGTTATTATTTTCCAATGTTATTCTCATGTTATCATACCATAATTCTCATGTTATTCTTATGTATCTTCTTTATCTACCCTTACTCAGTATCTGAGCTCACCCTTTCTTATGTTTCCTTTATCCAGGTTATGAGGAAATGATTTAAGTTGGAATACTAAATGGGTTGATCTTTATGGGAAACATTTAGGATCATTCATAAAGTTAGAATATTATGTTCCACGTTTCCAAAGACACTACACTATTATAGTCCTTAGTAATGTACTTTTTTAATATGTGGGATATTTAATTAAAATGATTTAATATGCATTTTTGTTAATCATGGGTCACTATAGTGTCAAACCAAGTTTGTAGTAACGCCTATTATCATGTACCAAGTAACACTCTAGTAAATCTACTCATTACTTTTTATTGGTTTTATTACACCTAAGTACATCTATGTCAGAACCATGTCCACTTGTAGTATCTAGAATGAGATTTATTTCTATAAAAAACCACTTAATATCTTCTATACCAAAATATTAGGATTTTATTTTATAGATATCCTCAAATTATACCATAGGTTTATCATATCTAATCTATGTTTTCTTTCATCTAGTTCCAAAGGTTTCTACTAAACCTCCCTCCGATATCACCTATAAATACCTTGTCCCCAATAGCCCAAAGTGGATGGTTAGATTATCACCAGATACAAGGTATCACATCCCAAAGTTATAAATAGTTTAATAGTCTCAGTATAGTAGATACATACTTATATTTCACAAGTAATTTAAAATATAAAATAAAAACTAGTATTTTTTAATAATACCAACAACCCCGTTTGCATATACCAACATATCAATCAAAAAACACTTCCTGGAATACTAGAAAAATGAAACATAAAAAGGGGTGAGCTCCAATGCTCAGTAAGGATATTTTTATATCAGAATATATAAAAAATTTATAATCATAATCAATAAATAATGGTAATCAATAGAAAATCAGGACATTTAAACAATAACTCGAGCATAATTTGGCAGGAATTAATGATGATCACATAAATCCACATAAATAATCACACGATCTTGAAACTTATCCATGGAAATTATAATTAATATAATATTAAAATTTAAATTGATACCTAATATCATATTGAGGAAATGACCAATTTCAAACATCCTAAACATATTATTATTACCTTTCACAAGACAATTTAGAACTATGGGTAAAAACCTAGTTGATTTAGCCAACGGATTTTTCTAATGAGACCTTTCGATGCATCGAGGGGCTATATGTAACCAGAACCTACCCATCACATAATAATTCCAATTCATTCTTCATATTAAAGGGGTGAAAATCATAAAAAAAATATTGATAAAAAACATTTGAAATCTTAATAATTATCCCAATGAAATAAACATAATATTAAACCATCTAGAGTAATATGGAGAATAGTAATAGAAAATTATACATCCTCAGTCAATAAAATATTAAACCATACAAATAAATAATAAATATGGTATCAATATAAAATATCCACAATGTATCGTAATTATAATAAATATTTGATATCTTTTATTAATAAAAATACCATAAAAATGTCATTAAAAACATTCTTGAGGAAAATAACCATTTCATTTTGAAAATATTTTTACCACTACAAGTTAAAACAAATATTTGAGAATAATTTTCTTTTTAAATAAAATTTTAATAATAAAAAATTAAGATTTAAAATAGTGGGTGTTCATCACGGTAGAAAATTCAATAGACTTTGTAAATGTTGAGACAAATATTTCTTTCATATTTTTGGTTAAATCCAAACATTCATTGTTTCGAAAATGACATGAATATTACATTAAAATAATTTTTTAAAGAGTAAAACATGCGAAAAAAATTATTTTATAAATCATTTTGATAATGTTAAAAAAAATTGAGAATATTTTTAGAAAACATAGATTTTGATGAAAAAGGTGTTCCGACTAAAGAGAGAAATAAATTTGGATTTTTTTTAAAATAAACATCTCAATCATTTTGGGTACCAAAGAGAGAGGGAAATGGTAGTATTTAAAAATATCTGGAGTAATTGTAGGATATTAAAATATATTTACTTTGAGGAATAAATATCAAATAATCCACCCACGGGATAGTTAAACATAAACAACCCTTAAAAATGGTGAGATTGTGAAATAAACCCTAACCACTTTGGTAATGTCTAAATCATTAGCCCCATGAAATAAATAATTTCAAATTAAAATTTAAATACCATTAATAGAAATATATTCATGATATAAAATATCAAAATGAGAATTATATACAAAACACAAAGTAATAAGTGGTGAATATGTCATATTTCCCTTGGAAGAAAAAGTGAGATGAGAAAACCTTACCTTAGATTTCACTTCCTTTGTATGTTTATGAAACTCATATATCATAAATTAAGTGTTATTATAAATATAATAATGAACCATAATCAAATATCTCTAACATATATTATATAATTATATTATTTTGGCATCCATTTTCTAAAAATGATTTATTAAAATTAGTGTTTCGGGTTATAATTTCTTTGTTTTCATGTATGGTTTGGTTCAGTAATTTCAATAATTTTACATTGATCATGGTTAAATAATATAAATAAAGGTAAAAATGATATAAATTTCATATATATATATCCATTATATATGTATTTATATAAATATATAAATTTTAGAGTTAGAAAATAGATTACACTGTTCATGAAGACGATATATAGTATGTACGCATGAACGTTGTTTCCATTTTTTGATGGATGAATTTAAAGTAAGGTAAATAATATATAAAATCTAAATATTCATTATTTTTTAATATATAAAACATATATTGATTAAATTTATCTTTATTACCTTCCATGTAAATCATTAGTGAAAATGAGCCACATCACTTCATGAGGTGGTAGTCTATTGTATGCACGAGCGGCGTCATCGTACCCCATATGGAATGAAAAGTAAGAATTTATATGTGATACAATAATTAATGAGGTATAATTATTTAAAAATATAATATATATTCATTTAATTTTTCCTTATTACCTTCCAAGTAAAATGATGATGGTAAAATATATTTTTATCAGTTCGTGATACAACAGTCCTCTGTACACACGAGCAGTGTAATTGTTTTCCAACAGGTTGGAAGGTAAGAAGGAATATGTGATATTATAATTGCAGAAGTATATTTATGTCATAAATATCATATAAATAATTTATATCCTTCATTTTATTCAACTTTTAGAGGTGAATATGGGAATTTATTTAAATCGGTTTGTGTGGTGGTAGTTTATTATATACACGATCGACGATTTCATTACCAACTTAATGGAAGAAGAGATGGATTCTTGTAACTAAACTACAATAGTAAAATCTTATTATATGAGATATATATATTTTATAATATCTTCATGGTTGTTTAATATTTTAAGTATGTAGAAGAATAAATAATATTAAAATACTCAATTATGAATGTTACCTCTTTTTTAGGAAACTTATTTAAGTTTGCATTAAAAGCCTTCCTAGGTTAGATAAATGATAAATACAAGGACTATAGTATGTTTTAAAAGGATTATGGGATATATTATGTTATTTATTTGATAAATCAAATGGTTTTTTAAGTGTTAATGAGAGATTATGAGGGGAGGTCTTTTATAAGTGTGGGAGAGGACACACATGGAATTTTTGAAATAAATAATTTGTACAAACGTTTTTCATGTTCCCAAAGGCTCTAAAATGGGTATGTTTCAGGAATTACAGGTTATAAGTTCACAATATTTCCATTAAATTGGATTTGGACAAGTTTTAGGTCATTTTTAACTCTTAGATTCTTAGTTTAACCCCTAGAAACCCCCTTTTAACCCTAAGCATAGTAAATATTTTTTATGATTTTTATTATTAATTAAGAAATAATTTTTTGTAGAACTTACTATTTAATATAAATTATTCTGATTAAAAATATTTAATCAAATTTTCCTAATTAAATTCACATAATTGGAAGAATCTAGTTTAAAATTAAAGATATAGACACGTAGAAAAAATGGGTTTTCAAAAGGAAAAAATTAAAAAGTTTATAAACTTTTTATATCGGAATTAAATATTAAATTGATAATCATGAGATATATGAGTTAAAAATTAATATAAAAGAACTATTTTTAATTTAATACCAATTTTAAATATAATTTAAATTTGTAAAACATTTAAACCAAAAGACATATTATAATAAAAATCAGTATTTTTTACTATTCATTGAATGGTTAATATTTTCATACAATTCTCAAAAATTCAATCAAAGATAATTTTTACATGTGGATTTAAAAAAATAAATTTTATTTTTTCAGATAAATTAGTTTAAAGTGGTAAAAATTAATTGTAAATATTGTGTGGAAAGTGCGACTAAACCACCTTTCAGAAAAATATAGTTTTTTAGAAAATATTTCTTTTTCTTTCATATGATTCTTATTTTATTTATAATTAATAGATAAACATTACATTAAAATTATACTTGTGTAAACAATATAATTTTAATAATTTAGTAATTATTATTCATGATCTATAACTTAATTACTAGTTTATACTTTTAATGTTTGAAAAAATTATATTTTAAGAGAGTATCATATTTCATTTAAACCCGGTGTTGCATATTTCATCCCGCCTTTTTATTACATAACCATTACTTACATGGGTAAAAAAATAGGATATTTTAAAGTTTATTGTCTTGTAAATAAGTTACATAATACATGAAAATATATAATATTCTTCTAATCCACTTGAAATACATCTTCATGGGTCAACTCTAGGTTACTTTTACTTCATCTCATAACCTAAGGACAAACATAAAAGGAAAGGGGTGAGCATGAAGTCTAGTATGGGAATAAAAAAGGGAGACAATAAGAATATGATAATGATAAATATCAATAACAACAACATTCATAACAATAATGTATGAGTTATAGGTATATAATAATAATAATATCATTAATCGTAAAATTGAATTGTGGCTACAACATTTAAATGATAAATTCTTAAGAATATCACCAATGTTTATCATCAGGGTGTCATAAATGAAATTTACTAAGGTTATTCACCAAGGTATCATAAAAAATTTCATATATAAAGATCAAATTATTTACCCAATGCATTGGAGCATTATGAATGTGCACCCTTAAAATGTCTTAATTAATGTGAGCCAAATGGATCATAATAAATAATTTCTATAATAACCCATTGAGAATAAATAATAGGTTTCTTATCAAAATTATGGCATACAAAAGTGCATTAAAACATTATCATTACATCTTTATTTAACCACGTAAAGGGAATATAGGTTTAATATATATAAATCCCCAAATAAATTATTCATTTTTGGATATATTTGATTACCCATTTAAGATAAAATAACTTTGGGTATTCAAATAAAAAGGAAAAGATAATTTCTCATATAATAGATATAAATTCAAGAAATAAATTCTACAACATGATGTGTATAAATTTTTTTTATAAAAGGGAAAAATAATAGAGTACAAGTTATACCATTTATAAAATACTATTATTATACCAATGGGATAATAGGAAGTAGAAAAAACTAATTTTCTTGGAATTTAGAAGATATACCTTAAAAAGGACTCTTGAATGGAAAAGAGAGGTGGATATTTCCATTAACTTGAATATTCTTTTCTAAAACATGAGGATGGAACCTTGGGGTCTTGAGGAAACATTGGGAGACTACTTTTGAGAAAAAATAACCATAACTTCATGGAATATGGATTGGGAGTGAAAGGGATTAGTGAGATGGGTGGGTACTTATAGAAAAAGTGGAGGAATTATTTAAAAATTTCTAAATATAGGTTTTGAAAAACTATGTTGTGGAAAATGAAAAAACATTGTCTTAACCAAGGGTTTTTATCATGGTTTTTTAAATTTGAGTCACAATTAATGATATTGTAATCCACCATAACCAAACATCATTTCTTAATAACCCTTTGGACATGGAAGGATATTTTTTTCAAAAAATAATGCTTTAAAAAAATTCATTTTAAACTTTGGAAAGTCATTTATAGGTTTACAAATTAATTATAGTATTTTAAAATAATTAATATTAATAAAATTACATATTTTAGGTCATATATTTTGTTTAATTAATTATTACATGATTATAACATTAGTAGGAAGTCATAAAATATATCAAAAACCCAAAATAGTATTATTACTTCTGGTGAAATAATAATGTTTTCTAGAGAATTATCATAAATTCACCCTAAATAATTTCTACACACTGATTTCAAAAAATACATTTACTTGATCAAAATAATTTTCAAAATATTGGAATTTAAAATTTAAAATATAAAAATAATTATTTATTGAAAAATATTAGTTTTAACGGTGCATTCAAATTATTAATACTTATAAAAATTTACTAATACATTATAAAGTTATTTAATCATTTATAATAATTTTTTAAAATAATATTTTATTAAAAATATTATAAATAATACCCTGTTTTATTATAAAATTTTATATCTTTTCTAAAAAAATTATGTTTTATTTGTGTCTATAAATCAATTTATCAAATTCATCTCAATTAAACTTATATTTTATTATGAAAAAATATTATTTAAAGTAATTGATAGAATATAAATTCTATTTATACAAAGTAAATTACACTTTAAGTAAATAAGTATAGGAAATTTAAACCCTAATTACTCTCATATATGCCCTAAGGGTGAGGTGTGCGATACTGTTAGTTTCATTGGGTGACTCAGCTAACATTAATAGATTGGAAATATCCACTAACATGAACTTCTGCCATATGTGATTTTATTCAAGATTCATTTATTGAAGCTCAAATTGGGATTGGTCAAGGGATAACCCTGATGATGCTACCTCCCTCCAAATTTCTAACAAATGGGCTTCAAATGACACAACTCTACTGGTTGAGGCCATAAATTCACCTTTTGGTATCAATTATCCTTTGTCATTAATACTTAAAAACACTAATTATAATGGTAAAATTTTCAACCAAGGATATAACTTCCAACAGTCATATTGGCTAACAGTCATATTGACCAACTATTGAACCCCTATGGTCACATTTTCCTTTATAATCTATAAATACCAGTTAATTTATTTAATAAAAATTGACTATAATTTCGACTTAAGGTTATATTTTCATTTTCATAAGATATTTATTGGTTTACAAATTTTTTTTATTTATATATCATTTGTTTTTTCGGTGATGATTCTAGAAGAATAGGATTATCCTTATTTTCTCATTTTATCTTTTCTATTTTATATATTTTGTCTAGTTGTAATGTTTGGATTTTTAATTAATATTATAGCTTAATAATGCAATGAAACTTATTAATGATATAAAATTATATTGGTTTATTTTTATTTTTTACATGTATACTATTATATAATATATAACCCACATTTATCTTGGAAAATAATATCATTTAAATGAAACTAGGTCATTGAATTCTTCCCCCTTCATAAATTTCATCCTTGGAATTTCAACTCATTCTCTCAGTTGAGAAAATGTAAGGGTACTTCTACCTCATTGTCTCATATATTTCCCATGGAACTTCTTCATATTTTTGGTTTCTCTACAACACTTTTACATGGGGAGTTGTCTTTTTTTTTGTATATATTTGTCTCTATTGTTCAATATACCCACCGACTACTCCTCATAAAGGATATAATGTTCCAATTGTGCAACTTATGGGCTCAATACATGTGAGGGATCGAGTATGTACTTCTTAAAGAGAGATATGTGGAATACATAACAAATTTTAGAAATATTTGGTGGAAGTTATAGATGATATGTCAATTCTCCTATATGATCAAGGATTTCAAAGGGGCTAATGTACCTAGGTCTAAGCTTCTCTTCATTTACAAAATGCATGAATCTCTTCCATGGTGATATATGAAGGAAAAACTTTTCACCAAAATAAAACTCTAAGTCCATTCAATGGTTGTCACCATATATATTCTTATGACTTTGAGAAGCCTTTATATGTTGTTGGATATCATGAAACTTGTTTTTCATCTAGTATTCAAGATCAGGCTCAAGTAGCTTTCTCTCACAAACTTCATCCAAACATGTAGGATTTGTAAATCACTTCCCATATAGAGCTTCATATGCTGCCATTTGAATAATCAAGTTGAAGTTGTTTTTTCATGAGAACTAATCAAGTGGAAGGATTTTATTCCATCCACCTTTAAATTCTATTGAGCATGTTATAACAATTTCCTCAAGTATCTAAATAGTCTTTTTAGAACTTCCATCTGTTTTTGGGTGATAAGTCACACAGAAATTTAATTCATTATTTACATCATGTTGAATACTTCTCCCAAAGTTAGAGTTGAATCTTGGATCATGATCTGAAATAATATAAAATTTCACCCCAAGCAACCTCACCACTTCCTTTACGTATATCTTGGAATGTTTTTCAAGAGAGAAATTTTTCTGAATAGTGATGAAATGGACAGTCTCGGTGATTCAATCCACTATAACCCATATTGTATTGTTTCCTTTGTATTTTTTTGGAGACCAGTGATTAATTAAATAGTGATATTATCCAACTTCCATGATGGTATGGGTAGTGGTTTCAATAACCCTTTCGAAAGTAATCACCCCTCCTATACTTACTAACACACCAAGCACCGTGCAGTGTGGTCGACAATATCTTATTTCATATTATCCCACCAATAATGATCATAAAGGTCCCCATACATTTTACTTCTTCTAGGCTGTATAGATAATTTAGATATATGAGATTTATCCATACTCTCCTTCTTTATCTCCGGGATATATGGGATACATAACCTTATACAATTTTTTTTATTCCTTCTTGATCAATATTGATCTCATGAAACTTCTCATTCTTCACACCCTCTATCTTCTTTTATGACAAATTATCTTCTATTTGAGATCACTTGATATTGTATTATAATGATGTTTGAGAAATCATTTGGGATATGGTTTATTATTTCCCTTCCCTTATAATTCCCAGGACCAACTTTACTAGATCCTTGATCAATGGATCTCTTGGAATCCTCATCATTTTCATCACAACATGGTCTTTCATAATTAATGTATCAGTGAATGTTTTTATTCTTATAAGGTGATGATGAATTGAACAATCATAGTCTTTGATAATTTCCAACCATATAATTTGTCTCATGTTCAATTCCCTTTTCATGAATGTATAATTCAAACTTTTATGGTCTGTGCATATATTACATTTCTCCGGATAAATATAGTGCCTCTATATTTTCATGGTGAAAATTAGCATATCCAACTCCATGTATAGTTGATGATAATTCTACTCATGAGGCTTTGAATTTTTAGATGCATAAGAAATTACCTTTTCATTTTTCATGAGGATGCACCCAATACCATTCAAAGATGTATCACTATAAATAACAAAACCTTCTCTAATAGAGGGTATATTTAACATAGGTGAAGTAAACAATTTATTCTTCAGTTCCTAGAAACTTTATTCACACTCCTTTGTCTAGATTAAATTATCACCATTTCATGTTAAATTTTTTCAGTGGGGTATAAAGTTATGAAAAGTTTTTCACAGACCTCATACAATATCCTACTAAACCAAGGAAACTATGAATATTAGTTACTATTGTATGATGAGGCCACTACTCTATTTCCTTTTTCTTATAAGGGTCAATTGATATTCCTTCATTATTTACAATGTGACCCAAGAATGAAACATTTTTTAACTAGAAATCTAATTTTATGAATTTTCCTAATATATTATTCTTCCTCATAGTTTTCAATATAACCCATAGATGATCCTCATTCTCCTCATGTATTTTGAAGTATATCAGAATATCATCAATAAGACTACCAGGAGTTTATCAAGGTACTCATTAAGGACTATATTCATCAAATCCATAAATATATTTTGAGTGTTAGTCAAGCTGAAGGGAATAACAACGAATTCATAATGCCTATATCATGTTCAGAAGGTAGTATTTGGAATATATTATTTATTTATCCTGAATTGATGAAACGAATACCAGTGGTCAATCTTGGAGAATAATTGAGCCCCATGAAACTAATAAAATAAATCAATCCTTGGTAGAGGGTTCTTTTTCTCTACCGTTATCCCATTATGTTCTCTATAATCAAGGTATAGCTGCATTGATCCATACGTCTTCTTCATAAATAGAATAGGTGCTCCCCAAGGAGACACAAATTTTCATATAAAATCCATCATCATAAGACCTTGAAGTTTTTTATTTAATTTCTATCACTCCATATTTTCTATTCTATATGGGTTATTTGATATTGTATTGGATCTAGGTACGAGCTCAATAGAGAACTCTAACACTATTTTTGGAGTAAGTCTTCGTAACTATTTAGGAAATTTTTTAATGTATTCTATAATGATGGCGAGATTATCTATCATTATAACTTCATTTCGTTCTCCCTTTTTACAAATCATCTCTATAATGAAGGCTATGGGAGGTGATTCTATACAAAGCTCAAGATGGGATATCTCTTTATTGAAAATAATTTTAGGTTCTCAATTCAGGACTAAAAAAATTCTTTTTATTATGCATTTGATCTTAACATTATACTTTTAGTTCCAAACCATCCCTTGTATAGTATCAAATGCCACCACGGGAATGACTATATTTGCGAGGAGATTTTATCCACCAAATTTAATATTATAGTTTATATATAGTATTGATTCTAAGATAATCCCTTAAGGAGTCTTGAATGGTAACTCTACTTCTACTATTTCATGGATTGATTCTATATTCTTTGGAAACTTGGCTGAAATAAAATAATGCATAGAACTTGAATAAAACAAATTAATTTCTATATTTTAGAGCACAATGAGTGTACCTACCACCACATTATTTTGGGCTTGTACGTTTTCCATCATGATTGAAAGATCTATATCTTTCCCCTTGTCCTATGATGAGTTTGATAGTGGTTTCCCTCCATTATATTCTGATTTGGACATTGATTTGAAAAGTTCCCAATTTATCCACACTTAAATCATTGAACTTATTATTGAGCCATCACAATTTTACCTTTATCATCAATGCTAGGAAGTTGAGACTTCACCTCCCCATGATAGTTTCAAGCTATATGCTTGTCTCATATTTATTTTTATCACTTCCCACTCCTAACCAAAAAGTTCCTCAAATGATTTTACCCATATTGTTTACACATTTATATCTTCACATTTGTTTCTCTTATTCTATGATCAAAGTTCCTCCCAGAGTTAGGATCCATTAATATCTACTTTTTGTTTAACTTATGTGACCACCGCATCTCTCCAAACACAAATTCAACCATCATAAAACTCTACACTCTCTCATCATAGTTTTCATAGTCACTATTTTTCTAAATTCCTCTATATATGGTGTCTCATTACACCGAAGAATCTATTAAACTTTACCGTAGGGTCCATCACAAATCTATAGGTGTATTGAGAAAGTCTTGTAAAGTATGTCTCATAGCTTCCCATAGATTTATTTTCCTTATGCTTTAGCTCAAGGAATTCCTTCTCCAATTTTTTTCTCATTGATTATATAAAATATTTATTAAAATCTATTCCACTGAACTCTTTCTACTCTATAGCATTGATCTACCTTCCTGGTTTCCTGTTTTTAATCAGTTTCCAATACTAATAAACTTATACTTATTAGTGGTATAATTATTGGGTGACTTTCTATTTCTCTGAACAATATATTACATACACGATCTTTTATATAGAGATTATACATTATTACTAATTAAATGGGTCATTAGATCCACAAAAGAAGGTGGTAATTTATGCATAAATAAATAAATAGAATGTTTTTTCCTTCAAGGTGAATCCATTAAATCGACTATATTCGATTTATTATTCATAACTTGAGTTAGTATATTCATAATACTTATTAAAGTTTCCATTACAACATAAATTGGAATGTCATCAGTGCATTGCCTATTGTACTAATCATTTATGTGGTTCTTCCTATTTACTACAATTTTTCTAAAAGAAGAATAACTTAGAGAGAAATGTGTTAATTTTCTGAATATTATAATTCTAAAGGTATTTTATGTTTTTAAAAAGTCATTGTTAAATATGTTATTAATATTCTCTAATTCCATTTTCTATATATCCTTTATAATGTTTCATAAAAATATTATAATCACCAAAACATATCCCTTGAGAGTATCAAAACAGGTGTGCAGTAAGGCCTATTGTCGTGCACATGTTCCCAAAAAAGTCTAGCTTAATGTAGTGAGTTTAGGTGTTACCCCAAGGAACATTTATTCTAGATCTACATCTACTTGTAGTATCCAGATAGGGATGTATTTTATTATAAACCACTTAAGTAATAATCACCAATATAACAGGATGTTTTCCAATATTTATACTTTTCCCTAGGGTTTCTCCTAAATTTTTCAAGCCCCAATTTCCACAAATAACTAAACTATACTTTGATATCAACAATGACATCCTGCATTTTTATTACATAAATTTTCATTACATGAGTTAAAATATATGATCTTTTAAAGATTATTTTCTCTGAAATAAGGCACATAAAACATTTTTTTAATCCACTTGAAATGCATCTTCATGGGTTAAATCTATATTACTTTTACTGAATCACATATCCTGGGTGAATACATTAATGTAAAGGGGTGAGTATTAATCTTGATAAGGTAATAAACAAGGGGGACAATAAGTATATGATCATGAGACATATCAATAATAATAAGTGGCATAATAATAAGGCATGAAAAAGAGGAATATCATAATAATAAGAACATTAATCATAAAATGTAAACATGACTACAACATTTATATGATATATTCTTAATCATATCACCATGGTTTATCACTAAGGTTTCATACATGAAAATTTCCAAGGTTATTCACCAAGGTATCATAAAATATGTCATATATAGAGATTAAATTCTTTAACCAAGGAATTGGAGTGATATCAGGGTGAACCCTTCATATTACATAATTAATGTGAGCCACATATATCATAATAAATCAATTTATTAATAACCCATGAAGAATAAAGAATGAGTTTCTTATCAAAATTGTGGCATATAGAAGTGCATAACGACATGATCATTACATAACATTTAATACACATAAAGGGAATGTGGGTTTAATATATATAAATACCTGAATAAATTAGTCATTTTTACATATATATGAATACCCATTTAATATAAATGATGTTTGGGTATTAAAATAATAATTAAAGGATATTTTCTCATGTAAAAGAGAGAAATTAAAGAAATAAATTCGACATCATGATGGGTATAAATTTTTAAAAAAAAAATGTTTTTAAAAAATGAAAAGGGATAAGGGTATCAAATTTTTAAATTCTATTATTTTAGTAATGGTATAATATAAATTGGAAAAAAATTAATTTTCTTAACAATTAGAAGATATACCACTCAACGACTATTGAATGGAAAAGATGGGTGGAGATTTCCCTAACATTGAAGATTGATTCCTAAAACATGAGGATGAACCCTTGGGGGATTGAGGAAACATTAGGGGAATACTTGTTAGAAAAAATAACCATAAATTCAGGGAGGATTGATTGGGAGTAAAGGGTAGTGCTGAAATCAGAGGAAATTTATAGTAAAAGTGGAGGAGTTGTTTAGTAATTTCCAAATATAAGTCTTGGAAATCAAAGTTGTTTAAAATGAAAAACCTTTGGATTAACTGTGTTTTTTTATCATGGTTTTGGAAACATAAGTCATAATTAATGATATTTTAAACCACTAGAACTAAACATCATTTTTATACCACTTTAGACATGGAAAGTTAAATTTTCCACAGAATAATGCTTTTAAAAATAGATTTCCCATTCTAGAATTTGTAAAGTCCTTTTAGGTTTATAAATAGATTAAAATATATTAAAATACTTAATATTCATAAAATAACATATTTTATATCTTTTATTGGGTTTAATTAACTATTTAATCATTATTAAATAATTAGGAATTCATAAAATATATTGACACCCCAAAACCGTATTTTTACTATTCACGAAAAAAATAATGTTTCTAGAAAATTATCATAAATTCACCTTAACATAATTTCAACAAGATGATTTTAAAAATAATTTTTATTTTATCAAAATGAATTTCTAAATTAGGAAATTTTATCTTATAAATATAAAAAAATTTATTTATTGAAAAATATCATTTTTACATCACAGTTAAATTTCTTAGACTTTTAAAAATTTCCCAGGAAATTATAAATTTATTAAATAATTTATAAGAGTGTTTTAAAATAAAATTTTATTAAAAAATATTATTTATAATACCTTATTTTATTATAAAAATCTACATATTTTCTAAAAAAACAATGTTGTTTTATTTGTGTCTAGTAGTCAATTTATTAAATTCGTCTCAATTAAACATATATTTTATTAAGGAACATTTTTTCAAAAAAGAATTGATCCAATAAACATTAAAAAAGGAAATTTAACTTTAAGAAACTAAGTCTTAGAAACATAACCCCTTATTACTCCTACATATTCCCTTAGGGTGAGGTGTACGATGGTGGTAGTCTCATGGGGTGGCGTAGGTAACATTAACAGAGTGATAATATTCATTAACTTGAACTTTTTATGTAGGTGATTTCATTCAATATTCAATTGTTGAACCTCGACTTGGTCTTGGTCAAGGGAGAACCCAAGTTACGCTACCTCCCTCCCATGTTCTAACAAATGGGCTTCAAACGAAACAACTCATTGGGTTGAGGCCATCAATTCAACTTTCTGTATCAATTGTCATTTGTCAATACTACTTATAAACAGTAATTATAATGGTAAAATTATGAACCTAAGGTATTGGTTTGAATGGTCATATTAACCAAGGGTCATATTGACCAACAGTCATATTAACCAATGACCATATTGACCAAATATCATATTGACTGGTCATCATATTTGACCATGCGTCATATTTGACCATGATTCATATTTGTCCAATGGTCATTTAATGGTCGAATACCAATGGTCACATTTCCCTTTATACTCTATAAATACCACTTCATTCATTCAAGGAAAATTCACTACAATTTTCACTTAAGGATATGTTTTCATTTTCATAATACGTTTATCGGTTTACTAACATTTTTTTATTTCTATATATTTTTATGTGGTGAAGATGATTCTAGTAGATTGGGGTGATCCTTATTTTACCATTTTAGATTTTTTTTTCAGCTATAATGTTTCTCATTTTAATTGGTTTTATAGATGATTAATATAATGATCATTATTAATCGGATAAATTTTTTTTTCTCTTTATTTTTTATGTATATTATATTATATAACATATAACACACATTTATTCTAGAAATAGGTATCATTTAAAATAAACTTGGTTGTTACATTTCCTACATTTCAAGCTATCTAAGATATTTAATTTATTTAAAAATAAATATATTATGAAGTCTTTGGGTGTTATATTCTCTTTTACACATTGTTTCATCGTGTTATACATTGAATCGAACATGATGTTAGTCTTTTAAAATCTTATGGTGTTACAGAAAACCCCATATAGTCATATAATTCTATAGTGGGGACACTATTAGCATGAAACTAATTATTTCAACTTAAATATAGACATGGAACTTAGTTATATAGTTTATCATAGATAAGAAAGTTAGGTTTGAAAAAAAAATCAACTTCAACATCATAAATAATAAACATAAATTTATCCCTTATTTCTAGCTCCCTTATTCAAATAGTACTTGGAATTCACCATCCAGTCTCTATATACATCACACACCACTCATTAAATGGAAACCAACAAAGGGACTCAAAGAGGATTTCACACACCCCAACATTTGAAAAACAATTAAAAGTTCCAAAAAGGCCTTCTAGAATATAACATGGGATATTAAACCTCTCTATTATATTTGATAGACTATTTATAAAACCATTAGTAAAATATTTCATTTGGAACCACCCAAATAATTTTAAAAAACAACACATATTTTTATCAAAATAAATTAATATTTAAAAACATCACTTATAAATTTATACCAACACTCAAATAAATTTAAAAGTTTTTTAAACCTTACATTTTATTTAATTATATAATTAAAACATCCTATAAATACTTTATATTAATATTATCACTTTAAATTCTATATAAAACCACTATTCCATAGAGAAATTTATCTTGAATCCATTTAATAATTTAAAAAACTAACACATATAAGTATAATCTGAAAAAATAAAATTTACTATAAATCCCCTTGATTTTAGTTTTAATTACCATTTAAAATAAATACTATTACTAATAAATTTTTTCAAACAAAGCACCAAATTGAGATGAAACTATGATAATTTAAAATAAAATTATTAAATATGATCATTATAACATAGTTGTTAAGTAAGATGGTATAAATAAAAGTTAATATATTATAAAATAAATAAGTAAAGTAGAAAAAATGGAATCGGGTAGTGGGATTATTCCTTTTTAATATCATTTATCCAATCTGGTAAACAAGGTACCTTCCCTAGGGTTTTCCCTCAACCAAGATGATTCCAAACTCCATAAATTACAGTTTGAGTGAAATAATTTTTGATAAATGTTTATGTTCTTGGAATATTTCTTAATATCCATACAAGTAGAATCATAACCAACGACTATAACAAGAGACTATCTTATACTCTAGTATTCCATGAAGATCTTGAGAGTGTGTTTAAGTAGAAATTATGATTATATAAACAACTAATTATCAATGTAAGAAATTATTTATATTTTATTTTTATTTTATAAATTTAATATTTTTAATTTTAATGAAAAATAATGTTCATTTTAAACACTAATATATTATTAAAATTGATTAATTATAGATAAATAACTTATAAGACAATTTTATTCTAAAAGTTATATTTTTATAAAAATTTCCTTTCACGCGCTTTATTTTTTAGAAAAAAAGATAATAGATAAAATATATTTTATATGAATAAAATATTACTATCAATTTAATTAGAGATTCATAAAAAATTAGAATAATAATGATTAATATTTTAAAATTTTATTTTCCTAGAAAATAATTTTTTCATTATATTTTATGTTTTCATTTAAAATTTAAAATCATAAATTTTAGAATATTAATTTTGAAAAAAAATTAATTTATTTATAATTTAATATAGTATTAACTTAGGTTTATTTTTGGTAAATTTTCCAAAATAGTTGTTTTTAAGTGAATATTAAAAAATACAGTGTTTATTGATATTGTAGAATTAATGAAATTATCATAAATTATGTGTGACTTAAAAAACTAAACAATCATTGATCATAAATTAATTTATCAAGTAAGATGATTCATTTAAAATAATCAGATGAATTTTGAAAAATCAATTTTTAAATTTTGATAACTAGACTAATATGTTATCCTAAAAAATGAGTTTTCATATTTATATTTTAATAAAGTTTTCTCAATTTTAAATTAATTCTAGTATTATTATAAAATTCATATATCAATTATTTATTTAATAATAAACTAATTTATTTCATTTTTAATTAATAATGTTGATAATAATATATTAAAACTAATTTTCATTCTTAAACATACAATTATTCTAAAAATGATTTTTATACAATATACGTGATAATGTTAAAATTAATTTATCTCACCTTTAAAAAAATTATTTAATAAAATGAATTCCATGTTTAAAATCATAATTTATAATTTATTTAATAAGTTTATTTTTATTTTTATTCAATAAAATCAGTGACCAAGGTTAAAATTTTAACTACCATGATAAAGGTAAATTATTGTAAAAAGGTGTTTAACTATGTGTAAAAGAGGTAAAACATGTTAAAAATATGTATTCAAATGAGTGGTTGGGGTGTAGATCAACCAAAACATTTATACTCTCCATTATTTCCCACATTTTATTCAATATTTCATGTGAAACATGTGGTCCTTTTATAACATGAGGTTATAATTACAAAATTGACATTCCCTTCAACTATAAAAATGGTCTTCCACCACCCCTTCAATGACACAAATAAATTTTAATTTCTTTATAACATCTTACCATTTATCTTATCAAGTAATCTTATTTTCCTTCACTAAGCCTCTGGTGGGATGAAGTTTTCATAAGTCTACAATATCCACGAAGTACTTCAAGAGAATGTTTAAATTCTCAACATAAGTGATAATAATCCTATTTTTCTAATATATCATTCTCATGAAAACCTTTATTAACCATTATAAACTGACGAAATTATTATCATTTAAATATATATATATATTTATTGTATAATCATTACCTTCATTTCAACCTTTTTCCTTTAAAAATTAAAACATCATCATGATTAAATGCACACTACCACCTCTTTTAGTGACATGTAATATTTTTCATAACCACCATAAATGGATGGTTAAAAAAGGGTATGTAACATAGATATATTCTACTTATTTTATTATTATTATTCTATAAAATATACATCATTTCCAACTCTTCTTCCAATCTATGAAAAATGAAAACATCATCCATGTGTAGGTGTGATCTATCACCTCCATAAAGTGACATATTATGTTCTCCATATATCTAATATTTTATTAATTATCTAAATATCTTAAAATATTATTCATAACCTTATAAATATATAAAAATATCATTATAATTCTATAATAAGGATATTTTTCCTATTTAATTTCTTCTTAAACCATACTCACCAATCGATTATTACATGTTATTATTTAGCTCCATGAACAATGATATATATTTCTATCATGTATTACTAATGAAACTTAACTATAGGTATTATTATTCATAAATGATTAAATAATTTTTTTTTATATTTTTATAATGGTTATATTAATATTTAACTTATTATTAATATACCACCATTTGTTTATTGAAAATTACCGAGACACGCATGCCACCGATCTCATCTCCATGAACCATAAATAATACTCTCAAGTAATTAAATTTTATATTTATAAATAATTATAAAATATATATTCTATTATATTTAATAAGTTTAAAATTATGTAATTATAGTGAAATAGTGAGTACCAACATCAACAAAAAAATCATGTGTACAACAATTTAGATTGCTAACAACCAGTGGTAAAAATATACATTAATAGACTAATATATTTTAATAATTTATTATAAGTGAATCATGTAAAAGATATTATATATAAACAAGGTTATTAAATTAGTTATTAAAATAGTTATTTTAACTATACAAGAGGTTAGAGATCATTTTACTGAATAATAATATAAGGTGAGGGTCCTTTTTAACTTAATACCCTTTCATTGAGTTATAATATTTCCTCTTGAACTTCATTTTTATTATATTTTTAAATTATATGAAACTATTTAATTATACTATATTTACTATTATTTTGTGGAATTACATTTCTATCAAACAGACACACTTTAATGTTTTTCATAACTCAATAATTACGTGTCTGTAAGGGTTTCCATCTCAGTTTCCATTCATTAGTGGTTGATTTCATGTTATACACCAATGATTATTTCACATTGTATAATTACTTACCCATTGGATTATATTTATATTATTAATGTTTTTATCATGGAATTTAAAATTATTTTTCATGAATATATCATTCTAATTATTTTGATTCAAATGTGACCAAATGTTTTAGTGTTTTTCTTATCACAACCTCTTTTCATAAGTCATAAGGGTACCTCAATCGCTAAAGTTTTACAATAAGGTTTTATTCTATTTTATGATGAAATTTTAATGATTTACACCATATTTTATATGTAATTAGATTAATGTATCTATTTCATTATAAAACTTAATGATGTTAAGAGTAATTGTTAGTCTCTCAAAATGATCTCTTTCTCTTCCACATTCATGTTAACTCTTCCAACAAGTATTCTGTTGTATTCTTTTTAAATAAAAATATGTTTTATTTTTGGTGACCTTAAAATATCTCATTACCAATTTTATAATGAACAATGAGTCATTGTTATTATGATGTGGCTTTTAGTAAACTTATTTTACAAATAATAAAAAAGTTTACACTTTCATATTCATAATATTTATGCTTCACTCAAATTTTTTCATAAAATTCATTATGAAATATTCAAGGATCCATTATGGACGATTATTTTTAAAATTAAATAAATTGAATGTTTTCACTTTTTTTCAAAAATTTATTTTTAAATTTACTCATAACTAATTCTTTTTATAACAATGATAATAAATGTTTTCAAAAGACTCTTTTTATGATTCACATACATTTTCCTATTTTACTCAAAAAAGATCATACTCATATGGAATTATGTTTTATGGATTAAATTTTAAATTTATTTATTAAATACTCCTTTTATAGAGTTTTAAATTTTTGTACAACAATATTTATGCATTGAAGTCTTTTATGGTATACCATTTAGAAACGTTATGAAACCCATTTTCATTCCGTGGTTTTTTTATGAAATTATAAATGATTGATTTCATTATGAAAATATATGTATGGATTATTATAATTTGATTGGTTAATCCTAAAAAAACCCTTCAATGTATTTTATGAATCTTTAAATATCATGAGAAAATTGTGGTAAATGAGTAATCATACTCGAACCGCTATGGGAAACTATTAGTGATACTTGATCCAATATGGGAAATTGCTTTTGTTTCTTGATCCACTATGTGAAATAAGTTTTGATGCCTAATTTAGTATATGAAATAGGTTGTGATGGCTAATACACCATGATATGATTTCTATTCTTATTTTTGTTCCACAATTCGATCATATGCCTTTGTCATACCCCATATATCATGTTTATTATGTTATGATAGCACAATATTATTCTATTGAATATGGCTGATCAATTGAGATTACATGTCCTTTTATTATACCCAACATAAAAATATTATTGTTTTATGTTCTTTTAATAATATATTTCTCCCATGATCATGGGTTATGACAAGATTTTTATCTCACCCCTAATAACATATTGATATGTTTTACCTTACTGGGCATTTAAGCTCAAACGTTTATTATGTTTATATTCCCTAGTTTATGAAGATGAGTATAACCTATAATAAGTTTATAAAGGATTCTAGAGTAGTTAGATTATTTTGAAATTTTCACAAGTGTCATTAAATAATTTTCCAATATACCTAAACCTGAAAGACACAAAACCTTATGTTCTTGGGATTGTTTGATTTGTTTTTAAGATTTAATATTTAACTTATAGAAATTATTTTCAAATAAATATATATTTAACTTAGGTCATTTCACTTGGTATTAATGATTATGTGTAACATATGTATTTTTAGAACCAGACATAGGAGTGTGGTTTTTAGGATCCTTAATTGGTACCATAGTAGGGTTTAGTTATTTTTTATGGTTAATGTAGTTATTTTTTTGGATAATGATGAGATAGAATTTTTGAAATCTCTAGGGATAAGTATAATAACTAGATAATATCACAAAAATTTAGTAAACTGAATATTGTGTGATTTTCCTAGTAATGAGATACCTATATGGATACTGCTTGTGGTTGAAGGCTCTAAAACAAGTGTACCTAGGGGTAATAACATTAAAAATGATGGTTGAGTATTAACTCAGTCTTCCCCTAGTGCATGATAAAGGGGATTAACTGCACAAATTGTTTGACACTCCTAATGGATATGCATTAATCAATCACATTCTATTTTAGATCCATTATGAAGGACTAATCATGTTATGGAATTTGGTTAATGAGTATATGAGAAAACAATATAATTAAACCCATGCTGAATCAAGAGTGATCAAAGAGTATGAAATTTTTAGGATGGGTTTTTCATATGATTATATTTTTTATAATTTTCTTATGATGTTAATTTTTCATCACCCTTGTTAAACCTATTTGGTGTTAGAAATATCTAGAACTAAAAAGAACATAGTTGATAAAGGATGTGATGGGAAATGAAGTGATTATTTAAATAAATAACCAAATGAGATAAGAGGTAGAGTGATAAGTTTTATGGATATGAAAAAGTATCTATCTTGTATTATGATTAAAAATTATAACTTCTTTGACTTTATAGTCAATCCAAATAAGGTAAGAATGGAGTCTCATTGATGTTCAAGAGATAATGAAAACAGAGGAACGAAGATTCAATTTTTAGTGTTTCAAAAATGAGTTAGGAAGCACTAAGGAAAATGTCACAATAGAAATGGAAGTTATTTTATGTGTAGTAAAGGAGGGAATATAGAATCAAATTTATAAAGAAAAATGATGATTTTAATTGAAAAATGGAAATTAAATAGAGTTCATCCTCAGGTTCACCAAACCATTAAATTTATAAAATATAGGAAACTATGGATTTATCCATGTAAATGCTATGATCCAATGATTAAAAAGGATTATATGCCTAAAAACATTCAAAACCAAAGGAATATGGGATATCCTGTGAATCTACACTACAAAATTGGGTTTAAAAATCCTGTGGAGTGAGCAAAATTGATCATCTACTTAGGAACTGGGATTATGGTATTTGTATGTTGTTTAACTGCCTCCTTTTTATGTAGAATGTTTTTTAATAATATAAATTTTCCACATCGACAACTAGATTTTTAATTATTAAAAATAAGTTTTGGTGGAATGATTAATATATCCCAATTATATACCTTTTCATCTATTTTTTTTTGTATATACTCTCTATTAATCCTATTACCCTTCATTTAATAAAATATGATGTGATATTGGTCATGGATTAACTCCCTTTACTTAGAGGCCCTGATAATTTTGAGGATAGATAAATATCATTATAAATACTCAATTTACCCATGATAATTAATCGATATAATGATTAATATAATATGAATATGAAAAAGTGATTCCATTATATGGGTCTTAAAAATAATCCTAAGTGAGGTTTATCTCAATATATTAGAGAGAAACACAATATTTGGGATATTTCTATTAAATTTCATAGTCTTACTTAAGATATTAAGGTATATATCACATTATAAATTATTTATTGATCCATTTTTATCTTTTAGATACCCTAATATATTTTAATTAGTGTGTAATAATTTAAATTGTGAGGAATTATTTTTTAGGGGGGAGGGAGAATGCAATTCCCTAATATTTTAGTATTAATTTCCATTTAAAAGAAATACTGTGATTAATAAATTAATTAACCTGAAACAAAAAACTTATATGAAACTAGGATACTTTAAAATAATTTTTTTAAATATAACTATTATAACATATTTGTTGGGTAAAATGATATAAATAAAATTAACCATTTTACAAAATCATTAAATAAATTAGAGTAAATGGAATTTGGTAATGGGATTCTTTCATATCAAGATCATTTCTTTTTTATTGGGAATGATATAGAATTAATAGGGTTTTCCTTGGACTAACACCAAGATGAAGTCCAAAAATTATGTTATAAGACAAATCATTTGCATGAAAATTTTTTGCACTTGGAAATTTCTATAAGATCCAAGCTTGTAGAATCTCCATCCATGACTGACACCAGAGATTATAATATGCCTAGGCTTTACACGCAGATCTTGAGAGGATATTTTAGTATAAATTACGATTTTATAAACATTTATTTAGCAATAAAATAATGTATTTAGATATCATATGTATTTTATTGATTTTATATTTTTAATTTTAAGGAAAATGAAAGCTCATTATCAATAATAACACATTGATAAACTTCAATTACTCTAGTTAAATAACTATGAAAATTATCTTATACTAAAAATATAATTTATTAAAATTAGAATTTATAAAATTTATTTTATGAATCTAAATTTATTATAGATAAAATATTTTTTCTTTATAAATAATTCATTTACACCAGTTTAACTAGTAATTGATAAGGAATAAAAATAAGAATAGTTAATATTTTAAAATTTTCATTTTCTAAAAAAGAGAGTTTTGATTTATATTATATATTTACATTTTAAAAATTAATTAAATAATTAAATAATTGTAGTATAATTTTTTTACGCATATTCGAATTCAATAAAATAGTTTTTATTTATGATGTATTTTTTTATTTGTTGATATAAATAATTTTTAGGTGAATAGTAAAAAATATATTTTTCACAGATACTGTATAATTTATAAAATTATAAGGAAGTAAGTATGGCATAAGAAAATATAAAAAAATTAAAGGTAAACATTTTATGTATGAAGTTAAAATATTCATTTAAAATATTAGGTTGATTTTATGAAACTCATGTTTTGCATTTAGAAAGAATATGTAATATATTATGCTAATAAAAAATTCATATTTTTATTTTAATTAAACATTCCCAATATGGAATTCAGTTTTGGATTGATTTTAAATTTACATATCTCTTATTTTTATAATAATAAACCATATAATTTTATTTTATGTTAGACAAATCATAATTTTATCCCTAATATAATTTTCATGATTAAATATACACCTTCTTTTTAAAATGAATCATATTAATTTCTTGTGTTAGTGTTGAATTTAATTTCTCACACCCTTATAAATTTAATTCAAAAAAATTTCTTCCATATTTGAAAAGAGGATTCCAAAATTAGTTAATAAGGGTATTTTTTTTAAATCATAAAAATTAGTCACTGAGGTTAAAAATATAGTTACCACAGTAAAGGTAAATTAATGTAAAAAGAGTTTATACAAGGGTAAGAGAGGTAAAACATGTTAAAAACATGTCTTAAATTTTTTTTGAGGTTAAAATTGAAAAAAACTTATCTTTCCTCTATTTGCCTCTTCAGATTCCATTTTCCATGTGAAATATGCGATCCTTTTATATTAATATGTTATATTTAAAAAATATAATTCCCATCACTTATAAAATGGGACTTTAACAACACCATAAATGAAACAAAAAAAATTAATTCCTCCTTAATAATTTACCATTTTTTTTATCCTATAATCCCCTTCAACATCCCAAAGCCTTTGTTCATATAAAGTTTTGCATAAGTCCTCAATTTATAAGAACTACTTCAAGAGAAAGTTTAAATTTTCAATGTAAGTACTAATCCCCATGTAATATTTTTTTCAATATGTATATTTATCCTTAATAAATATATTACCCATTAAAATTATTACATATTTCTATTTCTATTTGTTTTTATTTTTATAAAATAATCATTATCATCTTTTTACCCTTTTTTCTTTAAAAAATGAAGCGATTTTTATTGTTCATATAGAATATCATCTCCATGAGATATGCATTCCATTTTTCATAACCATAGAACATGGATAGTTTGAAAAGGGTATATAATGAAATAATATGTTATGTATATCATGATTAAAATTATTGAAAATACAAAACATTTCCCACCCATCTCCCATTTTCTTATAAGATTAAAACATCATTTGTGTGAACATACGGACAACTGCCTCAAAAAGTGATGTATTTGTTTTTTCCCATCTACCTAGTATTTTCTAATTTTCATGCCTCTATTAAAATATAATTAAATAAATTAAAATTATATAAATAATATCATTATGATTTTTTAATAATTTTATTATTACAAAAGAATCAATTTATAAACCATACTCACCAATCTATTATTTCATGTTATAGTTTGGGTTGGTTTGACAACCTACATAAAAAATAATATAAATTTATATCATGGAAGACTATAGAAACCTAACTACTTGTATTATTATATATATATGAGGAAATAATTTTTGGTTTAAGGTTTTTAAAGTTTGATATTAATATTTATATTGTTATTAATATACCAAACATTGTTCATTAAAAGTTACTAAATCAATCACACCATTGATTTGATATTCATAGACGATTAATAAAATTATTATGGAATGGAATTAAAACGTCATAAATCACCATAAAACATATTTTATATAACCTTTAATAATATATAAATGAAGAACTTATAGTAAAATAACAAGGACCAATATTGAAAACACAAATCATGCATGAAACAATTAAGATTATTGACACACAATAGTTAAACTAAACTATAAATGGATATTATATTTGTAATAAGTGATTATAATTTAAGTATCTAAAAGGTATTATATATGAATAATTTTCTAAAATTATTTATTGAAATAATCATATTAATTTTATAGGATGTAGGAGTTTGATCAACTAAACTGAAATACAAGGTAAGGGTGTTTCTTAACTAAATACACTTATTGACTTACAATGATTTTATCTAGAACTTAATTTTTATAAGTTTGGTAAATTATACCCTAATATGGGTTTTTTTTATTTTTTTATAGGGATTTACATTTCTATCACATCAACCCCCTTTAAAATATTTCTCACCTCATGAATCATGATGTCAATAATAGTTTCCATCTCAATTTATAATCATTAAGGCATGTTTCCATTTTATTAACCTATAAATAATTTATATGGTCTAATGACTAACCTAATAGACTATATTATTATTAATAATTTCTATTTCATGGGATTTACCAGCCCTTCTCATAAATCCTTCCTTTTTTATTTTTTTATTAAATTATTACCAAATTTGAAATGGGTTTTCTTAACTCAACTTATATTCTTGACAAATAATGACTCCTCTTTGACTATAGTTTTAAAAGATTATTTTTATAGTATATGAGGATATTATAATTCCATTAATCCTTATTTTATTTTTAATTTCATTGATTTTTATATTTCTTATTAATATTTTATTATGTTTAGAATAATTATCATTCTCTCTAAATGAATTCAGTCTCTTCGACAATCTTGTTCACCCTTCTTGTTAATGTTCTTTTTTATTTTTTTGAAATCTAAATATTTTCTATTATCGGTGATCACAAAATATCACTTCACTAATTTTATAATGAAATATTTATAACACTATTTATGATATGTGTTTCAATAAATGTATTTTGAAATTATTAAAAATGGTTCTCTTTCACATTCATATTTTTTAACTGTCATGCATAATTTTCTTAGGATAATATTAATTTCATTTTCAAGGATCATTTATTTTTTTATTCTTTTTAGAATAATTGTTTGTAAGAACCTGATTCTTCTTTGAGGTACATATATTGTTATTTCCTTCAATTATTAGTATAATTACTTATATATGGCCTAATTTGGATGCCCATTGAGGTTATGGGAGGCTTGGGGTGTCTAGGGATCATTGGGATCCCGGTACCCAACTCTTTGGTGTTTTTAGCTTGCCGCACTATTAGATGAAACCATGTGGATGTATATGCACAACTATGTGGCAGGTCTATAGAAATTTCAGAATGAGGAAGAGACTACCACATGGTTACCACACAGTTAGTCAAACTATGTTGGATAGCCATGCAAGTCCCCTAGTGACATACAACGAGTTTTTCATGGTTTCTACATAGTTTGTAAAGCTTTGAAGGTAAATCGTGCGACCTAGATATTTTTGGGTAAAATGACCATTTCCCATGAAATTTTTTTAACATAAAATGTATTCTCCCTCCTTTATTGCATAGTAGGAGAACTATTATGCAGTTCCCTTTGATCTTATTCTCCAATTTTTGATCTCTTCTTCATCAAACCTCAGTTTCAATCATTGTTCATATCCTCTGATCTGTAATGGTAATGCCCTGATTCCTTTTTATCCTTATTAGATTCTTCTACTCATTGATTATACTATTTGTATTTAGGATCATATGACTTAATATGTTTTTCTTTGTCTGTTCTTCATATTTCTCCCAAACTGGGGAGAATCAAAGCCTAATACTTGATAAGCAATCTAGAATGAGACTATGGTATGTAGTCGCATTCCTTTCATCAAATGTTAAGATGATTATATATGACAAAGTATCATGCGCCCATTTTTGTGGTGTTGTATTGATTTATAAATCATGTTTCTTATTTCCTATTATCATTTAGGTAATTATATAGGGGTTTCAAAGGATGTAATTGGATCTTTATCTAGATTAAGGACCACCCCATGGCTGAGTTCCCAATTGGACCATTTTATGACCGTTTCGCCTAGGATACCTATGAGTTATGCCTTGATTTACCATTTTTGGGCTGTTTAAAATGAATTTGTATAAATAAATGAATTGTCCTATTTTTTGATGGATTTTAAATTGGATAAGGGTATGGGATATGCGAATTTCCCTTTGACACATGTAATTCTTAAACTTAATTAAACACATTTGAAATGTTTTTCTCTAATTATGAACCTACCCACATGAGTTAGGTTGCGTTAAATCCTTTTAATAGTTTATATTACATGAGCGGCTTGATAATATGTATGTTCTGACATGAGTAATGATAAACCATGAATTAGAGGTTAGTCCTAGCTTATGACACCTTTGGTGGTGATCTGTTAGATGCTTACAGGTTTGACCATAGCACATCTAATGTTTTTTTATTTTTGAACCTACAACAGTTAAATATTAAATAGCATCGGGTGAATCATGGATTGTGTTTATAATTACATAGAAGGGATTATATGTCTATTATACCTTGGTCTATTGAGTAAACCTTGGATTGTTTGGAATTTTTTGGATGGGCTCAATGGGTCTGTTAATGATGATAAGTCATGTGAAAACCATGGATTCCATGGACAGGATCATAGACGCTTTTCACTAAAATGCCGAGTGAATCATGGATTCCTAAAGTATTCCATGGATGGGCTCAAGAGGCATTGACTTTATCTCATGATAGATAATTGGGGATTCCCTATAGGACCACCAAGGATGAGATCAGTTTACATGGTCTTAAACCACATCGAGATTGATACCGGGCTCCTGTGAGATTCACTGGGACATGCTTTTAGGGTGTTGGTGGATTTTCACCTAGAGTGGTACTTGATTCTTAGCTTAGGAATGTCATGGATAGTCCTAGGTTATATTGTATATTGAAATGGTTCATGATGTGTCTTCTAATCTTAAGAACAAGCTTGGATTCAGTCATTACATTTTCTTACTTAGATGGCCTTCAAAGGCATCTGTTGTGCTTGCTTCTATATGGGGGATTCTACAATTAAAGAGGAGACTTATAACATTCAATGTAATTTAATTGTTAATTAAATGAAAGGGAATAACAATGGAAAACAGTGCTTATGGAACGGTTTACTTTTGAGAGATTCCTATATTGCTACTTTCACTATTATACACTGCATGTTATATATATTCACTGATAGATTGGCACAAACCATGGGGGGGTACTTACTAGTATATAGTCTCACATCCTATTTGGGTCATGTTTTAGACCAAAAATATTATATGATTATAGGTGCTGATAAGGTAAAACTCCCTCCTATAGGTACATGATATGCTCTTTAGGAGCAGGTGAGCATGGGACCAATACAGGGATTGTAATGTAGTTGGGATAATTTTTTCCCTTTGTATGTTTGAAACATGTATTTTATCTGATATCATTGTAAATTCTCTTGATGTTTTCTAGAACATGTAACATGTAGCATCATCTTTTTATTATATGACTTATAATTATTTATACTACCGGTCATCCACTTTTTACTACCATTGTATGGTATTACTGCTTCCCTTATTGAATTGTTATTGTGTTTTACTTCACTATGATACACTTTTCTAATGAGGGAAGTGTCTCCCCACTATAATGCCTAGTCCCTTACAACTAGTTGGAATCCTCTTGCACTTGGGGAGATGTGATTGATGCCATGTGACAAACCGAGCTCAAAGAAATATTGAGTAGCATCCGGGTTAGGGATGTGACAAAGTGGTATCATAGGTTCTTTACTAGTTTTCATTACTATTTATAGACAATAGATTGGGATAGTGAGGAAATTGGTTTTGGTAATAAGTTGTTCCTGGGAGTATCTATCTTGTGTGTAAGAACCTGGAGCGTCAGTTTCAGGTACGGATCTCTTTTACGGGCTTTTTTAGAAAAAATAAAGAATCTGGAAATTTTCAGTGTACGCGACGTGTACTTTCTGAGTACACGTCGTGTACTCCTCGGCCACTCAAAGACGTGTGTCGGCCAAGACCGGGCCACGCACATGGTGTGTAGGGGTGATGTGGAGGCCGATTTTGGCGGAGTATGGAAAAACCCACTACACGCCGTGTACTTTAAGAGTACACGCCATGTACTTTTTTTATTTCATTAATCGACCTGGGGTTGCGCCTAATGACAAAAAACATATTTTTCTCTTCCTAATTCCATCCAAAACGTCTGAGGAGGCCATTTCTTTTCTGAGCCACCGATCTGTCACTGGTTTTCGGAATCAAACTCTGTCAGTTGCAGAAGAATCGTAGCGGTGAGTTCTTGGTTCTTCTTTAGCCTTGTTTCTTGTTTCCTCCTCTCGTGTAAGTTATCCGAGGTTGAACGTTTTAGAAGTTTTTGCAGATATACTCCATTCTAGGCTGATTCATGGGCCGAGGTTCTACTATATCGATCTCTAAGGATCGAGGTAGGTGGTTTGTTGCCCTACGTTGATGTTCTTTGAGTTTTGGTTGCAAAAGTGTCGAATACCCATGTATTGGGTATCCCGGGTTTAGGATTTTGATTCTAATGTGTAACTGCCCTAGATTTCTTGTTAGATTATGATTAATTTCTGCTAATTTATTCTTGGTTTCATGTTTGAGGATCACCCCATGGGTGTTTACCTTTCTCGTTTGGTTTTTTATCGTCGTTTGGCACTGTTGTTGTGAGACAACCCTATTGAAATTGTTAGTTGCTTGTTATCACTGATTTCATGTCTTGCCTACTGTTGGAATTTTTTTGATGTATGGTAGCTATTATCCAAGTAGTTGTTTAACTTACTTAGGGCTTATAACAGTCGATTACGCACGACTGGACTGCTCAGGGCTATGAGAACCTGGTGCGGGATATCAAAGAGGGAATAGACGATTAAGTGCTTCCCTAGAGGGTCGGTTGGTTTTAGTTTCGTACGCAGGACCTACAGGAATATGACTTTGTGCTTACCAAGAGTGCTCTTAGTTTACCCACGCATCGAGACCACAGGAGGAATTAGACATAGGTGCTTCCTCAGAGAGTCTGTAGTTATCGTTTCAAGACCATAGGGGAATTGACGTAAGAGCTTCCCAGAGTGTTTGTGCCTTGTTGTTTACTGGACTATAGGGGTATTCTAGTTTAAGCCACCCAAAGAGTCAGTGTGAATGTTGATGGTTGGTTGTTATGAGTCCCCCAAGCCAAAGAACAATCTTGTGTTTTTTACTGCTTGTGTTTAGGTAGAATTTTTAGATACCTACTGTGTTACTTGCTTATCATGGAATAGAAAACTTTTCTGGTTTTCCCTGGTTGTGTAATTAAATGAATGTGAATGATAATTGGTAGAATTGTTTACTGAATTATTTTCCTTTACTTTTTCCATATCACTCACTGGTAGTAGGGCACAAATCTTGTGGTGGTCACCTACTGGGATTAGTCTCACACCCTGTTTGGGTCCTGTTTTTCAGCCCAAACAGATTATATGGTTGCAGGTATAGGTAGGGATTGTGGACCTTCTACCTCAGGTACTTGATTGTTGATTGGAGATGGAGAGCATGGGATCGGTCTTTGGTCCGCGATGCTGCTGGAGTTTCTGTTTACATTTAGTATTTTGGTTTCAGTTGTATTTCAACACGTTTTTTTGTTTACTGCTTTCCATAGATACACGTACCATACTGCATCATTATTGTTATATCAGACATTTCTTTTACATTCAGTTCAGTTATTACATGTTATTTACTACTTCCACTATTGTTTGTTCTTATTCTCCTACTGCATACTTTACCAAATGAGGACATAGTTTCCCCACCGACTCACCAAGGCCCTCACTGCTAGTCGGCAGCCTCTGGCGTTTGGGGAAACTTGCTTGAGGTCATGTGGCGAACTGGGTACAGGGCACCAGTTGTGTGGCTCCAGATTCAGGTCATTAGAAAGTGGTATCAGAGGGGTTTTCTTCCTTTCTATTGCCTTATTATTTTGAGACCATAGATAGGGATAGGAAGAAATGGGTAGTTAGTACTTAACTATGCCCTGGAGTAATTAACCCATGTACAGGGAAAATCTACACTACCTCGTGATTGCAATTTTCAGTTTTTGCAAATGTTACAGTTTATTATATTTCACCATTGGGTGATGCACTTGTTTTGTGTCGTTACAGTTTATATTATTATGGTTCTATTTTCTTGCAACCCGATGAGATGAGGGTGTGTCGTCTCATGCATCATATAGGCACTGGGTAGGAAATCACTTTTCATGCATTTTACCATGCCATCTAGGGCGCATTAGAATTGCATGTTTTTCTGATAGATGTCATGATAGATTATGCATGTTGTTGTGGTAGTTTCTGTGATAGAAATACTTTTTGCGCTAATAGAGTATTACTTCTTATACAGTATGTTTAGAATGGGTGCCAAGCTCTGATCTTGGAGGTGTTATGGGCCCTCAAGGATCGGAATTTGGCGGATCATTGTTTTTATGCTGTTACTTGTTTTATACATGATTATGATACCAATCTTTGATTCGCGAGGAGTATAGGCCCCCACGGATCAGAACTTGGCACATAGCAGGTTGTTTTTAGTGTTTCTGGCATTCAGAGCAGTTTTAGAGCTACTGCCTGGAAAAAAAAACCAGAATACATGGTGTGTACTTTATTCATACACGCCGTGTAGTTTTAAAACCGTGTTACTATCTATGTAAACAAAAACACAGGGTTTCATAGAATCATCAGGGACACTCCGTGTTCTCTAAGTACATGCCGTGTAGTAGTCAACCGTGTACCCGGCCGTGTTACTAACAACACGGGTTGGGGAAACTCGTGTAGTACATGCCTTGTGTTATAAGAACACGCCGTTTAGGTTTCTTCTGGGTCCACGGCCGTTTCATGAACAACATGGGTCGGTGTTATCCATCCTTATACACACCGTGTTTGTTTGGAACACACCGTGTAGGGGTCATCCATGTAGTCGGTCGTGTAACATGCTACACGGGTCGCCGAGCCTATCTAGTACACGCCATGTGTTATAAGGACACGTCGTGTAGTTTCTTCTCGGTACCCGGCTGTGTCACGAACAACACGGGTCGGTGTTATCTTCTCCGATACACGTCGTGTTTGTTCGGAACCCACCGTGTAAGGGGTTATCCATGTGTCCAGCCTTGTAACCTGCTACACAGGCCACCGAAGCCTTGCTTGCACACGTCGTGTCCTTAGTGCACACGCCGTGCAGTCTAGAATTAGGAGGGCCGTTTAGCTTAGCCGTTCAAAGAGAATCGGTAAGGGGAGTGGAGTCCAAGTACACGCCATGTTTTAGGACAACACGTTGTGTAGTATGGAGTGTTACACGACCAATGGTGGCAGAATGGAACTCCATGTAAATGGCTTTAACAAACACGCCGTGTAGTTTAAATACACGTCGTGTAGTTCGGTTTTTTTCAAATTTATATGTTTCTCTCTCCTGTTCCCATTTTTTACTCTTGTGTTTTCTATTCTTGTTGATCCTAAATCTGGAGTGTGATTTTGACCTTTCAGGTTTATAGAACCAAGACGTCCTCCCGTTGCATGCCAGGAACCAGGCAGTGACCGTACACCTGATACGGAAGACCAGGGACTACCTGTAGTTCCGTTGATCATTCCAGACATGGAACCCACGGTGATTCCAGACACCTATGCCGATGCTCAGTTCAGAGAGGGTTTCATGAGGTTCATTTAGACTTTACAGGGAGCTCAGCATCCTTCCCCGTCTATGGCAGAGCTGACACAAGTCTTCTAGCAGCAACATCCTCCCACTTTCAAAGGGGATGGGGGACCTTAGGTTACAGAGTCATGGATAGAAACCATGATTTCCATCTTCGATCATCTGGAGACACCCCCAGACAGAAGGGTGAAGCTCGCGACTTACATGCTACGAGATTCTTCCAAGAGATGGTGGGATGTGGTCTTGCAGGCCGGACGCCAGCGGACTATGGCTTGGGACAAATTCCAGCGTACGTTCTACGACTACTTCTATCCAGCGATGCTGAGGGCCGACAGGGCCAAGGAGTTCATGAACATGCAGTAGGTTACTCTTTCGGTTATGGAGTATTCATCCTCCTTCACTGAGTTACAGTGTTTTGCTCCCGTTCTGGGAAATGATGAGCTGTTTTTGGCGAGGAAGTTTGAGGAAGGCCTCAAAGCAGAGATCATATCACAGGTGAACGTTTTCCAGTTGACTTCTATTACTCTAATAGTCAACCAAGTTCTGATCACCAAAAGAAATATGAGGGAGACTGGGGCTGTTGACCAGGGCTGTTCAGCATCCAAGGCTGAGTCATTTCATACTGACAGCAGGAAGCCCCACTAAGAGTCTACTCAAGGTGACTCGAGGAATAAAGGTATATCTTATGGTAGAAGAGATATTCCTTCTGGAAACCAGGTGGTGTGATATCAGTGCGGAAAGAGCAGGCATAAGAAGCCTCAGTGCCCGAGGGATCTAGAGTAGTTCCAATATTGCATCAAGATGGGTCACCTACAGCGTTTTTTCAGGGTTCTTCTTCCAGTGGCTAGTGAAGGAGGATCTGTTTCTACTCCTCGTACAGGAGCAGGATTACCAGTCCCACAGCAGACTGGGGGCTGGAGTTCTTCAGGTCATTCAGGCCAGGGTAGAGGTCATGGACGTGGTAGTCAAGATCAAGGGGGATCAGCTCAGGGATATTATGCTACTACACTGGGCCACGGTACTGGCCATATATTTACGGTAGAGCAGATTCATCGGGAGAAGGATCCTGGACCTTCTACAGTTCGAGGTACGATCCTAGTAGCCTCAGTTTTATCTTCTGCACTTTTCGATACCAGAGCTTCTCATAGCTTTATTTCTGTGCACACTGTGGAGAGCCTTAGACTCACTGTACTTACTTCTGAGGATACCTTGGCACTAGACACTCTTTTGGGACATAGAACTTCTAATGTGCATCAGTGCAAGGAGTTCCCCCTTGAGGTTGGTTGGTGTCACTTCGTGTGGGATCTTTATGTCCTTGAGATGACAGGTTATGATTTCATTCTTGGAATGGGCTGGCTAGTTCATTTTCAGGACTTTTTTGACTGTTATCGTCACAGGGTGATTTTCATGTCACCAGAGGGTGGGTCTTTTCTTCACAAGGGTGAATGGGATGTCTAGGAAAGAAGAGCTGGACCAGAGCATCATGGGTTGGGAAGTGTTACGGCCTAGATTTCTAGTTTATATCTGGATGATAAGGGGACCTCTCAGATGGATTTTCCTCCAGTGGTTGATCACTTTCCAGATGTCTTTCGAGAATAATTTTCAGGTTTGCCTCCATAGCGTGAGGTAGACTTCTCGATTGAGCTTGTGCCTGGAGCCGCACCGATATCCATACCCCCTTATAGGATGGCTATGCTTGCGTTTCAAGATCTCAAGAATTTGTTGGAGGAGATGTAGGATAAGGGTTTCATCTGACCCAACACTTCCCCTTGGGGTTCACCTGTGTTGTTTGGGAAGAAGGCGGATGGTACCTTACGGCTTTGCGTGGATTATCGGAAGTTGAACTAGTTGACGGTAAAGAACCGATATACCTTGCCGAGGATTGACGATCTCTTCGATCAACTTCGAGGAGCTCGGGTGTTCTTGATGATCGATTTGAGTTCTGGTTATCACCAGCTGCATGTTAGGCCATCAGATATACCTCTCACAGCCTTCAAGAGAAGTTATGGACTCTACGAGTTTACGATTATGTCATTCGGCCATACGAACGCGCCAACAGTTTTCATGGCACTGATGAACCGAGTGTTCCATCCTTATTTGGATTCCTTCGTCGTGGTCTTCGTGGATGATATCTTGGTGTACTATCACACTCGACACGACCATGCAACCCACCTTGAGATCGTTTTGAGTACACTGAGGGATCATCGACTTTATGATAAACTCTCAAAGTGCCACTTTTGGATGGATGAGATTCACTTCCTGGGTCATGTAATCTTAGAGACAGGAGTATCAGTAGACCCATAGAAGGTGAGAGCAGTAGTTACCTGGGAGCAGCCAAAGAACATCTTCGAGGTACATAGTTTCTTGGGACTGGATGGTTACTACAGGAGGTTTATACAGGACTTCTCACGCTTAGCAGTGCCGTTGACGGGCTTGACTAAGAAGGGTGTGAAGTACGTTTGGTCAGAAGCTTGCGACTCAGCCTTCCAGGAGCTGAAGGGGAGATTGAATTCAGCACCGATTCTAGTTCTGCCAGAGCCGGGCAAGGGTTATACAGTTTTTTGTGATGCATCTGGCATCGGGCTTGGAGCAGTGCTTATGCAGGAAGATCGTGTTGTCACGTACGGATCTCGGCAGTTGAGGCCACATGAGAAGAACTATCCTACGCATGACCTAGAGTTGGCTGCTGTTGTTCATGCTTTGCGTTGTTGGAGGAACTATCTCATGGGAGAGAATTTCATGGTGTATATGGACCACAAGAGCCTCAAGTACATCTTCACGCAGCATGAATTGAATCTGAGACAGGGGAGGTGGGTCAAGTACCTACAATATTTTGACTTCGAGCTTGCTTATATTCCTGGGAAATGAAATGTTGTGGATGACTCACTGAGCAGGAGGACTCAGTTTCAGGCAGTTCTGGAGGCCAGCAGTGAGTGGTAGCTCATGGCTCTATTCTCTGAGATGCATCTGGAGGTGCACGACAGACAGGGTCATATGGTTCTTTCTTCGGTAACAGTTACCTCTAATCTTTTAGATCAAGTTCGAATGAGGCAGCTATCATACCCTGAAGGCCTAGTCTTATGGGAGGGTGTATCAGATGGAGACCCTACTCTGGGGTGGACAGCAGGCGATGATGAGGTGCTACATTTTCATGGTCGTGTATGGGTTTCAACGGACATACGTGAGGAGATGATTCGGGAGTTTCATGCTTTAGCATGGGCATTTCATCCCGAGGTCACCAAAATGTACCAAGACTTACGTCATCAGTATTGGTGGCCAGGTATGAAGAATTATGTGGCTGGTTTTGTTATGCGGTGTTTCACCTGTCAGCAGGTGAAGGTAGAGCATCAACAACCAGTAGGGCTTTTGCAGCAGTTACCCATTCCTAAGTGGAAATAGAATGATGTCGCAATGGACTTCGTGACAGGTTTATGAAGATCGCCTCGAGGAAATGATATGGTTTGGGTTGTGGTGGACATGATCACGAAGGTTTCACACTTCTTGCTGATCAAGGAGACCTCCAGTGTTGATGATCTGCGACGGTTGTAAATCTGAGAGATTCTACGTCTGAAAGGAGTTCCACACTCCTTTGTTTCAGACAGGGATGTGCGTTTTACTTCTCACTTCTGGTAGGGGATACAGAGGGAGTTGGGTACACATGTACTTTTGAGTATAGCATACCATCCCTAGACTGATGGCCATTCCGAGCGTACAATCCAAGTTCTTGAGGATATTCTCTGAGCTTGCATTCTAGACTTTGGCGGTTCTTGGGAGAAGCATATTCCTCTGGTGGAGTTCACCTACAACAACAGTTTTCAGGAGACTATACAGATGGAACCTTACGAGGCTTTGTACGGTAGGCCATGTCGATCACCTTTATGCTGGCTAGAGGCAGGAGAGGCAGCTTTGTTGGGAGATCGTCTTGTTCAGGAGACCTCAGAACAGATAGAGTTGATTCGGAAGAGGACGACGACAGCACAGTCTCGGTATAAGTCTTATGCGGATCAGAGGAGACGACCGCTAGAGTTCGAGGACGGGGATCATGTTTTCCTACATGTCACAACGAGGTTGGGACACAAGAGAATTCGGAGACAGGGTAAGCTTTCATCGAGATATGTCATGCCGTTTGAGGTTCTGGAGAGAGTCGGGCTGGTTGATTACAGGTTGCAGTTACCTCAGAGATACCAGGCTATGCACGACGTCTTTCATGTTTCCCAGCTTCAATGGTATTTCTCAGACCCGTCTCATGTTTTTCAACCTGAGGAGGTTGAGTTGAATAAGGATGCATCTTTCGAGGAGCATCCTATCAGGATTGTTGATCATAGTGAAAAAGTACTCTGTGACCGGTATGTTCCTCTAGTACGGGTGCTATGGCATCACGACCATATACAGGACGATACTTTGGAGAGGGAGGCTGATATGCGATCACAGTGGCCAAAGTTGTTCGAGGGTTCTTCTTCTACGCCTTTCTAGGGAAATTAGGGGATGAATTTCCTTAAGGGGGGAAGTTTGTAAGAACTCGGAGCTTCAGTTTCTGGTACTGATCTCTTTTACGGGATTTTTTTAGGAAAAATAAAGAATCTGGAAATTTTCAGAGTACACGCCATGTACATTATGAGTACACATTGTGTACTCCTCGGCCACTCGAATCCGTGTGTTGGCCAAGAACGGGCCATGTACATGGTGTGTAGGGGTCACGTGGAGGCCGACTTTGGCGGAGTACAGAAAAAACCACTACACTCCGTGTACTTTAAGAGTACACGCCGTGTACTTTTTTTATTTCATTAATCGACCCGAGGTTGCGCCTAATGACGAAAAACATCCTCTTCTACGCCTAATTCCATCCAAAACATCCGAGGAGGCCGTTTCTTCTCCGAGCCACCGATCTGTCGCTGGTTGTCCGAATAAAACTCCATCGGTTGCAGAAGAATCGCAGTGGTGAGTTCTTGGTTCTTCTTTACCCTCGTTTCTTGTTTTCTCCTCTCGTGTAAGTTATATGAGGTTGAATGTTTTAAACGTTTTTGCATATCTACTCCGTTCTAGGATGATTCACGGGCCGAGGTTCTAGTATATCGATCTCCAAGGATCAAGGTAGGTGGTTTGTTTCCCTACGTTGAAGTACTTTGAGTTTTGGTTGCAAACGTGCCGGATACCCATGTATCAGGTATCCCGGGTTTAGGATTTTGATCCTATTGTCTAACTGCCCTAGATTTCTTGTTAGATTATGATGAATTGTTGCTAATTTATTCTTGTTTTCATGTTTGAGGATCACCCCATGGGTGTTTACCTTTCCCTTTTGGCTATTTATCGCCGTTTGGAACCGTTGCCGTGAGACAGCCCTATTGCAAATTGTTAGTTGCTTGTTATCACTGATTTCATGTCTTGCCTGCTGTTGGAATGTTTTTGATATATGGTATCTATTAGCCAATTAGTTTTTTAACTTGCTTAGGGATGCTAACAGTCGATTACGCACGACTAGACTGCTCAGGGCTGTGAGAACCTGGTGCGGGAGATCAAAGAGGGAATAGACAATTAAGTGCTTCCCTAGAGGGTCTGTTTGTTTTAGTTTCGTACGTAAGACCTATGGGAATATGACTTTGTGCTTCCCAAGAGTGTTTTAGTTTACCCATGCATCGAGACCACGAGAGGAATTAGATGTAAGTGCTTCCTCAGAGAGTCTGTAGCTATCGTTGCAAGACCATAGGGGAATTGACGTAAGAGCTTCCCATAGTGTTTGTGCCTTGTTGTTTACTGGACTATACACTACTAGAATAATTGGCTTCTGCGCCTGGGAACACGAGAGACCGCCAATGGCGGTCGCTATTGACAATATTAGCGACCGCAAATGGCGGTCGCTAATGCTGAAAAAAATACGCGGGATATTTCCCGCCCCCGCCACTGTCTTCCTCGTGTCCGCCGCTGCAACTCCATGTCGACGTCAGTGTAACCCCCGCCACCGCCCTACCACTCTCGGTCAACCTCGTCTCCACCCCTCGTTCTCTCCCGACCACTCTCGGTCAACCCCGTTACCCTTCACACAACCGTCGCCCATCCCCCGAGCCTTCCCAAAATACCAGAACGCCATCTCCTCCTCCTCCGGCCACCGTGTATCGGCCATGGACGGCGACCGAAGGTTTCGGCATCCCTCCCTACCACCCCTCGCGTCACCGTGTTTAATCGACAGCAAGCCACACAAAATGTCATTGTTTTCATGCGTGGGTTTTAGCGGCCGCCATTGGCGGTCGCTGTTGAGATTCACCGACGAAGCAACAGCGACCGCCATAAGCGGTCGCTGGGCGGCCACAAAAATCCTTTAGCGACCACTTTTGGCGGTCGCTAATGGCTGCAATTCTAGTAGTGATAGGGGTCTTCTAGTTTAATCCACCCAGAGAGTCAGTGTGAATGTTGATGGTTGGTTGTGAAGAGTCCACCAATCCAAAGAACAAGCTTGGGTTCTGTACTTCTTGTGTTTAGGTAGTCTTTTTAGATACCTGTTGTGTTACTTGCTTATCATGGAATAGAAAATGTTGCTAGTTTTCCCTGGTTGTGTAATTAAGTGAATGTGAATAATAATTGGTAGAATTGTTTACTACATTATTTACCTTTACTTTTTCCATATCACTCACTGACAGTAGGGCACAAATCTTGTGGTGGTTTCCTACTAGGATTAGTCTCACACCCTGTTTGGGTCCTGTTTTTCGACCCAAATAGATTATATGGTTACAAGTATAGGTAGGGATTGTGGCCCTTCTACCTCTGGTACTTGATTGCTGATTGGAGCTGGAGAGCATGGGACCGGGCTTTGGTCCGCGATGCTACTGGAGTTGCTGTTTACATTTAGTATTTTGGTTTCAGTTGTATTTCAACACATTTTTTTGTTTACTGCTCTCCATAGATACATGTACCACACTGCATCATTATTATTATATCAGACATTTCTTTTACTTTCAGTTCAGTTGTTGCATGTTATTTACTGCTTCTGCTATTGTTTGTGCTTATTCTACCGCTACATACTTTACCAAATGAGGGCATAGTTTCCCCACTGACTCACCAAGGCCCTCGCTGCTAGTTGGAAGCCTCTGGCATTTGGGGAAACGTGCTTCAGGTCATGTGGTGAACCGAGTACGGGGCACCATTTGTGTGGGTCTGGATTCGGTCCGTTACATTGTGTATAGGGACATGCCAAATTGACTCGAATTGAATTGTTATTTTTGGGTTTTGAGCTATTATAGATGATTTTATTTCACCATTGGGTGACACACTTGTATTTCACTATTATTCATGATATCATTATGGGTTCTATTGTGTTGTAACCTGATGAGATGAGGGTATATCATCTCATGCATCATATATACAGTTGTTAGAAATCGCAGGATATGCATTATACAATGCCATTTAGAGAGCATTACTGATTTCATGTTGTTGTGAGAGGTACTATGATAGATACGACTTCTATTTTGATAGGTGTACTGGTACATTTAATGGATCGAATTAGATGAACACCAAACCTTGGTCCCTATGGTGTACGGGCTCTCTTGGATCGGAAGTTGGTGTATCATGTTTCATCCTTATATGGAACTATGTTACGATGTGTTATACTTGGATTCCAAGCACTGATTCACGGGGAGTATGGGCCCCTGTGAATTGAAATTCAGCATACCTTTAGGTTAACCTTATAAAAGGGGATGTGGTAAATATGAAATGAATATGAAATAAAGTGGAGCTAAATTTACTTTTGGTAGATAAATTGACCAGACCTGACCTTATTAGTTATATTTTGGTATTATCTCTTGATTGTTTTGCACCTATACCTGAACCATGGGGCAGGAAGAGGGATGAGTTCTTAGAGGAAGTTTTTTACCTGTCCCGTTTTGTATCTAAGATTTTTAGTTGTGAACCTTCATGTGATCTTGAACTGAGATGTGTTCTTGTATTTGTAGAGTCATGCCACCACGATAACCTCTAGCTATACACCTGGAGGGTGGTGATGATCATACCTTAGAGGTGGTAGGATAAAGGATACCAGTGGATCCTCCAAATTTTCAAGTTTTGGAACCTACAGTTATATTGGACATAAGTGTTGATGCACAGTTCCGTAAAGGATTTATGTGGGTCATGTAAACCTTTCAGGGTGCAACACAGCCTTCCACAACTATGTTTGAGCTAACTTGGGTGTTCCAGCAGTAGTATACACCCATGTATTCTTAGGATGGAGAACCATAATATGCATATTCATGGCTATAGGCCATGTTTTTGATCTTCGAGAATTTAGATACACCTCTTGAGAGGAGGTTAAATCTTACTATGTACATACTGCATAATTCCACCAAGATATTATGGGGTGTTATAAATCAGGAATAACATCATCGGGATATGGCATGGGGATATTTTTAGACGGTATTCTATGATAACTACTATCCCAATATGTTGAGGGCCGATAATGCTCAGAAGTTCATGCATATGGAGCAGGGCACTTTGACAGTTATGGACTACTCGACCCATTTCACAGAGCACCAGTGATTCATACCTATTCTGATGGGAGATGATGTATCAAATGATAATATATTGGTGGATGGTCTCAGATATGACATCTAATTACAGTTAAGTTTCGTCAATTTTACTATCATATCTGCTATAGTGAATTAGGCACTGATCATAGAGTGTATCCTAAGGGAATCTAGAGGTGTGATCAACGGTGGTTCAGTACCTCGTTTTGGTACTGTCTCGACCAGTATTAGGAAGTGTCATCTAGAGATTTCTCACGTTGATACTAGCAGTCATAACACCTCTTCAAGAAGCCATGTGAGGTTCTACCAGTGCTGTAGGCTGGGTATATGGGGACACAGTGTCTATTGGACCCAGTTGAGTGCCAGTATTAATGAAATATGGGTCATATGAAGATCTTATAAATGAAGTTTCAATTAGTAGCTACTAAGAGAGGGTTTTCACTATCTCCACATTCAAGAGTGAGGTCTGTAGCTTATCACCAGTTAGAGAGCTAGAATGCATCGGACCGTTCTGGCTGAGGTGGTGGTCATGACCATAGTATCCAGACCCTAGGTTCTCAGAAATATCAGAGTGGATTAGTTCAGGGTAATCAGACAGTGTCACAAGGTTATGGTATATTCCAGACTTATCCAATGCAACAGACCCAGCAGGAGCAGGATCACAGAACTTCTACTGTCATAGATGCTATTCTAGTAGCCTCTATTTTTTCTTCTACACTTTTCGATATAGTGGATTCACATAGATTCATATTTATTCACATTATGGAGAGCCTTGGGATCTATGTTTTTACTTTTGATGACATTACAATGCAAGACACTCTGTTAGGGATTAGAACAGTAGGTGTGCATTAGGGAAAGAAGTGGACCTTGAGGTTGGTGGGTGTCACTTTTAATGGGACCTCTATGTCCTAGAGATTATAGGGTATGATTTCATTCTTGGTATAGACTAGTTTGTTTCCTTTTAGTCCTTTGTTGATTTATATCTTCACATGGTGATTTTTATGTCACCAGAGGGCATATCGTTTCTACACAAAGGTGAATGGGATTTATAAGTGATCCGAGCTAGACCCAAGCATCATGAGTTGGGTTGGATGACAGCTCAGATTGTGAGTTTGTATCTAGATGACCAGGGAATGCATCATATTTATTTCCCTCTAGTATTTGATCGTTTAAGGGATGTATTCCTAGATTAATTTTTAGGTTTACCTCGGCTGAGAGAGGCAGAGTTCTCTATTGAGGTAGTACCAGGAGCTGAACCGGTATTCATTCCTCCATACAGGATGGGTATGATGGAGTTCTAAGAGATCAAAAGGTAGTTAGAGGACTTAAAGGAAAAGGGTTTCATCTGATCCATTACTTATTTATGGGTTTCTATAGTCATTACTTTTAAAAAGGCAGACAATACCCTTAGGCTATGTGTAGATTATCAAAGAGTGAACTAATTGAATGTTAAGAACTAGTATCCATTGTCATAGATAGATGTTATCTTTGACCAAATATGAGGATAAAGGGCTTTCTCAAATATTGATATGGGATCCGGTTATCATCAGGTGCATTTTAGACAACCATACATACCTTGCGCAGCCTTTCAGAACTAGTATGGTCTGTATTATTATCTTGTTATGTTGTTTGGTCTCACAAACGCACTAGTGGTTTTCATGGAATTGATGAACCTTATGTCCCATCCTTATCTTGACACATTTGTTATGGTTTTTTAGATGATATCTTTGTGTATTCCCACAAAATTTATGACCATTCCAAACATCTTGAGTTTTTATTGAATACACTGAGAGAGAATCATTTATATGCTGATCTTGCAAAGTTATACATCTAGATAGATCATATTAACTTCCTGGGTCACATTATCTTAGAGACAAGAGTATCAGTAGACTTGGAGGAGGTGTGAGAAGTAGTAGCCTAGGAGAATCCAAAGAACTTATTTGAGTTGTGGAGTTTTTTAGGTCCAGCTGGTTACTACATGTGTTTTATACATGACTTCTGATGCTTAGCAGCACCATTGAAAGGCTTGACTAAGAATGGTGAGATATATGTATGGATATATTCCTATGAGAAGCCCTTTTATAAGCTGAATGAGAGATTTAATTCAGTTTTGATACTGATTTTTTCAGATCCAAGAAGGAGTTAAACTATGTACTATGACACATCGGGTATCGGGCTAGGAGTAGTTCTTATGTAGGGGTATCAAGTTGTTGCGTATGGGACTCAACAGTTGAGACTAGATTAGATGAATTAACTAATGCACGATCTCGATTTGACTATGGTTTTTCATGATTTATGTTTTTGGAGACATTACTTACTGGGAGATTGTTTTGTGGTGTACACATACCACAAAAGCCTCAAGTACATATGTACACAGTGTGATCTGAATCTGAGGCAATGAAGGTGGGTTGAATACCTTTAGTATTTTGACTTAAATCTTTCCTACACACCTAGGAAAGGAAATTAAGTGGTTGATTCTTTGAGTAGGATGAATCATGTGTAGGTAGTACAATAATCCAGTAGCTAGTGGATGCTTAAGGATTTGTTCGTTGAGATGCACTTGGAGGTTCACGACATTCAGGGTAAGTCATTTCTTTCTTCTTTAGCTGTTACCACTACAATACTAGATATAGTGAGGATGAGGCACTTATCGGATTCCAAAGGGCTAGTTCTATGGGAGAGTGTGGCAAGTTAGGAACCTCCTCCCGGTTGGGTTGTAGGCGATGATAAAGTTTTGTGGTTACATGGTCGTGTATGGGTTTTAGAAGACATGCAAGAAGATATGATATGGGATTTTCATGCCTCATCTTGGGTAGTGAATCATGGTGTCACCATGATGTATCAGGATTTACATCATCAGTTTTGGTGGCTATGTATGAAAATAGATGTAGCTAGTTTTGTCATGAGATGTTCCACCTGTCAACAGATTAATGAAGAACACCAACTACCAGTCAAGCTTTTACCGCAGGTACACATTCCTAAGTTCAAATAGAATGATGTTGTGATGGATTTTTTGATAGGTTTATCAAGATCAAATTTAGGTAATGAAATTTTTTGGGTACTTTTGAAAAGGCTCATTAAGGTTACAAATTTCCTACGGATCAAGGAAACCTACAGTGTTGATGGGCATGGGAGGTTATACATATGTGAGATTTTATGAATACACATGGTCCCACAATCTATCATTTTGGATAGGGAAACCTGTTTTACTTATCATTTTTGACAGTTATATAGAGGGAGATGGGTACACATGTGCTTTTGAGCATATCTTACCACCCCCAGATAGATGGCCAGTCAGAGCACACGATTTAGGTGCTGGAGGACATGTTGTGAGCATGCATCCTAGATTTCAAGGGTTCTTGGGAGATACATATACCCCTGGTTGTGTTTTTCTATAATAATAGATCCTGTGATAATATTAATAGGGTTCCATATGAATATTTATATAGTAGGCCATGCTGATAACCTGTGTTGGTTGGTGGTAGGAGAGGCAGCTATGATGGGACCTCGTCTTGTCAAGGGGACCACAAAACATTTGCAGTTGATTTGGAAACGGAAGGCTACTGTGTTGTATCATCAAAAATCTTATATCGATATTCATATATGAACTCTAGAGTTTGAGCTCAAGGATTGAGTTTTGTTATGTGTTTTATTAAGGCTGGGACACAATAGGATCAGAAGACAAGGTAAGCTTTCACTGAGATATGTCGGGTCCTTCGAGATTATAGAAAGAGTTGAGCCAGCAACATATCAGTTGTAGTTACATCAAAGATACTAGGATATGCACTACATCTTCCGTGTTTCTCAGTTGTGATATCTCTTGCTTTTTAGCCTGAGGAAGTTGAGCTTCATAAGAATGCATCCTTTAAGAGGCATCCCATCTGTATTGTGGATCATAGCACGAAGGTTCTCTGAGCCTGGTCTGTTCCTTTAGTACATGTGATATGGAAACATAGCCGAGTGTAGGATGAGACCTAGGATAGGGAGGTTGATGTATGATCATAGTGGCTGATGTTTTTCATAGATGTTTCTTCACCACCCTTGGAAGGGAAATTCAAGGATGAATTGCTTTAAGGGGAGAAGTTTGTAAGAACCCAGTTATTTGTTGAGGTACATATCTTGTTTTATCCATAAATTATTAGTTTAATTTATTAAATATATACTAATTTGGATACTCATTTTCATGGGTGGCTCGGGGGTGTCTGGGACCCTTTGGGAGCCTATAACCCAACTCTTGGGTGTTTTGAGCATTTTGCACGGTTAGATGAAACCGTGTGGTGGTAGCCTTACAGTCGTGAAATAAGTATACAAAAATTTCTAACCAAGGAAAATAATACCAAATTGTTAGTAAAAATATGTAGGGTAGTTGTGTGAGTTCCTTGGTGACTTACAGTGAGCTTTGTACAGTTTCCACACGGTTGGAAAAACCGTGTTAGTAAACTGTGTGACCCATATATTTTGGGTAAAATAACCATTTTTTCCCTAGAATGTTTTTAACATAAAATATCTTATCTCCTTCATTGCATATTTTTATAACCATGTGAGATCTCCATTTGATCTTATTCTCCCTTTTCATATCCCTTCTTCATCGACCTCTGTTTCAAATATCAATCGTTTCCTTGGATCTGCAACGACAATGCCTCGATTCCTTTTTATCCATATTAAATTATTCTACTTATCTATTTTGATAATTTTATTAATGACCATATTGTCTAAAATCTAGTTCTTTGTCAATTATTCATATTTCTCCCAAATCGGCGAGAATCAGAGCCATATACTGGATGAGCTATCTAGCACAAGCATAAGGGATGTGGTCTCGTGCCTTTCATCAAATTCCAATCTATTTATATATGTTGGAGTTCCACATGCCCATTTTTGGGGTGTCGTATTGATTTATAAATCATACTTGTTGTTAACTATCATTTTTAGGTGATTAAATAGGGGTTTCAAATCATTTAATTGGTTGTTTAACAGAATTAAGGGCCACCCCATGGGTGAGTGCCTAGTTTGACTATTTTATGGTCATTTGGCCTAGGATACCTATGAGGTATTCATTGATTTCCCATTCATCGGTTGTTTATAATGAAGTTTATTAGATAAATGAATTTCAATTTGTTTTATGGATTTTTAATTGGATAAGGGTATGGGATAGATATCTTTCCCCTTGACCTATGTTGTGCCTAAACTTGATTAATAATGTTTGGAATGTTTTCTCCAATTATGAACCTTCCCAAATGAGTCAGGTTATATTAAAGCCTTTTAATAGTTTAGATTACATGATAGGCTTGCTAATATGTATGTTACCACATGATTAGTGATAGTCCAATACATAGAGGTTGGTCCTAGATTGGGTCACACTTGGTGATGAGATATTATATTCTTATCGTTTTGACCCTAGAAAATCTATTGTTTTGTTATTTTGTACCTATAATGGTTAAATTGTAAATTGAATTGGGTGAATCATGGATTCTTTTTATAATTTCATGGATGGTCTTATATTTCTATTTTACCTTGGTCCCATGAGTAAACCTTGGATTATTGGGAATGATTTGGATGGGCTTAATGGATCTGTTCATAATGATAAGTCGTGAGTGAACCATGGACGCCATGGATGGTATCATAAAGGCTATGTACTACATTGCTAAGTGAATCATGGATCCCTATAGGATTTCATGGACGGGCTCAATATGCATTGAATTTATGTTCTATGTGATACTTGTGGCTTCCCTATAGGACTTCCAAGGATGGGCTCAATTGAGATGGAGTTAAACCACACCTAGATGGATATCAAGCTCCTATGAGATTCATCGGGATAGGCTTATATGGTGTTCATGGATTTCCACCTGTGGTGATACTTGAATTCCAGATTAAGAATGTGAAGGATGGGATCCATTTGTATTGTATATTGAAATGGTTTATTACGCGTCTTCCATGATAGAGCACAAGATTAGATTTGGTCGTTACTTCTTCTTGCTTAGATGGCCTTCTGAGGAATCTATTGTGATTACTGATATACGGGGGATATCGGGTTTAGGATGGATATCAAGACTTATAAAATTCAAGGTAATTTATCAATTAATTAAATGAAATGGAAGGGAAATGGAAACCAATGCTTATAAGATAGTTTACTTTTGAATTATACCTTACTTACTACTTTCATTATTATACACTGCCTTTTATATATATTCACTAATAGATTAGCATTGACCTTGGGTGCTTAACTAATTGGAATCAGTCTGAAACCCTGTTTGGGTCATGTTTTGGACCCAAATATATTATATGATTGCAGGTGTTGATAAGGGAAAGCACCCTCCTACAAGTATATGATATGCTGTTTAGGAGTAGGAGATCATGGGACTAAGCCGAGGCTTGAAATTATATTAGTATATTTTTTTTCCTTTTTTACTTTGGGAACATTTATTGTATGTGATAGATTTGTAACATGTTTTCTAATTTTCTAGAACATGTAGCATCAACTTTTTTATTATATGACTTCTAGTTATTTATATTATCTATCTACCACTGTTTACTTCCTTTGTATGGTTTTACTAATTACTTTACTGAATTTTTGTTATATTTGATTGTGTTACACTCTGCTAGTGAGGGGATAGTCTCCCCACTATCACACATATTCACTCGCTACTAGTCATTAGACTCGGGTGTTTGGGGAGATGTGCTTGAGGCCGTGTGACCAAATGGGCTTGGGGCACTGTTGGGTGGAATTCGAGTTTGGGACGTTACAAAGTGGAACCGTAGGTTATTTTCTAGTTTGGTTTACTATTTGGTGGCAATAGATGGGGATAGGTAGGATATGGGATTTGGTAATAAGTTGTTCCCAGGATTAGCTACCCCTCATATAGGGAAAATCCAAATTTCCTCACATTGAATTGTTATTTTTTCATTTTGAGCTATTACAGTTGAATTGATTTCACTGTTGGGTGACACACTTGTATTGCAATATTATTCTTGATATGATTGTGGTTTTTATTGTGTTGCAACCCATTGATATGTGGGTATTCCAACTCATACATTGTATAGACACTTATTATATATTAGATATCATTCATTATACCATGCCATTTAGAGAGCATTACTGATTGAATGTTATTGTGATAGGGACTATAATAGATATGCCTTATGTTGTGGTAAGTGTATTTGTACATGTTATGGTTTGAATTGGAAGGATTCCCAGCTTTGGTTCCTATGGTGTATAGGCCCTCTTGGATCAGAATTTGGTGAATCATGTTTCATCTTTATAATGAACTGTGTTATGATGTGTTATACTTGGATGACACGATCAGATTTGTGGGGAGTATGGGCCCCCACAGATCATAATTAGGCATACCATTAGGTTACCCTTATAAAAAGGGATGTTATAAACATGAAATTAAATTTAAATAAAGTGTAACTTAACTTTATTTTGGTAGAGAACATTATTAGACCTGAACTTAGTAGTGGTATTTTGGTAGTATATCTCAATTGTTTTTCACCTAGACCTGAACCATGGGGCAAGAAGATGGGTGAGTTCTTAGAGGAAGGTATTGAGCTGTCCCATTTTGAATATGTGATTTTGAGATGAGAACCTTAAAACGATGTTTAACTGAGGCATGTTCTTGTATTTTTAGAGTTATTAAACCACGACGGTCTCAAGTTGTACACCAGGAGGGTGGTGATGATCATACCCCAGAGGTGGTAGGACGTGGACTACTAGTGGATCCTCTAGTTGTTATAGTTGTGGAACCAACTATTATACCAAACATAGGTGATGATTCATAGATTTTTGAGGTCTTTATGAGGTTCATTAAAACATTTCCTGGTGCACCATATCCTGCCACATCTATCACTGAGCTGGAACGGGTGTTCTAGCAGTAGAATCCGCCCATCTTTTCAAGGGATGGATGACCACAGGCTGAAGAGTCATGGATAGAGGCCTTTTTTTGATCTTAGATGATTTATATAGACCTCATAATAGGATGTTAAATCTCTTTACGTAAATGTTGTGTGATTCCTCCAAGAGATAGTGGGACGCTATCACTTGGGAGAAGCGTCTTCGGGATATGGTGTGGAGTGATTTTCAAAAGGTATTATATGATTACAATTATACTGAGATATTGAGGGTCAATAAATCCTTGGATTTCATGCATCTAGAGTAAGGAGATTCTTTAGTTATGCACTACTCGGCCAATTTCACGAAGATACAGTGCTTCACACCTATTCTAATGGGTGATGATGTAGAAAAAGCTAGGAGATTTGAGTATGGTCTCAAATATGACATTCGATCACAGGTAAATGTATTTAGTTTGACTACCATATTTTCTATAGTGATTTGGGTGTTGATCATAGAGCGTAACCTAGAAATATATGGAGGTGCAATCTTGTGTAGTTCGACACCTAGATATGGTACTATCTCGAATGGTAGTAGGAAGAATCGTTTGGAGATTTATTGTAGTGATACTAGCAGTCAAAATGTATATTTAGAAAGCTGAGTGAGGTGTTACCAGTGCATAAAGATGGGGTATATAAGGCCATAGTGTCTGCTGGACCCAGTCGAGTGTGGATCTTACGATAAGATGGTCCATATACAATGCTTCAACACGATGTTTCCTCCAACAACTAGTGAGAGAGGGCCTTCACCATATCCACATTCAAGAGCATAGTATGCAGCTTCCCTCTAGTTAAAGAAGATGTAATGCATTGGGTTTTTTAGGATGAGGTTATGATGTCCTGACCTAGGATTCAATAAATGGTACGCTGAGTTGGTTGGCCACATTCCCTCAAGCGTGCCTCCCTGTACGCCAAAGGGAGCTGACTAAAAGCAAGGGTCTGGTAAGTCTTGAGGAGACTATAACCTCTTTTTATCTATATAAAACACCAACAGAATAAAATAATAATTACCAATTGTGTAATTTTATAAATAACCAAAACAATACCATGGAATATGATAGTCAAAAATATAAAAATACAATACTCAAATGAAAGGTAAAACATTATATAAAAATGAACATGTCAATTGTCTAGAATGTAACTTAGATTAAAGACACAACAACTCCCAAGTGGGTCCTGAACTACATCTGGTTCCCTCCCCCATGCTCCAATCCCAAACATCAACCTAACGTAGGGCCTAACCCTTATCCTTTCCTACAACAAGAAATTCTACTCGGGTACTGATCAGGTGGCCTGAATAGGGTGTGAGTACAACTGAGTAGGCCACCACCAACGGTGTCAAAAACAAGTATAGTCAAAAGATAGTGCATGAAGTTCTATGAAAAAATAAATACAATGCATAATTAAATAGTTATCACATTTTCATTAAATATATAAACATCACATTGGGCATATTTTCAATTCATGTTTCCCTTTTGAATCATCAATCATTTGGTGTAGGTTGTCATGCCTATCACCCCAAATCTCATTAAGTGTAGGTCACCATGCCTATCACCCCAAATTTCATTAAGTGTAGGTCACCATGCCTATCACCTTATATATCCTTCAGTGTAGGTCATCATGCCTAGAACCCCATAATCTCATTCTGTTTAGGTCGTCATTCCTAGCACCACATAATCTCAAGCATGGAAAACTATTGGGGAGGAACTCCATGTCTAAGTCCCAACTTCTAATCAGTCTAGAATGCCAGGTCTAGAACCACAAAAATATCATCCATTTAATCATTCATTAATTCACAGGAATTTTCCACATCATTCCATTAAAAATTCAATGATTAGTTAAACATTTCAAAGTCCATTAGTTAACTCAAAAATTAACTAAGCATATAACCCATTAATTAATTCATCAATTAATTAATCAATCTACACAATTATCATTCCATAATTAATTCTTCACAATTAATTCTCTATATCAAATCTCAACTTGTCATAATTAATTATCACAATTAATTATCTTTGATCAACATCATGTAAAATAATTAATTCTCATAATTAATCATCCTTGGTCAACATCATGGCACATAATTAATTATCACACTTAATTATCTTACACAGCCAAACATCATTTCATAATTAATCCCCCCCCAATTAATTATCTTAACACAACCAATTCAATATCTCAATTACAATATCTCAACCCATAACAAATCTCCAAAATGTCTATTTGGGAAACCCACCTTCGTTTGTTCTGTAATTCAATTATCAATTAATCACTAAAGTAATCATAAGTCAATTCCACATTCCTAATTACTCCGATTTAGGAAATAAATTATCAAGAGAAGCTATAAAATCATAAACTCACATACATATATCAAAATCACAACTATGGAAGTTCTATTTAGACCACCTACCTCAGTTTATTGATGGATGTTAGCCCAATGGAAATCCCCAAAATCTGAGTGGGACAACTTCATCGATCAAGATTTGGATATAAATCCCTAAACCAATATTATGATCAAAGGCATCAAGATCTTGAAAAACTAGATCTAGATCCACAATCTTAGATGTAGATATCAACTCATAGATTTAGATCCATGCAAATGGTTGAGATATTTTATGAAAGGTTCAAGGAAATATAGATGATAGAACAAGAGAATCAATGAGATGAAATCCACTTATTGAAAAGATAGCAGATATTCAATCCGGGTTTTTGATCTTGAAGAACGGCGTTCAAATCACATTGGAATCCCTACGGAAGGCTCTGGGAACACCTAGAATTTGTCAAGCCTGATCCAAGGTCAAAATATGAGAGTCTCAAGGTGTTTGGGTGGTTTTAAAAGGTATTTTATGATATTAAATTCTACGCGCATAGTTTTATGGTAGAGTCGTATGGTTAGGGAAGACCGTTCCCCAACCATGCGGTCTTCTACTTCCTACACTGCTCGATGGCAAACAGTTAGGAAAACTGTGCGCCATCCATGTCGACCTCCACTAACTGAATGGTTAGCTTGTGCACAGTTTGGCCAAACCACACACAAACCATACACAAATCCCTTGTCTTCCTAAGTTTCTTAAAAACATCACCCAAACAAACCCTAGGTCATACCCCAACCCAAAGGTACTTAATAACAAAAAAGTATCTAAAAACACGCCCGAGATTGCTCCAAAAAATACCGATATCTTACAATCTCACCAACTTATAACATCTCCTCCTCGAGAGGCACTCCCGAACTTTTATAATATTTCAAGCCAAAAATATTGGTCCATTGAGCCCTCATGTATTATTCTTATTCCCAAGTTTTCTCTTGAACACTTCCATGTTTCCATAAAACATGAACTAATGACACTGTATTTCCCTGTAAAACTTTCTCACTACGTCCCAACACACGTATCAGATTCTCCTTAAAGGATGCATCTATCTCGAGGCCAACCTTTTCACATAAATCACATGAGAAGGGTCAGGGTGATACCTCTTTAGTAGTGTCACATGGAAAACATCATGCATAACGCTAAATTTCTGTGGAAGTGCTAATCGGTATGCCACTGGCCGGATTCTCTCAAGCACTTCAAACAGTCCTGTGAACCTGGGTGCCAACTTTCTCTTCCTCTAAATCCTCTGGAGAATTAATCTTGGAGACACCCGAAGTAATACATGATCACACTTTGTGAACTCTAGGGGTCGTCTCCGTCTATTGGCGTATGAGTTCTACCCACTTTGAGCCATATCCATACATTTCTGAATCAACTGCACCTACTCTGGCGACTCTTGAACGAGACTTGGTCCCAACAGCTTTGACTCACAATTTATCCTCTAGCACCTGTATGGTACGCTCCAAATTCTCATCTATATATGGGTGGAAGGCCATTATTAGTAAAAATTTTATACCAAGAACCTTCTATAAGCCCTTATAGAAGCATGAAGTAAATCACGAATCATGATATAAAACTATAGTCTGTGGAACCCCATGAAAACGAACTATATCTCATACATATAGTTCTCCCAACTGATTTACTGTAGTGGTTTCCCTGATAGGAATGAAGTGTGATATCATTTTTAGTAAATCCACAAAGACCCAAATAGAATCATTACTACTAAGATTCTTTGGAATTCCTACCACTAAATCCATAGTCATGTCATCCCACTTCCATTCCGGAATAGGTAACGGCTTCAACAAGCATCCAATTTTTTGATGCTCTACCTTCACCCGGTGATAGGTGAAACATCTTGTAACAAACCCTGCTATATCCTTTTTTCATTCAGGGCCACCAAAAATGTCATTGTAGGTCACGATACATTTTTTCACCACACGATGTACCACCCACTTTGAAGCATGAAATTCTCGCATGAGTTCCTCTCACATACTCATATGCACAATAACCCTATTTTCACATAGATAATCTCATCCTCATCTATTATCGAGTTTGAAGGTGTCTCCCCACATTAGAGGCTTTCCAAAAAGGCTAAACACTATAGATCCTCGTACTTCCTGTCCCTAATCCATCTCAAGATTATATACTCCACTGCTACAAAAACCAGATTCATTCTCTCCTAAATCTCCTGAACTACGACATGCATTTCTGCCAGAAAAGTCATTATCTTTCACTCTGCACTCGACTCATGCACCAACTTAGTATGAGTTTTCTACTCAAGGAATCAACCATATTATTTCCCTTTCCAGGTGTATATGCCAGTTCAAAATCAAATGACAACATATACTCTACCCATCTTCACTGCCTAAGATTCAAGTCATGCTATGAAAAGATATACTTCAAGATTTTATGATCAATAAAACCTGTAAACTATTCACCCAAAAGATAGTGCTAACAACACTTAAGAGCCTAAACCACTTATTACAACTCACGGTTATGAATAGGTTAATTATTTCATCTGGCCTCAGCTACTGAGAGCCATAAGCAATGACTTGATCCCCTTGCATCAACACAGCTCCGATTCCGATCCCAGAAGAGTCACAATACATTGTGTCCTCCTCACCCAACTCAGGTAAGACCAAAATTTATGTCGATGTCAAGTGCTTAGTTAACTCCGAGAAAGAATTCTCACAAGATTAATTCCAATAGAACTCTTCCCCTTTATTTTTAAAACCTAAAATCAGTTCTTCTAATCGGGAAAAGTCTGGGATAAACCTCCAATAATTACCAGTTAATCCGAAAACGATTTGGACATAAAAACCATTCTTGGTATGCTCCTAAGAAACCACTTCCCTCACTTTTTCTAGGTCCATTGCAACACCTTGTTCTGAGATTATGTGCCCTAAAAAGTGTACCATGCCAATCCAAAACTGACTTTTAGATAGCTTAGCATATAGTCGATGCTCTCTCAGTGTACCCAAGACGATGTCAAGATATTGGGAATGATCGTCATGGGTCTTAGAGTACACCAAGATGTCATCCAAAAACACCTCCACAAATCGATCTATGTAGAAAAGAATGATCATATTCATCAAGTCCATAAACACTGTTGGAGTGTTTCTTAATCCAAAAAGAATTATGACAAACTCATAAAGGCCATACCTACTTCTGAAAGTACTTATTGGTATATCAAAAGTCCTAACTCACAGCAATGGTACCCTAATCTTAGATCTATCTTTGAGAACACATGAACCCCCTTCATCTAGCCAAATAGATCATCAATATAAAAAAGAGGATTTTGGTTCTCCACTATCATTTTATTCAACTTCCAGTAATTGACATAAAGGTGTAAACTCTCATCATCTTTATTTGCGAACAACACAGGTGATCCACAAGGTGATGTACTTGGACGGAAAGAACCTTTATCTTAAAACTCCTCCAACTACATTTTGATCTCATGATGCTTAATCGGTTCCATTCTGTCAGGTGGAATAGATACTAGATCTACAACTGGCTTGATGTCAATAGTGAATTTCAAATCCCTATCTGGTGGAAAACCTAAAAATTCTTCAGAAAATACATCCTAAAACTGTTCTACTACTGTTGTAAGGATGTTTTCCCACCACTTCCATCATCCAGCAAAAGACTAGCATCTCTGGCTGTGAGCTCTCCCAGTTTCTGAGTAATTAGTCTAGCTTGACCTGCATGGATATCCCATTCTCCATGAAGAACATAATGGTCACCCTCAAAAGATACTAAGGTCACTCTCCTTTTGTAACAATATTTGTGGGCTCGGTATGCGGCTAGCCAGTCCATACCCATAATTACATCAAATCATGTTGTATCAACGAAATATATATCCCAAATAAAACGGTATTATCTGATCTCTAGTGAACATCCCTTGCACTAACATATATCCCTAGACAGTGTTCCCAATGGTGTATCGATATTTGTTACCCCACTTACAAACTCTACCTCTAGGCTCAAATAATGAACCAAGTTTGAAAATATAAAGGAATGAGAGGCACTAGTATCAAACAAGGCACTAGATAAATTAAAATCAACTAGAATAGTACATCTCACTATCAATGGACCATCCTCTCTTTCCACAAGTGTAGGTTGTACTGCATGTACCTATCCTGCCCCTCTTCCCTGTGGTGTTGTCTGACTCCTCTGAGTAGCACCACTTTTCTGATATGGGTGATCATACCCTAAATAACCACGCCCACTGACTCTACCACCTTTTCTAGTGAAACTCCAGCTGCTAGACCTATATGGTGTAGAATACCCCTTCCCACGCTCTGACTCTGAGCAGCTGCTCCCTCTACCCCAGTTTGTCGGTACTTCCTAACACCCCATAAAATTTACCACATTATTTTTTCAAACTTGAGAGAAGTTATTCCAATTGTAACAATTCCTGGATGAACCTCCTATAATAACTAGCTAATCCCAAAAATATTTGGATATCAAAAATATTCGTGGGCTGATCCCAAGAAACCACTACCTGCACTTTTTCTGGGTCCATTTCCACACCTTCCGAGATGATGTTCTCCAAAAAAGTGTACCCTGTCAATCCAAAAATGACATTTAGATGTCATTTCATATATATGATGATCTCTCAATGTACCCAGGATGATGTCAAGATGTTGGTCATGATCTTCATGAGTATTAGATTACACCATGATGGTATCCACAGACACCACCACAAACCGATCTAAGTATGGATGAAAGATCTTGTTCATCAAGGATATAAATAGTGATGGAGCATTTTTCAACCCAAACAGCATTAAGAAAAACTCATAAATTCCATACCTAATTCTGAAAGAAGTTATTGGTATATCAAAAGTATGAACTCTCACGTGATGATACCTTGATCTCAGATCAATCTTTGAGAACAAAAAATTTACATTCAGATATTCAAATAGATCATTGATACACAAAAGAGGATATCAGTTCTTCACTATCATTTTATTCAAATTATGGTAATCGACACGCAATCATAAAATCTCATCGACCTTCTTTTCAAACAACACAGGTGATCCCCAAGGTGGCATTCTTGGAAGGAAAAACGCTTTATCCTCCAACTCCTCAAATTGAATTTTCAGCTATTGAAGCTCAGTCAGTCCCATTCTGTATGGTGTAATAGATACCAGCTCTTCCCTAAGCATGAGCTCAATAGTAAATTCCACATCCCTCTCTGATTGAAACCCTTAAAAGTTTTCAAGAAAGACATTCTGAAACAATTATTCTACTGGTGTATGGACGTCTTTCCCACCACTTCCATAATCTAGCAAAAGACTAGAAACTTGGGTTGTGAGATATTCTAGTTTGAGTGTAATTAGACATGCTCGTCCTGCATGGATATGCCATTATCCACGAAGAACATACTAGTCACCCTAAGAAGATACAAAGGACACTATACTTATGTAACAATCAATGTGGGCTCGGTATGTGACTAGCCATTCCATACCCATAATTAAGTCAAAGCCTGTTATATCAAGGATATAGATATCCCAAAGAAAATGATACTCTCTGATCTCTAGAGAATATCCCTTACATAAAAAGATATACCTAGAACATGTTCCTAATGGTGTGTCGATATTCATCACCCTGCTTAGAGCCTCCACATCTAGGCTCAAACCATTAACAAGATTTGAATATATAAAGTAATGAGAGGCACCAATATCAAACAAGGCACTAGATAAAGTAGAAGAAACTAGAATAGTACCTCTCACTATCAATGGACCAGCCTCTCTCTCCGCAAGTGTAGGATACAATGCATGTGACTATCATTCCCCTCTCCCCTGCGGTGACGTCTGACTCCCTTGAGTAGCACCAATCTACTGATACGGGTGCTCATACCCTAGAGCACCACGTCCACTACCTCTACCACATTTCTCAATAGAACTCTAGCTTATAGACCTATATGGTGTAGAATACCCCCTTCCCATGCTCTGACTCTGAGAAGCTACTCCCTCAGCATAAGATTGCCGTTGTTTCCTACAGAACTTCGGTAGGTGCCCCCACCTTTTCACAAAACCAGAATTCCACTGGTGGTTGAGGACAATTCATATGATATTGTCCTTGCCTACCACAGTATCGAAAATAATGTGCGTAAGATCTGGTGCTACTGTTCCTCCTGACTACCCACCTTTCTTTCCATTGTCCTGACTAAGGTTCTCATTACATTGCTTCCTTCTCTCGGAAGGCACACTCCCTAATCAACCAGTGACATCTACATGTCCAGTACTGAAAGTCTCCTTTAGGTTCCCCTCTGAAATGAGAGCCTGATTAACCACTTCTGATAATTTCTTCAGCATAAAAATATTTACTTGGGACTTAATTTCACACCTAAGTATGTCCTGAAATCATTTTACCAAAGAAGCCTCATCTGCTGCCAAAGTGGGAGAAAAATGCTGTAAATCTATGAAACTTAAAGTGTATTCGATTATGGACATGCTTCCTTGGGTCATATGCATAAACTCTGAATCCTTCTCTTGTCTCAATGGGCCTGGATATAAGTACTCCAAGAACCCCTCCAGAAAGTCATTCCATAACATATCATCAGTTTTTCCATATCGTATCTGAATGTCCCACTAGTACTTCACTGAACCCCATAGCATTTAAGTAGCCAACTAGACCCTCCTCCCCGCCAGAGTCTCAAAATAGTGATGTATAATCTCTATAGATTAATTCTATAATTATACTCCCTCAGGTCCACCCTCTTTAGTAAAAGTAGGAGGGTGCTGCAATTGAAACTCCCTTGTCAACTCAAACATGTTTTTCCGAACCCGTCATGGGTCTCTCTCTATGAATTTCATGAAATGAGCAAAGTTCTCTCTAAACTATTATCCTTCCTCCTCAAATTGAACTAATGGTTCCCCAATTTCCCTATCTAGAAGTTCATTCTAGGCGATACCCCTTGGTATGTCTCTCAACAAGCATTATGGAGGCATGTCTCTACAAATCCAAACACACATCTTAGGTCTCATAACACAACCTTAAAACATTTACGTAAAAGGATAAACTAACACAACAATTTTCAACTTGTGCTTTATCTCTTTTCTCACTATACAGTCAACATCGAGTCCTTATCACTACCTTAACCATCATGCCTATAGGTCTTGGTTAAAAAGGGTACATTATTTCTAATTAATTGATCTAACCATTAATTTGTCAGATTATATAAAATTAATTAATTCAAAAATTAATTAATTAATATTAATCATTTCATCAATCAAGGTTCTCATTAGACACACATTCATTCTAATGTTTCATCATTATTTCAGTCTCGCAATAATGAAAAATAGTTCAAGTTCAACAACTTACAAATAACCAATTTTGCTGTGAGTTCCTAGAACAATGCATGAAAAACAACCATGAGTGCCTATAATGATGGTTGTAGACTCAACTATCATTCCTCTTTAGGCCACGATTCAAAATTCAACAGTTTTCAAAATAAATATCACATCACACCACAAGTGTGTCACCCAAGGTGAAATAATATCCAACTATAACAACAAATAGCAATTGAAATAAACCCACCCTGAGTACTCATATTTTCCCTTGTTTATGGGTTTGAAACTCCCATGCACAAGTTCATTACCATGCCTTGACTCTTCCTTGTCTTATTTCTACCTTTCCCAAAACAGTAAGTCAAAAGAAGAAGAAATAAAAGAAAACTCATTTGATACCACTTTGTGACATCCCGACCCAGGATCCACTGAACAGTGCCCCGAGCAAGTTGGTCACATTCCATCAAACATGCCTCCTCGTACATCAGACATTTCCGACTAGTAGCGAGGGTCTGGTAAGTCAGTCTTGTGGAGACTATAACCTCTTTTATCAAAATAAAACAACAATAGAAGAAAACAACAATTACCAAATTCAGATGCGTATAAATAACTAGAACAATACCATGGAATATTATGGTAAATACTAGAAAAATAAAATACTCAAATAAAATGTAAAACATGCCATGAAAATGAAAGTTTCAAGTGTCTACAATGCAACTAAGAGTAAGGACACAACGACTCCCAAGAGGGTCCCAAACTACGCCTGGTTCCCTCTCCCATGCTTTAATCCCAAACTGCAACCTATCCCAAGGCCTTAACATTATTCTGTACTAAAATAAATAATTCTACATGGGTTCCAATCAGGTATCCCAAATAGGGTGTGAGTACGAATCAATAGTACACCACTAACAATATCTAAAACGAGTCCGACCAAAAGATAGTGCATGCATTCCTATGAAGCAATAAATAAAATGCATAATTAAACAATTGTCCCATTTTCATTTAATCTTTAAACATCACATTAGGCCCGGTTTCAATTCATGTTTCCCATTTTAATCATCATTCATAATTATTAATCATTTGGTGTAGTTTTTCATTCTTAGAACCCCAAATATCATTAAGTATAGGTCTCTATGTCTATCACCCCAAATTTCATTAAGTGTTGGTCTCCATGCCTATCAATATATATCTCATTCGGTGTAGGGAATCATGACTAAAATCCCATAATCTTATTTGGTGTAGGTATTAATGCCTAGAACCCCATAATATCAATCTTGGATAACTATTGGTGAGGAACGTCATGTCTAAGTTCCAACTTCTAATCGGTCTAGAACGCCATGTCTAGCACCAAAAAAATCTCATCCATTTAATCATTCATTAATTCAAAATAATTTTCCACATCATTCCATTAATAATACAATTATTAGTTAAAAATTTCAATGGATATTAGTTAACTCAACAATTAACTAAGAACATCACCCATTAATTAGTTAATCAATCAATTAGTCAATCAACACAATTCTCATTCCTTAATTAATTTTTCACAATTAATTATCCATATCAAATCCCAGATTGTCATAATTAATTATCACAATTAATTATCTTATATCAACATCATGGAATATAATTAATTCTCATAATTAATAATCTTTGGTCAGCATCATGGCACATAATTAATTCTCACAATTAATTATCTTACACAGCCAAACATAATTTCATAATTAATTAGCCCCAATTAATTATCTTAACACAACAAATTCAATATCTCAATTACAATATCACAACCCATAATAAATCTCCAAAATGTCTATTTGGGAAACCCCCTTTGTTTGTTCGGTGATTTAATTATCAATTAATCATCAAAGAAAACATAAGTCAATTACATATTCCTAATTACTCCAATTTAGGAATTCAATTATCAAGGGAAGCTCTAAAATCATAAACTCACATACACATATCAAAATATGGACTATGGAAGTACTATTTAGACCACCTACTTAGGTTTATTGATGGATGTTAGCCCAATAGAAATCCCCATTATCCGAGCGGCATAACGTCATTGATCAAGCTTCGGATCTAAATCCCTAAACCAAAATTAAGATCAAAGGCATCAAGATCTTACAAAACTATATCTAGATCCATGATCATAGATCTAGATTTCAACTCGTAGGTTTAGATCCATGTAAATAGTTGATATATTCCATGAAAAGATCAAGGAAATATAGATGAAATAATGGGAGAAGCAACGGGATGAAATCCACTTACCAGGAAAAGATAGGATCTTAAATACGAGATTTAGATCTCGAATAATGGTGTTTGAATCATATTGGAATCCCATCAGAAGGATCTGGGGACACCTAGAATTTTCCAAGCCCAAGAAAAGCCTGAAATATGGGAGTCTTGGGAGATTTTGGTGGTTTTAAAAGGGATTTTCAATTATCAAATTATGTGCGTGTGGTTTCCTGGGTAGAGGCTCATGGTTATGAAAAACCATGCACCAACCGTTTTGTCTTCCACTGCCTATATGACTCGATGGTGCACAGTTAAGAAAAACATGCACTAACCATGCCAACCTCCACTGCATGCATGGTTATTTTGTGCACAGTTTGTCCAAAATGTGCGCAAACGGTGCATAGACCCCTGTCTTCCCATATTTCTTAAAAACTTCACCTAGACACACCCTAGGTCATACCCCAACAAAAAGGTACTTAAAAACAAAAAATTACCTAAAAACATGCCTGATAGTTCTCCAGAAAATGTTGGGATCTTATAGAGGTTGTGGTCATAGACATGGAAGCCATAATTTAGGTTCTCAGAGACAAGATAGTGGATCTTCTCTGGGTAGCCAAGAAATGTCATAGGGTTGTGGTATATTCCATACTTATGCAGTGTAGCAAACCCAACAAGATCAGGATCCTGAACCTTCTACTTTTAGAGGTACTATTCATGTAGCCTTATTTTCAGCTTCTATACTTTTTGATATAGGGGATTCACACAGTTTTATATATGTTCCCATTGTGGAGAGCCTTGGTTTTTGTGTTTCTACTTATGATGACGTTATGATGCTAGACACTCCGTTAGGGATTAGAAAAGTAGGTGTGCATCAGTTCAAGAAGTTACCCTAGTGGTTGGTGGGTGTCACTTTAAAAGTCACCTTTATGTCCAAGAGATGAAAGACCTTGATTTCATTCTTGGTATGGACTGGTTGGTTTTCTTTTGAGTCCTTTGTTGATTTCTATCACCAAATGGTGAGTTTTACATCACTAGAGGTATGGTTATTTATATACCAAGGTGAGTGGGATGTCTAGGTGATCGGAGATGGACCTGACCATCGTGGGTTGGGTGGGATGAAATCCTAGATTGAAAGATTTTATCTGGATGACTAGGGAACAAGTCCTAATGATTTCCCTCCAATATTTGATCATTTCAGGGATGTCTTCTCGGACGACTTTTCATGTTTAACTATATTTAGAGAGGTAGATTTATCTATCAAGCTAGTGATAGGAGATACATTAACAACCATTACTCCTTATAGGATTGATACAATAGAGTTTTTAGAGCTCAAAATAAATATAGAGGACTTAGAGGCAAAGTGGTTCATCTGACACAATACTTATATATGGGGTTATCTAGTCTTTTTTGAAAAATGTAGACAATACCCTCAGGAAATGTGTGTATTATCGAAAATTGAACCAATTTATAGTTATGAATTGGTATCATCTACCATAGATAGATGATTTCTTCAACCAGCTCTGAAGAGAACGGGTTTTCTCAAAGATCGATCTGAGATTTGGTTATCACCAGGTGTGTGGTAGACCATCATACATACCTCAAGTACCCTTTTTTAGTAGGTATGTTCAATATGAGTATCTTGTTATGTCATTCTGTATCACGAACGTGCCAACAGTTTTAAGGGAATTGATAAACCACATGTTTCGTCCTTATCTTGACTCATTGTTTGTGGTTTTTATGGGTGATATCTTAGTCTACTCTCACAATCAACATGACCATGATAAATATCATGATATCATATTGATTACATTGAGATAGCATCAATTATATGCTATGATCTCAATGTTACACTTCTAGATGGATCAGATTCACTTCTTGGGTCCCATCATCTTGGAGACAAGAGTATCATTGGACCCAGAGAAGGTGAGAGAAGTTGTATCGTGGAGCTTCCAAAGAAAGTCTTTGAGGTACAAAGTTTCTTAAGGCTAGCTGGTTACTCCAAGATTTTTATACAGGACTTATCACACTTAGTGGAACCATTATCAGACTTGACTAAGAAGGATGTGAAGTATACATGGATAGATTCCTGCGATACGTCCATCCAAAAGATGAAAGGGATATTGAATTCAGCATCGATAATAATTTTATAGATCCAGGAAGGAGTTGCAATATGTACAGAAATTCATTAGGTATAGGGCTAGGAGAAGTCCTTATGCAAGAGGATTAGGTTGTTTCATATGGGTATTGATAGTGGAGGACACATGAGAGGAATTACCTGATGCATGATCTCGAGTCAGCTATGGGTTTTCATGATTTACATTTTTGGAGACATTACTTATTGGGAGATCATTTTTTAGTGTACACAGACCATAAAATCCTAAAGTACATATTTACATAGTGTGATCTGAATATAAGGTAGAGAAGGTGGGTGGAATACCTTCAGCATTTTGACATCAAGCTTTCCTATAGGCCTGGGAAAGGAAAATCAGTGGATGATGCTTCAATCAGTCATACTTAGGTGCAGGCAGTGTAGTAGACCAATAAGGAGTGAAATCTTATGGATTTGTTATCTGAGATTCACTTTAAGGTTCACAATATTCAGGGGAAGATGTTTCTTTCTTATTTATGTATTACCTATACCCTAATGGATAGAGTGAGGATGAGGCAACTATCATATTCCTAAGGCCTGGTTCTATGGGAGAGTGTGGCAAGTGAGGACCCTCCTCCTAGTTGGGTTATATGAAAGGATGATGTTCTGAAATTACATGGTAACGTATGGGTTTTGGTAGACTTACGTGGAGATCTGATGTTGTATTTTCATGCCTCATATTGGGTAGTATATCCTAGTGTCACCAAGATGTATCAAGATTTACATCATCAATATTGGTGGCCAGATATGAAAAGGGATGTAGCTGGTTTTTTCATGAATGTTTCATCTATCAGTAGGTGAAGGTGGAACACCAACAACCATCTGGGATTTTATAGGAGAAACCCATTCCTGAGTAGAAATGGAATGATGTTACGATGTATTTTGTGATAGGTTTACCAAGGTGACCTCAAGGTAATGACATTATTTGGGTAGTTGTGGATAGGCTCATGAAGGATGAACATTTACTCCCAATCAAGGAATCCTTCAGTATTGATGATCTTGGGAGGTTGTACATCCATGATATTGTACTACTATACGAGGTCCCTAATATATCGTTTTAGATAGAGACATCAATTTTACTTGTCATTTTTAGAAAGGGATACAGAGGGCACTGGTTACACATGTGCTTATGAGCATAGCTTACCACCCCTAGACAGATGGCCAGTTAGAGCACACGATTCAGGTGTTGGAGGACATACTGCGAGCATGCATCCATAATTTTGGTGGTTCTTGGGAGAGACATATATCCATAGTGGAGTTCCCGTATAATAATAGCCTCTATGGTAATATTATGATGGCACCATATGAGGATTTATATGATAGTCCATATCGATCACCCATATTCTTACTAGAGGAAGGAGAGGTAGCTATGTTGGGACCTCGTCTTGTCCAGGATACTAAAGTATAGGTGTAGTTGATTTGGAAGTAGATGGATATTGTAAAATCTCATCATAAATCTTATGCTAATCACCATTGATGATCTCTAGAGTTTAAGGTCGGGGATTAGGATTTCATGCGCGTTTCACTGAGGTTGGGAAACTAGAGAATCAAGAGACAAGGTAATCTTTTGTCAAGATACGTTGGGCCGTTTGAGATTTTGGACAGATTCAGGCTGGTAGTCTATCATTTGTAGCTACCTTAGATGTATCGGGATATTAATGATGTCTTCCACGTTTCTCAAATGCCGTTTTACTTTTCAGACTTGTCACACTTTTCAATTGGAGGAGGTTCAGATTTGGGATGATGTGTCCTTTGAGGAGTATCCCATCCTTATTGTGGATCATAGAACAAAGGTTCTCTTAGGCCAGTCTTTTCCTTTACAGTGGTTGTTATGGAATTACAGCTGAGTTTAAGACGATACCAAGGAGAAGGAGTATGATGTACTATCATAGTGTCCAAAATTGTTCTTAGATGTTTCTTCACCACCCTTGGAAGGGAAATTTGGGTAAAAATTTCTTTAAGGGGGGATGTTTTTAAGAACCTGGTTCTTTTTTGAGGTATAGATATAGTATTTTCAATCAATTCTTGGTTTAATTGCATAAATATTTACTAATTTGAATTCCCTTTTAGTTCATGGGAGGATTGGGGGTGTATGAGGCTCCTTGGGATCTCAGAAACCAACTCTTGGGTGTTTTGAGCCTACTTCCTGGTTAAATGAAACTGTGCGGTAATAGCAGAATGGTCTTGAGGTAGGTATTCATAAATTGAATACCAAGGTAGAGACTACCACATGGTTATTCATACCAAGCGGGGTAGCTATGCAAGTTCCATGGTGACTTACACTGATCTGTTCATGGTTTCTACAGTTTTTTAAAAACACTGCAAGTAAATCGCGTTACCTATATATTTTGGGTAAAATGAATATTTTTACCATGAAATATTATAAAAATAAAATTTATTCTCCCTCCTTAATTTTATAGTAAGATAAATTTGTTGTATCACCCTTTGAACATATTATCCCTTTTCAGTTCCCATCTTTGCCTGACCTCTGATGTGACTGTCGTTAGTCTCGTTGGATAAGCAACAGTAATGCCTTGATTCCTTTTTATCAATTTTAGATTCTTCTTATTATCGATTTTACTATTTGGATTTAGGATCATATGCCCTAATATCTAATTCTCCATTCTTTCATTAGATTTATACCAAACTAGGGAGAATTAGAGCCTGATACTGGATAAGATATCTAGCACAAGCCTAAGGTAGGTGGTCTCATGCCTTTAGTCAAATGTCGAGCTGTTTATATATATCGAAGTATTGAAAATCCATTTTCTATGTGTTTACATGATTCATAAATCATACATGTTGTTTTCTATCATCATGTAGGTAATTAAAAAGCGGTTTCAAAGTATATAATTGGTTGTTTACTCGGATTAAGGGCCACCCCATGGGTGAGTGACCAATTTGACCATTTTATGGATGTTTGGCCAAGGATACCTTTGAGTTATGCCTTGATTTACCATTATTGGGTTGTTTAAAATGAATTTTATTAAATAAATTAATTTTAATGTTGTTTGATGGATTTTGAATAGGCTAATAGTATGGGATTCGTGACTTTCCCCTTGACCCGTGTTACTCCTAAACTTGATTAAGTGTGTCTGGAATGTTTTCTCTAATCATGAACCATCACACATGATTTAGGTTATGTTAAAGCCTTGTAATAGTTTAGATTACATGAGAGGATTTCTAAGATGTATGTTTCCACCTGAGTAATGATAGGTCAATCCTTAGAAATTGGTCCTAGCTTGTGACACCCTTGTTGGTGAGCTGTTAGATGCTTATGGTTTTGACCCTATCACATCTAAAGTTTTGTTATTTTGAACCTTTAATTGTTAAATGGTAAATAGAATTAGGTGAGTCGTGGATTCTATTTATAATTACATGGATGGCATTATATGTCTATTGTACCTTGGTCCCTTGAGTGAACCTTGGTTTCTTTGGAATTATTTGGAAGGTCTCAATGGGTCTGTTCATAATGATAAGCCATGAGTGAACCATAAATGCCATGGATGGGATCATGGATTTAATATACTAAAATGCCGAGTGAATCATGGATCCCTATAGGATTCCATGGATGAGATCAAGAGGCATTGAATGTATGTCATGAGTGATACTTGGGGCTTCCATATAAGACCTCCAAGGATTGGTTCAGTTGACATGGACTTAAGCCACACCTAGAGTGATACCGGGCTCCTATGAGATTCATCGGGATGGACTTGTAGGGTGTTAGTGATTTTTTACATAAAGTGATACTTGAATTCTAGTTTAGGAATGTCAAGAAAGGGATCGAGTTATATTTTATATTGAAATGATTCATGGCGTGTCTGCCAAGACAAAACACAAGATTAGATTTTTTTCATTACTTCTTCATGCTTAGATGGCCTTCTAAGGCATCTGTTGTGCTAAATACAATACGGTAGGTGTTGGGATTTTTCCAGATCTCAATACTTATAACATTCAATGTAATTGAATTGTTAATTAAATGAAAAGGAATGGAAATGGAAACCAGTGATTTTAGGACTATTTACTTCTCAGTTCATCCTAGCTTATTTCTTTCATTATTATAAACTACCTGTCATATATATTCATTAATATATTATCACATACCTTGGGTGGTTTACTTTTAGGATTTAGTCTCATAACTTGTTTGGGTTATGTTTTGGACCCAAATAGATTATGAGATTGTAGGTGTCAATAGGGGGATGTTCCCTCCTAGAGGTACATGATATATTGTTTATGAGTAGGAGATCATGAGACCAAGCTGAGGCTGACAATGTTGTTGGGATAATTTTTTTTCATTTTGTACTTTTGGAACTTGAATTGTATCTGATAGAATTGTAACCTCTTTGGATATTTTCTAAAATATAAAACATTTAGAATAATCATTGGTATGATATGAATTATTCTTATTTAAATTAATGGTATTCCACTGTTAACTTCCATTGTATGGTATTGCTACTTCCTTTATTGAATTGTTGTTGTATTTCATTATGTTACACTCTGCTAATGAGGGCATAGTCACCTCACTATTACACCTAGGCCTTTGCAGATAGTCAGAACCCTCTAGTGTTTGGGGAGATGTGATTGAGACTGTGTGACCAACTGGGCTCAGATCACTGTTGGGTGGAATCTGGGTTCGAGAAGTTATGTTGTTTTTACAATTTTAAAACTTTAATTTTTTAAAAAGTTATTTTAAAAGGAAAGTGTAACTTTTTACCTTTATGATAATAATAAGAAGTATTTTCAAAATACACTTTTTTGTTTCACTTCCATTTTCTCTTTAATTATAAAATATATAACTCCTATAGAATTATTTTTTATAAATCGTACTCTAAATTACTTTATAAATTAATTAATTTAGGTTGATTTAATTTTTCATATCAAAATATCTATTTCTTGAATTCGTTTTATGTTATACTATTTTGAAATGTCACGAGACACATTTTATTTCCATGGGTTCCTTAATAAATGATGAATAATTAATTTTATATGGAACATATATATATGTATGATTATTATATGATTTTTGGTCCCTATATAACCCTCCAATTAATTGGGTAAAAATTTACATCACATGAGAAGATAATTTTAAATGAGTAATGATGGTTGACCTACTATGGAAAATGGGTTGTGATACCTGATCCAGTATAGGAAATTGGTTGTGATGCTTGATATACTATGGGAAACATGTTATGATTTCCTATACAAATTTTGAAATAGGTTATGATTCTTGATCCACTATATTAAGATTTATATAATTATTGTTTTCCACATTTCTATATTATAAGACTATTTTCTTCTCTATAGATCATATTTATTGTCTCATGATTTCACACTATTATTCCATGGTGTATTATTGAATGTTAAATATTACATACCCTCCTTTAATTTCTTATGGAGAAATATTATTTTTTCATATTCATTTTGTAAGATATTTCTCCCATTCTCATGTATTCTCATAAGTTATGATATCAGACTTTATGAATTATTTATATGTTTATCCTTACTAATAATTTAATCTCATACCTTTCTTCTATTCCCATTTCCTATGTTATGTAGAATACTATAACCTTTATTGAGCCTATAAGGGATTCTACTGTTGTTTTATTATGGATAAATGTTCACAAGTATCATAAAATAAGTTTTATATATAGCTAATTCCCAATGAAAATAAACCTTTTATTCATGGGACTGCCTGATTTTTTATAAGATTTAATGTTTAAATAATGGAAATGATGTAAGATAAATATGTGATTAGCTTGGTTCATCTCACAATTTATTTAAATCTATGTGTAAAGTTTTTATTTGTAGAACTAGGTCCAAGAGTATGGGCTTGGGAAAATTTATTTTGGACACTAAACCACACATTTCTATGATAAAATTATATAAAATATCAAATAAACTATAAACTTAGGATATTAGAACTCAAGTTTTAAAAATTTGAAACACATCACCTATGGAAGTGAATTTCCAAATCATACCCGATATATCCCCCATAATCCCTATTAACCAAAACCCTACATAGGACCACAATATCCTTATAGGGTTCATAGAAGTAGAGATAACCAATGGATTTGGAAAGAGGGGTAAGACGAAGAGAGAAATATTAATAAATTTAGTCCTAACTAGGACAATTCTCTTTAAATAAAGGAGGAAGGAGCTCAAACTTTTCATAAGGATGAGGGGTATGACCTCGCATCGTAATCCATGGATAGGTCAAGAAAAATTTGGGAAGAAAATGTAAATAACCCTTCTAAAATTTACTGGTGACATTAGGAAAATTAATAAAATTTTAAATATGGGAAAATTATAAGATTTCGCCTCACTATGTTGTAAAGTATTATACAACTATAAATGATTTATTGGAGACCCATACGCAATCACACAATTTAGTATAATGACTATTAAATGTTGCACTAACTGTAAAAATTCCTCTATAAACTTCTTCACCACTACTATATTTGTCCTGTAAGGTTTACTAAACATGAACCATTACCCCAAGAACAAAATTTTTCATACAATTTCTCATGTAACTCACACTATTTCATATAAACTATGTGCCACCAATGCAACCTAATTTGTGAGAGAATAAAATAAATTGAAAATTTTTATTCCCTTAGGGCCTCATAGGCTTCTCTAAGACTGTTCATGGAAGATTATAGTACATTTAATTCTTGATAAATCATTATCCCAAAAAATCTACAAAATTTACATTATTCATGAATAACATTAAATAAATAAATAAATAGTAGCGTAGGGTGTTAAACTTACACACCATTAACAACTCTATGATGAAGTGATTATAAACCAAACAATTATCAATACTTATTACATGAACATTAACCTCATATGAAAACTATATATCCAAAACCCTGATGATTGTATAAAAATACAACTATAACAACACAATCATATATTCCATCAATTTTACAGAACTAAATCAGGAAAAAGTTTTATAAACTATACATTTCCACTAAAAACTATGTAATAAACTGTATTGTTATGGGTAAGTGTCACTTGGGAAATTTTGACCTTCATGAACCTATTGTAATGGGTTTTCTAACATTTATGTTCAAAAAGTACTTTTGAAAGTGGATATTGTTTATTGTTTTTTCTATGATTTCATATGTTTTGAAGTTATGTTAGGATGTTTCTTGAATTATAATGGTGTTGGGATCTACTGTAAATTAGAGTAGTTATCACTAGGTACCTGATAGAGATAAACAAGTTTCTTGTTGTGATATAGGTTTTTCAAAAAAAATCAAACTACCACCAATTACATAGTTAAATGGTAAAGGGTACTTGGGGAATCATTATTAGGATGTTTTGACCACTATATACCTGGTGTTTATCAACTAGGAATATATTATCCCTTTACCATTTTTAACTTGTAATTTAATTAATATTTTTATCAAAACATTTATCATTGATCTCTTTAGAAACATGATTCATACCCTTAAGAGGTTGATAAAACTCCCTCCCTTTTCTCCCCCCTCTCCCCTTGTGATTTATTTTAGAGGTCCATCCATTATATGATCAATGAACCACCTAAGGTAGTTGGATAATGTGAGAAATAATGTGGTAATCCATTCATTTTATATAATTATTGATCATATACCATGTTCTTATAATTAATGTATAAATATTTCATTTTATCTAATTTTTTAGGTGAATATAGGAAAATAAAATAGTAATACTAGATTGAGTAACTCTGATAAGAACAAGGTGTGTGGCCCCTTATATATTAAGCAATGCATTGGGAGTTTTATGTGTAATTTCTCATGCATTCATGGGGGTTCTAGTTTAGGGGGACATAATTGGGACATAGAGTGTTCTATATTATAAGAAATATTATATAGAGTCCAATGTGATTCGAAAATACATTTATCACCAAGATTAGTGATTTTTTAATCACTCAATGACTACCTCACCAAGGGGTATTAAAATTAGTTATCTACAATGGACCCTGAATATATATTAGGTAAAGGGATAAATAATGAGTGGACTATTATATGATCATGAAAGTTAAATAAAGGGCTTTAAAGAGTTATTCCATCTATACAATCATTGAGGTGACTAGTTATTTTAGAAATTTTCTTATATATTCCCTTTATAGCTTAGTTAGAGACGTGGGTACTTATTTGTGTTGGAAAAGACTTCTAAGTTGCAATGTATATTTTTAAGGTGTAACTTTTTGATATTTTTATAGGGTTGGTTTTTAATGATGGTTTTTCCTTATGGAAAGTAATGAAATATAAGTGACATGGGTGGAATTATTAGATCATGGGTTCTATTTATTGAGAAACATGAAGGTTGTTTGTAAATTATACTTACACTACAAAAAATAATATTTTATTAAGGGGGGGGGGGGGGGTTACCCTTTATAAGCGCTCACAAAATCATTGAAAAAGCACCCCCTTTGTCAGCACTATTTGAAGCGATGTTAATGTCCCCATTTATCATAGATTTAATTAGCACTAATAAAGTCTTCGCTATCTGGGTGTGCTGTTTATTTAACAACACAACCAGAAACCTACAAAAAATAAATATCACCCAAAAAGAAGACCAAAATAACTAAACTAGCAAAAATAACTTGCACAAACTAGCAATAAACTTCTCAAAAATAACCACTCATAGTATATAAAAAAGAACCACAAACATGATGTAAATGATGAAAAACAAGTAGTGCACAAAAACGATTGGAAAACAATGATATATAAATTTAATTAAAATCATGAATAAAAAAATATTCACCCATGGTATATACCAAAAAAACACTTTTATTTGAACAATGTTTTAAAAAATTGCATTTAAAAATATCCAACAAATAGTTACAAGCATTAATGTTTTCTCTTTTGACATTTGTGGTCCCCTCTAAAAAATGTCTTTCAATGGTAATAGTTTACAAACAAATCATCCCAACTTGAGAAAAAAGGTTACACCTATTAAATAAAAGAAATATTACATTATTAATACTATATAGAAAAAAATTAAACATTAATATGAAGAATACATTTAAAAAGTCAATTTTTAATAAATATTATACATTTGAAGTTATATTAGTCACATTGTGCGTCGTTTTGAGGTGGGGTTCATTAGTACACATAAAAAATGATTAATGGATCATTTTCCTAATGTATCCAAACAATCAGAATGCATTTCCTTAGTTTTCAGTTTGTTAGTTGTGTTTTTTTATTAAAATGCCATTTCAAACAGAAAACATTCTATTTGAGTCATACCGGTCGTATCTTGTGTTTGTTTGATGTGATACTTCTTCATAAATGTCAGAAAGGACCTATAAATTATTTTCCATAATTTGGAAGACAATTAGAGTGAGTTTAATTGGTTTTTAGTGAGTGGCACATTTTGAGTTAAAATGTCAATTTTGAACTGATAGAGGAAACTTTTAGTCATACTGGTCACAATGTTCATTTGATTGAGGTGGTGTTGAATCTTACATATCACAACTGACTCATGGATCCTTTTCCTAAAATACCAAAAAAACTATGAATGCTTTTACTTTGTTTTTAGTACGTTAGTTTTGTTTTTTAGTTAAATTAATGTGAATTTTAAATAAAAGGAAACATTTGGAGTCATACCGATGATATGGTGCATCTTATTGAGGTGTGGTTGTTTCCTAAACATCAAAAATTACTGATAGATAATTTTACTAAAGTATCAAAACAATCAGAATGAATTTACTCTGTTTTCAGTATGTCAATTGTGTTTTTTACTAAAATTCCATTTCAAACTGAATCCATGCAATTTGAGACATACTAGTCACATAATGGATCAATTTGACATGAGACTACTTGATAAATGTCCCAAAGTACTTAAGAACTGATGTACTTATTTTGGAAGACAATCAGAGCATGTTTTTTTTCGGAGAGTGACATGTTTTAAACTAAAATGTTAATTTTAAAATCATAACGGACACTTTTAGTAATACCGATGTCACCGTTCATCAGATTGAGCTGGGTTTGATTCTTACACATCACAACTGACTCATGGATTATTTTTCTAAAATATCAAAACAATACTAATGCATTTTCTTAGTTTTCAGTATGTCAGTTGTGTTCTTTTACTTGAATTAATATTAATTTTAAATAACAGGACAAGTTTGGAGTCATAGTAGTGACACCGTGTGTCGGATTGAGGTGTGGTTGATTCCTAACCATAAAAAATGACTGATAGATAGTGTTCCTAAAGTATCAAAACAATCGGAATGAATTTCCTCTATTTTCAGTATATACGTTTTGTTTTTTATTACTAAAATGTAATTTCAAACCGAAAACATGAAATTTGAGTCATACTGATCGCATCATGCATCGGTTTGAAATGCTACTTTGCGATACATGTCAAAAAGTACATAAAAATCATTATACATAATTTGGAAAATTATAGCATGTTTTATTTGTTTTTATTGAGTGACATGTTTTGAACTAAAATGTCAATTTTAAGCCTATAACAGGAACTTTTAATCATACTGATCACACGGTGTGTTAGGTTGATGTGGAGTTGATTCCTACACATCTCAACTGACTCATGGATTGTTTTCATAAATTATGAAAAAAATATGAATTCATTTTCTTGATTTTCAGTATGTCAGTTGTGTTTTTTTAATTGAATTAATGTCAATTTTAAATAATAAGACAAATTTGGAGTTATAGAGGTCACACCATGCATCGTATTGAGGTGTGGTTGATTCCTACCCATAAAAAATGATTGATAGATCGTTTTCCTAAACTATCAAATCAATCAAAATTCATTTCCTCAGTTCTCAGTATGTCAATTTTGTTTTTTACTTAAATGTCATTTCAAACCGAAAACATGCAATTTGAGTCATACCGGTCACATCATGCATCGTCTTGATGTGATACTGCAAGATACACATCACAAATGACATAATAATAGTTTTCCATAATTTGGAAGACAATTGAAGCTTGTTTGATTTGTTTTAAATGAGCAACATGTTTTGAACTAAAATGTCAATTTTCAACTTATAACGGACACTTTTAGTCAAATAGATCACACAATGCATCAGATTGAGGTGGGGTTGATTTCTACACATCAAAACCGACTCATGGATTGTTTTCCTAATGTATCAAAACAATACAAATGTGTTTTATTGGTTTTTAGCATGTTAGTTGTGTTTTTTACTTGAATTAATGTCAATTTTAAATAACAAGACACATTTGGAGTTATATCGGTCACATCGTGCATCATATTGAGATTTAGTTGAAACCTACACATCATAAATGACTAATATATCATTTTTCTAAAGTATAAAAACAATCAGAATGAATTTCTTTGGTTTTATGTATGTTAGTTGGTTTTTTTACTAAAATTTCATTTCAACCGAAAACATGCAATTTGAGTTATACCAGTCACATTGTGTGTCAGTTTGACATCAGACTACTTCATACATGTCATAATGGACATAAAAATTGTTGTTCTTAATTTGGAAGAAAAAGGGATCTTTTTTTCTTGGTTTCCAGTGAGTGACACGTTTTGAACTAAAATGTCAATTTTAATGTGATACCAGACACATTTAGTCATGTTGGTCACACCATTTGTCAGATTAAGGGGGGGTTGATTCTTACACATCTAAAATGACTCATGGATTGTTTTATTAAAGTATAAAAACAATCCAAATGAGTTTTCTTAGTTTTTAGTATGATAGTTGTGTTTTTTACTTGAATTAATGTCAGTTTTAAATAACAAGACACATTTTGAGTCATACTGATGACACCGTGTGTCAGATTGAGGTATGATTTATTCCTACACATCACAAATGACTGATAGAATGTTTTCCTAAAGTATCAAAATAATTTTAATGCATTTCCTTGGTTTTCAGTATGTCGGATGTGTTTTTTTACTTGAATTAATGTCAATTTTAAATAAAGACACATTTGGAGTCATACTGATTATATTGTGCATCGAAATGTGGTGCAGGTGATTCCAAAATGTCACAAATAACTCATGGATAGTTGTCCTAAAGTATCAAAACAAATTTTAAGTACATTGTTTTCCTGAAAATCAATGCACCCATGCCTCTAAAACCTTAAAAGAGACCAGACCTAGTCAATATGATCAATCTACCCAGTTTAGAAGGATTATGGAAAAACCTTTGACCCCTGTACAATTGACATGGAATAACATCCTACTTTTGTAGCATAGATTTAGTTATCCCAGTGAAGAACCAACTATCATATATTCAAAACCTCTGAATGAATATATGATAGTTGGTTCTTCACTGGGTTGACTAAAGAGGGGAACTGTCAATATTGCATATTGAATCAATGATTTGGGAGAAAAACACCTCTCGTTGATGAAAACAAGAAGAGTAGAGTAATCTCATGTGCCTGTTATGTCTCAAGATTTCACAACAAACTCAAGGGATGGGTAAACACCATTTGGATACTTGTTATCTTTTGTGGTCTATCAAACAAAGAGAAAGATAAGTCAGATAAGATTATTAAAGTCAATATTATTTGATATGTTTACCATATTCAATCAATTTTTGTACATTCTTCCATCAGGTATGTTGCCCATTCATTTCTAAGAATATTTATATCATCTTGTGAATATGTCTTTTTTCGACAGTCATGTTAGTACTGAAAAAATATAAATAAAAAATGGATTAATATGTATTCTAAATGAAATAGTAATTAACTTCGAAAATACCTTTTTAGGGATACTAGTTTTTTATGGAATAATATCTCTTTCATAAATTTAAAAATATAATAACCACAGACTTTATCATTTGTTTGTTTTGGGAACTATAGAAACATTGAGAAAAATAAGTATTTTTTTATATGTGTTTATATAGTGAAATATTATTATATATACACTGATTGTTTTCCAGTTGTAGTACTTGTCATGTTTCTTGCCCTTTTCCCCTGGCCTCATTCCATAATGTAGATGAAAGTCAGGCACTTCCCTATCATAACAGAATCCTCATTAAAAGATAATGTAAATTATATAACTAGATGTCTAGTTTTAAAATTTCAGATGTGGTGTATTAAAAATTTACAAACGCCATAATTTGTGTTCAGTGTTTTGGATATCCATGAATTGAATACAAGAAATAAATATTTAGAGTAACTAAATTGACCTTTATAAGAATCCAATCCCGCCTGAAAAAAAAAGGAATAAGTAATGAATGAAATTAAAATATATTTGATATGATTAAATTGTATAGTTTTACCCCTACATCATTGATATTAAGAAGAGTCTATCATGTTTAATTTTTTTTTGTTAAATGATTTGAGGATTCTTGCCACTATTTCACCCTCTTTCTCAGAACTTATATCTATTAGTGTTGTAGAGGTGACGTGAGGACTAACGAGTCCAAATTTTTTCTTGAGGAAATCCCTTCAATTGTTTTTCATATATACACCTATGAAAAATATGAAATATATTTTCTCATAATTATCATAGTATATCATCTTTTGGAAAATCAAATCATGAAAACATACCTCATGTAAACTTTTACAACTGAGCCGCCTAACCATTCATAGTCTAGGATTTCAGTTTCACTATCAATAATGATAAACTCTGTATCTTCCCCAACATATATATTTTCTTGAAAATAAATTATGTGAGTACCACAAATTTTCAAATTCGTATCCACATGAGCGTTCAATGATAAAAAATGTGGATATAGAATGGGGGGTTAAGGTTATTTGGGCAGATTATTTTGATCGTTTGGTTGATCCTTGAGATGGTTTTGAATCGGTATTTTGTTTCACCACATTCCCTTTTTTCCGTCTGTAATAAAATGCATTGGTTCAGACCTTTTTTCATTAAATGTTTAATTCTAATCTTGAAAAATAAATTGGAAATTAATACCTCATTATTAACATATTTTTTTTCATATGTGACCGCCATGTGATGAATGTTCCATGAGCCTGTTCAACCATATGAATATACGCATCATCAATTGGAATAGGTAGCTCAGCGCTAAGCTCTAGGGATATAGTAATTGACACTCAAAAATGACCTGTTAAAAGTGGTCTGTTGTGTAGCATGTCGTTTTGTATATTGAACACTGTATCCCTCACTACAAGGCATTGGGTGGGTGTTGATAGATATAAATCACAGTTATTTTCACCCTATAAAATATCAATACAGGAAAGGTATCAGTGTCTAGTGTCTATCTGATTCACATTTCATAGAAAAAAATTATTATAAAATTGAATACCTCAGTTAAGAATTGTTTTTAGGGGAATGGATCGCCTCAAATTTGGTAGGGGGTGGGGCAAGATATTTATGCATGATTTGTTCTTGAGTTGTTTCATCTCTTTGCCTCTCCCCATCAAACATTCTATCATCTCTCTATGGTATTGTAATTATTCTTGAAACATAAATAATATTTCTATCATCTTTTTTATTTCCTCAGTTTGATCCTATGCTTGTTTTTTCTCAGAATATGTTCTGGGTGTCCCCCCAAAACCCAATCCTCAGATGTGGCCATACATATCTGGCTGCTTCAAGGCCACTAAATGTATGTTTTCATCTAGTGTGTGTGTTGTTGATTCTTGTGACTATGTTAGATAGAAAATATAGGAAAATGGGTAATCATTATATTTTAATAGTGTCTTAAATAAGAACAAATTTGTATTCGGCCATACTTACACATGTTTCCCACACTTTTTTTTTGTTTTCATCTATTATTTTTCCATCTTTAGTTATATGCTCCTCCTTCAATATCACATGGTATTGGATGGAAGTGGTTGTGGATTTGGAATCTTCAATCTACATATAAACAAAATTTTATATTTATTGTGGTTTTTTATGTCACATAAAATTATTATGGTTGATTTAAAATACATACCAATTTATTTTTCAAGTGATACATACCCCATCCTTGCTTTATAGTAGGGGTACAACAGTTTTGATTCCCATTGTTTTTTTCAGCACTCAGTTTCAGTTTCATAAATAAAACACTATCAATAAATTTGATGAATACATGTACCATCCAAAAATGTATTACAAGACACAATATACATGAAAAGACTGATTTGTACAACGACCAGTAAACACATCCAATGATGCTTGGGTTATCAGGTGTTCATAAATAATAAGTGGGTGTATTTTTATTTTCCCTTCACCATCTTTAAGATGATATTTCATTAAAAGTGTGTGAAAACCCATATGAATCCTTATATCAACCCTTAAGACACAGTCTTTGTGTGATTCATCTACTATAAATGCACTCTACAAGATATGATGAAGTGTAAGTCAATGTTTCATTATTTAATTTTTAGTAAATTAAAAAGAAGATATCTTAATGTTTTGATAATATCTCCCCACATCAGTGTCTTAATATCGGCAACAACATGGTGCCATGAAGTTACATCAATTGCCACACATTTCTGAGTGACAATTCCAATGTAAATACTGACCATGGACTTGTTGGGGTTAACATGTTGGCCCTGCTAATTCCATCCAATCTCGTATTTGATGTCTTTCTCTTTAGCCTTAATGATTTCTGATAATACTGTCAAACTACATCACTTCTATTCTTTATGAATTTTCAGTGTTTCATCACCTTTCATTTCCTTAGATCCAGCATCATCAATATGTTCCTCCGGCTCCAGAGGACTAGCCTCGACATGTGAATATGGTGTTTGTACCTCTACACTAAGAGAAACAAGAGGCTGAGAAACATGTTGTTCGTCTTCACTACAAGTAGCAGGATGTTGAGAAACCTATTGTTCCTGGGAATTGGGAGCATCATCATGTGTAGAAGTCATCATATTCAAAAGCAGTTTAACATTTAATTTAGATAACACAAAAGTAGTAGTGAACATATATTAACATAAGGCAATAGGTTGAGAAACATGTTATTCATCTGCACTGGGAGAAACAACAGGTTAAGAAACATGTTGTTCATGGGGATTGGGAGAATCATCAACTACTGAAGTAATTATCTAAAATATTGTTTTAACATTTAATTTAGATAACATAAAATAAATTTAGAATATATATTAAAATAAATCATCATTATGTATATTAGAAAAAAAATAACCTGATTGTTGAACTCTCTTTTTTAAAGGTTGAAGGGATTTGACCCCTCTATCGACTATCCAAATCCCTTAATTGTGGTCTCCTCTAAAATAAATAATTCCATCTACACTAGTACCTCTATGAAATTATTTTGACACCCCAATGAAGTCATCATCATCCATTGAATTTTCATCCAACTCTTCATTGGTTTTAGTCGATAATAGAACAATTGAACAGTTCTTGTCTTCCAGATCTGGAACATTAAATACTTGTACTGCCTCTGATTCCATTATAAATAGTTTTTCTTTGAACCCTTCTTTACTAAAATCAACATTCACAAATCCCAACTCATTTATTTTAATAGCACTTTTTTGATCAACCCACTTGCATTGAAAAATAATCACTCAGAATGTCGTATAATCCAACTCTCATATCTTTTTTATGATGCCAAAATATGACACATTTTCATAAATTTGGATTTCTTTACTTAGCACTAGAAACATGCATTGATTTTTCCACAAGTGTAACTCCACTATTTTTTTGGTGTTGTATTCATCATTTTAATTAGTATAAAATGTATAACCATTAATTACATAAGTATTATAAGATAATACGTTTACACTTGGTCCTCTGGCTAGCCATCGAAGTGGTTCTGAAATTGAGTTTATATTTTGATCTGACTCCTTAAAAATATGGTCTTGAAACCATCTTATAAACTATTGATTATTTTTATTTGATATCCATTTTCATCCATTGATGGATTCAAATGGATAATAATTTGTTTTTGGGTTTTAAAATATGGGCCAGCATCCAAAATTTTATGAAAAACATAAAGTTAGTCCTACTCCTAATATTTAATATCAATTATGACAACCTCCATTCCAGAAATTCTTTCACCCGAAAGTATCCTAGTGTAACGAGATTTCGTTAGACCAACTCTTTGCACAACAGATAGGTATTCGGTAAATTATTCAATGGATTCCTCAAAAATATATCGCTCTGTAATATAACCCTTTGGCTAACTTCTATTTTTGATACACCCTTTCAAAATATTCATATAACATTCAACTGTTTACATATATCTGTAGTGCATAGGACCACATAGAAAAATCTATCTCACCAATTGAACCATCAAATGAACCATCATATCGAAGAATGTTGGTAGGAAAAACATTTCCAATTCACATAATATGATGGCAATTTCTCTTTCCGTAGTTGGCAATTTCACCTGGTCTACAACTTTTTCTACATATAGATTTTAAGAAGAAATAATGCTTCGTTAAGGAATGACAAACATTCTTGGGAAAAATGAAACTTAAAGCTATAGGAATTAGATCTTGTATCAAAACATGTCAATATGGTGATTTCAGATCCTTTAACTTTAAATCATGCATTGAAATGATGTTCTTGATATTTGATGAATAGACCTTTGGAAACTTTACGTAATTTAAGAAGTTGCAAAACCAATATCTCTCCTGAATGGAAAGAGTGTAAGCAGTAACAGCAATAAATGTTCATTTTTCACCATTCACTAGTTCCAACTCTTCTCATATTCCCATGTCAACCATATACAACCTAGCCTTAATTCAATCATTTTTTGATGGATAAATTTAGTAACGTGTCAATGATATTATCACATACATTTTTTTCAACATGCATAACATCAAGAAAATGTCTGATGTAAAGAAAATTATGGTATGCTAATTCAAAAAAACAGATTTCTTTTTCCAACTAGTTTTCATAAGGTTTTTCGAAAAACGTTTACAAAAAGTAGTCTCCACATCTTTAACTTTCTCAAATAGTTGATCCCCTTTTAGTGGAGACAGTGGTGTACATTCTTCTGAACTTCTATCGAACGATGTCCTCCTATATTGGTAGTTATGTTGTTGGGGTAGAAATATGCGATGTCCTATAAACATAGTTTTTTATGAATGTTTCAACCTATTTTTATTGTGTACCTTGTTCATAGACAAGACACCCAAGAGTTCCCTTAATGCTATATCCTGAAAAAATTTCATAAGAAAGAAAGTTATTTATCATCCCATGCAACATGGTTCTAAACATAAAAATTTTCATTTCTATAAGCATCATACATCATGACACCTGATTCCCATAATAATTTCAAATTCTAAATCAATGGAGCCAACTAAACATCAATATCATTACCTGGTTGTTTTGGTCCTGATATAATCATATATAACATGAAGTTTTTTTGTTTTATGCATAACCATAGTGGAATGTTATAATTTACCAACATAACTGACCATGTACTATGAGTGCTTCTTTGAAAATAAAAAGGATTCACTCAATCTGTAGATGACACAAGATGAAGGTTTCTCGGCTCATTTCCAAAGTCAGGATACTCATGATCAATTCTCTTCCACCGAGGAGAGTCTACAGGTTGCTGTAATTTTCTATCTTAATTTCTTCTCTCTGTGTGCCATGTCAATTTCCCTATAGTCTCCTGAATTCTATATAGGCACCTAAACCATGGAATGATTGGAAAGTACCATGAAACTTTCATAGAACTGAATTTATCTTTCTTTTATCAAGAATCACCACACTTTGGGAATTCTCTAAGTGATTTTTGGTCCTTTAAAAATAGTACACACTCATTCAGTACATGTGTATTCCTTCAGAGATCATACCCATAGAGCGTAACATTTTTTGGGCGTTGTATTTTCATCTCATGATCTCATTATCTTTTGGGATAGTGTCATTAGAGAGAGAAATTAATTCCTTAAAATTTGTTTCAATCCATCCTTTGCCTACATTCAAATTATAGAGCTTCAGTATGGATGAAAATGTTGTATATTTAGTGCAACCATCATACAATGGAATTTTTTCATAACTCTTTATCCGCTCAAACAATTTTGGGTAATCACGAATTTCATCTTCAAATGTCCTTGTCATTTCCTTAATATGATCTTCATCATCATGCATAATTGTAATCACATCATTGATATGGTCTTCTTAATTTTCCACATTTGTAATCATATCAAATAATCCATAAAATGAATTGTTATCCTAGTCACTATCTACATTCTCTTATTCCCCGTGTTTATTATAACATTTATAAATTCTATCTATTCTCTGGAAGATCATGTGTTCTTTAAACTCCTCTAGACTAACTTTTCTTGAATAATAACAACGTATATATGGACAAAGTATTTGAGAAGGCTCATATGCATGATCTTTTTAAAACTTGATGAACTCTTTCACTCTATCTTCATACTCTTTTCTCAAATGATTGGAATCCATCCATTTTTTATTCATATCCATCCTATTTGATTCAATAATATTAATATTTAAAAAAAATCACAAAACATTGATATAAAAATTAACCAAGGAAAAAAAAGTTATAAACTTTAAATATACTTTGAAAACAATTTATAAAATCATAGTTGAAATCCCATTAAAAAACAAACCATTTACAAAATTTCCTCTTTAAAATAGGATACCCCTTTTAAAATAAACCAATTATTTCCATACATCCTTTCTCAAAACCCCAATTATTTTTTTAAACCATTTTAAATAAATTTAAAGCCAAAAAAAGGATATTTTGAACACATATAATTTTTAAAGAAACATTTCAAAAAACATGAATCATTTTAAAAGTGAACCCCTGACAAAATCACTACATACCATTGTCAATAACCTCTATCTATCCAATGAAAATCATTGATGGTCTCATGCCTTATATGTCACATGACACCCCTATCTTGCTTTGATCACTGGATTCTAATGTTCCTCCCATAAACCATATGGAATGGCCAACCCATCACTGGTGGGTGAACACCTTTTCAAGTGTTCCGGCCCCACAATAGCTACTGAAAACCACATTCACATTAAAATTTATGATTATAGATTAACACTATCACACTCACCCGTGAACATAGAAACTTGATAACTTATTAAAATGTATTATTAAGAGTAGAGCTTAATGCAATCACACTCACCCTTTTTGAACCTATATACTTACTAACATAATCACATAACATTTATATATCATGATATATAATTTTTACCCAAGGAATTGGTGGGAAATATAAGTACTACCAGTCTCATAATACATAAATGTTTTTCCACATGAAAATCAAACATTCATTATCTCATAAAGAACCTGTATCAACTAGATAAAATAAATTCACAATGAAGAAGGGAACCATATGATCAAGGAACAATATAATAGTAAAGAAAACCAATATTAATAGTTACACTAATAAAACAAGCATAAGGGGATGTAATCAATATAATAATTTAATCCTCTATATAGAACCACTAATCAAGGAACAAAATTTCATGCGATATACCATAAGTACTAGTGTGTGACGATCCAAAATGGCACTATAACTATATTGACCAACACCATTACATATAACATCCCCTTTTCTCATCAAACATACTACATATAAATAATCAATAACCCATAACTGGTGAAACAAGTATAGTGGAAATCATTGAGGGTCACATGAGAAATAAGCCATTTAATTTTTAAATTCAAAAATGGGACTTCACATAAAAACCAACTTTGTATGTAGATTCTCACTCCACTTATTTAAAGTCTCGACATTTAAAATATTTTGGAAGCACTTGAAAAAAATACAATTTTCTTTCCAAAACATTCTTCAAGCACATAGAAAATTCCTTTGAAAAACCAAAAAAGTCATAAGACCTAAATTTAATATAAAAACATTTAAATTACCCTTTGAACCTCTTCAAATATTATTTTTATGATAATTAATATAATTTAAAAATATTACATGAAATTATTTTTGAACCCCTTATGCCAAGTTTAGAATTTAAGAAATAAATTTAAAATTTCACCAAATAACCCATACATTACTATAATTTGATTGAAAATAAATTTATAAAGTATAAATATTCTAGGAATTATAAAATAAATAAAGATAAAATAAACACCTACTTTAAATTGAATGGTAACCAATAAAAAACATGCCACCTTCCACGGAAAAAACTCAAAAAACATAAATCCATAAATCCTCATGAAAAATGAATTTTAGTTCCTAGGATAAGGATAAACCTATGGGAAATAGATAATAGAAGAGGGATGGTGGAGATAAAGGATAAAGAGTGGGAAGAATGCTTGAAATGTAAAAATAATTGTTCTCTTAAATAATTCCAAAAAATCACATAACACAAACTTAATAAATAGAACATTATAATTCTCATTTTCAAAAATAAATCATATCTTAATAACATATAAATTGTGAATAAAATATTACTACATGGAAAACAATACTAAGATGATAAATACAAGTGAAAATAAAAACCATTCCATGACAAAGTTTTAAAACATTGAAGTGAAAATTATATTTAAATATTTTTTTAAGTGAAATATATCTCTATTTAAAACATTATTATAATAGTTACTAATAAAATGTTATTAAATAGACATAATGTTTTTAAAATTTAGAAGTAAAAATAATTTTTTTTACTTTTAATAGAATCATTAATAATTCAAACCCGAAAAAGACATAATGTATTCATGGGGAAAGGCCTCTATAATGTGGTAAATAAGAGATCCCTAAGTCATGGTGTTTTAGGTGTCTGAGACAATCAGTTCGTTTGTGGAACTATCTTTGACCTATGACGGGATGAGTAGTGTGGTTATGAAATCCATATTTGGAAATTCATTGTTGGTGTTAGCTCACCATGATAGTTTTCAATTTGATTAATAATTATTTTTGGTTCATGAAAATCCTATAAATTATTTGGTCACTAACAAGACCATGTAAGGATGTGGAGAGTCAAAGTGTAAGAGTTGTGTCTAGGTAAGTTGATGGGTCCTTGTGTTATTCCATTCGGTTCAGTGATGTGAGCATGTATGGGAATTGTTTGCAGTGATTTGAGTGTCAATATTTAGCTGACAATGAGATATGTTCATGCATATGTTTTGGTAGTGAAGGAATTTCTTAGTGCACATTGGTAGTGGTATGTAGGTGAACCTAACGCCTTGGTAGAGGTAGTTGGTTTTGTGTGTGTGCATAAGTGGCTGAGTTGCAATGGTAGATGATAGATACTCATGTAAGGGTATCGATTAGAGGAGATCAAGAATGAATTAATGATTTCAACCTATAGAGTGGGGCTTGGATTGTTAGGGGAACTTAGTGATGTGAGATATTATGGGTTGTCACTTAGTTCATGGGTCAAAACATGTGAAAAATCATAATTAAGTTTTATTTAGACATCTACACTTGGGAATGAAATAAAACCCGGTATTATTTCTCATGAGAATGAGAGGGAACCGGTGTGTGAGTTGTTCTTGGTGAATTACTTTCCTATATAGATCATTTATATTACATTTATAGATGTCATACCTAGGTATTTCAAGGTAACCAAATGATTATCCCTCGATCCATCTTGTTCAGATAAGAACTTCTCTCTTCTCCATAGGAAATACCCATGATCCTGACTTTCATGGTCAGATTTAGTAATTTCAATATGATCTAATGTGATTCCTTCTATATTTGAAGAAAATGAAGGTAGAAATACATTTTTTTTGATTTTTAATATATTTATCTATATTTGATCATTATGTTGGATATTTTTTTGGGTATTTATAAACCAATATTATCCCTTGGATGTTCTTCTTCTTGTATCTTCACTCTTTAATCCTTATGTGGTTATTTGGGGTTGGTTATAGGGATCATTGGTGTCTAATCTTGTTTTATTTAGAGAACCATGATGTTAGTATTTGATACTATTAAAGTAGGAAGTTACTAACCATGTTATAGAAATTATATATAATTTTTTGAGAAAACATTTGTGTGTTTGTATGTGTTACCATAATAATTTTCTGGTTATTACATTCTTGTGTGTGTGTGTGTGACCCAAGAGACCTCTCTTAATAATACATTATTTTGTGTGTATATGTGACCCATGATACCTATCTTAATTTTACATGTTTAATCATGTGTATCGCTCAATAATTTCCTTTTTATGGATTTTATTTGTATATAATCTTATAGATGTAGACTTATGTTATCTGGTATCACAGTAACATATAGAACCTGCAAGGATTGGTTAATCCATTAGAGGGGAAGAATGTGCAACATGATTCATGATGATTATGGTGGGGTATTTAATGAAAAATAGTGGGACATGATAGCCATGTGGCGTGACCTCATACTAGAAGCAAGGCATGATGGATGTGTGGCTTTACCTGAGATAGTTGGTGGGGCATTATGGATTTATGGCTTGACTTGTGACAATTGGTGAGGCATGATGGACTTATGGATTAACCTAATTCATGATGGAATTATAAACTATTATGAGACTTAAATTATCAATATTTACTATTATTAGATTCATGGAAACCAGATATAGATTTTCTTCTGATATAGAGTTGAAGCTAGTAGGGTTGGGGTTAGTGGCAGCCTGATTAGCACATGATGACCCAACATGAGATTTTTTTACTTGTTAATATAAACTATTATCATAAAATACACTTATATATAACTATTTCTCTTATGTTAAGAACTTATAAATGGTTTCTTACAAAGTTTTATACTCAAACCCTACACGGGAATCTCAGTGTGTGTGCAGACATCTTTAACCTAGATTTTAGATGAGGGTAATGGTCCTGCTTAGGGTAATTATACTAGAGGAGTAGGTTAATCAAGGTAATATCATGATATAATCTAGGATCCTTGTAGATATACCTATTTATTTATTTATTTTTTCTCGTTAATTGTTTATTATTCTACCACATATTGGGACCTCTTGACTTGTTGTGCTGGATATTGTATGTCATATTTTTGTAGTACAGGTAGACGTTTTTGTTATATGATCTTCTTTTTACTTTTAGGTTCTAATTTTTACATTTATTATTACTCATACTATTATGTACTATAGTAATTATTATTTACCAAGGGGATAGTATCCCTATGGTGACACTTATTCCCTCACCAGTAGTTGGAAACATATTTTGTATAGGGAAGCATACATGAGGTCATGTGAAACTTAGGATCAGTCCTAGTGATTTAGTTTTGGGTGTTATAATTGGGACATAACAAGTAGATATTTATATATTAGGAATGAGAACTAGTTCGTGGTTTAGGTTCTGAAAGAAATTTTGGATAAGGATCAAGGAGGTCAATTTCTAAAAACATTCATCGATAATGGAAACTTGAGTAATATATAATGTTTTTATTAAATAAAGTTGAAATGATTTTAAGAATTTTACTTTTAAAAAACTTATAATAGAAACATATAAAAAATGTTTTATATAAAAGAAATTTAAAAACATTGAAGACATTTAATTTTCAAAGGAATATTTAATAAAATAATCATGAAAAATAAATATGATTAATAAAAATAGGAGTGGATGATAAAATTTTTATTATTGAATGTATGGAAAAACATTTGGAATTTTTTGAAATAACCATGATGAAAACCTGCATTGAATTGATGATTTTTAAATCATCCAATTAAAAATATTGTGTAAGAAAATTGAATTTTATCGAATATAACAAGTGCGTAAGAAAGGACTGCCAATGACCATGATTTTTAGCGAGGAATTTAGCCCATAAAATTCAAAATATCACCATCAATATCAAACTGTAATAATTGAACCCAATGAGAAAAAGGATAAAACTAACCATGGGGGTGTGTTCATAGTGTAAGAGACGCACGAAAGAGGAGAGGCACGGTGGAGGAGAGACAATGGCAGAGGAGACAAGTGGTGAAGGAGAGGCGGGGCGAATGAGATCCATTGGTGGGTGAGAGACGTGGTAGAGGAGAGCTGTGCAGCGAAGCATGATTCACGGCGACAGAGGACTTAGCAGCTGAGGAGGAGGAAGAGGTAGGAGAGGAGGGAGGAGATGAGGTAGGAGAGGAGGGAGGATAGTAGCCGGCAGCGGAGACAGAAGGGATCGACATCTGAGAGAGCTTGGGGGGTTCTAGGAAGGAGGAAAAAGTTAGTGTTTATTAATAAAACCTGGTGACACTTTTATTAGCGCTGATAAAAATATTTTTTATCAGCCCTACAATTGAAATCACGGATAAAACATGCCTTTATCAACATTTTTTTATCACTGGTATATGTCCATCTTTACGAGTACTAAAAAAACACTGATAAAAGTATATTTTATTAGTGCTATAATTGAAAGCACTGATACCATTTATACATAATTATAAAATTAAAACCAATATATTTATTACATTTATAATTTTATAAATATATATAATTAATATATTTATTATAATTTAATAGTTTAAATTTTAATTAAATATAGAAATATATATATGTTTTTTTTCATGTATAAATTATAATTATATAATTATATATATAATTTTATAATTTAAATTGTAATTAAATATATATAAATATAAATTGATATATTAATTTTAATTTTAATTTCATAAGTATTTAAATATATATATATATATGTCTGTGTTTTTGTATATATTCATTAAAGATATATATTTATAAATAAACATATTCAAAAGGTATTAATAAATTTATATTTATAATATAAAAAATATTTTATAATTTTATAATTATTTAAACATATTTATATTTAATTAGTTACATATAATTATAATTATATATAATATATTTAAAAAGTATATAATTATATATAACTAAATGTTTATATTTTTAAATATAATAAATACATTTATGGTTTATTTAAATATATTTATCGTGATTTTAAGTATTTGTTAGAAGAAAATGCTTCATATATATAGGAATGAATGAATACACCAAGTATATGTAGTACTATAGTATATATGTCCAACATTAGGGTAAACAATGAACATATATTTATGAGAATATGACGTACGCATCAATTGACACATTCATTTGGAAATATAAATATATATATATTTAATAAGTATTATATATATATATATTAAAAATTATTTATATATAATATTATAAACATATAGTAATAAATATATAATAAATATATAACTAAAACTAATAAACATAATAAACATAAATAAAACATAAACATAATATCCATAATAAACATGCATTTTTTATTTAATGTATACATATAAACCTTATTTTTTAATATAATTAAAATATTTTTATATAAATTAATAATATTTTATATTAAAAACTTTTATCAGTGCTATTATTAGTGTTGATAAAGTATCATTTTTAACAGCGCTTTTTGTTAGCGCTGATAAAGGGGGGATTTATCAGCACTAATATTAGCGCTGATAAAGTGTAAATTTATCAGTTCTTTTTTCTATCTCTGACCAAAGTTTCCATTTTATTATCACTTTCTGATTAGATCTGATAAAACCTAAGTGCTTCCCTTTCCCTCATTTTTGGAAGTGTTATGGTAGGTTCTTGTTGTAGCTTTGTAAGCCTGTATTAGTGCTATATATTAAGTTAGTTTGATGTTTAGATTTCAAATGGGTTTTCTAATTTGAATAGTGCATGGTGTAGTTTGAGATATTTAACTGGGGAATTAAAGCCACTATAGGAGTCCTTGGAAAATGACATAATTTAATTTCAATGTTAGGTTGGTCAATTTGATCAGGAAATGGGTGAATAAACTTTGGGTCTTATAGAAGTATGAAAAGTTGTAATTTAGAATTTTGAGGTCTAGATTTTTGTTGAAACATAAAATATGATATTCCGCATAATTTAATCATTCACAGATCATGTAAAATTTAATTAAGCATAAATAATTAAAAAATTAAATTCAAATCATACATCATGTTATTTTGATCAAAAACACATTTCTCTCATCATTGATAATCATCACTCAAAGGAACCAAACATGAAACCCTCTGTATCATCCACCCATGTTCCAAAATCTTGATCTATCATCAGCCTATGAAATATGGGTACTCTAATGGGGAATTCAAATCTCTATTTCATAGTCATGACCATGGTAGATCAAACGAACGATCCATGAACTTGTATTGAGTGATCTATGATATTCTATTCGCTTTTTATCTCTAAGAAATGATTGAAAGTGGAGATGAGAGAGAGTTTGAGAAAATAATTCTAACCTTCATTTTGGTTCTTAAATTGTTTTAATTAGTTAAGTCTTAACTTCCATAAATTAAATTTTGTTCCTTATAGAAGATAACTCTTAAAAAATATGAAAAAAAAATAATTGACAATTATAACTTGCTGAAATTTTTGTAGATATTTTACTACATTCTTTTAAGACATAAAATATGTTATGTTATAAAATACAACTCAATAACTTGAATTGAATCTCCCATAAATATTAGTCAATCCATTAATGCTAAATATTTAATATTCATTCTAAAAAATATTTTTCATTATATTCAATGAATATGTCGTGAATATAACAAGTAAAAAATTAAATGGTTATTATTCTAAACTTGAATTATATTGAGCTTATTTATTTCATTTATGATTATATAAAATTTTACATTACGTTGCCACTATTGTGGTGCCCACCATATCCTAATCTTCAATTCACTAGAATTTTCCATGCTTCTAAATATGATTTGTGTGTGACCCTCTAGACCCTCGTCTAGATAGTAGTGATTGATACTCACTATCCAAGAGTGTAGTTAAGAAACCCATCATGTCCCCTAAGTAGAAACAGTTTAGTCATAGCAATAACAACCTCCTATGAACACACTCTGTGTAATATAATATCTTTATCAGGTGATATCACATAATGAATAGAACAAACTTGATTTCATCATCCTTAATTAATTTAATATTTTTTAACCATATTGGATGGACCTACCTTTAATCACAATGGACATGGACATAATAAAGGTAGTACTATAACAGTAAACTGGGATAAATACATCTCTATAATTCATAAGATAAAATGACTATCTTCATCATTCAATCAATTACATACCCCTAATGACTCACCCAACACAATATACCTCACCACTACACAAATCACATGATTTTTTAATTCATCAAAGTGTGCAATAAAATGATACACAATGATAATGATCTTGTTTTGAGAGTTCAATAAATATTTTCATATATAGGAGCTACCAATGACACCCAAAACATGGGATGTTCTTATTGGTGGATCATTATTCATGATATCAAATATTCATATCACTATGTGTCAACTTCATCATAAGAAATATCAATTATTATGACCTCCTACCACTTGATAGTCATAAATCATCTATGTCTAGTCGATAAGATGTATCTAGACCATATGATAAATGTTTATGATTAGTATAATAATTTCATTTGGATTTCATTATAGATGTGATATACTATAATTGGTTGATATTGAAAGTAATTTATATCTATTAATTTGTAAATAATAGATATAAAAGTATCAACACTATTATGGTAAGTATGCATCATGCATAAATTTCTGTATACATGATTTGTTAATTTAAAATTAATTTTCAAGTTGGGTCTAGGTTACCCACTTTAACAACACTCCCACTTGAAATAGATCCAACATTATAAGGATAAACTTGTTATCTCTCACATGATAAGATATTTATTATACTAATTTATGGCTTTATTCATTAGGTCTGCCATGTTTTTCGACATGGCTGCTCTGCTATCTCTAACTCTACCTCCTTAAGTGAATCTTCCCAATATATGATATCACTGAGTATAAAACTTTTCCATATTTCATAATCAATAAATGTTGGTTATTACTTGAAGTATTATTACATGAATTGAAAAAATAGTTTCATATTTTGTGATTATTTAGTGACATTAGAAGAAAAAAAATACTCAGTATTTTTAGATATGTCTACCACGAGATTGAATGAGATTCCCCTACCCATTTCCTTTTGATAAGTACTATATTATATCATTTTTACCCATTATAAAACTATTTTTTCCAAATATTACTAGTGTCCCTTCCTCTCCATGTACGATGTATATATCCTTTTTAATTTCACAAGTATAATTGTATAGTTCTGACTACTTCCCTTGTAGTTCTCCTGGATTTAATTGATTTTTTCATACCATAAAGCATATTTTTTAAATAACTAGTATATATAATGGAATATGTGATTGATCCATAAAATATTCTTATATAATTCAAATCACTATTTTAATATCCTCTTATGTCTCATACATGCATTATTTGAGATATTTATGCCATGTGACATTGGTAACAATTCTCTCTCTAATTGTTCTAATACTTTGTCATTATATGTAAATTTTCTTAGTCTAAGTTACCCATAGTTCTACCACAGTAAATCTAGTTCTTTAGAACATGGGTCTATATTTTATTTATATATTTATAGAGTTCATTTCAACCTAATATTAACTAACTATAATACAAATAAATATTTTCAATACATTATCAACATATTTTAATTGGAAAATTGTGGTTCCACACTAACCACTTGCAGACACCTGGAATACTTTGTCTCTAAACAAATATTCTATGATAAAGATCCTTGCAGTAATCTGTAAATGTAACCCTAGAACATATATTTATTATTGGAATTATTTGGTGTCATCAACCCTTTCTGGTTGTGTTTTATAGAAACCTTCAAGTAAAGTTGGTAATTACATATAACGAATAATATAATGACCGTAGGAAGTTTTTATGAAAAAATGCAATCAAACAGATTTATGAATGATGATTTTTTATAACGAATCAAAACATATTAGTACCATTATTTTTCCCACCATTTATAATTTATCTTGAATACACACCAATGATTTTATATCAACTAGAGAAACTACCAAAATACAGATATGATTTTGGAACATAGAATCGATTTTACAGAATTCATATAATCTTTTTAATAATAACTAATTTCAATTTAATTATTCTTTATAGGATGAATAATATATTATTCTAGTTGAATAATTTATCACCATGACTTGGGGATAATAAAACCATCTCACTTTATATTTATATTTCCCATATAATATGTTTCTATGTAATAATCTTTTTCCATTAACTCTTGTGTAAATTTTTCTTCTGGAAACTATTTGTGTATCACATGACATAACTTTTAAAAGTCCATATTCTCCCAATATATCAAAAAGAGATGTATATCCTTTTATAGAAATATATTCTATCACATGGATGTATATTTTATATCTTAGGTTTTTTTAATATCCTAAGAAATAGTTTAGGATAAACTATCAAAATGAACTTTGTGTTTTTCTTGATATAGGTTTGTTTAATAACCTAAAAAAATATTTGAATATAAAAATATATAATGGATTAATTTTATAATATAACTCATATGATATCCATTTTTAATTATAATTTTCATGTTTTATGGGATAACACCTCTATTTGTGAATCGTCGTTTTAAAATATAATGAATGATTTTACAATTCTTATGAGTCACAATATTAATTCCCATGTTACTAACATCGTGAATCTGATTTATATAAGGATATGTGAATTTAGTAATATCTACACACATCCTTTTTAATGATAAATGCATACTTTTAGGACTCATCATAAATACTAATTTAACTAATATCTTTACTTTGATGTGAATAAAGAAATATGAGTTTTGGTATATATCTACTCGACATTTTAATGAATAGTTAATGATTGTGGAGGATATTCCTTGCATCACAGGCCCGAAGTAAATAATATCTTCTAACAATGAATATTCATTACTTCAATTTTATATTCCTTAAAAACTCTTAAATTAATCTCATGAAGTATACGAATTTACAACTAGATTCTCCTTGGGGTAGTTCACACTTTTAAGATGAAAATTTTTTAAAAGAATTTTGTATTAACATTATTTCTAAATGTATCTTTGTACAAATATAGATAAGTGAATGTTTTTATAGTACCTATGGTTTTTCCCCCAAATATTACGAAGAATATATTTGGTATATCTTTGAAAACAATTTTATGTTTTACCAAAAAAAGAGTCATCTTTCCACAACTGGATAATTAACTCTTACATTTTATATTCATCAAATATTTCCAATAAATCAAGAATTAAAAAACTATTAGTTGAGTATGAGGTACAAAAAAACATTACTTCCAAAATAGAAAAATTTATTCTTGTATCCAATGGACACATGAGATAAATATTTCCATTAATACTTAATAAATGTCCAATTAGAATCATTAAATATGGCAATTAGAAATAGTGTACTTCTCATTGTTGAATTGGGAATTACCCTTTCTCATCTACTTAGAAAATGCACCTTACGTCATTTAACATTACTATACATATATTGTTACAGTATTTGGATACAAATGTGTGACACACATTTAATATGTAATACCCAAAAATTAAAATAGAAATATCAAATACATTGATGAATATACATTAAGTTGAATATTCTGTTGTCATGTACTTTAAATCATTTCATTATATCCTTGACATAATTATCTTGGGAAATTCGTAGAAAATGGCCTCTTATATAATGTCTTTCAACTTTTCTTTAAAGGATGTTTCAAGGGTGTCTTTTGTGTCACTCTTTTAATTGGACTTTTTAACATTTTTATTCAACTTTTTCACCATAATAATTAAATATTAATATTTATTTATGTTATTATATTCTCAAAGAAGGTTTACCCAAAAGGTAACTAATATTTTTTGAAAATATTGGATGTTTTAGATAATCCTAAATTATAATGGAGTAATTTGGTTATGACGATATTATAAAAGGATTTATTAAAAGATCATGATATATCTTTTAAACTACATGTGTTTAGTGTACTCATAATATCATTTATTTCTTTCTTCTCTTTATCCTCATAGGATTATTAGAGATAAGATATCATGTGAATCCATCCATGTATTGATGATTTTTCCACAAATCATTGGAAATTTATGATTGCATTATGATGTAAACATAAATTGAATCAATCATGTGTTTACTGTATGCTTCTTTTTCATCCTTTCTCAGTATAGTGGCTCAATAGGAAGTATATAATTCAACACATAGAATTTTCATTCACATCATAGTTCTTTGGGAAAGATTTTATGCTACACATGTAAATTCATTTCGGTTAGGACATGTTCATTGTCCAAAATTGAACATAGATAAATTGTGTTATTACATTCCCTATTTATATAAAACTAAACTTAATCATATAATTAATTTTATCTTGATTACCATTTTTTATAAATTATAGATTTTATTATCTTAAATTCCTCCAACTATTTTAATGAATTCAAATAGACATCAACTGATATATTCAGAATACTCAGTCGTTTGAGTGTTCAAGTGAAAGGATCCTGAAACATATTCTTATAGTTAATGCTATATAATCACCCGAACTTCAAGATTATATAGTAGGATTTCAGTTGAAAAACAACATTAACACCTTGTTCCTTGATATATTGAGTTGAGACCCATATCCAATAAAGGATATCCTTCCATTTCCCAATGATTTACATATAATTTTCTAACAAACTATATATCAATACTTCTATACTTTTAACTCTAGTTTAGTAAACCTGTCACACTTATTAGAACTACCTAGTTATAAGAGTCACCTTTAACTAGGGATGATGAGCACCTCATATAATTGGGTTTTTTAAAATTAAGGGATGGAATAGATTATGAATTTATATTATTTGAGGGTTATTTTATTCATTAAAAAATTATTCTATTTATATTTAAAATATCTTGTTCTATGTGACCACACATGCCTATTTACATTACTATAAATATGAAATCATTCACCGTGCTGAATCATTTTATCAATACATTCTTGATTATTATTTTATGTGACCAAATGTAAAACTAAACATACTTAAAATAATCAACTACATATAAATGAAATTATATAATATAATCATGATCCAATATTAATGTTTGATCTATTTATTGAATAATGGATCAAAATAGACACTATGGGTAACTCACTAAGTCACTTCACATGCAACTCAAGTTGCAACAATCACCCTTCTAATGGGTTGAGGTATTGTCTAGTACGTCACCAAATCTCCTTGTAAACTACATCAATTTTCATCCTCATCATTATATAACAATACCACCATGAATACTATGAGATATTGGGAATGTAAAATATAGATAAATAAATTTTATCTAGAGAGATTTCCATTATACATATAATTATACAAACTACAATAAGAATATCATAATTTATTAAATAAATTATTACAGACCATTCATTGTAATAATTAAATAAATATGTAAATTTAAAACATGAATTGGTTAGTCTAAGGTTCATGATCAATTGGTACACATTAAACTCACATAAATAAATTAAATTTGTGTTGAATTCATCTTGGGGGTAATTTTCATGAATAAATATATGTTTAATTTCATTTTATTTCACAATGACTTATTGAACAATTCCTATAATAAATATATATTTGTTATATACTATCATATATATATATATATATATGTATATGTATATATATATAATAATAATTATATATTTTTACTTAAGTCTGGATTGAAACATGTATCCCTAGTACCGAAACTCGGTCAGATGGATCTCGAATGGGTAGGGGTTAAAGTATCATTTCTAACCCAAAGTCTTCGATCATAAAAGATATAATCATACAAAAATGATATATATATATATATAACTATTTTTTCTTTCTCTCTTTTAAGACTAAAAATAATTATTTTGATCTTCAGATAACTATAAAAATGATTGTCCCAACTCTAATTGATGTTTTATTTGTGGTAGTGTTACCATAATGATGTTCTCTTCCTGAATAAATGAAAATACCATTTTAATTCAACTTAATTAAGTAAATGCCTCCCTATGATTTCAATTAAAGTAACTTTGTTTCTAATAAAAGTGTAAAAAATAGTAATTTAAAAAATTTAGGTCCTTATTTGTTTTAAAATATCAAACTTGATATAACCCATCCTAGATATATCAGCAAATCATATGTAATTTAATTAATAATGTTTCATTTAGTTAATTTTGAATAATTAAAAAAAATTAATCAAAATCACAGATCAACCTATATTGATTGAAAACACATTTCACTCAACATCTGTGATCTTCGCTTGAAGAAACCAAACCTAAAACCCTTTAGATCATCCACATGTGTTCTAAAACCTTGATTGGTCATCATCCTATTAAATCTATGTAGTGGCATGGATAATTGGAGGCTCTATGAATTTATCATAATCATTAGAGATCAAACTAATTACTCTTGAACTTTGATAAAGTAATCTATGTTCTTCCCTTCTCTATCTCTCTCTAGTACTAGAGAAATACATGGATTAAAACCTTTATTTTAGGTCTTAATTTTTAAATACTTAGGTTTTAACATCTTTAAATATCATTTAGTTATTTTTGTATATTTACCCTTAAAATGTAACCAAAAATAAATATTAAACAATTAAAACATTTCTAAAATGTTTTATATATTAAACAACACTCCTGTAACACATAAAATATCTTACATGATAAAATATTAGTCATTAACTTTACCTGACACTCTTATAAATATTATATGAACCTTGGATATTAAGTATTTAGTATTCATTTGAAAAATATTTCTCATTATATTCACTAAATATCTTTTGAAAATACTTAGTAAATAAATTCAATGGTTTTTATTCTAAAATTTTATAATATTGAATTTATTTATTTATTTTACAATCATATAAACATGGAAATTACATAGCCACCTCTATAGGTACCATGATTTCCAAATATCCAAATCACTTGAGTTAGTTAAGATTTTGAATATTCATTGTGTGTGACCCTCTAAGGAGTTGATATTTTTTATGGACATGATAGCCTCCTTTGAATACGCTATGTGTAATATAATCTTTTTACCTCATGATATTTCATAATGTAGAAGTCACACATTGTGTCATCATATTTTATTGATTTATTTTTCAATAAACTTACTTTATTAACTTACCATTATTCACCATTTTCATGTATTTAATAAAGATATTACTATCCTGGCCACCTACGCTCGAGACCTGTCATCCTTTTAGAAGAGAAAAAAACTATCTTGATCATTCAATAAATGTCTTACTATCAATGAAGAACGCAACACAAACTATATCTCAATGAAACAAATTCCATGTCTTTCATCTTGCATGAAATTACATAATAATATGATACATTCTGATAATGATCTCAAAATTAGAGACCAATACATTTATTCACATATAGGAACTACCAATGACACCCAAATCATGTGGTTTTCTAATTGGCGGGTCAGTCCTCATGATATCCTATACTTGAGATCACCAAGTGTGAAGTTCATGATAAATATTCTTAATGATTATGATTCCCTGGAACCTGATAGTTTGACATCACCTGTGTCTAATTAGTATGATGTATCTAGACTATAGGACATATGATAATGTTTAATGTCATAGTATCTCGAGATTCTCATTACACCAGGGATATGCTATAACCAGTTGATAAGAAAAATAATCTAATGAAATTACCTTGTATAGAGTGGATTAATAATTTTGGACATGATTATATTAAGTGTAAAGCATGAATTAATCTTTGTATACATGATTTGATAATGAAAAATTAGTTTTTTTGGCTCGATCTAGGGAACCCACTTTGGACCTACCCTAGTATGACACATGCCCCATCACTAGTATACATTTTTTGAAATTTATTTAATTGGTTATTTATTTTTAGTGTTTCTTAGTGTTGTAGGATAAAAACTCCAATTATTTGGGAAAATAGGCCCTCGAACATAAGTAGCACATGGTTAGAAGAAACTATGTGGTGAACCATTCAAGAGAGGGATTTGGGTGACAATGGGGTTATTGATTTATTAATAATGGATTTTCTAACCATGTTGGATGGTCTATAAACCATACATATTAATTTTTTGGGGATATTAGATCTATAATATTTGGGAAATGGTTTTATCATGTTAATATGTGATATTATATTATTCCAATTATACACATGTGGTATTTAGATTTCCCAACTATGTGTGGATTTAGGAATGCAATTTCATTAGAATGGATTTGTAAAGGTGATGTATACTTCGAATGTGGGACTATACAAAATCAATTAAAGGGTTATAAATTAGTATCATAACAAAACATTTAGGATATTATTTTAACATTATTATTTTTACAGGATTTCTTAATGGTTTTAATACACTTGGAAATTTATGATGAAGGTATAAGAAATGTATTGGGTTCATTGGTAATTAAATCATAAATATCTCTTATGAGTATGTGTTAAGGGTATGATTACTTTGGTTCTGATATTCATTTTATTTATATAAAGTACAATATTTATGGGGGTGTGACCCTAGATGAAGGTAGAAATGGTAGCTACTTCATGTGTAATAGTGATACATGGGTGACGTGTAATCATAAAGTTTGATTTGAGAGTAGTGTTTCATAAAGTATGTTTAGGATAAGATCATGGATATTTATTAATGAGAATTATATTTTAAATGGATGGAATACCTTGTTATTTGATGGGGTTTATAATATTATAGTTAATGAGATATGTAAGAACATTGATCTTCTTTTCAAGTATGTTTTTCTTTTTTCTGGAGTTTTTTAGAAAAGATGAGTTTTTTGAAATGTTTGAAGTACATGCCATGTACTTTATGAGTACATGTCGTGTACTTCATTGCCGTAAGAGGCCGTGTGCTGGCCGTGTCATGGCCACATAAACGGTCATGTGGGGTGACGTGGAGGCCACTTAAAGCGGTGTATGGAAAGGGAAAGTACATGTCGTGTACTTAAAAAGTACATACTGTGTATTTTCTTTTTTCTTCATTAAATGGATCGGGGTCGCGTCTAATGGACAGGGGTGTCTTCTTCTTCTGCCGAAACATTCCGGATCACCCATACAGCACTAAAAAATCCATGAGCCCCCGATCACACATTAGTTCTCTGAATTGACCGGTTTCGATTGCGTTGGAACCACAAACTTAAGCTCTTCCTTCTTCTAGAGCATATTTTTTCAATTCCTCCTCTTTTCCAAGTTATCGTGGCTTGAAAGTTTTATGCGTTTTCATGGATCTACAATTTTCTAAAGAGATTCAAGAATTGAGGTTCATGTATATTGGTCTACTAACCCCAAGGTAGGTGGTTTTTTCCTTTCTGTAGAAATTCATTGAGTTTTATGTGAAAATTTTCCCAATACCCTTGAACGGGGTATTGCGCGTTTACCATTTTAGCCCTATTGTTTTCCTTTTTTTCTTGTATGCCTGACTAGAAATTATTTTTTGTGAATAGGGAATTTTTTTGTGCTTTGGATGTATTTCCCATGTATGTTTTGCCTATATTTGACCTTTGGGTCTAGTTTTACTGTTAGGTTGTTATTCCATTTTTTCATTCCTAGTATTATAGGATGGTGTGACTGTTGCTCTGATATGCTATTATGCTGTAGAATTCTATCCAAGTAGTTCTTGAGGTTTACTTTGGCCATTATGCAGTGCTACACTTGTTTGACATACACAGGGCTGTGATAACCTGGTGTATAGACCATAGGGAGAATTGACGTTGAGGGATTCTCCATAGTGACTTTATAATTATGATGCAAGACCATAGGAGGAATTGATGTTGAGTGCTTACCTAGAGTGTCTGTAGTTCCTCAATGCGGGCCATAGGTTGAATTGACATTGAGTTCTTCCCCAGAGTGCCTTTAGTATGATACGAGACTATAGTGGGAATTGGCGGTGAGTGCCTCCTTAGAGAGTCTATAATTTAACTAAACCAGAGGGGTAAGACTGTGTGTGCTTCCCAGAGGGTTTCTTGTACTTGATAGGTAGGGCCATAGGGGATAGGTTGTGGGTACTTCCCAGAGGGTTACCATTTGTGTTATCTATTGTGTTTTTACATGCTATCTGGTGTTTGGAATGCTTAACTGTGGATTATTTACTTCTTAGTGCTTCCTTTTTTACATCTTTATGTACTTCCACATGCCATATAATCACTGACTGTTAGGCACAAACATTCAAGTGGTTGCCTGCTGGGATTTATTCTCACACCCTGTTTGGGCCATGATTTTGGGCCCAAATAGATTATATTGTTGTAGGTATAGACATGGGCAAGCACCCTTCGACTTCAGGTACTTGATTGCATTGGAGCTGGAGAGCATGAGACCAAGCTGAGGCTTACGATGCTGTGGAGTTGCTCATATTTTTTTCTTTTGTAATTTGGTTTAGTATTGTATTCCACATTGTGACTTCTTTGGCTTCTTTACTAGACATATATGTATCATGCATCATTTACATATATTTATGCTCCAATTGTTTCTTTGTTAGTCTTTCATTGTTTACTCTTGTTGGATATTTACTGCTTCCGCTATTGTTTGTTGTTTACTTCCACTGTGTACTCTTCCAATGAGGGCATAGTTTCCCCACCATCACACCCAAGGCCCTCACTACTAGTCAGCAACCTCTGGAATTCGGGGAAATGCACTTGAGTCCATGTGACCAATCAGGTATGGGGCGCCTCTGGGTGGCTTCCGGAACCAAGATGTTACAATGTGGTATCAGAGGAATTCTTTTCCCTTGACTTACTGTTTGGAGTTTTTAGCCAGGGATAGGAAGGAATAGGTACTTGGTAATAAGTTGTGCCCAAGAGTAGCTAACCTGTGTACAGGGATAAGCCAATCTATCTCATTTAATTTCAATTTTATGTTTTTGCAATTTTACGGTTGATTTTATTTTCACCATTGGGAGATTCACATGTTTTGTGCAGTTACCGTTGATGTTATTGTGGTTTTATTTTTGTCGCAACCTGATGAGATGAGGGTGTTCCATCTCATGCATCATAAGAGAACTTGCTAGAAATCACATGTCATTCATTTTTTCCATGCCATCTAGGATTTCTTAGTGATTGCATGTTGTTGTGATAGATGATGTGTAAAATATGCATGCTGTTGTGATAGTTTCCTTGATGGAAATACCTTTTGTTTGATAAGGTATTGCTTGTGTAGAGGTTTTATTGAATGAACGCCAATCTTTGGTTTTTGAGGTATTATGGGCCCTCATGGACCAGAATTTGGTGGATCATTGCCTTGTTTTCCATGTTATAATGTGTAAAAGAAGCCAAAATTTGATTCGCGGGGAGTATGGGCCCTCACGAATTGGAATTTGGCACTTTCATTGCTTATTTCAGTGTTTTTGGGGTTCCGGAGTAGTTTTTGAGGCTTACTGTCTGGGAAAACCTAGAATACATGCTGTTTAATGTTAAGTACATGCCATGTGTTATTCTGTTTGAGAAGAAACACTTTTTCTTTAAGTACATGTTGTGTACTTTATGTACACACCGTGTAGTCTCTGACCGTGTCGTAGGTCATGTGGGCTGAGACACAGGATGGGAAATGTCTGGTGGAAACACGTCGTGTCCATGTTGAACATGCCGTGTAGTATAATCCTATGAAACTAGCTGTGTAGCTAACAACATGGGTCGGTGGAGTCACTTATTATACATGCCGTTTCCCCCTTGAACACGCCATGTAGTCTGACCCAGGTACCTGGTCATGTCACAAACAACACGGGTTGGTGTTATCCTTTCATGCACATGCAGTGTCTATCAAAAACACGTTGTTTCGTTTGAGATGTGTGTCTGACTGTGTCACTAACAACACGGTCCTGGTGAAGCTTGTCTGGTACACATCATGTCTACCTTGAACACGTTGTGTCATTTTTTCTTAAGAGATCCGTGTGGCTTAACCGTGTAGAAGGACCCATGTAGGGGAAGAGGATTCAAGTACACGCCATGTGTTTTGAGAACACGCCGTGTGTTTGGGGTGTTACACAACCCGTTTAGGCAAAATTACACGGCCATGTGAATGACTTCAGGGAACACGCCGTGTTGGTAGTGTACACACTGTGTAGTCCGGTTTTGTAAAACATGAATGTTTTCTTCCTATTGTTCTCTTCTTACCCTCCTTGTTTTCAGTCCATGATAATTCTGATCTAAGGTGTGCGCTTGACCTTGCAGATTCATACCACCAAGACGTCCTCCAGTTGTATTCCAGTTGCCAGGCAGTGATCAGACACCGAACATGGCTGATTAGGGACCACCTGCAAATCCTCTATTGTGCCAGTCTTGGCACCAGCAGTTATACCTGTTATTTGTGATGATTCACAGTTCAGGGAAGGCTTCATGAGGATGATACAAAATTTTCAGGGAGCACTAACACTTGCCTCGTTGACATCTAATTTGACGCAGGTCTTCCAGTACCAGCATCCTCCCACCTTCTTACGGGAAGGAGGACCTCAGGCTATAGAGTCGTGGCTCGAAGCCAGGCTGACGATCTTTGAGCATCTAGAGACGCCTCCATAGAGGATATTCAAGTTCACTACCTATATGCTACGAGATTCCACCAAGAGATGGTGGGATGTGATATCATAGGCGGTTCATCAACAGGTTATGGCTTGGGAGGAGTTCCAGCGCATCTTCTATGACAACTTTTATCCGGAGACCCTGAGGGCCGACCGAGCATTAGATTTTATGAGCCTTGAGCAGGGTACCCTATCTATTATGGAGTACTCCTCTCATGTCATTGAGCTTCAGTGTTTCATGCCCTTCCTATGAGGATATGGGTTATTTATGGTAAGAAAGTTCGAGTATGGACTCAAACAGGACATCTACTCTCAGGTGACTATCTTCAGGTTGACTTCTATCGCTTCCATCGTCAACCAGGAACTGATAACGAAGCAAAATCTGAGGTAATCTGGGGTTCTGAGGCAGAGAGGCTCGACACCCAGAGTTGGTGCTCCACCAGTTGATAGCCGAAAGCGCCGTAGGGAGACTACATGGGGAGATCCGAGTAGGAAGGATGGATCTTCTAGTAGCCAGGTGGTGTAATACTAGTGTGGGAGAAGCGGGAATATGAGGCTGTAGTGCCAAAGAGACCCGATGAAGTGCCGATCTTCGGAATGTTGGGACACCTTCATTGTTTCTGTCAGATCTTTTCACCAGTGGCAAGTGATAGGGGTTCTTCTTTGACTCCTCGTATAGGAGCAGCTCTGCCAGTTTTTCACCATTCTGGGAACTGGAGTTCTTCTGGCCGTTTAGGCCGAGGTGGAGGTCGTGGCCGCGATGGTTAGTCACTAGTCTACCAGCAATAGTAGGGTGGATCAGCTTAGATTAGTCAGGCAGTATAAAAGGTTCATAGAGTTGGATAGAATTTTTCAGTGGAGCATACCCATCAAGAGCAGGATCCGGACCCCTCTACGGTTTGAGGTACGATCCTAGTTGCCTCAGTTTTATCTTCATCTCTTTTCGATACTGGTGCTATGCATAGCTTTATATATGTCTCTCTTGTGGAGAGCCTTGGGCTCTGTATCTTTTCTTCTGCCAATGTTTTGACACTAGACACTCCGTTGGGGACAAGAACATCTGGTGTAAGTCAGTGCAATTAGTTCCCTCTTGAGGTTGATGGGTGTCACTTCCTTTGGGATCTCTATTTCCTAGAGATGACAGGCTATGATGTCATTCTCAGAATGGACTAGCTAGTTTTCTTCCATATATTCGTCGACAGTTATCACCGTAGGGTGAGTTTCATATCACCATAGGGTGGATCATTTCATCATAAGGGTGATTGGGATGTCCAGGCGAGCAGAGCGGGTCTAGAACATAATGGGTTGAGAGAGGTTATAACCCAGATTACAAGTCTTTATCTGGATGACCAGGGGACTTCACAGTTAGACTTTCCTCCAATGGTGGATCGTTTCAGAGATGTCTTTCCAAAGGAATTTTCAAGTTTTCCTCTGGAGCGTGAGGTAGTCTTTTCTATTGAGATTGTTCTAGGGGCGGAACCAGTGTCCATTTATCCTTATAGGATGGCAACACCAAAGTTTCAGGAGCTCAAGAAATAGTTGGAGGAGTTGCAGGCCAAGGGTTTCATCCAACCCAGTAATTCTTCTTGGAGTTCGACTATCTTGTTTGCGAAGAAGGAAAATGGTACCCTTAGTCTTTGTGTGGATTATCGAAAGCTGAACTAGTTGATGGTCAAGAAATGATATCCCTTTTCAAGGATTAATGATCTCTTTGATCAGCTTCAAGGAGCCCTGGTGTTCTCAAAGATTGACTTGAGGTCTGGTTATCATTAGTTGCACATTAGACCATCTGATATACCTCTCACAGCCTTCCAAAGCATGTATGGTCTATAAGAGTATATGGTTATGTCGTTCGGTCTCATGAACACGCATGTAGTTTTTATGGAACTAATGAACCGAGTGTTCCATCCATACTTGGGTTCCTTCATGGTTGTTTTCATGGATGATATCTTGGTGTACTCTCACACTCAACATGACTATTCTACCCATCTTGAGATCATTTTGAGTACACTGAGGGAGCATCAGTTATATTATAAGCTCTCAAAGTGCCACTTTTGGATGGACCATATTCACTTCTTGGTTCATGTTATCTTAGAGACAGGAGTGTCAGTAGACCCAGAGAAAGTGAGAGTTGTAGTTTCTTGGGAGTAGTCGAGGAACGTATTTGAGGTGCGGGGTTTTCTAGGGTTGGATGGATACTACAGACATTTCATACAAGAATTTTCATGCTTAACAGCACCACTGACAGGTTTGACCAAGAAGGGTGTGAAGTTCTTATGGTCAGATTCTTGTGAGTCATCCTTTCAGAAGCTGAAAGGGAGGTTGACTTCAGCACCGATACTAGTATTTCTGAAGCTAGGCGATAGCTATACTGTTTACTTCGATGCATCGGGTATCGGGTTGGGAGCTGTGCTTATGCAGGGAGATGGATTCATTGCATACGGGTCTCAGTAGTTGAGGCCAGATGAGAGGAATTACTCGACACGTGATCTAGAGTTGGCAGTTGTTGTATATGCCTTACCCTGCTAGAGACATTATCTTCTGGGAGAGCACTTTGTGGTTTTCACCGACCACAAGAGTCTCAAGTACATCTTCACTCAACATGATCTGAATTTGAGATAGTGAAGGTGGGTTGATCACCTTCATTCTTTTGAATTTGAGATTTCCTACATGTCAGTGAAAGGCAACGCAGTGGCTGATGCGTTGAGCAGGAGGACTCAGATATAGGCAGTTTAGGAGGACAGTAGTGAGTGGCATCTTATGGATCTATTCTCTGAGAAGCATTTGGAGGTGCACGATAGACATGGGAAGACATTTCTATCTTCTGTATTTGTTACCTCTACACTTCTTGATCAGGTACGAATGAGGTATCTATCAGATTCTGAGGTCCTAGTCCTAAGGGAGAGTGTGTCAGGAGAGTACCCTATTCCTGGATGGACCATTGGCGAGGATTTTATCTTGCATTTCTAGGGAGCGTATGGGTGCCACCAGATATACGTGAGGAGCTGATGCGGGATTTTCATTCCCTAGTTTGGGCAGTTCATCCTAGTGTCCCCAAGATATATCGTGATCTACACTGTCAGTACTGGTGGCCAGGTATGAAGAGGGACATTTCTGGTTTCTTCATGAGGTGTTTTACTTGTAAGCAGGTGAAGGCGGAGCATCAGCAACTAGCATGGATTTTACAGTTGTTACCCATTCTCGAGTGGAACTGGAATGATGTCGTGATGGACTTCTTGACCGGGTTACCGAGGTTGCCTCAAGGGAATGATGCAGTTTGGGTTGTCATTGACAGACTCACGAATGTTTCTCACTTCTTGCTGATCAAGGATACCTTCAGCATTGATGAGATGGGATGGTTGTACATCTGTGAGATTGTATGTTTGCATGGAGTTCCACACTCCATCATTTCAAACAGGTATGATCATTTTACTTCTTGAGTCTGGCAGGGGCTACAGAAAGATTTGGGTACACAGGTTCTTTCAAGTACAGCTTACCATCCCCAGACAGATGGCCAGTCCAAGCGTACGATTCAGGTGCTTGAGGACATTCTCTGAGAATGCATCCATGATTTTGGAGGTTCTTGGGAGAAGCATATACCTATTGTGGAGTTTTCTTACAACAATAGTTTTCAAAAAACTATTCAGATGGAACCTTATGAGGCTTTGTATGGTAGGCCATGTTGATCACCCTTACATTGGCTAGTGGTAGGAGAAGAAGCTTTGTGGGGACCTCGTCTTGTTCAGGAGACAACATAATAGATAGGGTTGATTTAGAAAAGGATGGATACTACCTAGTCTCATCAGAAGTCTTATGTTGATTAGCGGAGATGACCTTTGAAGTTCGAGGTCAGGGACCAGGTTTTCCAGCATGTCACACCGTGGTTGGGACACAAGAGGATTATGAGATAGGGTAAGCTTTCTCCAAGGTACGTCAGGCCATTTGAGGTGTTGGAAAGAGTTGGGCCGATTGCCTATTAGTTGTAGTTAACTAAGAGGCACTGAGCTATGCACGACGTCTTCCATGTTTATCAGCTTTGACGTTACTTTTCATACCCATATCATGCTTTCCAACCCGAGGAAGTAGAGTTAGATGTGGATGCATCTTTCTAGGAGAATCCTATCCGGATTTTCGATCGTAGTACATAGGTTCTCCATGGTTGGTCTATTCGTCTGGTATGGGTGCTATGGCAGCATGGGTGAGTACAAGATGATACTTGGGAGAGGGAGGTCGATGTACGATCTCAGTCGCTTGAGTTATTCAGGGTTTCTTCTTCTACGCCACGCTAGGAAAATTTGGGGATGAATTTATTTAAGCGGGAAAGTATTAAAGTACCCGGATCTTATTTTCAGGTATGTTTTACATTTTTCTAGAGTTTTTGAGAAAAGAGGAGTTTCTGGAAATTTTTGAAGTACACGTCATGTAATATATGATTACATGTGGTGTACTTTGTTTCCACAAGAGACCATGTGTTGTCCGTGTCATGGCCACACACACAGTCGTGTTGGGTGATGTGGAGGCCACCTAATGCGGAGTACAGAAAGCGCAAGTACATGTCGTGTACTTCAAAAGTACACACTATGTATTTTCTTTTATTCATTAAACGGACCAGGGTCGCGTCTAATGGATAGGGGTGTCTTCTTCTTCGGCCGAAACGTTCCAGATCACTCGTACAACACTGAAACATCCTTGATCCCCAAATCACAAATATGTTCTCTAAATATACCGCCTTCGATTGCATTTGAACTGCATCGGTAAGCTCTTCTATCTTCTAGAGCATCGTTTTCCAATTCCTCATCTTTTCTAAGTTATCGTGGGTTCAAATTTTTATGAGTTTTTGTAGATCTATGATGTTATAAGAAGATTCAATATTCGAGGTTCATGTATATTGGTATCCTAACCCCGAGGTAGGTGTTTTTTGACTTTCTGTACAATTTATTTGAGTTTTATGTGCCAATTCACCCAATACCCTTGAACAGGGAAATGCACATTTACCATTTTAGCCCTATTGTTTTCCTGATTTGCTTGTATGCCTGAGTAGAGGTTATTGTTTGTCAATAGGGAATTTGTTTTGTGCTTTGGATGTATTTACCATACAATTTTTTCCTGTATTTGACCTTTGGGTTTAGTATGCCCATTAGGCTGCTGTTTCCTTTTTTTCCATTACTATTATTATAGGATGGTGTGATTGTTTCTCTGATATGATGTTATGTTGTAGAATGATAGCCAAGTAGTTCTTGAGGTTTACATTGGCCATTATGTGATGCTACACTTTTTTGAATTACACAGGGCTGTGAGACCCTAGTGTAGAGACCATAGGGAGAATTGGTGTTGAGGGCTTCTCCAGAGTGTCTTTATAATTATGATGTGAGACCACATGGGGAATTGACGTTGAGTACTTCCTCAGAGTGTTTGTATTTCCTCGACATGGGCCACTGGGGGAATTGACGTTGAATGATTCCCCAAAGTGCCTTTTGTACGATAAGATACTATAGGGGGAATTGATGGTGAGTGCTTCCTCAGAGAGTCTATAATTTAATGGAAAAAAGGGGTGAGACTGTGTGTGCTATCCAGAGGGTTTCTTGTACTTGATAGGTAGGACCAGAAGGTATGGGTTGTGGGTACTTCCCAGAGGGTTACCTATTGTGTTATTTGTTTTGTTGTTGCATGTTGCGTGGTGTTTGGAATGCTTAACTGTGGATTGTTTACTGATTAATGCTTCCTTGTTTACTGCTTTATGTACTTTTACCTACTATATACTCACTGACTGTTAGGCATAGATCTTCGGGTGGTTGCCTACTAGGATTTTGTCTCACACCCTATTTGGTCCATGCTTTTGGGCCCAAACAGATTATATTACTGAATGTATAGACATGAGAAAGTGCCCTTCTACTTCAGGTACTTGATTGAATTGGAGCTAGAGAGCATGGGACCAAGCCGAGGCTTTCGATGCTGAGGATTTGATCATCTATGTTTTGTACATTGGTTTAGTACTGTATTCATCATTGTGACTTGTTTTGCTAATTTCATCGACATATATGTATCATTCATAATTTACATATATTTATGCTTCAGTTGTTTCTTTATCAGTCTTCTACCGTTTACTATTGTTGGATATTTACTTATTCCACTATTATGTGTTGTTTACTTCAGCTATGTACTCTACCAATGAGGTCATAGTTTCCCCATCATCACACCCACGGCCCTTGCTTCTTGTCAGTAGCCTCTGGCATTTGGAGAAATGTTCTTGAGGCCATGTGACCAACCGGGTACGGGGTGCCTCTGGGTGGCTTCTGGAACCGGGACATTACAAGATACAACATGTGAAGTGGTGATCTTAGTATTATTTTGTAATAGTATATATCATATACCCACTTATGGGTAGAATATGTTAGAAATTGATACTGGTGGAGGAAAATTATGAAAATTTCACTCTATGTTTTCTATTGAAATTTTATTGAGGGATTGATTCCCATATTACCTCTTAGGGGGTCGTGAGGCTAAAAATTATATATCATCTTCATGAATGGAATGTTTCATGTGTATTTCATATATCTGAGGTATGTGTTTGGTTCCTTGAAATTTTATAGGATATTATACCTAGGAGGTTCTAGTGGGACTAGATAGAATCATAGACTCCCAAGTTCCTTAATAACTTGTATTATTCCACGGGACTTTAATACAGACTAGTGAATGATCATATTTTTTATTTTGATTGATGTGATAAATGGAACCTCTGATTTATTATTTTTGATGACCTAGAAATGAAGATGATTATTGTTGGAGTGAGTTTATTATATTGTATAAAGATATTAGGTGAGATGTATTAATGTTATGAAATGGGGTTATATAATAAATAGATACTTGGGAACATCAATGGATGGGTGTCATAGTTCATTAGTGTTAAATTGAAAGTTTGTTTATAGTTGTAATGATATGTAAGATTAATGAAATTTTGGAAATTCCTATAATATGGAATAGAAAAAATTTTATAATGGAGTATGAGAGTCGTAGGAAAATATTGTATTCACTGATTTGGGAAATGTTAGTCAATTATGAGTATAGTGGAGGTATATTACTTAAAATTTAATATATTGGTGGTACAGAACACCATGATGTCCCTAGACCATAGTATGTGGAATTGTATGGGTATTTTTTTAGATGGAATGAGTATGTATTCTGGGTAGTGGTTCTCTAAGAGCAGTGATTGTTTAGTTATTTCATTTTCCTTTTAGAAATAATGTATTGAATGTTGGTGGAGGAATAGTTTCTAAACAAAATCATGGGACAGTTATGTTTTTATCTAAAATCAAAGATTCAAGTGGATAAGTTTGGTCTAGTAAACAAAATTTATAGTTGTCTAGATGTAAGTATTCAAAAATGGACTATAATTCACCTTGGTCTATCAAAAATTAATTATAACAACACTAATTTATTATGAATTGAGAGACCAGTATAGTGTAGTGTTCACAATAGGATAAGTATTGTGATTATTCAGAATTTTTTAAATAGAGGACATTGCTGACTTTGGACCTTAGGGTGGGTCTTATGAAATAGGTTTATTAGTATAACACCTCATAACATAATCAGCCCATAATTTCATGATTTATGATCAGGGTTTCACTTTATTACTTTTCTATAATCTTTTAGGTTTATAATTTTAGAGAAATAGAAGACTGTTACATTATATAGGGATTAGTAACATATAATATCAACTTTTTCTATAAAAAATGGATTCTTGAGTCCATATTATGGTTTCATTCATGACACACTTGCTTCAATAGAGGACAATCTCCTTTATTCATAAGTAGAATTCATAATAATCTCTACCCATCCTTAGTTCCTATGAAAAATATTTTAGAATCTGGGATAAGTATACAGAACACATTAAGGGATATAAAAATTATAGAAACCCATTAACCTAATGAAAAATAGGAAAACCTATGAAAATGTTTACGCCTTTCTTACAACAATACATTGACACATAAATTAAATATATACCCATTATAAAATCATCCATTGATAAATTAAAACCTTTGAATCCCACTATATATAATAATAAACCAATGATGAAATAATGAGGAATATGATAACTAATGAGAAAAATTCTTTGAAAAATATTCCTTTCACCTTTAAAAGATCATAAACCTTCCATACACCATGATATCAAAATATTTCCATATAAACCCATTGTAAAAAAAATTGGTAACTTGGACCATCATATCCATAACCTGTGTTCACTCATGATTACCCTATGTTTCAAATAACTAAGGCCCAATTAATTATATTGTTGTAACCTAACTAGTTTTCTCCCTCAAGTTTTTCCATTGAAGACTAATAATTACCTAATTCATTGGATATCTATATTAGGCTCAACCATCATCGTGAGATTTATCAAAATCACCCTTCATTATTTGCAATACCCAAATACCATTTCCTGAAAAAATAATTTTTGATCATGAACTTTTCATCATAAATCCCTTAAAACTCATTTGAAACCATAAGATAAAGATCATTAAATTATATTATAAAAATTATAAGAATTACCAATTTATTTTGAAAAATTGGTTAAACTAAAAATTCCCAAAAAATGGGAATATTATATTCTTTAAAAACTCATCGAAACAAGTAAAGTGATATTGAAAAATAAGAATGTAAATTATGGAAAGAAAATATTTTCATTCCATATATTTTAAAAACCTATTGTTTTTCAATTTTGTAAAAAGAGATAAAAGTGAACGATATTAAAATTTTTAAAAAAAATCATTTTAAATATATTATAAATAAAGTAAAAATGAGATGAAATTTAACCTTAATAATAATTTGGGAATACATAAGTAAATTTTTTAAAGAATTTAAAATTATATAGACATGGATGAAAAAATATTCAAATCATTTAAAATAATGTTTTTAAAGAAATATACATTACATCTTTGATAACCTTTAAATAAAATATAAATTGAAGGAGAAGACAAGAAATTTATTTTAAAAACACCTAAATTTTAAGAATTTATGATAAAATAAGTATATATGTAATTTTTTACAGTACAAAAATGTAAACAGTTGGTGAAAAAAAGATAAGTCCCATTGAAAGGAAATTGCGATGATAATTCCCTTATGTCATCTCCCAACTCACCACGTACATCACTTACATTCTTTAATAATTAAATTATATTAATTTTATACTTGATTAACAACCTTTTTCATGTTTATTAATTTAATATTATTCCATTTATTTCATTTATAACCATGTTTATTTATTTTCTAAATCTATTATATTCATGTTGGATGTTTGAAAGTTGTTCGGTTCATTATATCCAAAATAACATCAATAGGTTGACCATGGTCAAATATTTCATGGTTAAATAATCTACAATATCTTAAATATTTTATAATTATCATATTTATATATTAAATAAACTTTTAACACCAACCATTTAATAATAGTATGAAAAATTAAGCGCATTGGTTCACTGAGACGGTAGTTCGTACATAAGCATAAAAGACGATTTCATTTTCCTACTAGGTCGAAGAGAAATAATATTGTCATTTCATTTTTAGAAAACCATAAAAATTTTATACATGTCATATTTATTTATTAATTTCAACCTTATTACTATCCATGAGATTCCATATTGAAAAACAAATCACATCACTTTGTAGAGCTGGTTGTCCACACATACGCACGAGTGACGTTATCATTTTAAAAATGATGTTTGGGTAAGAAGATAAGTAATAAATTACCTTAAAATAATCCTAATTATGTAATAAATATCATATATATTCATTTTATCTATATTTTAAACCATTCATATGAGGCGGTGAAAAAAAACGAAACACATCACCACATAAACGCGATAATGCACACATACAAACGAGCGAAGAGTTCAACTTCCATGAGATGGATGAGGTAGTGAAAATGCTTTCATCATAAAAATTTTATATTTTTTATTATATATATTTATGTTTTTATATAATATGGGTTGTGATATATTTTAAGTATTTATAAGAATAAATTGAATTAAAATAAATCAGTTAGTACTTATACCTCCTCTTTTGATATCCTCTTTTCATATCCTCCTTTTAATCGAGCTTAAGGAATTTTAAGGAGAGATTTATTATTATTAAAAGGGATTGGGGATGTGGGAATGGAATTTTAGAGATTTAGTTTCATAGGTATTTTGGAGAAAATAATACTTGAGTTGTGTTTTCTAATGGTTGAAGTGAGTCCCTTTTATAGGAAAAAAACAATGACAGTTTAACAATTATTCAATATTTAGTGGTCAAGAAAGTAATATTGAAAATTATAAGTAGAAAATACATGTAACATGTATTATATGATCTAAAATTTCCCATAAAATTTAGTTAATATTGTATTTTTATGAGTTTTTAATTATTAAAAAAAACTTTTAAACATTAAATATCATTTTATGTCATTTTCACGACTATTCAAATATTTTTAATTTAAATGAATATAGATAACAAAGGAATTCAAATAAAAATACTTTAACCATAATTAATATATTTTAATAATCCATGATATTCTTAGAAAACCATAATTTTTTGGATCGAATATATAGATATGTATGTCTATTAGATGGAACAATACAAGAGGGGGGTGAATTGTAGGTTTAAAAACCTTTTGAGTTTTAGCACTGAAGAGATTAGTTTAAATGATCTTAAACTAATACAAATACAAACACCCATAATTGTATTGAATATAAAAGGTATGATGTAATGTAATACTAATGAAATGTAAAACAATTGTATTCAAGATGAACACAATAATAAGAGTAATATAAAGATGGATGATTCTACCTTAAAGCGTATAGAATCAATCAATACAATTTGTAATAGAATGGATGTAATTGAAACAATTACAAATGTATAAGAGATATAAAAGGAAACAAAAACAATTTCCTTTATAATACAATTAGTAGCGAAAATTTAAAAGAATTACAATTATTTTAACCCAAATAGAAGGGTTATCCTTTCACCTAGGATAAAAGGTCTGTCTCACCAACACCTTGGTAAGCCCTCGATACGATGATCAGACTGTCTGTCTGCCTATCCCTGACAGCCCTCGATACGATGATCGGCATGTCTGTCTGCCTATCCCCGACAGCCCTCAATACAATGATCGACACGTCTATCTGCCTATCCCTGACAAACCTCGATTTTTTAGGTAATCGGCACCTCTGTCTTTCAATTACTTGAAATCCCTCGATACGATGATCGAACGCACAAAGCAGATGAGAGAAGTCACAACATCTCTCTCTAGAATCTAGATTGAAGCAAAGTATCACAGTTGTTCCACAAGGTATCATTCGTTGTTATTTCTCAACTTCAAATGACCTCCTATTTATAGGCCTCAGGTTCCAACAGTCATGTTGCCTCCAACGGTCATATTTCTTCGAAAAACTCGGAGGGACTTGGACACCTGGCATCATAACGATCATATTAAAACAGAAAGCACGACATCATTTTGATTAGTTTGTAACTAACTCAATGACATAGTATTGGTTAAAACAAGATATATGTCGATGATAAGCAATGGTACGATTCATATGAAACAAGTGTTTTTGACTAAGTACCAAAACAAGTAATGAATGTATGAATAACAGAGTCAGTATGATACATTTGCTGGAGTCAGTACGATACGATTGACACAGTCAGTATAGTACGATTGACAGAGTCAGTATGATACGATTGACAAAGTCAGTACGGTATGATTGACCGAGTCAGTATAGTACGATTGACAGAGTCAGTACGATACGATTGACAGAGTCAGTATGGTACGATTGACAGAGTCAGTACGGTATGATTGATAGAGTCAGTACGATACGATTGAAAAAACCTTTTTGATTTCCAAAACAAAATATAGAAGTCGAAAGATAACATTTGACTCAACAAATTTATCCAAAACATTTTACTTTTAATGCATTTGAAATCATTTACTTTATTTTTCTACTATTTTCACAAGCACTACATCGAAGTTGTGTAAGTGTTCAAGGTAATTATACCATCACATAAAGATAAAAACAAATTAATATAATATATATATAATTAGTTTATATTTTATATAAACATTTATAACCAAATATAACATATTTTTACCATTATAAATATATATTAGAGATATTAAAAGAAAGATAGTGATATTTCGTAATTATTTTTATAGAAAATAATATAAATGTTATAATAAAATTCATGTCATAATAATTGACATTATGTATAATATAAGGTTATAATGTCTGAAATAAACTGATCCAATATGAATGAAGTTGAAAATATTTGAACTTGTCATATTTTTTACACTGATTGACCTATTTTTACCCTTTACTATGGTGATAAAAATTTACCACAATTAATATTCGTTAGGAGAAAAATTTATATTGACCTTAGTAATAAATTTGGAACTCCTAATTACAAAAACTAAATTAGTTACTAAATATTCAATTTCAATCAGTTAAAGAAATTAAATTTAATATTTCTTCGTAAAATGTAATGAAAATCCATTTTTAGACAAATACCCTTTTAAGCATTAAAAAGATTTCACACCAAAATCATGTAAGTTGTTGATTCATGTAGAATTAATTGAATTATGTTTATTCAAAATAAAATAATTTTACATTAAAACTAATCTAAAATTTAATGGTACTTTTTAAATACTTTAAATGAAATGATTTTTTTTAAATCGTTATGTTTCACTATTCAATCAAAAATCAATTTTCTCAGAAATATCCCAAAAAAATATTATGATTATTTATACATGTTAATTCTAGAAATCGTTTCCATTTTATAAAGTGATGTTTCTTATATTTCCATAAATTAATCATAATATTTTTTCAAAAAATTCAATAAAAACCATTTTTATGAAGATTAATTTTTGAAGTAAAAAATGAATTTATAATCATTTCATATCTAGTTATCACGATTAGATGAATTTTGATTTATTTTATTTATAATGAGATATATAAATATCATTAAAATAATTCATTAATGGTTATTAACTTAATTTACAATGATTAATAATTTTTTCACATAAATCGTTTTTCTGAAGAAAAAAAACTCATTTAATCTAATGTTTCTTTATTTAAAATTTTAGTTCTTATTTACTGGTAATTAATACATACATCTCTATTATGGGAATTTTTTGTATATTTATTTTATAATGAGTTTTCTCATATTCATACCCAACAATACAATGACTATGTCATAATAGTCATGTTTAAATAATAATATTTCTATATTATTTTTTGTGTTTCATTTAGGCTCGATGTTGCAGGTGGTACATGTTATTGAATATAGTATTAATTTAAATAAATATAAACTAAAATATCTGGGTGTTATATTCCATCACTCTTAATAAATTTTAATCATTGCAATTTTATATCATGTTTGATAAAAAAGAAATAAAACATTTTCATAATTAATTCCACAGAGTGGAAGAAGACTTTGAAACCCATTAAATTAAAAGTATCCACGGTATAGGAACCTTAAAATATATAAAATGGGATATAATTTTGATTGGAAACAAAATATTTATATGTTTTTAATGAAACCACATTAATAACATTTCTTTTGAAAAGAACTTTAATTTTATTTCTAATACTAGAAAACTTATCATTTCCAAAATATTTCGTAATCCATGTTTGTGTCATTATAAGATTCATACATTTGAATAGGTTTCCAAAATCATATATTGATATTTGAGAGATTTTTTCTATGTAAGACATAGTAGATTTATCTTCCTCATTATTAATTTGAGGAATAATTTTATCATTGAGATAAATAATGAGAGAAAATATGATTCATTGATTTCTTTCCACAATTTCATCATTTGGTTGTGTTTCAAGCATTTTTTCACCTCTACTTCATCTCATAGCCAGGATTAATTTCTTCCACCAGGAGCACAAAAATAAACTTCTAACATATCAAAATACAAATAAAATTATGGAAATTTATTTCTACTATTTTAATTTTTTTAACAAAAAATGGTTATAAAATTTTAACATAATATTAAATATGAATAAACCTTCATACAAATGAATAACTCATTAATATATAAATTCTACGTAATAAAACCAAAAATAAAACAAAAATCATTCCATAAATAACCAAACTCAAACCTATTAAAAATATTTTATACCAAAAATGAAACCCTAAAATTAGAATTATTTGATAACATATTCTTCCAAGGTGAACTTAATATTTATCCCTAACCAAAATTAATCACTCATAAATTCTCATAACAAAAAAAATATTATCAAATCATATAATCTAACAAATATTCTAATATATTCTATAAAAAACCTTAACCACCAAAATTGCACAATAAAATCATATATGATTCTATTGTTTCTCTCAAAATTTATTCTTTAATTAAAACACCATCAAAGATAATAATTTTCCATTTTCCATAATCATATAATGTTCAAAAATATTAACCTTATTCAAACATAACTTTAATAAAATAGTCACTAAATCACTTTACAATACCATGGTTATCTATATTATAAAACATATGTCTTTAAAATGAAATAAAAATTTTATCCCATTTGAAAATAATTACCCCAACATTAATGATTATATTAATGCTAAAGGATATCAATAACTTTCAAATTATGTCCAAAAAATAAAAATGTATTCTTCTTAAAATAACTATTTCACTAAATAAAATGATTATCTTTTGGGTTACATATTCTTCAAAAATATATTAAAACTAAATAAATTTCTTCTAATGTACTCCTATCACATTAAAATTTTAAATAGTATTAATTCCTTTAAACTAATGGCCATCCATAAATTTGTAAACCGTTAAATAAAATATTTCTACATAATAACTCCATAAATACTATTGTAGAGACTTTAATCATTCAAATTTCTTCATGAACCATTAACTGTTATTTTACATATGATTTATACCTACACATATATTTCATATAAAAAAATTACATCATATTAGATGAATATTCATTACATAACATCATGATCCATGCCAAAATTGAATAGGTTTAGTTTCATTTGAAACTTGGATACATAAACAACTGGTTTATAAGAGATCTAAATCATCTATGAATAATTGTTTCATAACTAAAACCCATGTAATATCCCAATATTTTAGGATAACTATATTCTATAACGTATACAATATGCAACACCAAGTTTAAACAAACCATGAAATATGATTATTTAAATATGATTGTCATCACCTAGTTGTTGAATTGGTGGGTATAAATAGGAATAAACCAATTATGAAATATATATGATGTTCATACTCATTGAAATTTTTTGATTAATGCATAGGAAATAAATACTAAATTTTTAGTAAAGTTGTTTTATTCTTCAAACATATGTTTTCTTCAAAAATGATTTCTATTACTTTCTTTGTGAAAATAATATAATTAATTTTTAAAAATTTGTTAAATTTTATTTTATGAAATAAAATTTATTTTTAATATTACCATATGAAAATTATCTTAGGTTGGAGTCTAGGGATTTTTATGAAAACTTTGATTTTTTTAATGAATAGTGAAAAATATATCTTTTTATTGAAAATTATATTTTTGTTTCAAGAATTTAAAATTTTACTCTTTTTTAAAATAATTTATAATAAAATTGGTTAAAATATATTTTTAATAAAACAATTATGTTTTTATTGAATTTTATACTTTAATTGGTAAAAACATTATACTTAAAATGGCATTTTTCTGAAAGAAACTATTTTTCGTTTCATTTTGTGTCTTTATAATAAATTAATTTCCACTAATTATTGAAATTTAATATTTCAAAATTGATACAATATTTTAAATAAGTATATCCAAATTTGTAAAATAGGACCCTTTTGTTTCTGGAAAATATAAATAGTAACCACAATAATTAATTGTCACCACAATAAGGGTAAATGGGTAATTAAGGTTAAAAATAACATGATGAGGTGTTAAACATCAACCCAAAACATCCTTTAATTTAATTTTATTATTCTCGTTCATCTATAAGAATCCAAAATTATAAAATATGACCTTTTCCATTTAGCTATTGTTTTAACCATTATAATATTTAAGTGTGAGCTAATGGAAAAAATTCCACTTTTCTTGTTTTAATATCTACAATATATTATTATAAGGATAAATAAAACTTAGGTTTGGTTATAAATATTAATTTTAATTATAAATTATTATTTTATTATGATAATTTGTTTCTAATTTTTCATGCTGAAATAATTACCTTAAATACTTAGACAATACTAACACAACATTTATTTAATTAATAAAAATATAATATAAATGATTTAAAAAACACTAAAACTATTATAATTAGTAATAATTATTATGTTGAATGAAATATTTTAGATAAATATAGTATTATAATTATGACTTAAAGTATTATATTCAAATTCCACCTTTGTCTTGATGTATTTAAATTCAAATTAATTAGTTAGTGTCAAAAATGACATTAATGATATTTAAAAACAAAAAATATTTTATTAAATGATTTACAATTCATTAAAATATTATTTTTATAAATATTTATTAGATATTTTAAAAAAAACAAAAATATTCATTTATGGGTCGTTTTCCAATTTATAGTAACATAATTGACCCTTAAAGGGTACAAAAAATTAATATTGTGATAATTTTCAAAAGGGTTCAAAAGAGGTTAAGACTAAAAGATAAGGGTAAAAACATAACGAAAACATATCCATATTTTTTTATGATAAAAATTTTATTAATCCTAATATAATATTCTATTTATATAAATTTTTATGCATTTGGGAATAAATTTTTTTTATTAATTTAATACTTTAAAATAATCCATGAATGCCCCTCCCCTCACTTATAAAAGCACATACCATATATCAATCATTCATAACACTTTGAGCCTTTTAGATTTAACAAACCCTGCTGGTTTATCTTTTAAAAAACCATACCTATGTTATGGAGTTTTTGGTATTTCTAAAAGACTAACCCTATGACCCTTAAGAGAATATCTAAAGGAGATCTTACAAAGAAGAGGTAATTGTCTTTACTGACTCTTTCGAATTTATTTCTTCTTAAATTTCCAAACATCTATTGTAACCATCCTAAAATAATAAATCAAATATCATAAATACACTTGAGTATAAATATGAATATGGTATAATAATTTTCCATTTCTTTTCTATCTTATGAAAAGGTATAACATCGCTTGGGGGTACGTACGTCTTACCATCTCCATGTATCGGTGTAATTTGTATTTCCTCACAAGTTTATTTGGATGGTTATAAATATTTTACTAATGAATATATGTAATATTTATGATATAATATTCCTATATAATTTTAATATCATATATACCTTCTTACCTTCCAATCCATTTAAAAATGGTAATGTCACTCGTGAATACGTGTAGACTACCACCTTCATGAGGCAATGCGATCCATTTTTCATTTCTGCTATACATGGAAGGTAATAAAGATATATTTAATGTATATATATGATATCTATATCATTATTAAAATTATTTATATGATGGAATCATAATAATTCTATAAATACCAGAAATTTCATCCAAAAATATCGATGAGAAAATAAAGCAGTTAACACTAAAAACAAAGATAACCATGAATATTGTTAACAAATGGGTGATAAGATGTTATAAGATGATCATATATGTCAATATAAATATTAATATTATTTTTTAAAAAATTAATAAAATATTTAAAACCATTATATATGGGTTTAAATCATGTTCAAATAAGTTGAAATGTGAGGCAAGATGTTTCTTAACTCCATTTACAATCATTCGGTTAAATTACTTCTTTATTAACTATATTACGACAATATTAGGCATGAAATGACATTTGTTTTGTTTATATTTTATTTAAACTTTTATTTTTATTGATATACCTTTAATACACATAATCACTTCATTGATTAATTCTCACTTCAGTGTTATGATCATTCTAAGTGATTTTGTCTCATTTCCCACTCTATTGATTCATATTTTGTATTATAAAATTATTAATTTTTATAAGGTGTATATATTTCATCCCATTTAAGGTATTCAACATTAAAATAAAATTATTAATTATTATTAATTATTCAATTTTATTTTCCTTTTTTAAAAAGTATGTTTAAAAGATAATATGACCTTATTCCTTTTTTTGATCGGGTATTTTTTTCCATATCCACATTTTTTCAAAATTTCTTTATAAAAGTAATTTTTATTTACTCAAATTATTTTTATGGAAATTATAAGTTTTAATTGATTTTTTAAATTGTTGTAAATGAATATTTCTAATGTTTTCCCAGAAGGATCATTTTTTACATCTTTTTAAAAATACAAAAGTACTGTTTTCTTTTAACGTATACGGCGTTAGTAGCCTTTCCTGCCACCGTAACCATTTTATTAAATTTATCTTATTATAAATACTTTCAATGGTTATACAAATAAACCAATTTATTGAAAACTTAATTTTCATTAACATTTTAATATATTCATTAAAATGATGAATTTTTCTACAAAATCTACTTTTTATGGTCACCTCTCATCTCTTGATTAATCTCATGTGTGTTAAATTTATCTAAAAACATTTACTTACTTGGGGTCTTTAAAAATTACATTTCACATAAATATCAATCATGGATATTATTATTTCATAAACCATATACCATTTATACAAATGTTATTTTAATTTAAAGGTTATTTCATTTACAAGAGAAATATTGATATCTGGTGTTCTTTACTCAATATGAATATATTTTGATAAGGCATATTGTTCATAAATTTAGTTGAAAATTCAATATATCAGTAATTCATTGTACATATAGTGATGGGTGGGACCTGTAATTATATATCCCCTTTATGAATTGATAGGTCTCATGAGGCAAAAAAGTTGACCAAATTAAATGGTTACTTGCTCATAATTTTAAACTGTCTTGACACAAGGTCTTGATATCAGAGATATCATGATATATATAATCATGATATTAAATGGAATGAATTTCATTCATTTATAATTTATTTTTTATTACCCATGAGATTACTAAATTGATATTATCAATGTATGCACTTTTTTCTCATGTTATTGATTAAATTGCATGTCTTTTTAGTTATTTACGTTTCCATATTAATTATTCCTTATTTACTCATGATGGATTCTATTGTGTATAGCCCTCACTAAGAATTTTACCTCATAGTTTCATTTTTTTCTTTCATCAGGATATGAAGCAAGATATTATGAATAAAATCAATGGTGAATTAATTCTTCTTATTATATGTATATTATATTTCCAATGTAATATGAGAATCGTGTATGTATCTAGTTTTCCTATAATACTAAACTAATAAATTATTCATGGTGAGGCCCCTTTTATTTATTATAGTGTAATAAATTAGACACCATCTATAGTTTATTAGATTTTTTTATTACATTTATTATCAATGAAAGTTTAATAGAAACCCCAAGAACTTGATTTTAAATAAATATAGCTAACATTAGAACTATGATAATCCCTTATAGTATTTGAAACTTTTACCATTAGATGGTTTTTTATTTTGGCTCAATATTCATTATATAACTCAGTGTGTGCCATTATTTAGTGATGGAACTTAGCATAATTAATTGAATCAATACCCATAGTCAATGTAGATATTTACCTACTGAGTCACCCAATATTGTTGGGGTTGCAGATGAGAATATTATGGCCACATTGGGGACTCTAACCCATTTTATGTATAATAACCTTTCACATATGGAGTAACATAACATTCCATTTCATGATTCATGTATATTGGATTGTTTTATGTGACAAAATCCACCATATTTTAGTGGAACTACTAATCTAATGGTAGTTGAGAAAGGGATGAAGTCTGTTGAAAATATATCTCATACCTTAGGATTAAATTAAAGGTATATGGTTTTTCATTTAGTATATTGTATTAGAGAATATGTTGATCAATGGTTGTTGTTGATCCAGAATACTTTAGAGGAAAAATAAATAGAGCATATAAAGTGGAGATTTTTTAATGTAATATTATTTTAAAAATATTTACATCTTGAGCAATGAACTAAAATGATGAAAAAGTTCCACATATTAAAGTAAAATGGGGATAAAACTATTTCAAAGTATAAATATACATTTATAGGACTAGTGGGGTATATTGTGTATTATATACATAATCTAGAGAGAAAGATTTAAAATTTATTTAATGTACTTAAGAAAAACCTTCTAATGGAACTCATTTCTCAAAAACTTTCCTCATATGATGAAATACTATTGTGAACCATCAAAATAAAGAAATAATTTTATAGATTTGATATCTTTAAGGGAAGTTAAAAGTAGAATAATTCAACCTAGAACCATGAAAAAGGTAAAGCATCAAAAAATAAGATCTAAAAAAAAAATCTTTATCATGTGAAAATTGTATAAAAACATCCTAAGAAATGATTGAAGGGAATGAGAGTTTTTTACAAGTGTAGATATAAGGTTCGTCTAGATAATGAATGAAAGGGTAATGAAATCAATGTTTCTATGTGCTTCAATAATAGATAAAGGATGAATTAATCACACTAAATCCTAAAGTTTCAAGGGAACATATTATAGTAGAGGTCAAGGGGAGAAGTTAAAGCTTATGTGATCACTATAGATGTGTTTTAATTTCCCAATTATGTGGTGGAAGGTTCTTTAATCAAAGATATAATTTTTTATAATGATTTATTTGATTATATATATTTTCAATCTTTTATATCTTCCATGTTTTCCAAGAAAATTTTATATTTACCTATCATCTTAAGAAGGGAGTTATCTATCAAAAGTTCTAGTATAAATCTCACTGAAAAAAGGATGGGTCATTCATTTCCCAGTATGAACCATAAATGTTCCATATTTGTTGACTGGACTATTATACATATGGTTGATTTTGAAATAAAACTTGGTATGGATTAGATTTTAAAATATATAGAAATAATTTGTTATAAAGAGAAAGAAATTATGATTCATGATGAAGATATATAAAATCTTATCTTTATAGGGGTGACTTTATCATCTGATTCATGTCTACATCCACCTATAGTACCTCTTCTTACTAATATTCCTGGGGATTAAGAGCAGACACAATCTATGGATGAAAAATTTAATCTTAGAATTGAGTATGTACCTATTGTACATGAATAAATTGATGTATTTCATGGTGAATTACCTATAAATCCACTAGAATTTGAAGTTTAGTTTTCCATTGATTTAATCATTGATTCAAGATCTATAAATAAAACACTCTATGTAATGTCCATTATAGAATTATTGAGGTAAAAGAAATAACAACATGAGTTGTGTGAAAAAGAATTTAAACACCCTAGTTTTTCACCTTGGGGAGCCCATGTTCTTTTCATTGAGAAGAAAAATGGATATATGAGTCTCTACATTTATTATAAGGAAATAAATCCAATTACAACAAATATAAAGTATCATTTTCCTTGTATTGATGAATTATTTGATCAACTTCACATAACACAATATATTTTAAATATTGACCTTTGTTCTGGGTATCTTCAATTATGAGGAAGTAAATATAATATTTTGAAGGTGGGATTTAATATGAGGTATAGAAATTATGAATTTATAGTAATTCCATTTGGATTAACTAATTCACCCTCTACTTTTATAGATCTAATTAATAGATTATTTAATGAATGTCTAGATAAATTTTCTGTAGTATTTATTGATGATATATTGGTATACTCTAAAATCAATGAGGATCGTGAGAATATCTTAATGATCATTCTTGATCCTCTTGGAGAAAATAATTTATATCATAAATTTGGTAACTGTGAATTCTAGTTTTAGAATTTTATTTTCTTGGTCGTATTACTTCCAATGATGGAATCTCTATTGATCCTATGAAGGAAAAGGCTATCAAATAATGGTCTACACCAATGAGAATTATTTATTTACATAGTTCTATTGTTTTTTAAGGTTACTATCAAAAATTTGTTGAAGATATTTTCTGATTTTCTAACCCATTAACCAATCTTTCATTTAAAGGGGTTAAGATTGTGTGGGCAATGGAATGGGAAGATTTTTTTGAAAAATTAAATAGGAGAGCAGTTAATGATCTGATTTTTACTATACCATCCATAAATGATGGATTTGTGATATATTATGATGCTTTGAAAAAAACAATTTTTTGTTTCCTTAAGCAAAATGATAAATATATTTCTTATGTATCATGGTAGTTAAAGATTCGTGAACAAAACTATCCAAACCATGATCGTGATTTGACATTCGTAATAATTTTTTTAAAGATATATAGAAATTATCTCAATGGTTAAATATATTAGATATAAATAGTTCATAAGATCCTAAAATACATATTTTCATAGAATGAGATCAATATAAGGAAATGGGGATGGCTTGAGATACTCAAAGATTAATATTTCTCAATACACTTCCACATAGGGAAGGAAAATAAGGTAGCATATGCATTGAGTAAGGAAAATCATGGAGTGATGAACAAAAGGAGGATTGATAGGGATCTTGTGTTCATGGATTAAGTAAATATATATATGGGAATTATTAAGGAAGGTAAAGAATCAACCCATTATCAAATTATTTCCAAAGCACCTTTATTGGAAAAGATAAAAGGCTCTCAACCTGGTGATGAGAATTTTCAAAATAAAATTAAATCCAGGAATGATAGGAAATTATAAGAATTAATATATAATGATGGGATACTAAAATTATTAAGGAGGATATGTATGAAATCTACAAATGGTCTCAAAATTGAATTATTAGATGATTCTCATAGAATGTATTTCTCTATAAACCCTGGTATCCCAAAGATGTATAGATATTTGAAGGAACATTTCTGGTGGATTAGTATGAAGTTAAAAATTTCTTAATATGTGTTAAGATGTTTTATTTTTCCATAAGTTATGGTTGAGAGATATAATCCTAGTGTATTCAAGCCACCCTGACCTATTCCTATATACAAATATGATAACATTAATATATAATTTTTCATTTTTTTACCAAATACTCCAAGAAAGAATGATTCAATATGGGTTATTGCTGATCATCGTAAAAAATCGGAACATATCCTCAATGTAAGATAATATTTACCTCTTCATCACCTTTTATGAATATATATTAATAATTTTTTAAGACTACACAGTGAATCTAATTTGATTATGTATAATCATGATCAATTATTTACATATAAATTTTGGAAAATTATTTAGAAGGTTCTTGATACAAAGCTTATTTGAGCATTCCCTATCAACCTCAAACTAATGGGAAGTCTAAAAGGAATATTCAAACATTGTAAGAAATTTTCAGTTCATGATATGTTGAAATTCAAGGTTTGTGGTATCAATATTTATCATTATTATATATCCTATAAAAATAGCTTTTATTCAAGTATTCAAATGTCTCCCTATAAAGAAATATAATAAAAGAGATGTCACACTCCAACATTTCGGGATGAAGTTAGTTAAAGGAATATTATAGGCTTATAATATGTTGAGTAAGAAATGGTGAAATTAAATACTATTTAAACCCATATTAAAGTATCTCAATGTAGGAACAAGAGTTATGCTAAGAACTTGAGGAAACATTTGGAATTTCAAGTGGGAGATCACGTTTTATGGAATGTATATCCATGGAAGGGTGTTATAATATTTTATAATAAGGGATAACTTATCCCCAAATATTTAAAACCATTTGAAATTATGTAAAGAATTAGAAATGAGGCTTACTTATTGACAATGACACCAAGCCTCTCTAATGTACATGATATTTTCCATATTTCTTTGCAAAGGAAGTATATCACAAACCCTTCTCAACTATGATGAAATAGAACTAGAACCTAATATATCTTAATATAAAGAGACTATCCATATTATTAACACTTGATAGAAGGTATTGAGTAATATAATTACTCAAATGACAAAGGTGATTTGGATAAATCATAAAATATAGGAAGCAATGTGTGAACTAAAGGATGTTAAGAAAAAGAATCACCCTCATTTGTTTAGAAGTTAATTTACATGAAAATTTCAAGGATGAAATTTTTATAGGAAGGAAGAATTTAATATCCAAATATTTTAAGAATAATATATTTGATAACATAAACAACACACATCATAGAGTGTAAATGAACTACAAAATATTATTATTTAAATAATACCATGATGACCTAGCCATTGAATTAGAGAGTATAAAAAAGAATAAACAAATTTTGAAATATATATAAGTATTATACTCAATAAAAATATAATGATTAATTATTTGTGAATAAACACTCAAATATTTAGTAAACTCATTTTATTCATCAAAAATATGTTTTCTTCAAAAATGATTTTTACTGATTTCTCTGAGAAAATAATATAATTAAATTTTTATAAATTTATAAAATATATTTGATTAAATTCATATGATTTTTTAGATCATCATATGAAAAATATCTTAGGGTTTATTTTCTGTGTTTTCCTAAAAAGTTTTATTTTTCAATGAATTGTTAAAAATTCTACTTTTATTAAAAAATATATTTTTTCATGAATTTAGAAGTTTTATTTTTTAAACTATTTTTAAATAATAATTGGTTCAATTATATTATTAATAATTTAATTATGATATTTGGAATGAATTTTATACTTGAATTTGAAATAAAAACATTTTTATACTTAAAATGACATTTTTCTAAAAAACTATATTTTATTGCGTTTTTTGTCTTAATCTTAAATTTATTGTATGAAAATAATTAAACTTTAATATTGAAAAATGTATTAAATATTTTGAATTAGGAGGACCAAAATTGGGAAATAGTCCCCTATTATTTTTTGGTTATTATGAATACAAACCATAGTAAATAATTGTCACCACGGTAAGGAATAATTTCGTAATTAAGCTTAAAAATAATGTGTTAAGGCATTAGAAAACAACCCAAAACTTTCCTTTATTTAATTGTATGATTATATTTGATCCATAATGATACAATATTAGAAAATATGACATTTTTTCATTTATCTATGATGTTTACCTTTATAACATTTAAATGAGTGATAAAAAATGTCACTTTTCTTCTTTTAATATCTATAATATTTTATGATAGGGATAAATTAAAATTACGTTCAGATATGAATATTAATATGAAATATAAAAAAATTATATATGTAATTTTTTTAATTTGTAGTGATTAAATTATTACTTTCAATGTTTTTGTAACGCCAACACTATATTTATTTAATTAATATAAAAGTAAAATAAATAATTTTAAAAATACTAAAACTTATATAATTTGAATTAATTATCATGTTTCATGAATTTTTAAAATATAAATAACACTTTAGTGATGTTTTAAAGTATTATATTTTAATTACCTCTTTGTAATGATGTATTCTTAGTGAAATTAAATGAATAGTGTCAAAAAAGTCATTAATGATATTCAAAAATAAATAACAATTAATTAATTGATTTAAAATTCATAAAAATATTTTATTAAAAAAATGAATGTTATATGGTCTAAAAAATAAACCTTGGTAAATTTATGAGTTTTTAAATTTTATATTTACATTATTGGCCTTTAAAGGGTAGAACACTTAATAACACGGTAATTTTGAAAAGAGTTAACGGGGGTTAAATCAAATATATAAGGGTAAAACATAACCAAAATTTGTATACATTTTATTTTATGATAGTATTTGGACTCATACTTGTATTATAATTTAATTATATCAATTTTTATCCATTTTGACATAAAAAATATTTTATATTAATTTAATAATTTAAAATAATTTCATGAATACCCCTCCCCTCACTTATAAGAGTGCACCAATTATCTCAACACTTCAAAACATTTAACACAATATATATAAAAAACCCTACCCATTTTCCTTATAAAAATAATTATCTAAGTTTTAGATTTTATGGTCTTACCTAAAATACCAACCTCGGCCCCTTAAGAGAATATCCGAAGGAGCTCTTTCAAAGAAGTGGTAATCATCTTTACCAACTTTTTTACATTTATTTCTTCTTCAATATCCTCTAAATATATTATAACCATACTAAAATAATAAATCTATTATCATCAACAAATTAAAATGTTATTATTATTATTCTATAATAACTTTACATTTATTTTCTATCCAATGAAAAACAAAAACATCGCACATGCGCACGTACAGCTTATCATCTCCACATAGTGTTGTAATTCATTTCCCATCCCTACTTTAATTGCATGGTTATAAAAATGGAAATAATTAATATATATTATATTTATGAAATAACTATTACTCTATAATTTTAATATCATATATACCTTCTTACCTTCTAATCCATTGGAAAATTATAACATCAATCATGTGTACTTGTGGACTACCACTTCCATGAAACGATGTGATCATTTTTTTCATTTCTTCTTTACATGGAAGGTAATAAAGATATATTTAATTTATTTTTATGATATTTATATAATAATTAACATTATTTATATTATTTAATCATAATCAATATACCAGGACTGAAACTTCCACGACAAAACATACATGAAAAAATAAATCAATTAACACGCAAAACAATTATAATAATGAATATTATTGATAAACAGTTGATAAGATGTTATAAAAGGATCATATATAATATTATAAATATTAATATGATTCAGGCTTAAATTAATAAAAAAAATTAAACCATTATACATGATTTTAGATTACGTTCAACTAATAAGATATGTGAGGTAAGGGGTTTCTTAACTCAATTTACATTCATTGGGTTAAATAACTTATTCATTGACTATATTATTCAAATATTATAGATACCCTACTACATTAAACATATCATTAAATTATTTTAAGAATAATTAAACATAAAAATAAAATCTTGGGATCATAAAGTCAAGTGTTTTGGAAGACTAGGTACATAAAACTGAAAACATGGTACTTTATAAAACATTTCTTTATTTATCATACATTAAGGGCTCATAATTTCTTTGAGAACTTATATTTTCATAGGATAAATTAGGGATAACATGAAAAAAGGGATGAGCTAAAAACCCAGTAGGGTAATAAACATTAAAATAAAGCTTAGCACATTGGATATAAGGAATAACATAAATATATATAAAGGAATGGAACATGATTAAACATAATGAATCATAACATATATAACATTGGGTCATATAATCATGGAATCATTTTAATTTTTAAGGAATATAAAACATGAATTTAGCATGATTCAGTGCTTGTTGCGAATAGAGGAGCATGAATCAAGGCTAACCATCAAGACTGTTTCACATCGAGTAGGAGTCAAGGCTAACCACCAAGACCGTAGCACATAATGTATCATGATACTTAAAATAATAAAATTTATTAGAGTTATATCTAGTTCCACCCATGAAAACATGTTCATGAATATTATTTCCACATAAATAATTATACATAAGCAATCAAACATAAACATAAGGGTTACCAATAGAAAGAATTAGTTATCATAATTATCTCAAAAGTCATATCAAACGGTAATATAATATTTTTGTCCATGAAAGGATGGATTTAAATAATACATGTACATTAATAAGGTAATATCGACACATATCATAATAATTTATGTCAAAATGAAGTGAAAAGGGTTTTTAAGAAAGTTTAGAAATTAAACATTTTAGTACGGTTTAAGGGAAAACTTTTGAGATTCTTTAAAATTAAAAAGGAATAATTGTTTGTATAAAACCATAATTGAACCAATTATTTTTTTCATGATAAAATGATAGGTTTTATAAAAATAATGGTGGCTTAAAATAGATTATGTATCACACTTTAAAATGGGTAAGAATTCAGAAAGTTCCCTTATGTCGGGATAGCTTATCAGGAAGAATTGAGTAGGGAACCTTTTGAAAACATATATATATCAAAAAATATAGGATGAATGGATATTGATACATTATTTTTGGAAAATATAAACATTATTTATAATATTTACATAAAAATAAAATTTAATTAAATTTTGGTAAAACTAGAGAAGGAGTAACCCGATGGAATAATGGAGGTTCTGATAGAATCTTTTACCATATGTCCGAAACGATTCTGTATTTGATATTAATGTCCTGAATAATAAATTTATATTCATTAATGAAAAATTAAATAACCCTTTTTAAATTTATTTTCTTTATTATAACTTTATTAAGTTCATTTATATCCTCTTTTATGGGGTAAGAGATTCAATTTCATCATTTGGGAGCATTGATTTTCTTGGTTTTTATGATAGGTTTACTTGTGTATATGTATGGAAAATAATGTAGAATGAGAATAGTTGTCCAAAACTGAACTTATATGTTATTAATGAACTAATATAATCTTAAAAATGAATTTTTTAGAAATTGGGATGACTCCTTAGATAAATCATTAATGATAATCATTTTAATTGATTTAACATTTTTTGATCACAATGAACTCATTTTGTTTTATAAATTAATATCATCTGTAAAAAATGATTCCAAAACATTATATAAGATATAATACATATATTAAAATCTGTTTAAACCATAAAAATGGTTCCATGACCAGCCTCTAATATGGAATTGAAATATAAAATCATATCGTCCATGAAGGTGGTAAATCGGCACCTCCCAAACATTGTTTTCATTCTTAAAGTAAAATTAAGAGGAGATGAGATTTGATGAATAATTATTCCATACACAAGATAAAATTAAATTATTTGTAATATAATAGTTCTTTAATGATATTTCTATGAGGGGAGGTGAGGAGATAAGAGGAAAATAAGGGAACTTGAAAAGAAATTAAAAGGAAAGGGAGTGGGTATTGCCTCTTGATTTTTTCTTCTTGAGAACCTCCTTAAGAGATTAGTTTTGGTCTTTTATTAATACCAAAAGATCCTAGACATGGGGAAGAGGTTTGGGAAGAGTATTGAAAATAATTTTTAATATTCACAAGGCTTGAGAGGTGTGAGGCGAATAGGTGGTGAGGGGATGTATTTATAGTGGAGGAGGGGGTGTTTTTTGAATATTTTAATCGTTATTTTATTATTTTTCTCAAGACAAGAAATAATATTTATTTTTGTGAATAAATATAGTAATTAGATCATGTGAGTTTTATATAATGTCCTTATATCATCACTACATAACCTAGGACTCTGTAATTCAAGTATTTAGCTTTTACCGTAAATTATCATATTTTACTATTCACCAAAAAATCAATTTTTTCAGAAAAATCAAAACAATTACCCTAACCATTTTTTGAAATGTAGAATTCAAAAATGAACTCCATTTTATGATAACAAGTTTCTAAATATGAGTAATTTAATTTTTAATTAAAACCATAATTTACTCAAAAAATACATATTTTAAAATTATAAATGATTTAATATCACATTGAAAAATTGACTAAGGTCTCATAAAATTATCTTATAATCATAAGACATCAAAATATTAATTTATGAATACATTTTATGAAAATAAATTTTCTTTAAATTTATTAAATGATTCATAAAATATTAATTAAATATATATGACTTAAAAAAATACCTACACTGAATTAATATTTTGTAAAATATTAATTTATTTATACTATGATATAATTATATCATATTTCCATTTATAAGATTATTAGATTTTATTTATAATTTCATAGGCGAGGTTACTGTTCCATTAGCTGGTTTGCTATTCATAAGGGTCACATTACTATTCCAAAGGTCAAGTTTTTAGTTCATCTCTATAGGTTCCTTAACTTCTTGAAATACTTCTTATTTCATTGATTATTCACTTATAAATATTTTATTGTGTTCTTTATGTGATTTAATGTGAAATATACTATATTACATAATTATAATAAGGTAATTCTCGTTGATAAAACATTGGGTCATTAAATTTTCCCCCTTAGTAAATTCCTTCCTCAAAATTTTGTTTTACATACTAAGGTGAAAATAGATGTTGGTACTTTTTCTTCATCACTTCCTCTGAATCCCATATTTCCTCTTCATACTTGTGGTTCCACCATAGTACTTTCACTAAGTGAGTATTTTTTTTATATAAATTTATCTCTATAATCCAAGATCTTCGCTACCTTCTCCTCGTAAGAAATATACTTTTCCAACTATACCACCTCTGAAGTCAGTACATGTGAAGGATACGATATGTACTTCCTTAAGAGGGATACATGGAATAAATTGTGTACTTGAGACATGGTTGGTGGAAGTTCTAGTCAATAGGCCAAAACTCTAACATGATCAAGGATCTTGATGGGGATGATGTACTTGGGACATAACTTCCCATTCTTCTTGAATCTCATGATCCTCTTCTATGGAGATATATATAGGAATACCATGTCTCTGACCTTAAACTCAAAGTCCCATTGATGATTATGTTCATATATATTTTTTAAACTTTGGGCTACCTTGAGGTTTTTTTGAATTTTTTTACCATCTCTACAATTTCTTTGACCATTTTATGTTCTAGAAACTTTCATTCACAAACTTCATCCCAGCATACCAGTGCTCTGCACCTTTTCCCATAAAGGGATTTATATGGAGATATTTGGATGGTCGAGTGGAAACTATTATTTTAGGAGAATTAGACCAGTGGAATATGTTGGTCCCATCCTCCTTTTAAGTCTATAGAACTTTCTATCAACATATATTTCAGTGTTTTAATAGTCTTCTCATATTGGTCATTAGTTTAAGGATGATATTCTATATTGAAGTTCAACTCAGTTCTAAGATCATGTGGGAGACGTTTCTAGAACATGGAGGTGAATCTCATATCTTGGTTGAATACAATAGATAGTTTTACTTCATACATTCTTACCACTTTTTTGATGTATATCTATGCAAGATGATCCAGTGATAATTCCTCTCAAATTTTGATAAAGTGAGTTGTCTTTATAATACGATACATAGTAAACCATAAAGCATTGTTTCCTTTGGATGTCTTTATAAGTATAGTGAAAAATTCTTGGGTGATTTTTTATCATTTTCATGATGGTATTCGTAATGGATGCATCATCCCTTTAGACTTTTTCCTTTTAGCCTTCACTTTCTAACATAGCAGGCACATTAATGTACATTTAGTGATCTCATTTTTTATATTGTACCACCAAAAGTTCTCCCAGAGGTCTCGATATAGCTTTGTTCTCTCTAGGTGAATAATGAATGTGGATATATGTGTGTCATTTTCAATATCTTTCTTTATCTCTGTATTGGATAGTACACATAGTCATGACCCAAATATTATGACTTCATCCCCACTGATCTTCAACTCAGAGAATTTCCCACTTCAGATAGCTTTAAACCTTTTCTAAATTTCCATATCTTTTCTTTGAGCCTACCTTATTTTCTCCAAAAGGGATGGTTGAGAAATAATTTGAGAAATGATTGATGATTTTTCTCCATTAATTATTCCCATGTCCATCCTTTGTAAGTCTAAGAAGAGTGGATCCTTCTCAATTCTCATCATTGATAAATATATCCTTTCTACTTAAAGCATCTACAACCATATTTTCCTTGACAGGATTGTAGTGTATTAAGAGGTCATACTCATTAATGACATCTAACCATATTCATTGGTACATATTAATCTTATTCTATGTGAATATTTATTTGAGACTCTTTTGATCTGTATATATCTCAGACTTCTCCACATAGAGATAATTTCGCTAGGTTTTCAATGCATAGATCACAGTTTCCAACTCCAAATCTTGCGTAGGATAGTTTTTAACATATAATTTCAACTTCCTTGTGGTATAGGCTATCAATTTATCATTTTTATCAATACACAACCTAATCCTTTCTTTGAAGCATCACTGTATACCACAAATATTTCTCCACTTATCGAGAGTGTGAGTATCGATGTAGTGATAAGTCTTTTTTAAGCTCCTTAAATCTTTCCACACATTCTTGAGTCTAGATAAACTTCACCCCATTCTATTTAATCTTGGTTATTGGGTATTAAATTCATGAGAAGTTACTCCCAAATAATTGGAAATACCTAGATAGACAAAGAAATTTGCGGATCTCCATTACAAATGTTGGCCTAGGAAACTCTTTGATTTCATTTTTCTTGGAAGGGTCAACAGATATTACTTTTGTAGTGATAAAATTCCCCAACAATGATACTTCTTCCATCCAAGACTCACATTTATTATAATTTTCAAAAAGTTTCTTCCTTCTTGAAGTTTTTAGCACAATATTCAAATGCTACTCAAGTTCCTCCATGATCTTGGAGTATATAAAAATATGATTGATAAAGAATGCCACAAATTTATCAATGTAATCTCTAACGACTCTATTAATTAAATCCATGAATATGGATGGAGTATTAGTGATTCCAAATAGAATAACTATGAACTCATATTTTCTATACCTTGTTCTAAATATAATCTTGGGAATATCTTCTTTCCTCACCTTTAATTAGTGATATCCTGACCGAATGTTCACCTTAGAGAAATAACTAGCACCGCGTAGCTGATCAAACAAGTCATCTATCCTATTATAGTATTCTTGTTCTTTATCATGATTTTATTGATCTCACAATAATTGATGTAGATATACATTGATCCATCCTTATTCTTGATGAAGATGACTAGCACACCCCATGGTGAAGTACCCTGGTGTATAAAACCCTTGTCCATATTTTCTTGTAATTTCATCTTTAGATCTTCTAGAACAATAGGTGCCATTATATAAGGTGTATTTAATATAGGTATAGATCCATGAATAAGTAAAATTTAGAACTAAACTTCTCAGTCTGGGGGACCCCCAAGAAATTCATCAGGGAATACGTCAGTGCAATCCCTCATGATTGGTATGTATCCAAGCATGGTCATCTCCATTGTCTCAATCATTTGAGTGAGATATTCTTGCTCATAATGAATTAATATCCACACATGAGACAATTATTCTGAAAGAGATTCATCTTCCTCCTTAGACTTGTAAGGAATTGGAAGATGCTTTAGGATGTGAAGAGTGGTCTCCCTTTCCTGATAGTTGATGTTGGATTTATATAAACATAGATAGTCTATGCTCAAAATGTAATCAAACTCTACCAAAGGGAGTATGACAATATTTTCTGGGAAGTTCAATCCACAAACACTAACTGGGGTGGAGTTATGTAATTTGTAAAGAATAATTTCCCCATTATTTCTTCTCACATATAACACAACATCCAAATTTTGAGGTGGTATTTGAATAGTTTTACTAAATTTGCAAGATATGAAAGAACCCATAGAACCAGAATCCAATATTGTGTTATCTATTATTGAGTAAATAACTAGCTCACCTATCACCACATCATTTTTCTTCTCCATATCAGCAGTAGTGATAGAATAAGACCTTTCGTGTTTCCTTAGAGGTGTTTATTGATTTCCTCCAACAACCCTCATCTTAGGTCATTGCTTTGAAAATTCCCATGTTATTTGATGTTGAAACATTGCACTACTAGTTGAGCATTGATATGAACCTTGCATTCTTCTTCTACATTATTAGGAATATTCATAACCCTTCAATAGTTCTTTGGAATATGACCCATTCTTCCACATTTTAATCATTTCCTGGTCCCCTTTAGATAGTTCCCAAGATGCTTCTTCCCTGAATTTTGACACATGGGATATTCATTCTTTTTTAAATCATGGGATTTATTTTCTAATCCATCCATATTAGAATCCATTTTACGCTTTTTTTCATTAGGCCTATGAGACCATTTAGGGTCACCAATATCCATTTCAACATTGAGGTCACAATGAACAATCTCCTCAAAAATATTGAAGTATTTCATCAGCAATGATTTTCATAGACTTTTCTTTTATCCTATAAATAATAGAGACACCTTTATTTTGATTTTTATGAAAAATATAGAGTTGTATCTTGAAATAATTTTTATGCTTGCTTCATACGCTCCGATAGACACATTTCCCTTTGGCTTAAGTTTGAGTAACTCTATTTCCATCTTGATACAGAGGGCTCAAGAAAAATATTTATTGAAAAACATTTTATTTAATTGCACCTAATCCATGGAATCAATTTTTTCCTTGGACATCATATTTTTTATCAATTTCCACCATTTATCAGCTTACCCACTAAAACGATAGACCATCATCAATACTTTCTCTTCTTTTGAGCACTAGAGGATTAATAATATCTTTTAAATGGAGTTAATAAACTTTTTCATAAGGATGGGATCATAAGATCCACTAAACATGGGAGGCCTTTTAGGTATGAAGGATTTTATAGAAACTTTCTCTCTCTTAGAATAAGGTGGGTGTTCCATGTGATTCAAGTTATTATTCGTAACTTGAGACAATTGAGTAAGTAATTTCATGAAGTTTTGAGCTTCTATTCCCATTATATTTAGCATTTAATTTGGGAAATAATCACATTCCCTGTCACATTTATTATTGGCATGTGTTCTTCTATTTCCTTCCATTATCTAAGAAAAATAATGTGAAATTATGGGTATTTAATACTTAGATAATAAACATAAAGTGGAAACATTAAATATATAAAGATAAACACTTAAAGAAAAATTATATCCTAACTTGTGATTCCCTATGTTTCTATCTCGGTTGTCCATGATCTGTTTCCTAAAATATATTCTTATGAGATATTTTTTTCTTAATAGTTGTTTGTAGTGAGATTATGAATTTACCAAAGCATATCCACTGGGAGTTTCAAACCAGGTGTGTAGTAAGGCCGATTATCTTTTACCGGGTTAACTCGAGTCAAGCCCGAAACACCTTATCAGAGTTGTTACTCCTAGGTATATCTATTCCAAAACCACGTCCACTTGTAATATCTAGACATGGATTTATTTTCTTTATAAACAACTTACTCTATACAAACAAAAATTTAAGGATGTTTTCTCATACTTAGTATTATTCCCAGGGTTATAACTATAGTGATCTATTCCTAATCATGAAAAATAACAAAAAATTTCCACTAATACGAACTATAGTGAACCTAGTATTTTACACATATCATTACATGATTTTAATCATAATTAAACATACAATTACAATCTAAGGATCGTAAAGTCTAGTGTCTTGGAAGATTAGGTACATAAAATTGAAAATGTGGGACTTAATAAAAAAATTCCATTTTTAATCATCCATTAAGATATCCTAACTTATTTTGAGCCCTTATATGTTCATAGGATAACCAGGGGATAACATGAAACCAAGGATGATCTAAAAATCCCAGTAAGGGAATAAAAATTAATATAATGCTTAGCACATGGGTTAGAAAGCATAAAATAAATATATATATATATATAAAGGAATGGAACATCATTAAACATATAGAATCATAAAATATAGAACATGGGATCATATAATCATGGAATCTTAGTAATTTTTTGTCAACATAAAACATAATTTTATTATGATTCAAATATTTTTTCACATAGAGGAGCACAAGTCAAGGCTAACCACCAAGACCATTTCACATGGAGCACAAGTCAAGACAAACCACCAGGACGGTTGCACATAACTTCTCATGAGACTAAACAATAACCAATTAAATGGAATTATATTTAGTTTCCCCCATCATAAAATGTTTATGAATATTTTTTCCACATAAATAATAATATATAATCAATCAAACATAAACATAATGGTTACCCATAGAAAGAACTGGGTATCATAATTATATCAAAAGTCATATCAAAAGGTAATATCAAAGTTTTTTCCATGAAAGGATGAATTTAAATAATAAATGGATGCTAATAAGGGAATATAGGCATATATCATGATAACTGGTGTCGAACTAAAGTGAAAAGAGTGTTTAAGAAACATTAGAAATAAAACATTTTTTAATGTTTTAAGGGAAAACTTTCAAGATTATTTATAATGGAAAAGGCATAATTGTTTTAATAAAACCAAAATTTAACCAAGTTAGTTTTTAATGATAAAATGAATGATTTTATAAAAATAATGGTGTCTTAAAACAGATTATGTAGCACACTTGAAAATGGGTAAGAATTTGGGAAGTTCCCTTAACTCGAGCTTGCTTAATGGGAAGAATTGAGTAGGGAACCTTTTGAAAACATGTATATCCCCGAAAAAGAAGGATTAGTGGATATTGATAGATGATTTTGGAACATATAAACAGAATTTAGAATTTTTTTGAAAAAATAAAAGAAATTTTCATTTGTATAAAATGAGAAAAGGATTAGCGTGAAGGAGTAATGGAGGTTCAAGTGGAATCTCTTACCTTATGTCTCAAAAAAATTATGAACTTGATATTAATTTCATGAATAATAAAATTAGATTCATTATTAATAATTATAGAACCATTTATACATAAATTTTATTTTTTATAACTTTACTAAGTTCATTTATGGAATTTTTTATGGGTTAATATATTCAATTTCATCATTTGGGAGCGTTGATTTACTTTGTTTTCTTGATTATTTTACTTGTGTATGTGTATGGAAAATCTTATAGAATGAGGAAATTTGTCTAGAAATAAACATATATGTTATTAATGAACTTATATAATATTAAAATTACATTTTGTTTTTACAAATGAGGATAATTCATTAGAGAAGTCATTAATGATAATTGTTTAGATTGATTTAGTGTTTTATGATCACAACGAACTCCTTTTATTTTATAAATTAAGATCTTGTGTAAAAAATTATTCCAAAACCTTAAATAAGATATAATACGTATATTATAATCGTTTTCAACCAGAAAAATGGTTTCATGACAATCCATTAAGATGAAATTGAAAGATAAAATCACATCGTCCATGAATGCAGTAAACCGGCACCTCACAGTCGATGTTTCCATTCTTCAAGTAAAATAGATAGGATAATATATTTTATGAATAATTATTCCATAAACATGATAAAATTATATTATATGTAAGATAATAGAGTTTTCATGCTATTAGGATGATGGTGGGTGAGGATAGAAAATAAAAACAAATTATTATAAAAGCAAGAGGGTTTTCGTAAAGAGCCGGAAATTTCAAGGAAATGTTTTTCTTAAATACTTTGGAATTTTACGAGTCTGCGATTTCTGACAGAACTTGATTCTGAGACCCGGTGTTCACAGAATTAATTTCTGAAGTTTTGTTCGGGTACGTTCAATGAACGTACGAGCAGGTTTTTCTATCTTTCGAACCGGTGCTCGGAATTGAAATCTGAGGGCGCCGATGAACTCGCAACACCGATATTCGCATAAGGGGACCTTTATCGCAGTTTCATTTTATGCGGGTTGAAAGTTAACTTTGGGGATTTAGAATAAAATAAATAAAATTTTGGAACAAATTTTTTTTTTTATATCTGGTAGTTATTTCCTACCAATGGGAGTTAGAAGTGGGGCCCACACCCACTTAACCTCCCATGAGAGGATTTAGGGTGGTGGGACCCACATGTGACCTAATCCTTTCATCCCCCCTAACACTCCCCATTAATTCTCCCCTATTTTATTTGACAACTCCTTTTTATTTATGTGATCTCTTCACCTTCCACTCTTCCTTTTAAATTTTTTCCAAGTCTTTTAATTAATGAATTGAGCTCCAATTAATTAATTAATGAGTTTGAATTTTGAATTACTTGTGTTAATAAAATAATAGCCTTATGTATTATTTTATTTTTGCACTTGTTGTGTTGGGAAAACCTTGAGGAAGCTGTAAACAAATAGAGAAGATTGTTCTTCTCTCAACGAAGAATACCATTCTTCCATCGAAGAACCGCCGAGGAATGTCGATCATCACCTTCGATCTTCGACCAAACTAAAGGAGAAGGAGCCACCCTCAAGGAACGCCGACTACACACCATCCTCGGACCCTTCTTTTCTAACATCAATGAGCTGACGCCATCTCCCTGCGACGTCGTTTTCCGTGATGCTCGATTACCATGAAACTTATTTCAAGGTAGGGGTTTGTTTCAATTTTTAATTGAATAAAATTGTTCTTCGTCCCTCGTTGAAACCACGTTTTACCATTGGATATTTGATACCGCATAACGTGGAGGGCGTGGGCCGAACGAACATGGACCGACGACCCTCCGATTGTTCTTGGATACTTTGGCGGTGGCAACGAGAGGTGGTGGCGACGAACAGAAGGCGGCGGCCATGCGCCGGCTGCATGCGGAAGAATAGAGGCCCGCAACCACGGGCCACTCGGCCAAAGAAGAACTAGCTAGCTAAAGTCGGTCGGCCCAAAGGAAGACCACGGTTCCACAAGGGGTGTCGTGCTGCGGAGCACCACGGCCCGCACTCCGCGGGCCGCTTCGGTGGTGAACCAGCCGTCTCATCGATTAGACAGGTGAATGAACCACGGCACCCGAAGGTGCCGCGCAGCAAGACCGCGGCCCGCCCAAGCGGGCCGCCTCCACCGGGAAGGTCAGACGACTGGGAGGGTGGCCTCGCATGGCGCTGCCAGTTCGGGAAAGCGGGGGGTCGCCTCCCCTCCCCCCCTCAGACCGCTAGGCCCCTCTGGGCCGAGCCACGACCAGCCGGGTTGTGCCCTACCGGGTTGCGCCCTACCGGGCCGCGCCCTACCGGGCAGGGCTGCACCGAGTCGGGCTGGGCCACGTGACTCATCGGGCCGATCCGACCCTCTGCCGTCTCAGACCCGCCAAAACCGAGTTAACCTCCCATGAGAGGATTTAGTGTGGTGGGACTCACACGTGCCCTAAACCTTTCATCTACCCTTAAACTCCCCATTAATTCTCCACTATTTAATTTGACAACTACCCTTTATTTATGTGATCTCTTCACCTTCCACTCTTCCTTTTTAATTGTTTCCAACTCTTTTAATTAATGAATTGAGCTCAAATTAATTAGAAAAAAGCGTTTAAATTTTGAATTACTTGTGTTAATAAAATAATAGCCTTAGCTATTATTTTATTTTGGCACTTGTTGTGTTGGGATAACCTTGGGGAAGCTCTAATGAAATAGAGAAGAGTGTTCTTATCTCATCAAATAACACCATTCTTCCATCAAAGAACCACCGAGGAACGTCGATCATCACCTTCGATCTTCGGCCAAACTAAAGGAGAAGGAGCCACCCTCAAGGAACGCCCACAACGCGCCATCCTCGACCCCTTGTTTTTCGACGTCAATGAGTTGACGCCATCTCCCCGCGATGTCGTTTTTCGCGACGCTCGACAACTGCGAACCTTATTTCAAGGTAGGGGTTTGTTTCAATTTTTAATTGAATAAAATTAATCTATGTCCCTTGTTGAAACCATGTTATACCTTTGTCCATTTGATACTGCCTAACACAGAGGGCGCAGGCCAAACGAAAACAGCCCGAAGACCCTCCTATTGTTCTTGGATATTTTGGCAGCAGCAATGAGAGGTGGTGGCGACGAACGGAAGGAGGCGGCTGTGTGCTGGTCACATGCGGAATAATCGTAGCCTACAACCGTGGGTTGCTCGGCCGAAGAAAAACTGGCCTGCTAAAGCCGGCCGGGCCGAGGGAAGACTGCGTCACCACAAGGGGCACCGCGCTGCGGAGCACCGCGGGCCGCTTCGGCGGTGAACCGGCCGGCCAGGTGAAGGAACCGTGACACCCGAAGGTGCCGTGTAGCAAAACCTTGGCCTGCTTGTGCTGGGAAGGCCGGTCATCTTTGGTAGGCTGGTTGGGAGGGCGGTGCTGCTTGGTGCCGCCGGTTCGTGAAAGCACCCCCCCCCCCCCCCCCCCCCGGACCGCTCGGCCATCCGGGCCACACCCTAAGCCAGGTCGGGCCATGCCGAGCCTTGATGGGCCGCACGACTCATTGGGCCAGTCCGACCCTCTGCTGGGTCGGACCCGCCAGCCCACTGGGCTTAACAGGTCAGGCCTGTTCTCACTTAAAGGTGAATAAATCGAAGATCGTGCGTCCGATTGATGCGCCGTCTACAGCACTGGGACCCTTGTGACGTGGCAGTCCTTTTGTGATAATCTAAGTGATTTTTGGACAAATTTAGATAAAGGTAGGGTTTGGAACTAGTGTATTTCCAAGTGGGCCTCCGGAGCAAAAATTCTAATAACTCTCAGGCCTGGCGTCTGATTGACATGTCGTCTGTCGCGTTGGGTTACATTTGACGAGACGAAACTTTGGGATACATCAACTCTGGAATTCGTGAAAGTTGATGTATCGAACCCTTTGTTCGAGGATAGGACCCTCCCATAATCAAGCGTGTTGTGTACGGGAACCCTAGAGATGGCTGCGACTGCAACGACTACCGTACTGGAATCCTCCGTGGGTTCGGTGACGATGACTACCATACTAGAATCCTCCATGGGTTAGGCGATGACGACTACAGTGATGGAATCCTCCATGGGTTCGATGAAGATGATTATTGTTCTTGTATCCTACGTGGGTCCGACAGTTTGACTTCTGTTCTAGTATCCTACATGGGTCCGAAAGAGTAGCTGGTCTAGAATCCTATGTGGGTCCAACAGCTTAGATGGTCTAGTATCCTACGTGGGTCCGACAGCTTAGATGAATCGGTGACTGCATCTGATCATCTTTATCACTTTATGAAAGATGTATACCTGTGTGAGATGAGTCTTGACTTTCAATAATTATCATCGATGTGATTGACTTCTTTCCTGTGTGGACTGGGTTATTCTTGGTCTCGTGAGATGGATTCGGAATGGGATTGATGACTTAGGTATATGTATTGGAATATACATAATTAGTGTTGGTTATTACTTTGGGATTGTATCTTTCCTTTATAGTTTATCCTTCGTGGATTCTGGGAGACCTTCAGGGGTCTCGGGGTCCCTATTGAGTATTTTTATACTCACCCCTGCATGGGATATGCCCGCACTACGTTGTGTTGGATGCAGAGGACGGACAGCACTGATCGTGGTAGAGACTTGTAGAGAAGGACGGTACCCAGAGGTGGACCACATGGTGAGATGGTACATGGATCGGAATGATAGATGTGGAGTGCTGAGGTAAACATCTTTACCTACCCTTCAGGTAGGATTCTCGGTGCACATTCCAGGAGCTGCCCATTTTAGCTGTTATCCATTTTTCAGTTGTACTTGTTTTCTGGTTGTACTTTACTTCACTGTTGGTATTATATTTCCGGCCCCTTTCCTTTCATCACTTACTTTTGTACTCAGTTTTACTTAGTTCTTACTTTAGTTGCATACTCTGTTGTGTTGGTTTACTTTTATTAAGGCAATTCCTTCCCAGCATAGGGATTTACGCCTTTGGTGAAAGTCGCCATCACCTGGCCTATGGAAGGTGGGCTTGGGGTAGTCAGGGCACGGACCCCGAGGACAGGTTGTGACAAATTGGTATTAGAGGATTCAGTTCTACCACAGAATTCAGGACTCTGATCTATCTTACTATGAAGTAATAGTGTTAAGAGTATTGAGTGTGGTTTTCAGTCCAGGGAGTACAGTGTTGGTGCGGCGGCCGACATATCTATACACCAGGAAACTGACCCCTGATTTCCGACTCAGTGTACGAAAACGCAGATTGCATGTGTGTTTCAAAAGTTTTCTTTGTGATTAATTTGTCTTAGCTCACCATGTATACTATTTTCACCATGGCGCACTTGTTTCTTTCCAGGATGGCCCCACGGAGGTAGCCAGCTGGGGTTCCGAGTCATGTACGAGATGGCATCCCACCAAGCGATGAGGCCTCGGTGCAGGGCCCCATCACAGTAGAGGCACCAGCGGTACCACAACCCGCTGAGCCACCGATACCACCATCCCCAGCAGTAGATAGTGCACACCGCCTAAGTTCATTGCATGTATTTCAGCGACAGAGACCTCCACGGTTCCGCGGAGAGACGGACCCACAGGCAGCCGAGTATTGGCTGGAGGCTGTCGTCGGGGTTTTTAGATTAGTAGGGACACCAGCTGACCTTTTGGTGATCCTTTTCGTGAGTCTCCTGCACACAGAAGTAGGTAGATGGTGGAGCTTGATGCTCCAGGTGCACGACAAGGAATCTCTACTTTGGTCAGACTTCGAGATTCTCTTCCGCTCAGAATTTTTTTTATCCACCATTCATGTGGTACGGATTCATGAGTTACTTCACCTGTGGTAGGGCAGCATGACAGTATCTCACTACTCAGTGAGGTTTACGGACCTCTTTTGCTACTCCACGGACATGGTACATGACTCATTATTTAGGGCTCAGACCTTTGAGCAGGGACTGAGGCAAGAGATCAGGGCTTCGATGATCTCCCTCAACATTCCGATGCAGGCGAGAGTGCTGGAGCGAGCCCTTCTTGTAGAGAGCTTTCTCACTGAGCTGACACCAGCAGCGAGACCCACCGCAGGGCGACACGTAAAAGAGTCTTCTACAACTGATAGTAGACAGATGTCGTAGAGGTCCAAGTGGACCAGTCCATCAAGAGAGAGACCTCAAGATACAGGTTCGGTTGTGCGGGGCACCCGAAACAGAGCCAGCTAAATGAGGATCAGGCAGTGCTATGCATGCGGTGGGAAGGGTCACATGGCTCGAGATTTCCTGACCCACAATACAGATGAGTAGAAGACAGTGGTGGGACCTCCCAGGCAGATGCATAGGTTCAACCATGGTGGTCCGTAGGGAGCAGGCAGATGAGGCAGAGGAGCTGGCTGAGTAGTAGGTGGTGGAAGAAGTTTTCAGGCTCTACCACCACCACCACCAGGAGGTCCACCCCGAACATAGGGAGCTGGTGAAAAGAGGCAGGCTTAGGTCCAGGCAGTGGAGGCTTACGACCACAGTTCACCTGAGATGATTTGAGGTACTATTTGTGTCTACTCCACCCTTGTTGCAGTACTTATAGACACAGGTGTGAGTCATTCTTTTATTGTCGCAACCCTTGTTTGGAGCTCATAGATTCTGACGGAGTCGTTGGCTCGATCCTTACGGTTAGAGACTCCTACTGAAGCAGACTCGAAATTTACGCACTGGTTCTGGTAATGTGAGCTTACTCTAGGAGGCGAGAGCTTCAACTGGGATCTTTTTGTAGCGGCGTCATGGCCTTACGACCTCATCTTGGGTATTGATTGGTTATCTACCGTCCATTCTCATCTCAACTGTATTAGGAGCAAGGTGCAGTGTATCAACACGGATGGGACCAGGTTCACCTTCACCAGCAAGAAGGGATCCTTTGCAACACATTATGGACTTACGTACAGGATAGGTCAGTTGATCACACATCAGTTGTCTAGTCTCATCCTTGGAGTAGTTGATGTGCGGAGTCCAAGTTTTCCTGTTGTGGTGGATCAGTATGCGGATGTTTTTCATGACGATGTTCCAGGACTACCTCCTCGTAGAGAGGTAGACTTCTACATAGACTTGTACCCGTGGACATCACCAATATCTACTCCAGCATATCATATGGCTCCCACTGAGCTTCGTGAGCTGCGAGTACAACTGGAGGACTTGCCGGGAAAGGGATTCATCCGACCTATTGTTTCACCCTGGGCTTCTCCGATTTTGTTCGCCCAGAAGGCGGATGGGAGCTTGCGACTGTGTGTCGACTACCTTCACCTAAATTAGGTGACCGTAAATAAATATTATCCACTCTTGAGGATTGAAGACCTATTTGATTAGCTCAAGGGAGAAACATGGTTTTCGAAGATAGACCTCAGGTCAGGCTATCACCAGCTCATAGTTCGAGATAAGGATTTGAAAAAGACGACCTTCAGGTGTCGATATGGCCACTACGAGTCCTTGGTTATTCCCTTCGGCGTAACCAATGATCCAGTAGTGTTCATGAGTCTCATGAACTGGATCTTTCAGCCATACCTCGATCGATTTGTCATAGTTTTCATCGATGACATATTGATTTACTCGACTACTGAGGAGGAGCACGCCAACCACTTGCGGGTTGTGCTGGATACACTCCGAGAGAACCAGCTTTATGGTAAGCTCTCGAAGTTTCAGTTATGGATACGAGAGGTTCACTTCTTGGGACACGTCATCTTAGAGTCTGGATTTGCAGTGGATCCAGGGGAGATTGAGGTAGTACTTGCTTGGGAGCCACCCAAGAGCATGAAGGTGGTGCAGAGTTTCCTAGGTCTGGCTGGGTACTATTGGAGATTTGTGCCAGACTTCTCTAGAGTTGCAACACCGCTTTTAGCCTTAACATAGAATGGGAAACCCTTCATGTGGTCAGATATATGTCAGCAGGGTTTTCAGGAGCTGAGGCCAAGGTTGACCAGTGCACCCATCTTGAGGTTGCTGGAGGAGGGCGTTGGGTACGTAGTTTTCAACGACACATCAGGGACCAGACTCGGGTGTGTCCTGATGTAGGAGCGAGCAGAGATCACGTATGGTTCACGGTAGTTGAGATAGCACGAGAAGAACACCGCTACCCATTACTTGGAGTTAGCAGTAGTGGTCTTCACCTTGAAGATGAGGCAGCACTATCTGATGGGCGAGTGCTTTACAGTCTACTCTGACCACCAGAGTCTCAGGTATATCTTCTCCCAGAAGGACCTGAACCTCAGACAGCGGCAATGGCTTGAGTTCCTCCGAGACTATGACTTCGATATAGTCTATACTTCTAGAAAGGGGAACATTTTAGTTGATTCTCTTAGTAGGAGATCGAGCATTCGGCTTCTAGGAGAGGCAACAGAGCAGTTATCTATGTTACAGATATCCTTTTTGGATATAGACGGAGCATCCTTTCTTTAGTCTCTCATAGTCACTCCTCCACTTCTTCAGTGATTCTGGGAGCCACTGTGTGGGGACGTTGACTGTGAGATATGACGTGCTCAGAAATCCATAGTTTAGATGCCTAATGGATTTTCTGAAGGATGGGAGCACGTCATCCTCTTCAGGGGACATACTATGGTACCAATTGCACTGCAGGAGGAAGTGTTGAGGTATTTTCACACTTCCCCTCTAGCGGTACATCCAGGAGTGGCGAAGATGTACCAAGACCTCAGACGAAAGCACCGGTGGTTGGGTATGAAGAAGGATGTAGCATAGTTCATTTCACGATACCTCACTTGTTAGCAAGTGAAGGCAGAGCACCAGGTACCAGCGGGCTTGGTACAACCCTTAGAGGTCCCTAATTTGAAGTGGGATGGGAGATCTATGGATTTTGTGACAGGTCTTCCACATACATCTAGAGGACATGATTCTCTTTGGATGATCGTAGATTGACTCACCAAGTCGTCCCACTTCCTACCGATCAGAGAGCAGAGCTCAGTAGAGATTTGGAGACGCCTCTATGTTCAGGAGATCATATGGATTCATGGTGTGCCATCGACTATCGTTTCCGATCAAGATGCTAGATTCATTTCCCAACTTTGGAAGGGGTTACAGGAGGCTTTTGGGATGCAACTATGTCTGAACACCACCTTCCACCCTCATACGGACTGTCAGACAGATAGGACCATTCAGACTATCAAGGACATGCTCCGTGCATGTGTCCTTGACTTTGGTCGTAGTTGGGAGGATTACCTACCCTTGGTGGAGTTTGCGTACAAAAACAGCTACCACTCCACCATCAGGATGGCACCATACAAGGCACTGTATGGCCGACCTTGCAGATCACCTCTGTGCTGGACTGACCTAGGGGAGTCAGCACTTGTAGGACCAGAGATGGTGTAGGCTATGACCGAGAAGGTGCAGATCATCCAGGAGCGGATGAAGACTGCACAGAGCAGACAAAATTCCTATGCTGATAGTAGATGGAGAGCACTGGAGTTCGAGGATGGTGACCACGTCTTCTTATGGGTCTCACCTAGATGAGGTCCATAGATATTTGGCCAGGGCGGCAAGTTATCTCCATGTTTCATCGAACCTTTCTAGGTCCTTAGCAGAGTAGGCGAGATGGCTTACCGCCTGGCCCTTCAACTATAGTTGTACCGGGTGCATGAAGTCTTCCACATATCTCAGCAGAGGAGATACGTGCACGACCCATCCCACATCATCGATCACGGGGAGCTGGACATCGCTGATGGGGCGACATTTATGGAGGTTCTGGTGGAGATTGAGGATCGATAGGAGCAGGTTCTACATGGGCGCTCGATTCCTCTGGTGCGCATTCACTGGCAGCACGGGAACCTCCAGGAGAGCACTTGGGAGCAGGAGGCTCAGATGCAAGTAGAGTTCCCTCATTTATTTCCCTAGTGTGTGTTGTAGTTTTACGGGGATGTAAATACCTGAGGTGGGGGTAATGTAAAGACTCGGAAATTTCAAGGAATTTTTTTTCTTAAATACTTTGGAATTTTATGAGTCTGCGGTTTCTGATGGCACTTGATTCCGAGGCCCGTTGTGCCCGAAATTCATTTCTGAAGTTTTGTTTCGGTACGTTCAATGAACGTACGAGCGGGTTTTTTTATCTTTTGAACCGGTGCTCGGAATTGAAATTCAAGGACACTGATGAACTCGCAGCGCCGGTATTCGCTTAAGGGGACCTTTACCACAGTTGTGTTTTATGCAGGTTGAAAGTTAATTTTGGGGATTTAGAATAAAATAAATAAAATTGTGGAACACAATTTTATTTTATATCTGGTTGTTATTTCCTTTCAAGGGGAGTTGGTAGTGGGTCATACACCCACTTAACCTCCCATGAGAGGATTTTGTGTGGTGGGACCCACATGTTCCATAAACCTTTCATCTCCCCTTAAACTCCCCATTAATTCTCCCATATTTAATTTGACAACTCCCCTTTATTTATGTCATCTCTTCACCTTCCACTCTTCCTTTTTAATTTTTTCGAACTCTTTTAATTAATGAATTGAGCTCAAATTAATTAATTAAAGAGTTTGAATTTTTAATTACTTGTGTTAATAAAATAACATCCTTAGCTATTATTTTATTTTTCCACTTGTTGTGTCGGGAGAACCTTGAGGAAGCTCTGAAGAAATAGAGAAGAGTGTTCTTATCTCAACGAAGAACACCATTATTCCATCGAAGAACCGCTGAGGAATGTCGATCATCACCTTTGATCTTCGGCCAAACTAACGGAGAAGGAGCCACCCGCAAGGATTGAAAAATACGGGCCATCTTTGGCCCCTTATTTTCCGACGTCAACGAGTTGACACCGTCTCCCTGTGACACCATTTTCCGTGACACTCGACTTTGGTGAACCTTATTTCAAGGTAGGGGTTTGTTTCAATATTTAATTGAATAAAATTGTTCTTCATCCCTTGTTAAACCCATGTTTTACCCTTGGACATTTTCTACCGCCTAACGCAGAGGGCGCAGGCCGAACGAACACGGACTGACGACCCTCCAATTGTTCTGGGATATTTTTGTGATGGCAACGAGAGGTGGTGGAAACGAATGGAAGGCGACGGCCGTGCGTAGGCCGCATGCGGAAGAATCTTGACCCGCAACCATGGGTCACTCGGCTGAAGAAGAACCGGCCTGCTAAATCCGGTCGGGCCGAAGGAAGACTGTGGCATCGCGCTGTGGAGCACCGTTGCCCGCGCTCTGCGGGCCGCTTCGGCGGAAAACCGGCTGGCTCGTCCGCCGGCCGGGTGAATGAACCACGGCTCCCGAAGGTGCCGTGCAGCAAGACCACAGCCCGCCCGAGCGGGCCACCTTCGTCGGGAAGGCCCACCAACTTCGGTCGGCCGGTTGGGAGGGCGGCACTGCCGGTTCGGGAAAGCGGACCCCCCACCCCCTCGGACCGCTCGGCCAGCCTGCCGAGCCCCGGCCAACCAGGCCACGTCCTGTCGGGCCAGGCCACCATGAGCCGGGCCGGGCCGTTCCAAGCCTAGCCGGACCATGCCCCGCCGATCCGGGCCGCGCAACTCATCGGGACGGTCCGACCCTCTGCCGGGTCGGACCCGCCAGCCCACTGGGCTTAACGGGTGAGGCCCGTTCTCATTTAAAGGTGAATAACTCAAAGACTGTGCGTCTGATCGATGTTCCATATACAGCACTGGGACCCTCGTGATGTGGCAGTCCTTTTGCGACACTCTAAGTGATTTTTGGATAACTTTGGAAAATGGTCGGGTTTGGAATGAGCGTATTTCCAACCGGGCCCCCCGGAACAAAAATGCTAATAACTCTCAGACCTGGCGTCCGATTGACGTGTCGTCTGTCGTGTTGGGTTCCTTTTGACGAGACGGAACTTCGGGATACATCAATTATGGAATTCGTGACAGTTGATGTATCGACCCCCTTGCTCGAGGAGTGGACCCCCCTGGAATCGAGCGTGCTGTGTAGAGGAACCCTAGAGCTGCTACAACTATAATGACTACCATACTGGAATCCTCCGTGGGTTCGGCGACGATGACTACCGTACTCGAATCCTCCTTGGGTTCGGCAACGACGACTACCGTGCTGGAATCCTCCGTGGGTTCGACGACGATGATAAATTTTCTTGTATCCTACATGGGTCCGAAAGATTGACTTCTGTTCTAATATCCTACGTGGGTCCGACAGAGTAGCTAGTCTAGAGTCCTACGTGGGTCCGACAGCTTAGCTGGCCTAGTATCCTACATGTGTTCGACAGCTTAGATGAATCAGTGACTGCATCTGATCATCTTTATCACTTTACAAAAGATGTATACCTATGTGAGCTGATTCTTGAATTTCAATCATTATCAACGATGTGATTGAATTCTTTCTTGTGTGGACTGGGTTGTGCTTGGGCTCATGAGTTGGAGCTGAAATGGGATTGATGACTTAGGTATATGTATGGGAATATACCTAAGTAGACTTGGTTGTTACTTTGTGATTGTATCTTTCCTTTGTAGTTTATCCTTCTTCAATTCTGGGAGACCTTTAGGGGTCTCGGGGTCCCTGCTAAGTATTGTTATACTCACCCCTACACTGGCTATGCCCGCACTACGTTGTGTTGGATAAAGAAGACGGACATCACCGATCGTGGTAGAGACTTGTAGAGCTGGATGGGACCCGAAGGTGGACCACATGGCGAGACGGTACACAAAGCGGACCAATAGATGTGGAGTGCTGAGGTGAACATCTGTACCTACCCTTCGGGTAGGATTCTTGGTGGACGTTCTAGGAGGTGCCAATTTTAGTTGTTATCCCTTTTTTAGTTGTACTTGCTTTCCAGTTGTACTATACTTTACTGTTGGGCTTGTATTTATGGCCCCTTTCCTTTCAGCACTTACTTTTGTACTCAGTTTTACTTAGTGCTTACTTCAGTTGCGTACTCTGTTGTGTTTTTTTACTTTTATAAAGTCAATTCCTTCCCAACATAGGTATTTATGCCTTTTTTTATAGTCTCTAGCCCCCTGGCCTATGGAAGCGGGGTTGGGGTAGTCACGACATGGGCCCTGAGGATGGGTCATGACAGTTTTACCTCTTGATTCCTTATTTTTTAGAACCTCTATTGAGGATTGGTTTTTTTATTTTATTAAGAACAAAAGCTCTTGGAAATGGGGAAGAGGTTTGGGAAGTGTATTAGGCCAAATTTGGACAAGGCTGAAGTCTCTAGAGGTTTGAGGAGAAGACGTGGTGAGGGTGGTATTTATAATGGAGTATGGGGTGTTTTTGGAATATTTTAATCATTATTTTATTATTTTTCTCAAGAAAAGAAATAGTTTTTATTATTGAGACTAAATAAATTATTTAGATCATGTGAGTTCAATATAATGGTCCTAAATCATCACTACGTCATCTATGAATCTATAATTCAAGTATTTATTATTTATCATAAATTATCATATTTTACTAGTCACCAAAAATTCAAGTATTTTAGGAAAAATCCAAAAATTAATCCTAACCATTTTTCGATGTGTAGAATTCAAAAATGAACTCAATTTTATGAAAATAATTTTATAAATATAATAAATTTAATTTTAAATTTAAATAATAGTTTACTCAATAAACATATTTTAAAATTATATCTACTTTTATATCACGTTTAAAAATTGAATAAGGTCTCATAAAATTATATTATAATCCAAAGACATAAAAATATTTATTTATGAGTACATTTTATGAAAATAAATTTTATTTTAGATTATTAAATGAGTTATAAAATTGTAATTAAAAATTTATGACTTACAAAAATACTAACACTAAATTAATAATTTTTAAAATATTTATTTTATTATACTAAGATATAATTATATCATCTTACCATTTATAATATTATTAAATTTTATTTATAATTTCAAAGGTGAGGTTACTATTCCATTTTCCAGTTTACTATTCATACGAGTTACATTACTATTTCAAAGGTCAAGTTACTATTTCATCACTATAGGTTCTTTAACTTCTTGAAATAATTATTATTTCATTAATTATTAACTATTAAAGTTTATATTGTGTTATTTAAGTGGTTTTATGTTATTTATATTATATGAAATTATTATAAGAATAGAATTTTCACTGATAAAACTTTGGTCCATTACAAAGATTATGTGTGAATTGGCCTTTTATTTATATTGTATTTACACTATTATATTTTTGGGATTTATATTTCATACATATAAAAACTTCATTTATTAATTATTACTTCAACATCATAATCATTGTGATGTATTTTGACTCAATTTCCACTCCATTGAGACATATTTGGTATTATACACCTGTTTATTTTTATGAGGTGTATATACTACCCATTTTTGTAATTTAAAATGAATATCAATTTATTCATTATGATTAATGAATCAATTGAAGTTACTATTTAAATAATTATGTTGAAAATAAAATATGATCTTATTTCTCTATTTAATCGGGTATTCTTTTCTCCTATATCTATATTTTTCAAAAATATTTTACAAAAGTTCTTTTTATTTACTCAAATGATTTATTAAATAAATTATAAGTTATCTTTCAATTTTTGTATGCTTTGAAATGGATATTTATAATGTTTCCCTAAAAGAGTCTTTTTCATCTTCTTTATTAAAATATAAAAAGAATATTTTATTTTATATTATACAACATTAGAAGAATTTCTCACTGGTATAATGATTTTATTCCCTTTAGCTTCTTCTATAAATTTTCAATGGTTTTAAAAATAAATATATTTAATGAAAAATTATGTTTTGTTTCCATTCTAATCTATTATTTAAAAGGATAAATTTTAATACAAAATCTTTTTTTATATTCATCTTGCACATCCTGATTAATATAATAAATGTTAACTTTCTATTGAAACATTAACTTTTCGTTGAGTATTGAACATTAAACTTTCCTTAAATATCCATCATGTATAATATTATTACTTAAACCGTACATCATTTTTTACATATAGAGTTTTAATTTGAATATTTATATTATGTATTCTTTACTCAATATGGATATTTCTTCATAATTCATATTGTTCATGAATTAAATCAATCATTTTATATATGAGGAATGAATTGAACTTGTAGTGGTGACTGAGGCATAGAATTATATAGCCCCTTAATGCATTGACCGGTCTTATGAGAAAAAACATTTGGTTAACTTAAATGGGACATTACCCATAGTTTTAATCTATCTTGGTTCAAGGTCTTGATAGTAGAGATATCATGTTGTCAGAGATCATGATTTTCAATAGTATGCATGTCCATCATTTAGAATTCAATTATTATTATACATGATATTACGGCATTGTTATTACCCATGGATGCATTTTTTTCTCCATTTATTGATTAAATATAATGTGTTTTTAGCTATTTACCTTTACATATTTAGTATTCCTTATTTACTCTTGATAATTTCAACTATAAGTAACCCTTAATAAGTATATGAGATCACAATTTCATTTTTTTCCTAGCATTTGAAGAGGGGTATTATGATTAATATCAAGGAATAAAGAATGATTCTTATGATATGTATTTTAAATTTCTTATGTAATTTGGGAATCATATATGTATCTAGTTTTCTGAGACTACTAAACTAACCAATATTGTCTAGTGAGATCCCTTGTATCTATGACAATGTAATAAAGTAAACATCATATATGGGTTACTGGAGTTTGGATCATTACAAACCTTCTTATATGTATCATACTTAAAAAAATTCTTCATAACACTAGGAAAAGACATATAATGAAGGGTAATATCAGATGCCATATAAGGTTAAACAAGAGAGATATCAATTATTACATAATCATAGCATAATTGTATGATAACATGTGATTAAAATTTGAATTATATACCCCACATATCAAATATCATCATCTTGAGTCGTAGAATAAATATTGGGAGTTCATAAAAGATGAGGCATAAATTAATCCAAGAATATGGGCCAAGAGATCATAATATTTTTATAATAAATACATTACTAAAAAACACATAAACATAGAAAATCATTTCCTTAGTAGTATAGGATTAAATGTAAGACTATCATAGTGGATGTGGTTCGCTCCCCAATCTGCTGTCAAGTTGAACTCATAAGACTATCATATCGTATTGGTTTAACTCCCCATTCTATAGTCAAGGTGAACTCAAAATACTCTCATAGTGGATTGAGTTCACTCCTAATTATATATTCATGGTTATCTCTCAAGAATATCATAGTGGATAATGTCCCTTACTGAACTAAGTTAACTACACATTCCATTACTATTTATCTAATGAGATATCCATCATTACCTAATGAATTTGAGGGATATATAATTATGGTACCACTGATCACATAATCATAATTCATTCATATATTTTACATAAGATCATAAATCAATTATCATATATCATAACTCGTGGAAAAGAAAAAAGTTTCATTAATATTTCAACATTTTATCATAATATAACCCATGAAAATAAACTGGTTCCATAAACTATAACACCCTAAGATTTTATAATATATATATATTCAAATATATTTAATTTATTAAATATCTTATTTTATACAAAAAAATGAGTTTTATTGAACCATAATATACTATTATTATTATTATTTAAAGATGAAAATTTTTATAAGGACCCAACCATAAATATTACATAATCTTGAGTTTTAAGTCAAAAATTAATTATCCTATATTTTTGTATCTTTTCAGGTTTAGAGTTTTATAGAATTAGTTCATAACTCAAACATAAAAACCATATAATACAAAGTGGATACTTTTGATCATTATTCAATATTTACATAATATAAAACATTTAAAAATAAAACAAATTTTTTTTTATGAAAAATCACCATGACTTTCAATTTGAATTCTTCTTATACCTTAACCATCCCTAAATCCAATGAAAAACATTTTTAAAACATTATATGATCATAGAAATAATAGAATAGGACGTAGAAAGAAGAAAAATTTTAATCCAATAAAAATGATGAAAACTCATAAAAAAAATTTTCTTAAAAAAATAAATTTTTACCCATAAATGAAATTATTATTCATTTAAAAGGATCATCTATCTTACCTTTTTAAAATAAATTATTTCCATTAAAATCACTATAAAGATATAAAATTAATATAGGTTCCTTGGGAAATCATCTCATAGAACCCTTACAAAACCATTATAAATTGGAATAACTATATGACCTACTAAAAATATAATTCCATAGATAATATAATCATCACCAAATTCATTATAACACTATCTAGGAGCACCCATCATATAAGCTATAATGTTCTCACTCAGTGCTATCTGGGTGTACCCATAATATAAGCCATAACAGGATCACCCATGAGCTATAATGGGGATCAACCCTTTATAAATAATTTCCAAGGATCATATCATTAATAAAACATTTTATGTTTTCAAATTTTTACCATAGAACATTTTAAAAACTCTTTTAAATTCATATGAAAATCACTTTTGGATATTAAAATACCTATTTTAAACCCATTTTCAATACCAAAATATCCTTTTATTTTTAAAGCCATTTCCAATACCAAAATACACAAAAATATTTAAGGATGGTTTTCTTTTAAGGAAACATTAAATCTTATAAAATAATCCAAACATAAAATAACGGTTATAATGACAGAAAATTCATTTTCTCTGTATATGTTAAAATAGAACATTCTTTTGTTGTTTGTAAAGAAAGTCACACATTTCAAACAAAGATTCCATTTTTTTAAAACATTGAAATAAATAAAAAACAAACTTTATAAAACTTTATTTTACACAATGAACTAATTTTAAAATCATTTACATGCAAGAAAAGTAGAGTTCTAAGAAAAAAATTAAAAGATATTTTTTTAATGAAAAACCACTTATCACATTGGAAACATTTGAATCATAATCCCCATAAAATAATAACATTTAAAAAAACATTAAATACCATGATAATAGATACATTCATGATATATCATGTCAAAAAGGCAGTATATACACCTCATAAAATAATATAGGTGTATAAAATTGAAATATAAGTCAATGAAAGGAGATTGAGATGAAGTCCCTTAACTTGAGTTTGATTCATCACATACATTCTTTATCTTCTTGAATAATATTCTTAAGTTAATTTTTTTAATTACTTAATAACATTTTTCATGTTTATCATTACTTTTATTTCACTTATTACAATGTTATATATAATTACTTAATTAACTAATTTTACTTTGGATGTTTTGATGGTAACCGACATATATGTAAAAAATTATAATGATAGGTTGAGTATTGGTTAAATAGATAATTATTTTGTTATATCCATCATTAAATAATCATAATAATTATACATTAATTTTAGTATTAAGACTAATCATGAAATATGGTTTTGAAAAAATGAAGTATGTTATGATCATGAAGATGGTAGGTCGTACGTACGCATCAGTAATGTTTTCATTTTTAAATGATCATTATAAAAAGAATATATATATTATGTTATCTTTACATAATGATCATAATATAAAACATATCATATTATTTATTTAAATATATTTATATATATCTCATCTTTGTGATGTAGTGATGAAAATAAGTCGCATTGCTTCATGGAGGTGGTCATCCACACGTACACAAACGACGTCATAATTTCTCATTTTAAGAAACAAAATGATATATTATCTATTAATAATGATAAATACTTCATGAATATAATTATTATTTCATTTATATAACATATATTTATTAAATTTATCCTTATTACCTTCCATGTAAAGTGATAGTGAAAAAAAAATCACATCACTTCGCGAGGCGCTAGTCCGTTGTATACACTAGTGACATTATCGTATCCCCCATGGAAGGGAAAGTAAGAAGGTATATGTGATATCATAACTCAATAAGTATAAATATTTTACAAATACCATATATATTATTTAAAATCATCATTAAAACATGATATGAGATGTTATGATGAAAAATGAATGATGTTATTTTGTGAGGCGGTAGTCCACCATACACATAAATTATGATTGTGTATCCCTTTTGATGGAAGAAGAGATTAATTTAGGTTATAAAATTAAAATAATAAAATATAAATATATTTAATATACTTTTGATACTATATAATCATAATTTAATAATATTTCAATGAGTTTTAATAATAAAAAAATACAAACGTACGTTTAAACATGATTCCTCTTCTTCAGACAACCTCCTTTGGTAATCACTGAATCCTTCTTATGATGGATTTATGAAATAAATAAAGGATATATGTCATGAAAATTAAATTAAATAATATTTTTTGTTAGGTATATTTTTAACCAAATATATTTTAAGGTGTGAATAATAGAGGAGAGGGGGTGGCCTTTTATAAGTGAGGTGAGTGGCACAATAGTAATTTTTGAAAAGAAAAATGTATACTCATGTTTTTCAAATGAAACAATACTTAAAATGGACCATTATTTATTATTAGACATGATAAGGTAGATATAGGTCCATAAAAAATATTTTAGATGAAATTTTAGTTATTTTAACCCTTATATTTTTAGTTTAACCCCTGGTAAATTCATTTTTACCTTAACTGTAGTAATTAAGTTTTACTATTTTCACTATTCAATATCGTAAAAAATTATGTTAACCTTATTTGATAATATAAATTATTCTAATTCTTCATATGAGAACCATTTTACCATATTCAATTCATATAATTGGAAAAATATAATTTAAAACACAATGAGCAGACGCAGTGAAAAGGTAGTTTTTCAAGAAGTGTATTTTTCAAGATAAAGATGATTTTATATTAACTCTATAATTAAAAATATTCTTTGTATGAGTATAAATTAAAATTTATTGATATATAATCTATAAATTTAATTAAAACATTCCCCATTAGGGATTATCTTAGTTAATTAAAATGGATAAACATTATGCACTTTAAGTGTTTTAATAAAAACACATTTTTAATCCAAAAAAATAAACTTTTGCTAAAATAAAATATAAAGTTGATTAAAAAAATTTACATGGATTAAATATAAATAAATTATACTCATTTTAATTCAAATTATATTAAAAACATAATGGTACATTAAAATTACTTAAATTATGGAAAATAAATTTCTTTTTTACAAAACATCATCAATTTTCATTATTCATCAAAAAAACAATATTATCCCAAAAATCACAAAATTTCATCCAAAATTAATTTTGATGTTATTGTTAAAAAATCTAAATTAATTTCTTATAATTCAAATTCTAAAAATTATAAATTAATTTTTTTAACCTTATAAGAAAACAATTTAGTTAAAACTATTTCCTTTTTTATGTAAAAATTAATCAATATTTTTATAATAAATATAACTATATTAATGAGCATGAAAGTGATTTATTCTATCATTACCTGGGTTTTCACATTCTTACCCCTTTTGGAAGTTTCTTCCTTTTAATTATATTTATTTATTAAACAAGTGGAGATATCCTTCCTTAATAGAATTTTCAAATTCCCATGTTCAATCTTCAACCGTAATGGTTTTCCATAAAACCTTAACCTAATAAATTTCCTTATTTAGAAACAATTTCTATATATGGTGAATAATATTAATAGATAATTCCTCATAATAAATATTTTCTTCTAACTGAACTACTTCAGGGCACAAAGCATGAGCTGAATCTGCCACATGTTTTTTTAACATCAAGACAAGAAAAAGGTTGTGTAAAAAGGATATACTTGGGGGGAAATCCAATTAATAGGAAACTAATATAAATTTATCTATGATTTCATATATTCCAATAAATCATGGAATTATATTACCCTTTTTACTAGAACACATAACACTTTTTCATGGAGATACATTATGAAAAATATGATTCATTTACCTCAATAGAAATATCTTTCATCTGGTTATTTGTATGAATTTTCTACCTTCTCTGAGCTGTCCTCATATGTTACTGAATTAATTACATCTTATAAAAATTTTCCACTACTAACCCTATTCTAAAAAACTTCCTTTTGACTTCTTAATCCTAAAATATGGTGACTGATACTACTTTCCATATAAAACCTCAAATGGTTTTATCTATGTACTTAATTTTATTATAATAAAACTAACCAAAGAAATATTTTGATCCCGACTTCCCTTGTAATCCATTAAATAAGAATCAATAATATCTTCCATGTTCTGAATATTTTTCTTTTACTAACCATTATTTTGATGATGAAAATATATATTGAAATTTAATTCATTACCCAATGAATTCTGAAGTCTTGTCTAAATATTAGATGTAAACATGGGATCACAATCTGATACAATGGAGATAGGAAATCCATGTAACCTGACTATCTCCTTTTGATATAGTAAATAAAGCTAATCCAAATACATATTATCTTTAATGTTAAGGAAATGCATATATATTTTTAATTTATGAATAATAACCCAAAATTTTATTATTTCCTTGAGTAGTATTTGGAAATCCCACCACAAAATCCTTTAATATATTTTTCATTCCCGCTCTAACACTAAAAAAGGTTGAATCATTCCTTTCAGTAATTTTTATTCTTCTTTAACATAATTAAAATTAAAACATTTCACTATAAAGTTAGAAATATCTCTTTTCATACAATCCCACTAGTAATATAATATTTAAGGTCTCTTTACATCTTATTGCTTCGAGGATCAATAAAATTGATAACTATGATCTTCACTCAACAACTCTTTCTTAAAATGGGAATAACAAGGAACACATAATCACTTTCTAAATATTAAAACACCTTCTTCATCAATATTAAAATTAGGAAACATACCCTTCCTAATGAATTCTATCTTTTCCTATAAATCAAGATCCTCCTTCTAACCTTTATTAATTATTTATGATAGAGATTTCATGAAAACTTGAAATAGAATAGAGGATGTCCCTACATCCATAACTTCTAGGCTAAAATTCATCAAATCATTGACCAAAGGTTCGTGTTTTAAACATAACATGCTTAATGTAGAATTAATTTTCTGACATAAATTATTGGATTCTTCTTTTATTTTCCATGACATTAATGAATCTTGCAATCATAATCCTTGATTATTTATAGTCAGCTTCTTTGTCTAACATTAAATTCCTTCTGAGTGAATATATACTTAAGAATTATTTGATTAGTATATATTTCACACATTAATACATACAAATAATTCTTCCAAATTTTTAAAGGATAAACCATTGAAACTAATTACAAATCATATGTAGGGTAATATAACTCATGATGTTTCAATTGATGTGAAGCATAAGAAATTATATTATCATTATTTATCATGACACAACCAATACACTTTAAAGAATCATCACTATAGATGATAAGTTCACCATTTCTGGAAGGTACGTACAGAAATAGAGAATTCACCAATATTTGTTTAGTTCTTGAAAACAATAATCAAATCATTTTATCCAGTTGAGTTTAACTCATTTTTGAGTTAAATTAGTTGATGGGATAGAAAACTAATAAATGTTTTCAACAAATCATTGGTAGTAACCCACTAAGGTAAGAAAAATACGCATCTATATGATATTTTTGTTTCTTGGACCATTCTTCAATAACGTTTTTTAGCAGGGTTGACAGTTATGCCATATTTAAAAACCATATGTTTATGGAATGAATTTTTTTGAAACCAAAATTCAAAGTTACCTAATTTATCATATAGTTTAATTTCAATTACGGTTTGAAAAACAATCCTTAGGTTTGTTTCATGTTCCTCTTGACATTTAGAATATACCAAAATTCATTAAACATAAACTTTTATAATATATCATGAAAAAATCTATTAGTATTGTCCATAAATACTATAAGTTCATTGGAAAACCCAAATCGCATAACTATAAACTCATAATTCCCATATCTAGTTTCAAATGTAGACTTTAGAATATCTTATTTCTTCACTTTCAAATAATGGTACCCTGACCTGATATAAACCTTCAAAAAATATTTTTCTCCCTATAACTGATCAAACAAATCATTGATATGATACAAAGGATACTTTCCCTTAATAGTGATGTTATTGAACACTTTATAATCAATGATAAATATCATTGAAACTTAATTATTTTTAACAAACAAAATATTACCACCCCATAGAGAAGTGATATGATTAATTAAAACTTTATCTAATAAATACCATGATTTATTTTCCAATTATAAAAGTTCCACTTCATCCATTCATTATGGGGTTTTAGAAATAGGGTTAGTTGTAGGTACTAATTAAATAGTAAATTAAACCCCCTGGTTAGGAATAACACTAAGAGAATCATCAAGAAATACTTCTATGTATTCTTTCACTACTACAACATCAATAATTTGAAAAGTTTATTTCTTTTTAACAATATGAACTAGGTAACTTACATTTTCATCTCTAATCAATTTCATGGCTTCTTTGTAAGTTATCAATGGTATGATATCATTTAATAAAACCTTCTTAGCTCTGTAATCTATCTTATCATGATAACCTTAAAGTTAATCTGTACTCAAAATAATATCAAACTTCACCATGGCCAGTACAAAAGTATTTTTAGCAAATATAATTCCACTAATAATAATATAAAATCCCTATAAACCTTTGTTGGTTTTGTAATTCCACCAGTATTTTTCCACGAAATTTATATCTTACTTTATTAAGGATATATTCCCAATTTACATGAAATTTTATTAGAAATGAAATAATGTGATGATCCAGAGTCAAAAAAGGTATTGGAATAATTTGAATATATAAGTAACATACCTGACACAACTTCATTTGGTAGCCCAACATAAACTATAATAGTATATATATATTTTCCCACACATTTTTTTCTGATATTGATGATTTGTAACCTATGTTAGGTACTTGTTAAAATAATGACCCAACTCATTGAAATGAAAAAAAATCACCATTGGATGGTTATAAATTACCCCATTATTTGGTTCTTTAAGATTCTTTTCCATACAATCAAAGGCCATATAGTTAAACTTTCCACATCCCAAACACTTCCCTTATTTCATATTTCATTCTTCAGTGTGATTTTTACCACACTTTCCACAAGACAGGAACTTCATTTTCTTACCTCCATATTTATTTTTTATATGCTTCCCCATAACTTTCCATCCTGACCACTTTTTACTTTCATCATTATGAGGTATATAAATGTCAGAAAACTCTATCTCAACTTTTTCAACACAACAAACAACATTCTCGTAGATTTTAAATTATTATGAAACCAAGGCTCTTCATATACCCAATTTCAATACTAATTAAAATCTATTTAGTTTACTATCAATTTATCGAACAAAATCTAGTATGAACTTGGCCAGACTTATAAGATTTTTTTTATATGTGGTCATAGAAACTTCATCTTTTTGTGTTAATTCCAGAAATTGTTTTTTCATCTATAGTTGAAAACCCTTGTAGAAATATTACTCAAGGATAATATCCTTAAATTTTTCCTTTTTCATGGAATAAATATGGTATTTATCTCTCGTATTCTTATCTATAAACCATCATAAATCACCTTCACCTTCAAAATGATAAACGAAAAGAGTTACCTTTTGACATTATAAATAACTGATGACTTAAATTATCTTATATAGGTAATTTATCCTCCCTTCAGTTATCACAGAGTCATATAATCCACTAAATAATGGGAGATGTTTTATCAAGAAATGATCCACTATATAATTGTTCCATCATTGTAGATCAAGTTACTCTCTATCATGGATTCCATCACCATTTACACATTATGTTAGATGATCCATCACTACAAAAAACTATTATGTTCTAATTCAAATCATCTTGGGTTATATATTTGGAAGGATATTTTCCTCTTAGTTCCTTTCTAGTAAATATTCACTATTTCCTATATAGAAAACCGTTATGAAAATAAATATTTTATATGATGGAATATAGTAATATTTAAATGTTATATCTTTTAAACATAAGCATAAAATGAATATTTCAGGGGTATGATATTATCATTATCCTAAACACTAAAGTTACCTAAACCAAACATTGATACCAAATATAAGTACTGGAATTAAACATTACATAATCTTGAGTTATATGTCAAGAACTCATCCTCTTACATTTAAGGATAATTTGAGGTTTAGTTTTTTATAGAATGTGGTCATAACTCTTATGTAAAAAACCATATAATACGAAGTGGACACTTTGGATCTGTATCCAAATTTATCATAATATAAAACATTTAAAAATAACACATGATTTCTTTTAATTGAAAAAATTCAATACTTTCAACTTGAATTCTTATTTTCCCTTACCCATACTTAAATCCAATGAAAACCATTTTAAAAACATGATATAAGCACAAAAAGATCAGTATGGTACCTAAAATAAATAAAATCATTAGTCTAGTGAAAACATGAAAACCCATAAATTCACTTTCATAAAAACATAATTTTTTACTAAGAAAGGGAATTATCATTCATTTAAAAATATTATTTATCTTAACTATTGACAAAAATACATCCATGAAAACTCATTAGTAATCATAGAAAATTCATATAGATTCCTTCAGACATCATCTCAAAGAACCCTTATAGAACCCTTACAAATTTGAATAATCATACATCCAAATTCCAATATAATTCTACCGGGAACATAATTAATACCCAATACATTGGAGCACAATCTGGGTGCACCCATCATATAAGCTATATTGGTCTAACCCAATTCTATTTGGAAAACCTATCATATAAGGTATAATAGGCTCACCCATGAGCTATAATTGGGATGAAACCTTCATAAATAATGTCTAAGGACTATATCATGAATAAAATATTTTATTTTTTTCACTTTTTCATAATTAAACATTTAGAAACTCTTTTAATCTTGTATTTAAATAACTTTTGGAAATCAGAATACCTGTTTATTTTAAAAATCCATTATCAAAAACAAAATACCTCTTTATTTTTAAAACCCATATTAAATACTAAAATACCCATAAAAAGGGAAGGATATTTTTTCTTTGAATAAAACATTAAATATTATAAAGGGATGAAAATATAAAATAATAGTTACAGTGGTGGAAAAGTCATTTCCACCATATATGTTATAATAGAACATTCATTTTCTTTATTTGTAAAGAAAGTCAGAAATTTCATACAAATATTCCATTTTTTGTATAATTTTGAAAGAAAGAAAAAAATTACATTTAGAAACTCTCTTTTCCATAATAAAATCATTTTAAAAACATGTACATTGAATAAAAATATAGTAAGAAGGAAAATATAAAAAGAGATTTTATAAAAGAAAAGTCACTTATCACTTTTGAAACAATTGAATCATAAGTAACATGAAAGAATATCATTTAAAAAAACTTTAAATACCATTATAATATATACATTAATGATATAAATTTTCAAATTAATGGTATATACACCAAATAAAATAATATAGGTGCATAACATCGAAATATGCCTCAACAAAAGGAGATTGAGACGAAGTCTGTTACCTCGAGTTCTATTCTTCACATTCGTTCTTTATCTTACTGAATAATAAAATTATGTTAATTTTATTATTTATTGAGAATTTTTTTCATGTTTATTATTCCTTTAATTTCACTTATTACCAATTTATATATAATCACTTAAATAATTAATTTTACTTCATAAGTTTTGACGGTATTCAACTTATATGTCAAAAATGACTATGGTAGGTTCAGTATTTGTCATAGGAAATTATTGTAACATATATAGAATAGTAATAATGACATTATTATAATATTTATACATAAATTATACTTTTAAGGAAAAATATTAATTATGGTGTTGAAAAAATTAAGCAAGTTATGATCATGGATATGGTATGTCGTACATATGAATGAGTGATGTTTCCTTTTTTAAATGATCATTATAGAAAGAAGGTATATATTATTTTATCATTATATAATTATAATAATATCACAAATACCATATCATTTTTTAAAATATACTTATATATATCATTCATGTGATTTAGTGATGAAAAAAAGAGTCACATCACTTCGTGGGGCGGTTGTCCACATGCACACAAATAACGTTATCATTTTTTAGTGTAAACAATAAAATGATATATTATATTTTAAGAATGATAAATATATCATTAGTATCATTAGTATTTAATTTAAATAATATATATTAATTATATTTATCCTTATTACCTTCTAATTAAATCATTTGTGCAAAATGAATCACATCACTTCATGAGGTGGTAGTCTGCTGTACACCCGAGCAACAATTTTGTATCCCCAATGGAATGGAAAGTAAGAAGGTATGTGTGATATCATAACTCTAAAATTAAAAATATGTTATTAATATCATATATATATACATCTATATATATTCTTTAAATCTGTCATTACAACAAGTTGTGAGAATAAATTATGGAAAATAAATGACATCAGTTCGTGAGGCGATAGTCTATGTACACACGAATGATGATTTCATATCATAATTAGGGAAAGAGGATATGGATTTAAGTTATTAAATTTATATAATTACATATTAGTATATATAATATTATTTTTTAATTATATAATATTAAATAAATCATAATTTAAGGAGGTGTAACAAGAAATAAAATAAATATGCATGGTTAAACATGATACCTCTTCTTCAAACAACCTCCTTAGGCAACCACCAAAATCCTTCTTAGGATGGATATATGATCTTAGTAAGTAATCTATTCCATGTGGATATAAATAAATAATCTATTTGTGTATTTATTTTCCAATACCAAGGGATTTGAATGATTTAATAGGATAGTAGAGGGGTGGACTTTTATTAGTGAGGTGAGTGCCATACTTGTAATTTTGGAAAAGGAAAAGGTGTACCCATTTTTCTTACATTCCACAAAGCCCCAAAATAGACCATTATTGAGACTTACATGATAAGTTAAAAATATGTACATAAAATATATCTTATATAAATTTCTAGTCTATTTTAAACCTTTTGTTTTTAGTTTAACCCCCAGTAAATTTGTTTTTACATTAATCATATTAATTGATTTTTACTATTTTCATTATCCATTATGGTCAAAAATTAATTTAAAATTAATAGATAATATAAATTATAATTATTATAAATATTTAATACACTCTAAAAAGTAAATTGATATAAGTGAAAAAAATTAATTTAAATCAAAACCCAAAGACGTGACAAAAAAGTGGGTTTTCAATAGGTATATTTTTCAAGCATAAGATGATATTATATTAACTCTATGATTAATAATAATAATTTTATGAATTTAAATTAATATTTATTCATATATACTATATAAATTTCATTTAAAATATTCCACATTAAGTATTATTTTAATTAATTAAAATGTAGAAACATTATGCATTATAAAAAAGTTTTTAGAAAAACTCATTTAAAAAAATAAACTTATACAAAAATCCAATATAAAGTTCATTTAGAAGTTATTAAGTGGATTAAATTTAACTAAATAATTCTTATGTTAATTGAAATTATATTAAAACATAATTTAACTTTTAAAAAACTTAAATTATTAAAAAGAAATTTCTTTTTTACAAAAATAGGTATTTTAACTATTAATCAAAAAATCTATATTTTCCAAAGACAAATCCCACAATTTCACCATAAGTTAATTTTGATATATTAATTTAAAAAATGAAATTATTTGTTCCTAATTCAAATTCAAGAAAATATAAATTAACTTCTAAAATAAAAAACTTATAAAAAATATTTTAATTAAAACTTTTTCCTTTTTGATGTAAAAATTTATTAATATTTTTATAATGAATATAACAATATTAATAAACATGAAAGTGATTTATTCTATCATTACCTGAGTTGTTATATTTATAACCAATCTTTAAAACCTTTTGATATAAATAGATATAACCAAATAATTAAATATAAATAGAAATTTTTTAGATGAAGAAAATATATTGATAAATAAGTACTTAATTTTTGGTAAAGTATTTATATGCTTAAAAAATATATTTTTGTCAAAAAATGATATTTATTTCTTTTCATGAAAAAATAATAAAATTATTTTTGACCAATTTTATAAAATTTATCTGAAAAATTATATATCAATTTTTTAATAAACATATCAAAATTATCATAGGGTTAATTTTTTGGATTTTTTTGAAAAGTTTAATTTTTTAATGTATAGTGAAAAGTACTGGATTTTATTGAAAATTAATTTTCATTTGAATTATTTAAAATTATATATTTTTGTTTTAAAATTAATTAAATTTAAAATTGGTTCAATTATATTATAATTAATCCAATTTATATCATTAGAATTAACATAATATAAAATTTCTATATTAAAACTGATTATACTTGTGAAACATTTATCATTAAAAAAATTGTTTTTCATCACATATATGGTTTTAATTTTAAATTATATTTTTCCATTTTGTTGAATTTAATTTGGAATAATCTATTTCATATTTGGTCTTATAATAATTAATATTATATAAAAAGTTCAACTAATGTTTTTTTCATAACAAATAGAAAAATTAGAAAAAATTAATTATCACGGTAAAGGTTTAAATAGGTTTACCGAATGTTAAACTAAAATGATTGGGATTAAAATGACCTCAAAACAAGTATAATTCCAATTTTCTAGCTATAATTTTACCTTATCTCATATAAGGTAAGGTAAAGATTCATTTTGTATCCTTTTCTCATGTGTAAAACAAGGGTATAAATTTTTCTTATCAAAAATTATAACTGCTTCTTATCCCCCACTTATAAATGGAAACCCAATATCCTCTCCTCTCCATGCATCCAAAGCCTTTTATTTTTGAAACATTACCAAAAACCCTTAATTATTTCCCTCATTATGTCCTAGAGGCCTTGTTTTTATTAGGAAACCCTTCTATTAAGGCTTTTGATGAAAACCTAGAGTGGGTCTCTAAAGAAGTGGTTAAGTATTTAACAACTCATTTTCATTTTATTTGTTCTTCCACCCCCTTAAAAAATTATTCAACTATGATAATATAATAACATAAGTATCTCATATATAATGAGATTTTATTATGTTAATGGAATATCCTATATCCATATTTTAATTCACCAAGACTCAAGCTTCTATATCCAATACAAGATAATTCTATAATTTTTTTATAAAATAAACTAAAAATATAAAGTTTATTTTATATCTAAATGCTTTTTACAGTATAGGATTTGGAGGAAAAAGTATTATTATTACAAATTATTAAAGTTTAAATAACAATTAAAAGGTACTTAGTTGACTTTTCTCATGCTAGCTTATTAATGAATCTAATCTCTTTGAGAATTTTAAATGATTTTGAAAACATTTTATAAAAACATAGGGTAACAATAATTGACCAGTTAGGGGTTCTGAAAACTCCAGTGAAATACCATTTTGGAAATACCTTTTGAAAATTCCTTTTAAAAATACCATATGAAAATACCATTTGAAAATTCTTTTGATATAATTTTTAAAATATATAGTTTTGGAAAAAACATTTAAAGATCCATTGAAAGTACTTATAATTTTGAAACATCATTTTGAAAATAATTTTCCAATATAATTGATTTAAAAATACTACTTTAATAACCTTTTGAAAACATGTTTTTGAAAATGACTTTGAAAATACTTACGCTTTGAAAATTTGATAATACCATTAAAATAAAGTAAAAGAGACATAAAATGAACTCTATAAATATTTTAGTCCCATATGAAAATATTTCATAAGAAAACATAAGAAAAAATAAAACACAAAAATGATTTTTATTGAAAACATTTTAAAACCATAAAACCTTTATATTTATGTTCAAAATTCTTTGAGAATATGAAATAAAATATTGTCACATGAAAAAATACCACACATTTTTCTCAAATAAAAAATAATTAAAAATAATATCAAGCAATTAAATATTTTTTAGGTGACCTTGAGCATCATATACTTAAAACCCTTTCAAAATATTTTCAAAACCCCTTTAAAGCACTTTAATACAGAATACCATAAGGCCTAGTTAAAAAATTATCATAACCCAATGCATTGGAGGTAAATAATGGGGATCACACTTTGTATAATATATATCAAGTTTAACCATTTTCCATGAGATATAATGGTGTTTAACCCTTCATATAAACTATATCAGTCTCACCCATGAGATAAAATGCGGCTCAACCCTTTGTATAATCTATATTGGGCTCACCTGTGAGCTATAATGGGGATCAACCCTTCGTATAAGATATATCAAGATCACCAGTTTCATATAATTCTAAAGTACCATTTTGGGAGTAAAACAATTTTATCATAAAACCCTTTGAAAAACACTTTTTAAACTCATATGAAAAACACTTTTAGGTAAACAAATACCATTTTCTTTTAGAAACCCATTTTCAAAACAAAATACCCATTTTCTTCTGAAAATCATTGTCAATAAAGTAAAAAAGATATAACAATGAATTATTTCATATTTATATACTTATGTTTATATAATTATTTATAAATATGATCTTTTATAGGAAAAAAATTGCTTGATTTGGTACTAAAAAATCTTATAGAAAATAATCTTCACATACTTCCATGGGGTGTTAATAAAGAAATTATTAATACCCATGTATTTAAAGATTCATTTATAAACTCAAAAACAAATTTTATTGAAATTGGACTTCAAATTATAACTTTTATCATTAAAAATATATTCTAGAATAAATAAATTGGATACCCATTTACTTAATTGGTTTGATACATAAAAATGGTGTGAAGGTATGAACCCTTAACAAATAAAGTAGTTGTAATTTTAAAATTACTTATTTGCATACAATAATAATTTTAACAATATGTATAATTTTTCTTCCCTAAAATAAACATATAATTTTTGAAAACAAAATTATATTACACATATAAAATAATAATAAGTAATATTTTTAATTGAACATTTTATCATTGTGTAAACATAATTTTTAATTATTCACTTAATCAAGATCATGATTTGAAAATAAAACCAATATTAATTACTCCCTCATTAAAATTATGTAATAATATTAGAATTTGTATAAATACATATATGAATATATATATATACACACATATATACCAAAAATCATAAATTTGGTAGGGTATACGCACTCTTATTAATTTTGAAGTCATATATATCCCTTATCATAAATATTATTTTATAATTGCCTTCTTAAATAACTAGAAGTTTCAAAAATAAATAACTTGTAATTGGAAATAATCCACACACACACACACACAAATGCATATATATCTTTAGATAAATATATGTTTAAAAATACTTCCTTGCTAAATTAAAAGTTGTAAAACATAAATAAAATTGAATTTGAAGTTATAAGTTTTCACTTATGAATAAATAATAATTAATTTATTTTTAAAATAGTTATTTCATTTAAGTATCTATAAACTTGAAAATAATAGTTTTTTTTACATAAAATAAAATATTTTGAAAATTTTGTGTTTTATACATAATATAATACCATAAAATTATAATTTGAAATTATAATAATGAAACATATATTTGAAAATACTATAACTTCCCTACATAATTATAGACATGAATTTAGATGTCTTAAAAATAAATGTACTTGAAAATTGAATAAAAGATATATATATATGTATATATATTTGAATAATATAATTTTAAACATGAAAATAATATATAACACACCCTTATATAAATATAGGTATGTGAAAATACTTTCATAATTTTATGTAAATAATCACAGAGTTTGAAAATAATACACATATATATGTTTGACAAATATAAACATTGAAATTACACACATCAATAAAATAGTATTAAAAATACGGTCCCCTTACCAATTTACTGAAAAACCAATGGGCACTCCTAGCCAAATGGGGTGCTCAGACCAGATGGAGGTAGTGGACTCCAACCTGCATGAGGTGGGTGATTGAACTAGTGAAGGAGAGTGGAAAAGATAAGGAAGACTTGGTTCAGACAGGGTTTCTCCTTCAAACCGAATGAATGGAGTTCTTTTGGTGTAAGAAGAAGCTCTTACGTGTGCATATATAAGAAAAAACTTGCTTAACCATGTAAGATAAGAATTAATAATTTAGGGGAGGACCCGTTTCAAAATAATGTCCTACATTAATCGGGATGAGGTGTTTAAATACACTATTTTGAGTTTAATCCACCTGATTAAATGAGGGGTAAAAATAAAGCAAACAATATGGTTTCATAACAAATAATAATAATAATGGATTTTAAATTGGTAAACGATCGTAAAAAATATTTTAGGTGGGTTGGATGGATAATGATTCTTCAAGTATCAAGAATGTCCACCAGTGATGGTCATAGGTCAAACACCTTGGAAATAAGATCAGAGATTTGGTATTTTCACTATGAGGAAATTATTAATGGAAGGTTACTGAATAAAGGGAGATATTTCTAGTGTGTAGTGTGGTTAGATAAGATCTAATATATCTCCTTAGAGTGTGACAACACTGGTAAGTTGTGTGAAGAAAGGGATGAACAGTCAAGGGATTTGGCTTGGGGAAGAAAATGAAGAGGGGAGATGATCAGATGATGATGATGATTTTATCCAACTGTTATGATCTAAAAACTATTTTAATTTCAAGTAAAAATTACCTAGTGAAGTGTCACACAATTAATTATTATTTGGTTTCTTGATCCCATATAAGTTAAGTCATAAGTGAAACCATTCAGAATTTATAATTGGGTTAGCTCCTGAGGGATTTATACAAGGGTCCATACAGGCCTTGGCCCAAAAATATAAATGACTCAAGCCTTACACATGGGCTATATGGGTGAATATTTTCTAACCTATGTGCCTCGTATGAGGACCCTAGTGGATTTATACCACTGAGCATGTTGTCTTGGTCGGTCCTCCCAAGGGGACAAGCTTTCTCCCCAAGGTTTGTAGAAATGGGTGACTACTTGGCCATAATTTTTATCAAACTCTAGTATAAAAACCAAACAAAATTTTAACCATAACTAAAACTTATATTATTATTTAAAAAAAATTCATATGTGATACATTTTAAAAAATAAATTGGTCACCTAATTAATTCTTTTTGAAAGGTCAATATTATCATATTAACATTATTCTTTATAATTATTTAGATTTTCTAATATGAAAGACTAAATAATTTAGGATTTCATTTTAAATTAAATAATATATATATATGTGTGTGTGTGTGTGTGTACTTTTAAAAGTGTTTCAATGGTAATATTTTTATTTCATCATTATTTATACTTTCCCACCATTAAAAAAACCTCAACAGTTATTTCCAATAGCCAAACCATTATCATATAAATGTTATACTTCTAAGGTATTTTAATAACTAAACTCTACATACTTCAGCATTATGTTCATGTGAATGATTATTATTTTTCTGCTTATTTTTATTTTTATCTTCTCTATATTTGGAAGGATCATACTAATGATGTATCCAGACAAATAGAGTTATAATATTACTTTTGGAATGTTTGTTTTTTCTTTGTCCCCTTTTATTTCTAATGGTTATAGTATATTAAAAGTTCCCAAATATTAATTCTGAAGAGGTGTTCTTCTAATATGTTCTAATGTTTCCTCAATATTTTTAACCAGATATATTTCTTCAAAAAACTTATTTACTAAATCCATTAACAAACTGAATCCCTTAAAATTTTGTGATGTTACATTCTACAACCTTTAAATGGAATTTCACCCTAAAAATTATTTTACACATAATCAATAACTAAGTCCCTATTTCTAAGATTTAGACTAAAGATTATTTATCCCAACAAAAAAACATCATTGTTATCAACATTCATTGAAAAATTGAATTTAAAAGTTTTCTGGAAATAACTCACGCCTTTATCAAATTATCCAAATATTCCCATCACCGCGCCACTCACAAAGGTAGATAGTCTAGACTACGCAATGATGTTTTAGATCTTCATCGAATTTCTATAATTCTTTTTTCTAAAAACATATTGAACATCTTGGGTTGTATTTATGGTCACAAGGGAATGATTATAAAATTTTATTTTTGTTGATATATAATTTTATAACATCTAATAGGACTTGGCCTTTATAATACAATCATATTGAGTCAAATTTGAAACTTTTTATTATGGGTCCTTCCAAAAAACTAATTATGTGAACAAAAATATTATAGGTTGTTATTAAATATAGGTAGGTGGTATGAGGATCCCCTTACTTTCTAGCTATGGAAAAATCATAATGTGCTTCAAAAATTTGTGATAACATAAAATATTTATAAATTGTTTTTTGATACCTTATCTTCTTGGATAAGTGAGATAGTTGTAAATATTGGAATTGTTGTAAAACATCCCATGATCTATGGTTATAGTGGATTATATAGGATTTATAGGATATTCCATACAATTTTTTCCTGATAGTTGAATGCTACCAAATGTTTTAATAATAAAACCTCATGACTTTTCAATTATGATTGCTAGCATGTCTTTGAGAAGAGATAAAAAGTGTTGTTTTATACTTTCCTCCTCCCATTCTTGAAGATGTTCCTTAACTAAAAAATTTAAGGAGTAAGGGACATTCCAAAAGGAAGCATTCCTTATTAGTGGAAAATATTTTTTTAACCAAAACATTATATTTATATATATTCATAAAAACTACGCTTTAACCATAGCATTTAAATCTCCAAATTTATCTAAACTATTTCTCTCATACCAACTATAAGGCCCCAAGACCCGTGCTTCTGAATCTGGTAAAAAATATTGTTTAATATCTTTTTATAAAATAAAATGAAAGTATAAAGTTCATTTTACATCCAAAGATATTTTCTGGTCTATGCTTTGGAGAAAATATTACCACTATTACAAATTATCAAAGTTAAAACAATAATTAAAAAATGAAACTATTGGAAATTTCTTGTCCTAGCTCCATAATAATGCTAATCTCCTTGAAAATTCTAAAAGATCCTATTTTTAAAATAAACATAGTGTGAGCATAATTTCCAAGTAAGGGGTTTTTAAAAATCTAATGAAAAACCATTTTCAAAATACCTTTTAAAACTACCTTTTAAAAATAACTTTTCACAAAAATTTTTAAAATATATAGTTTTGTAAAAAAGTTTTAATGATCCTTTGAAAATATTTTATTTTTTAAGCATCATTGTTTAAAACACTTTTTCAAATATAATATATTTACAAATACTTTTAAAAAAACTTTGAAAATATAGTTTTAAAAATGCCTTTGAAAATACATACACTTTGAAAATATGATAATACCTTTGAAAGAAAGTAAAAGATATATAAAATTAACTCTATAAATCTTTTATTACCAAATGAAAACATTTCATAAGAAAACTTAATGAAAATAAAACAAATAAAGTTTTTCTTTGAAAACATGATAAACACACATAACATTTACCTTTATCTTTCATTTTCTTTGATAATAAGAAATAAAACATTTTCACATGAAAAGAAAACACATTTTTAGCAAATAAACACTCATTAAAAACCATATCAAGCAATTAAAACTCCTTTATATGACCTTAAGCATCATTTACTTAAATTGATTTCATAACCCTTTTAAAAAGACTTTCAAAAACCCTTTCAAAACCATTTTATTTGGAATAGTTATAAGGTTGAATTCCAATATTATCATTACACAATACATTGGAAATATATAATAGGGATCACCCTTCTTATAATCTATATTGAGATCACACATTTTCCATGAGCTATAATGTATCTCAACCCTTCATATAAGTTATATCGGGCTCACTCGTGAGCTATAATATTGCTCAACCCTTCGTATAAGATATATTGGGCTTACCTATGAGATATAATGGGGATAAAACCTTCATAAAATTTATATTAGGCTCACCCATTTCATATAATTCTCAAGTACCATTTCAGGAATAAAACACATTTATCATAAAACCCTTTGAAACAATCTTTTTAAACTCATATGAAAATCACTTTCAGGTAAAAAAATTACATTTTCTTTTAGAAACCCATTTCTAAAACAAAATATCCTTTTTCTTTTCAAAATAATTTTCAATAAAATAAAAGTTCATAAAAATGAATTATTACATATTTACATACTTATATTTATATAATATATATAAATATAAACTTTCAAAGGAAAGCAACTTCTATATTGGGTACTACTAAATCATATGGAAAGTATCATTTTCATACCTTCATAGGGTGTTAATAAAGGAATGATTAATATCCATGTATTAAAATTTTCATTCATCAACTCAAAAACAATTATTCTTAAATAAAGAAAACTTATATTTATATAATATATATAAATATGAACTTTTAAAGGAAAAAAACTTCTAGATTAGGTACTACCAAATCATATGGAAAATATCCTTTGCATACCTTTATGGGGTGTTAATAAAGGAATGATTAATATCCATGTATTAAAATTTTCATTCATCAACTCAAAAAAACATTATTCTTGAATAAAGAAATTAGATACCCATTTACTTAAATGATTTTATACATAAAATAATGGTTTCAAGGTATAAACCCTTCACACATAAAAAATAATGGTAATTATAAAATTACTTATTCACATGAAATAATACTTTTAACAATATGTATAATTTTTCTTCCATAAAACAAACATATAATTTTTGAAAACAAAAATATATTACACACATAAAATCATAATAAGTAAGGTTTTTAATATAATATTCTATCATCGCATAAACATAATTTGTAATTATCCACTAAAGTAAGATCATGATTTGAAATGAAAACCAACATGAATTTCTCACACATTCAAATCATTTAATATTAATAGGATATGTATAAACACATATATGACTATATGTATATATATACATAAATATAAAATTCATAAATTTTTAAGGGAATAAGAAATCCTATTAATTTTGAATTCATATACATCCATTATCATAAATAGTTGTTTAGAATTACCTTCTAGAATAACTATAATTTATAGAAATAAAAAACTTGTAATTAGAAATAATACATTTATATACACCCTTAAAAAAATATAGGTTCTACAATACTCCCTTTCTAAATTATAAATCATAAAAACATAAATAATCTTGAATTTTAAGATCTAGGATTTCACTTACACATAAATCATAATTAGTTTCTTAAATAGTTATTTCATTTAGATATCTATAAACTTGAAAATAATATTTTATTTTTGTACATAAAATACAATATTTTGAAACCACTTTTTTTTACATAAAATAAAACCATAAAATTATAGTTTGAAATTATAATAATAAAACATATATTTAAAAATACTATTAATTCTCTATATAATTATACACTCGAATTTGGAAGTCTTAAAAATAAAACCCCATGAAAATTTAATAATATATATATGATAGAATAATATAACATAAAACTTAAAAAGAAAATATAATACACCCTTACATAAATATTGGTATATGAAAATATTTCTATAGTTTGAAGTAAATAATCATAGAGTTTAAAAATAATACCAATATATATGTTTGACAAATATAAACTTTTAAATTACACACATATAAAAAAGAGTTTTAAAAAAAGGTCCCATTACCTATTTTATGAAAAACCAATGGGAACTCTTACCCAAATATGGTGCTCAGACTAGATAGAGGTAGTGGCCTCCATCTAACTTGAGGTGGGTGACCGAACCAGTGAAAGAGAGAGTAAAAGTGAGGGAAGGCTTGATTCAGATAGGGTTTATCACTCAAACATAATGAATGGGGTTCTTCTAGTGTAATAAGAATATCTTATTTACACGTATATAGGGTAGACCATAATTTACCTTCTAAGTGGATTTGGAATAATTATGTGGAATACCTATTTGAAAATAGTGTCCTATACTACTCTAACTGAGGTGTTCAAAGACACTATTTTAATTTTGTTCCACCTGATGAAATGAGGGGTAAAAAAACTAGTTTCATATGAAATAATAATAATGGATTTCTAATTGATAACTTATTGATAAAAAAGTATTTTAGGTGTTTTTTCTAGATAATTCTTCTTTAAGAAGCAGTAATGTCCACTGGTGATGGTCGTAGGTCGAACACCTTGGAAAGAAGACCATAGGTATGATCTTTTCACTATGAGGAAATTATAAATGGTAGGTTGTTGTATGAAGGACGAGCATAATGGTGTGTCATGTGGTGAAAAAATATTGAAGAGATCTCCTTAAATGGTTATGGATATGGTAAGGAAAGAGAGGGAAGGGATGAACAGTCAGGGGATTTGGCTCAAGGAAGAAGATGTAACATGGAGATGATCGGACGACAACGATGATTTGATCCAACAGCTACGATCTAAATGGTGTTTTAATTTTAGGTAAATAATAATCAAAGAAGTGTCCCTCATCAAATTCTTATTTGATTTTTTGATCCCATATAATTTAATCAAAGATTTAAACTGACCAAAGTTGTAATAGGTTTATCTCCTGAGGGCCTTATACATGGGCCCATATAGGCATCAGCCTAACCTCTACACGAATCAGGCCTTACACACAGACCCTATGGGTGCGTTGTGCCCAACCTATGCGCCTCCTATGATGCCCCTAGCCACTTCATAACACCAAGAATGTTTTCTTAAAAGGTCATCCCCTAGGGTCTAGATTTGTTTTCATGGGTTGTAGGGATGGATGACTACTTGACCATAATTTTTATCAAACTCCAATATAAAAACCAAATTACATTTTAACTATAACTATAATTTGTATTATTATTTTTATATTTATTATTATGTTATACATCTTAAAACTAAATTGGTCACCTAATTAATTATTTTATGAAAGTTCAACACTCTCATATTAACATTATTCTTTATAGTTTTTTAAATTTACTAATATGACTCCTTAAATAATTTAGGATTTCAATCTAAATGAAATCATATATATGTGTGTATACTTTTAAATGGGTTTAAATTGTTATATTTTTATTTCATAATTATTAATACCTTTCTTACATTAGAAAACCCAATGGCTATTTCCAAAATCCAAACCATGTTCCTATAAATAGTCTACTTATAAGGTATTTTAATAACTGGACTCTATGCATTTCAGTATTATGTTTGTAAGAATGATTCCTATTTTTCCGCTTATTTTTATTCTTATCATTTTCATATATGCAGGTAAACTACTAATGATGGATCTAGATAAACCTAGATACAATATTATTATTGGAATGTTTGTTTTACTCTGTCTAATTTAATTTCTAATGGATTTTGAATATTTAATATTCCTAAATATTAAGTCTAAAGAGGTCTTAATATACTATGTTTTAATGTATCATAAATATTTTTAACCAATTATATTTCATCAAAATTATTCTTTATTGTATCCACTAACAAATACAATCCAATAAAATTCTAGATGTTATATATATCCTCTTCCAACAACTAGGAAATGAAATCTTTGATCATGTGTAGGGTGAATTACCACCTCACTCACCGATTGTAATTCGTTTTCCATCACTACCTTTCTCATGTGGATATAATGGTTGATTTTTTTAAAGGTTGGGGCTGAAGCCTTATTTATTATTAAATCAAAGAGAAGACCTCTTTAACTGGGTAGAGGGAGACCCATTAAATAGCCCAAAGGCCCAGTGGGCATTTATACCATTACATGGCCCGAAGGCCCATTTTTTTGGCCCAAAGCCCATTCTGTGAATAGTACTGCTACAGTACCCGGGATGCTACAGTACTGCACAGTACCCGCTATTGCTACAGTACTCTGCCACCGCTACAATGACCTGTCGCCGCTACAGTGCCCGTCGTTGCTATAGTGTTGCCGTTGCTACAGTACGCTACAGTACCTGCGCCTAATGGGTTTTGAACCCCCATTTTTCATGTAGAATTAAGGGGTGCTTACCACTAATCCAAACCCCAACTACAATATATAATGGTTGATTTAAAGTATATATATAATGAATTATAATATCCCATATACCTTATTTACTTCGAATCCATTGGAAAATGATAACATCGCTCATGAGTAAGTGTGGACTACCAACTCTAGGAAGTGATGTGGTACGTTTATCATTTTATTTTTACATAGATGGTAATAGGGATAGATTAAATTAATAAATATGATATATATATATATGATATAAATATGATTCTTCAAAGTTTAATTAATATTTATTGTTCTTTCATTCCATTCATCAAGAAAATGGAAACAACGTTCATGTTTACATACGGCTTACCATCTCCATGAATGGTGTAAGTCATTTTTATATCTATCACTATTATGGATGAAACTAAACATGTTTATAATTAATATTTTTATATTTATATCATTATTAACAATATGGATACAGTGTGACCATAATAAAAGTAAAATAACCAAAATTATAGAACCAAAACATACATGAAAAACAAAGCAGTTTTCACCTGGAACAGTGATTTTAATAAAGAAAAGTTAATAAATATGTGATAAATGGTTATAAATAAATAATATATTGTATTATATATATAAATGTTACTTTTTAATAGATTTATAATATATCAATATTTATTATACCTGAGGTTTGAACATATATGATGAAAGTTGAAACTTGAGGTATTAGATTTTGACCTCACTTTTACATTTGGGCGATACTTTTCATATTCAACACTTTGTTCTTTTATGAGGTGTATTTACTTCCCATTAATGTCTTTAATGATTCTTATTAGGAATTTTGTTGGTATTTACCTATCATTATTTATTAGAACTATTTATAACTAAGTTTCTGATGATGAAATCTTATGATATACCTCTCAAGAAACTCATGAATTTTTTATCTTCTTTTTCTTTATTTAAAATACATTTTTTCCTTTAATTTTAATAACCTTAATTAAAAATATATAGAAAATATATTTTTAATTAAATCAAATTTATTTCTCTCTTTGTTCAAAAAACCTTTTTCATCCATATATATGTTTTCTAAAAATGTTTTAAAGAAGGTTTTATTATTCTCCTATGATTTTTTAAAGTCATATTTACCCATAATTTAATTTTTATAGAAATATTTTTGAAAGGAATTTTATTTTATTTTTCTAAATGAGGTGAATTTTTTCTTTTAATAAAAATGTAAAATGAATTTTTTCTTATAAATTTTATGGAATGAACAAAATTTCTCATAACCAATACCACTCAAGGTTATGAAGTTTATTTTACAAGTTTTCAATTATTTTTTAAAAGAAAATATTTTCCTTATTATGTTTGAAATTTTTAGATTTTAAATATATTATTTCAAAGTGAAAAGGATATTTTCCTAAAGAAATTTTATAGTGATCCTTAAAGTAATTTTTTATCTATATTATAATCCTTTGATTTTACCTATGATTTAAAAGAGAAATGATCCAATGATACCATCATTATTATTTCTCTCAATGGTTTATATTAATAATAAAAACATTTATATAAAACCCATTTCTTTTCCATGGGTAATGTTGTGCTGAATGTTTTTTAAACCATTTCTTTTCATGGGTTATGATATGAGGAATATTTTAGTAACTTATAGCACACATGTGTGTGAATTTAATTATGTGATTTATAGGACCTATATTTGTCTCTAATTAATAGGGTAATTATTATTATATCATGGGATAAATATTACTATAATGGGGAGTGAAACCAGTTTTGTGATTGACTTTGTACACTATGATAGCCTTGGGAGTGAACCTTGACTACTATTATAGTTTGAGGAGTGAACCCAAGACACTATTATAGTCTTGTGAGTGAACCATGAAAACTATTATAATCCTATAAGTGAATAATTTATTATAAAGAAAATGATTTTTCATGCTTATATGCATGCCAAAATTCCATGTATTACACCAATGTTTTTATCTCATGGCTCATGTTATTTGATTCATTTATGATTCATGTCTTTTTAACTACCATGATTTGTTCCATGACTTAATTTTATGATATATGATATACAGGGTATATATTTTAAATGATAATCTCATGTTATCATACCCTATGCTTTTGTTATGCCTATGTGATCATTGATATCTCCCCTGTTTATCCTTACTAAGAATTTGATCCCACACTTTATTTTGTTTACTTTCCTCGTGTTATGAGGATTGGTTTTAGGAATGATATTTCTAAAAGGATGATATTAATATAGGACTTAATTTGAAACTATTATGGACCATTTGTTTATGTATCCATGTTTCCAAAGGTAGTAGACTTACATGATTATGGAATGTCGTGTAATTAGTATTCATAAACTATGTTTTTATATCTATGTATTAAAATTTTGGGTCTTTATAGTTGGTATTATATTAAGATTTAGTTATCCTTTAGAAAATTGGATATTAAAAATTTATGAGATAACTAGGGAAGAGTTCAAGGATATGTCCAAGTATAGGAAAATTTCCTAAAATTTTGGTGAAGGATAGAGTAAGTGGTTTCCAAGAAATTATATCTGTATCTGGATACTAAAAGTAGATGTGGATCGAGAATTATTTAACCTTGGGTTCATAACTCCAAAAAGGGTGCATTGGGAGTTGACTCAATCATCACCTGGTTTATGAAAATAGGGCTTTCTACACACCAGGTTTGACAGTTCAAGGGGATATGTTTTGAAAATTCACAAACACTTTGAGAATCATCATGAAGAATTTGAATAGATGGATACCATGAATAACATATGTTAAACCTAAGGTTTCATATATTGGAAATAAGGTGTCATGATTTATACATCCAATGAAGGATTTTTAATGACTAATAAACTTTATCAATAATTCTTGATGGTTATACTAACCATATTAGTTTCATTAAGGGACTAAAGATATACCAATGAAGTTAGTTCGATGATTGTATGCTCAAATTTTGAAGTATACTATTTTAGATTAGCTATATAAATTCCATTATATCATGAAAAGTATATAGTAATTTTAATTATTATCCCCATAATAAAATTAATTAGAAGTAAAAACCCCTAATGGTACGATGACGACATCTCAAGTATATGAATCCTCTCTAGTTTATGTTTGTGTGAATTTTCTTCCTGTAAATCTTGTTATTCTCCCTCTAGTAAAATTTTATGCTATATTTTTCAAGGATTGGATTTCTATACATAAATCACACATCAATTTTTGAGAAAGGGAAGTCATGTTTGATATACCCAACCATCCTATGACCATCTATCAGTGCGATGATAAATATGATCCTCTGATGGAAGTCAAATCCATTGTATGGGTATTTGTGGGTTTTTATCTTAAATTGTTGGGAAAAATCAACATAGAAGATATATATATTGTTTATATGTTTTTTATGTCATTATAGAAGAGTTTTATATTTATCCACCAAATCATGAAGTTTATTTTCTAATATAATTCATTCTAAGTGATACACCTATTTCAAAGACTCCCTATAGTGTGGAACCAGTTGAGTTGTAGGAATTGAAGAAGAAACTATAAGATAATATTGATAAGGGATTAATTCAAAAAAAAATTGACACCTTGGGGTGAAATGGTTATTTTATTAAGAAGAAATATGGATTGGTGAAACTATGAATTTATTATCAAGAACTAAAAATGATCACAATCCGGTACAGGTATCCCCTAACCTGTATTGATAAATTGTTTGATCAACTACATGGAGCTCAATATTTTCCAAGATTGACCTCCATTCTAAATAACATTAATTTAGTGTTAAAAGTAGGATATACCCAAGACAAGATTCCATTCAATTTATGGACAATATGAATATATAGGGCTTCTATTTGGTCTTACTAATTCCCCAACAATATTTTTAGAATTAATGAACCAAGTCTTTAGAGATTACCTGGATTAGTTTGTAGTGGTATTTATAGATGATATTCTTATATATTAAAAGATAAAGTAAGATTAGGAATATTACATGATAATTGTATTGAAGACCCTAATAAAGGATAAACTGTATGATAAAATTACAAAGTATTAATTTTATTTACAAAAGGTTTCATTTTTTGGGTCACATAATCTTAATAGAGGGTATATATATGGATTCATCGAAGATGGAAGTTGATGAATGTTGTCCTAGACCAACCATTGTGACTGAGATCTTAATTTTTCATGGTTTTGATGGATATTATCATTGGTATTTGGATAATTTTTCACATATATTAAATCCACACACCAAGTTAACTCAGAAGAGAGCCATGTTCCTTAGGATAGATGAATGCGAAGAAAATTTCAAGGAACAAAAGATAAGGTTAGTTAGTGAACATGTAGTTACATTACCCTATATTTGATAATGGTTTATAATCTATATTGATGAATAAAATAGTGTATTGGTATGAGTTATCAGGTAGAAAGACATTGTTATAACTTATGTCTCATGATAATTGAAGGTTCATGGGAAAAATTACCTACTCATGTTTTGGAGTTAGTTATAGTAATTTTTCCATTAAAGATATAGAGGAATTATATTTATAAATAAAGGTGGGATGTATATACTGATCACAAAATTTAGAAGTATATATTCAGATAGAAAGATTTGAATATGTGATAGATAACATGGTCAGAGCTGATGAAATAGTATGACTTCTCGAAACATTACCACCATTGGAAAGTAAATCATGTGGTCAATTCTTTAAATCAAAAGTATAATGATAGATTATCTTTGATAAATATGAAATAATATCCAACATTTATGAATTTTGAATGGATGTATCTTGAAATATTAAAATAAAGGGAGAAATATTATCTTTCTCAAATAAGTGTTCGACCACCTATACAAATGAATATTAAAGAGGTGTATAAGGAATAAGTAGAGCTATAGAGGAAGGTTATAAATATTCATGAGTTCAACCTTGATCATGATGTAATGATAAGGTTCAGTAATGGTTTATGTATTCCATATATATTGGATTTAAATAATGATCTATTATAGGATTCTCATAGTTCTTCATTCTACTTTCATCATAGTAGTATAAATATGTATACTAATATGAAAGTGTATTTCTAGTGGGATGGAATGAAGAGAGATATTGAAAAGTTTGTATCTTGGTTATTGATATGTCAGACTGTTAAAGATGAGAGAAAAAAGTCTAAGGGGATTTCACAACTACTACCCATACCAAAATGGAAATGGGAAAACATTAATATATATTTTATCGTCAGACTCCCAAAAAATCTAAAATGCATAATGCTATATGGATTTTAGTTAATCACCGTAAAAAGCCTATTCACTTTTTTTATCATAGAATATTTTTATCTTGGTCTTATTTCCAAAATATACATTAATGAAGTGGTAAGGTTGCATGGAGTACCGTATTTCATTGTATCTGATTGAGATATGAGGTTTTCCTCAAAGTTATAATGAATTCTTTAGTAATATCTTTATATAGAGTTGTGTTTCAGTACTACTAATCATCCTCAAATAGAAGTTCAGTATGAGAGAACAATTCAAACCCTATATGATATATTTATAACTATTTCAATGTATTTTAATGCTGGTTGGGATCAAAACCTTCTTCTAGTAAACTTTTCATACAAAAATAAATTTTACTCGAGAATTTAGATGGCTCCTTATATAGATATATATGGGAAAAATTGTAAAACTCCAATGGGTTGGGATGAATTTCAAGAAATAAAAATATTGGGACCATATCTTTCCATGTAAATGGCTAAGAAATTTATATTCATCCATCAACAAATAAGGTGAGCACAAATTTGATAGAAAAGTTATGTTGATAATCATTGAAGTTAACTAGAATATGATGTTGTTGAGGAGGTGTTTATATGAATTTCAACATAGATATAGGTTAAAAGATTTGAAAAGAGAGTAAAGTTGATCAATAGTTATATTGTTACTTTTTATATTCTTGATCGATTAGGGATGGTAGCTTATCACTTGAAGCTTCCACCAAACCTCTCTTAAGTCCATGATGTGTTCCATGTATCTCTCCTGAGGAAGTACATTCCAGATATTTCACATGTACCAAACTGAAAGTTGATACCACTAGATCATGATATTTACAATGAGTAAAAACCCTTAAAGATTATATATCATAGTGAGAAAGTGATATGAAACATGATCACTCATTTGGCCAATGTTTTTTTGGTGAAACCACCAACTTAAGAAAGCTACATGGGAACCTAAGGATATTATGAGGCAAAATTATCCTGGGTTTTTTGTATCAAAGTGATGGAATTTCAAGGTAAAAATTCATTTTAAGAGGTTTATAATGTAACAACCTGATATTTTATGAAATATATAAATATTTTTTAAATTTTATTTAATTTCTTTGATAGCTTATGTAATACACAACACCAGGTTTTAGAAAATCACAACATACTATTAATATTATTATTTAAAAATTACCATTATAACATAGCTGTTAAAATTTTTGGTATAAATAATAATAAAAAATTTTAAAATTTTAACATAAATTTTTTTAGATAAAGATGAAATATTGATAAATAATTACTTAATTTTTCCTAATGTCTTTATATACTTCAATGATGTATTTTTCTAAAAAAAAATCATTGATTTTTGTGAGAAAATAATAAAATTAATTTTTTCACTTTTAAAAAAGTTAATTTGAAATAATGAAAATAATTTTTGGAACCAAAATTTTAAAATTTTCTTAGGGTGAAAAATTTGTATTTTTATAAAAAGCTTAATTTTTAATTAATAGTGAACAATGTAGGTTTTTCTTGAAAAGTGCATTTTCATTTAAATAGTTTTTTAATTAATATTTTATTATAAAATATTTTAAAATAAAAAATAGTAATTTTTTTAATAATTAATCGAATTTTAATCATTATCATCTATTTAATAGTGAAATTTGATATTAAAACCTTTTTTACTTATGGATATTTTCTCTTTGGAAAACCACTTTTTTGACACATCTGCAGGTTTAATTTGAAATTGAATTCTACCACTTCTATGAATTTGATTTATAAAATTATATTGAATATTTTTTAATTGGCATAATTAATTATATATTTTAATTTCTTATTAATTTTTTTTCATAAAAAATAATAAAAATAGTGAAAATTAATTACTATGATTATGGTTAAAAAAGGTTTACCAGATGTTAAATTAAAAATATAAGGTTCCAAATGACCAGATAAAAGTAAAATTTCTATTGGATAGACATATTTTGAACTTATATCATATGAATTTAAATAGTGATTCATTTTTTCCTTGTTTCAAGTGTAAAACATGGGTCTAACTTTTTCTTTTCAAAAATTCCAAGTATGTCAACTCCCCCACATATAAAAGGGATCCCCATCCTTTCATATTCATAAATAAAAAGCCTTTTGGATCATCCAATACCTACAAAAATACCTTCTTTAAATTACTTCCCATGTCTTATAGGCCTTATATTTATTATTAAACCTAACTAATAAGGATTTTGGTGAAATCCTAAAGTGGTTCGCCGAACAAGATGTATAGTCCTTAACAATACGTTTTCACTCAATTTATTCTTCCACCTCCATAAAATATTCTTAAAATACTATGATATAATAAAATAAGTGTATAACATATACTTATATTATATTATTTTAATTTAATAACATATATCCATCTCATCTTCCATCAAATTTGAAATAAAACAATCAATCGTGTGTCTAACGGACTACCGCCTCACGAACCGATGTAATTTGAGTTCCATAACCATCTCTAACGGTTGGATATAATTATAGATTTAAATTATATATATGATATTTATAACATAATTATACTTCTTTAATTTTACTATCACAACTACCTTCTTAACCTCAAATCCGTTGGAAAATAATAACGTCGCTCATGCATATATTGGGACTACAACCTCCAAGAAGCGATGTGATACATGTTTCATTTTTTGACATGGATGGTAATAAATATATATTTAATGAATATATATTATATATATGATATTAAAATGATTCAGGAAAATTGAATTAATTTTTATATTTCTTTCATTCCATTCTTTATGAAATTGGAAACGATGTTCATGCGTGCGTATAATTTACCATCTCCATGAAGGGTGAAATTCATTTTCCGATATCTAACTTTTATAAATGAATATAAAAAATTATATAATTAATATATATAATAATTTTATCTAGATCACAATTATGGATATTATGTAACCATTATAAATGTATAAGGACTAAAATGAAAAAACTAAAACATACATAAAAGACGAAGAAGTTATCACCCGAAACAATTATTTTAATAAATAATTATTAATAAATGGGTGATGAAAGGTTATAAGTAAATAATATATGGTATTATATACATAAAAACGGTTCTATAAATGATTTATAATAAACCTATATTAATTATACAAGAGGTTCTAACATATATGAATACATTTGAGACTTGTGGTATGATATTTTCATCACACTTTTACTTCTATGGGTTACATTCCATATTCACCAATTGTTTCTTTTATGTGGTGTATATAATAACAATTAATATATTTTATGATGATTCTTATGAATTTTATGGGTATTTAAATATACATATATGGTTCTCTAATTCATGGGGATTACGCTTCAAATGTTACAAAAGTGGTAATAGTTTTATGTTACAATCTCATTATTTATCAGAATTGTTTTTCACTAAGTTTTCAATGATGATATATTATAATATAACTCTTAGGAAACTAATGAATTTTTTTTTATCCACTGAATATTTATTGAAAATTTATGTTTTTATTTCATTTTCCTAACCCTATGTACTATAGATACCAAAAACATTTTTTAAGGAAAATCCACTTTATTTCTCTCTTCGGTCGAAATTTTTTTCTTCCATATAAATGTTTTCTAAAAAAATTTAAAAAAGGTTTATAATATTATCCAATTATTTTTAAAATTAAATTTTACCCATGTTTGAATTTTAAAAAAATATTTTAAATGTTATATTATTTTTATTTTCCAAAAGTTGTATATCTTGACTTTTTACAAAAAATTTAATGAATTGTTTTCCATTAACTTACACGGTATGAACAAAATTTTCTTCCACCATAACCACTAAATGTTTTGAATATTACTTTACATTTTTTCAATTTTATTTCAAAAGAAAATAATTTTATTTATATTTGGGATTTTTTTTATTTTAAAATATATTATTTCAAAGTGAAAATGACATTTTTCTCAAGAAACTTTCCAGTGATCCTTACATGAAATTTTCATTCATGATATCATCCTTTATTTTTCTTATGCTTTACTAAGAATATTATCCAAGGATAAAAAAATTATCCTTTTTCTAGATGGTTTATTTTTACATTTAAAATATGTGTATAAAACCAATTTCTTTTCCGTGGCTTATTGGAAGATAAAATTTTTAATAAACCCATTTATTTTCATGAGTTCTAATATTATGAATATTTTATCATCTTATGGCACAGATATATATATATGAATTTAATTATGTAATGTTTAAAACCTATATTTAACTCTAATTAATTGGGTATAAATTTATATCTTATGATATAAATAAGAATATAATGGGGAGTGAACCTGGTTTTGTTAGGGGATCTATCCACTATGATAGCATTAGTATTGAACCTTGACTACTATGATGATTTGGGGAGTGAACCCAATCTACTATGATTATCTTGGGAGTGAACAATGAAAACTATGATGTTTTTGGGAGAGAACATAATCCACTATTATAGTCCTAAAATTAAATCTGTGACTACTAAGTAAATTATTTTCTATACTTATGTGTATTCCATAATTCCATGTCGTATATAAATGTTATTCTCTCATGGATTATGCTCTTTGATTCCTTTATGATCCATGCCGTATAAACTTCTAATAATTATTTCAAGACTCAATTATATGTTATTTTATACGAATGGTATGTATTTCAAATGTCAATATTGTGTTCTCATACCCTTATTCTCATGTTATGCTTATGTGATCATTGATATCCTCATTAGTTACCCCTTCTGAACATTTGAGCTCACCCTTTCTTGTGTTTTTTTATTGAGGTTGTGATGAATGGTTTTAGGAAGATATGTATAAAAATGGTGATACTTATGAAGGAATTAATAGTATACTCTTATGATCTAGTTTTTATGTGTATAATTCTCCAAATATACTATACATATAACTTCTAGTAGGGATCATTATGATATGTAATGAATATTCATCTAATAAGGTGTAATATCGATGTAATAAAAGTGTGGGTCTCTATATAAACAATTCATCATAATAATAATAAATCATCTATATAAATAATAAGGACAGTATCATTAGGTCGTGTCTCTAATATAGTTTGAGTAACATTAAAGGATGTTATCATAAATAAAAATTTCTTTATAAATCAATTTCAATATTTCTTGAAGAAAATACCCTTTTAACATTGAAACTACTTATTTAAAATATAAAAATTTCCAAAATATTATAGAAAACATTTTATTTTAAAAGTAACATGTGAAATTTTAAATTAATATTAAAATTATTTAGTGTTCATAATGGTAGTAAATTTCTTTCATGTCTTATAAGTTATAAGAAAATATTTCTTTCACTTTTTTATAAATAAAGTAGAAAAAGTAACTCATTCAAAAAACTATAAGAAGGTTTCTTTTTAAAAAAACTTAAAACGTAAATAATTGGTGAAAATGAACTTAAATAATCATAGGATAATATTAAAAACATTCTTGAAAACTTTTTTTTAGAAAACATGGATATTGGAGAAAAGGGATTTCCAATCGAAGAGAGAAACAAAGTCATTTTTCCTTAAAAATATTCCTTCAGTGTCAGGAGTACCTGAAGAGAGAAAAATGTAAGGATAACATGTAATATCCATAAATAACCATAAGATAGAAAATTTATGAGTTTCTTGATAATTATATCATTATATTTCATCACCATAATCTTAATCATAAACAATCACGATAAACAATGAGATTGTAACATAAAACCCTAAACACTTTGGTAAAGTTTGAATCATAGTCCCCATGACTGAATAACATCAAATGAAACATTAAATATTATTAATATAATAATTTTCATGATATAAAATATCAAATGGGAAGTATATACCACACAAAATAAATGAGTGGTTAATATGGAATATATCTCCTTGAAATAAAAGTGAGACTAGAAATCTTTTACGTCAAGTTTGACTTGTTCTGAAGGTTCTGTAACATATTGTATAATAAATTAAAATTTATTATAATTATATATTAGAATAATTTAAATAATTATAATTTAATATATGATCCATTTATATCATTTAAATACACATTTATGAATAATTTCTCATTAAAATCATCATTTCTTGTTGTTAACTGTTTCGTTTTTCATGAGAATTCGGTTTGGTAGTTCCCTTCCTTATACATTGATCAAAATTCCGTAATATCTATAATTTTAATAATTATATAAATATTATATATATTCATTATATATATTTTTAGAGTTTTCCATAAAATATTGTGATAAAAACTCAATTACACCATTCATAGAGATGGTATGTCATATACACACATGAATATTGTTTTCACTATTTTATGGATAGATATAAAGAAAATTAAATAATAATTAAAAATTATATAATCATTATTATATCACATATATTAATTAAATTTATTTTTTATTATAATACTTTTAAAACTAAAATGAAAAATGAATCACATAATTTTGTGGAGGTGGTGGTTCAAACGTACGCACGAGCAATGTTGTCATTTTTTAATAGATTGGAAGTTAAGAAGTTAGATATGATATTATAATTAAATAGTCATTATTATGAAATAAATATTATATATAAACTTTAAACCCATCATAATCACCATCCATTAAAGTTGGTAATATAAATTGGGTTGTATCTCTACGTGGATACGATAATTTGTACGTACATATGAGTGATACTTTCACTTCCCATTTGATAGAAAATATGGTTAATAAAGGTTTTTTAATAATAATGATGATATTTAAGTATATTTATGATAATTATGTTTTTATTTTATGAATAATATGACATATTGAGAGTAATTATAAGAAGAAACAAATTTAAAGATATTGGGTAAGACGATTACATATTCTTCGGTGGGCCTCCTTTAGATCCCTTCTTAAGGACCCCTATAATGGTATCTTAATAAGATCATAAACACTAATTCATGATATGGAATTTTAATAGATAATTTGGTAGGTTTCTGTAGATCTATAAAGATTAATGTGGTGTAAAGATGGGAAAGAAGGGGTTTCATTTTATAAGTGTGGAGAGGGACACACTTGGAATTTATTAAAAGATTAAAATATAGTAAATCCATTCTCAATAAAACTACTTTAAAATGGACATATATTTTGATTTTTTTCTATCTATAGTTTAAATTAAATCAAAAAATAAAATTTAGATAGGTTTAAGTGGTATTTTTAAACTAAACCTTTTTGTTTAACCACATAGTTAACATATTTTAGCATTAATTACGGTAACGACTTTTTCAAGATTAAAGGGTTATAATTTTAATTATATGGTGTAAATTTAATAAAGAAAAGTAAAATGGATAACATTTTCGACCATATAGTATCCACCATTTTCTTATTAGAATATAATCCTTTAAAACAACCCCAATCATATTTATCTAAAAAATTCATTTAAAATAATGATTCAACCAAATTTCATTACTATTAAGATTTTTTAAATTATTTATTTAATTTTTGTATTAATTGAATAAATATGGTGTCGGCCTTGTGTATTAAATTAGGGTAATTATTAAATCACTAAAATTTAAAAATAAATTACTATGATAAGTATAATAACTTTATATCTCAAATAAATAATTAAAACTTAACATAACTTATTTTTACCATTATAATAAAATATTTTACATATTAAAGTCAAGAGTGTAAATTTTTTTACTTTATATTTTACATAAATTAATATAAAGTTCATAATCAAATATATGTGGAGCCAAATGGCCATATTTTTTATACTTATATGTAAATGGCTAAAAGTAACCCATCCAATAAGATAAATGAAATGTTATATAAATTTTAAAGCCTTATCCAAAAGATTAAACCCTATTTTTCTCGTTTACCCCTTACCGAGGTGATAGAAATTTATTATAGTTACTATTAATGTTGACCAAAACAAAAAAGGGAATATACATAAAATTTCAACCTTTGATTCCAAACATGGAATCAATTTTTTATTATTCAATTTCTTGAAGTTTTATAAATTAATTTATAACTGAAACACAGAATGTAATTAAAAATAGTTTTTCAGAAAAAAAGATTTTTAAGTGTAAAAAAAAATTACACCAAATTAAAAAATAATATTTATTACAATGAACTTAATTAGATTCTTAAGAATATAATATAACTAATTTTACTTTGAAACCATTTAAAAAATGTAAATTTTTAAATACTTGAAACAAAAATACATTTTTAAATAAAAAATAGTAATTTTTATTATTCATCCAAAAATAAATCTTTTAAAAAAAGTCATTGAAATTACCTATAATATAATTTTTAAATTTTATTTTTAAAAATGAATTTTATTTTTTCAATTAAATTTTCTAAAATTTTCTAAAATTAAACATAATATTTTCTTACAAAAAAGTAAAAAAAAATTTGTTTAAAGAAAATTTATTTTTGAAGCATAATATGACTTTACCAAAAAAATGAATTCTTATTTACTATATGTTGATAAACAGATTTTCTGAGTGGGAAATTTATATATATATCTTAATGTTGTTATTCTAATTTATACTCACCAATTCAATGATTAGGTTATAATGATCATATTTAAATAATAATATTTTGTGTTTCGTTTGAGTTTTCTGTTACGTATTGTATATGATATAAAAAATAATATTATTATTTTAAAATATTTAGGTGTTACATTATCCCCATTTTCATAAGATATATATTACCAATTTGAAATTTTTCTCAGTAATCAAGTGTTTTACATTTGAAAATTATGTTTTGGAAAACCCACATTGTAAAAAGGGTTGGAAAAACATCCTCAAAAAAGGGCCAATAGAAATATGAATTTCATTTGAAATAACAAAAAACTAGGTTTATAAATAATATAACATTAGTGGTAATGGAAAATGTGTACATGGAGTATAAAAAATTCCCAATTACTAATAAATAGTGATAGAGAACTTGGTCAGTGGAAAGTTGGTGGCTACAAAATCATAAATCTGTGATGGTTGAAAAGACCATCAATTAATCAAAAATGAAGGTAAGAGTACAATAATCTATTTTAAGATACATTTTCTAAAGTTCATTTATTATTTTACTATCATGATAGAGAACATAATAAAATAAACTTACTGGATATATTTCAATATCATAAGCACAATTGCAACCTTTTTTTGATCAATTTCTACATTATCTCTTACTATAATAAATGAATTTTCAAGAATAATGTTTCATGCATGAATAACTAAGATTAAATTTTAATGGATCATAAGATCTATAAAAGAATGGAAGTTTTTTCCTCCTATCTTAATATATTTACCACAACCAAAATGAATAACACAAGTTTTCCAATATGGAAAATCATATTTTAACCTCAAACAATAATTCTCAATGCTCAACTTAAACCATTACATAAGTAGTTAACCATAAAACCCTTACAATATATGTCTGAGAAAATTCCAAATTCAAAAAAAAATCAATAATATCACTAAATTACCAAAGTCAACAAAACATTAATCCCCGAGAAATATAAAGTGTCTCTAATAATCACATACCAAATATGTGAATACCTTAATCATATATTCTCCTAAAACATTGTAATAACCTGAATTACCTTAAATTATCAATGAAATAGTACATGATTCTAAAAATTATCACTATGGTCATTCCTTAAATAAAATCATAAATTATAAAAAATATTCCATAAATCATAAAATATGGAAAACTCCATCAAAGATAAGATAAACCAATTTTTTATAAAATTAGAAATCATCTCCAAGGTTATCAATACTATCCCATTTACATTATCAATAATCTATTTATCTCAACTATTCATTATTATTTCAATATTGGGATCATATTAAGGGTTATATTTCCCTCAATAATGTGTTTTTACGTAAAACTAATCCTTTATATTAAATCAATTATCTAGGTCATTAGTACAATTTAACATATTATTGAAAATTTATAATGAAAAAATACTAGGAAAAATCCTTAAATGTTTCATGATTCTTATAGCCAAAATACTATTGATAAAAATACCTCTAAAACACAATTCCCAAATTCCAATACATAAACACTTCAATATTTCATCTTTAATCATAAAAAATTAACTGGGAATCATCATATTATTCTTCAATACATCTTTCATTTTAGGTGTGATTTATAGTCTCTTCATAATAAAAATTTAAAAATTTACGCTTAAAACCTTACTAATCCAATTTTTTGAGGTTTTCCCTTAGGAGATTTATTTACATAATGCCCATATGTTCCACATTTAAAACATTCAACCATTAATGATACCTTAGGGAAACTATTATTCTCATCCATTACATTAACTAATATTTTCATTTTTTCTCAAAAAATAATTAAGTTATGTCCTACTTTTTAACACCAAAATCATATTCCTATTACATTGAGAAATTTCTCTAGGTGGTTCTTCTAACATACTTTACATGTATGAAAACAAATATTCTTCCCTCCATGGTGTTCATGAAAATCCATTTTTATCTTATTCTCTGGGTTTGGAAACTCACCCAAGTTAATATTTTTAGTCACATAATAATATTAATGATTAGAAATAATCATAAGGCTTCTCATTCCATCTGTTCTTTCACTTCATTCCTCATATTTAAAATCATTCAATTTTACATCAGACTTAGAGGTACTATAATTCCTCATGGTTTGTTACATTTTTTTAAACCAAATACCCTAGTGCAAGAAATAATAATCATAGTGTGAAACCATATAATCTAGAAAAGTCATTTATAGGATGTATAAATCAGGAAATCATCTTTTTAGTCTACAAAACCTTAGGTTTAACCTAGTTCATTCATGTTTATCATCTATTGAAATTTTACATATTGTTTTACATAGAAAATGTGAGTTAACTCAATCATATCCCTTGAGAGTGTCAAAATAAGTACACAGTAAGGGAAAAAACCATGCACCAGAATAATAGTTGAGATATACTTATCCAAATCATATCAGGGTTATTACACATAGATTCATCTATTATTAAAACCACATCCATTAGTAGTATTCATAAAGGAATATTTTTCTAGGAAATCTACACTCCTTTCTTTACCATAACTTAGGACACTATCATATACATAGAGATCCATGAGAATCATGGGATGCCTACCCTTATATATTTGACAGTGACCTCTTCACTCTTAAATAGAGTGAGGATGAGAAAACTATGGGATCCCAATGCCCTAGTTTTATGGGAGAGTGTTTCAGGTGAGGACCCACTACCAGGATATATTGTTGACAAGGATAATGTATTTCACATCCATGGACATGTATAGGTTTCCATATAAATTTGAGAGGAATTGATATGAGAGTCTCATGCTTCTACTTGGGAAATATATTCTAGTCTTAACAAGATGTATCATGATCTATATCCCCAATACTGATAGTCAGGGATGAAAAGGGAGTGATTTTCCTTCGTTACTAGGTTCTCCACCTATTAGTAGGTGAAGGAAGAACACTAGTGACCAATAGGGCTTGTGCAACCATTTCTTCTTCCTAAGTATAAATGGGATGAATTCACCATAGACTTTATTACTGTCTTACCAAGATCCTCTCAAGTAAATGAAACAATATGGGTGATCATTCATAGGCTCACAAATGTATCTCACTTTTTACCTATCAAGGATACATTTTCTTTACATGAGCATGGAAGGCTCTATGTCTGGGAGATTATATGACTTCAATTATTCCAATGGACTATTATATCAGACAGGGATACTCATTTTAATTCTTAGTTCTAGAAAGGTTTGAAAAGTATCTAGGTACATAGGTACTTTGGAGTATATAATACCAACCTCAGACCGACAGGTAGTATGAGAGGATAATATAGGTACTAAAGAAAATTCTTAGATCATGTATTCTTGATTTTAGATGTTCTTAGGAGAATTATATACCTATTTGTGAGTTTTCTTACAATAATAAGTAATGATTTAGATGGATCTTTTTGGGGCCTTATATGGTAGGTCATTCCAATCACATTTGTACTGGTTAGAGGTTGGGGAGACAGTCCTATTTGGACCTTATCTCATTTAAGATACTTTATATAAGGATTAATTGATTAGGAGGTGAATGGATATGGACCAGTCTAGGTATAAATCATATTCCAACCACCACAAAAAACCTTTGGAGTTCGAGGTTTGGGATCATGTATTCTTATGTCTTTTTACAAGATTGAGGAATCGATGGTTTAGATGGAAAGGGAATATTTCACCTCTGTGTTTTGGACATTTTGAGGTTATGGGGAGAGTCGGGTTGGTATCTGATCGATTATAGTTACCTAAAATGTACTAGTATATGCACAAAAACTTCCATGTTACACAGCATCTCTAGTAATATTTAGACCCACCTCATATCTTTCATCCTGATGAGGTTGAGTTAGAGGAATATTCATACTTTCAGTAGCATCCTATATATATTGTATACCAGAGCTTGAAGGCTCTCTAAGGTAGGTTAGTCCATTTGGTATAGGTTATATGGAATCACTACAGATTTTAGGACGATCCATGGGAGAGAGAGGCCAACATGCATGCTCAATGGCCAGAATAATTCTTAGATGATGCAATATCCCCCTCATAAAACCAATTCGAGGATGAGTTATCCTAAGTGTGAAAGTCTGTAACAACCCGGTTTTTTGTATAAGGTATAGAACCTTTAATTTTTGGTTTAAATTTTTATTCTTTCCTTATAAATATGACTTATTGACTAAGGAAGGTCTCTGAAGTGTTCATGGATTGTTCGGATATTATAGCTCCAAGTTATGGCGGAAAAGACCAGAAATATAGTTTGACCAAACCATTCACTAGAGGTCAAACAATTTAGACAGACCATGTGGTGTGTTCTAGAGGACTACAAAGGGTATGCATGTTCTATACATAGTTTTTATAACCATGTGCCTATATCATGTGAGGGGGATTTTACCAAGACAGTTCCTAGAGCATGGGTTGTACAGGTTTGAAAAAACATGCCCATGAACCCTGCAAGGGTTTATCCTTTGACAATTCCATCTGCATAGTTAGCACTTGGTTTGGAAAACCATGTGTCCAGACCATGTGTCTCAAAAAAATTAGGTGAAATTCCATTTTTCCCTCTGTTATTTTAATAGTTCTAACCCATTTTTCTTCCTCTAGTTAATAGTAGAGTTCATAATATCCCCTATCCCCTTGAAGATTTTCTCTCAAGCCTAACATAGGCTTTGAAACCATTTCCTCAACAATCCTTTGATTTGAGTGTTCTCTGTCGCGTTAGATAGCCATAAAAAATCTCTCCATTCATTTACCTCATTTATTATTTCATATTCCCATCAATGTAGTTATTTTGCTGTGGGCTTATATGCCATATTCTTATGACATTTTTATATTTTGTCATTTTCTTCCAATGTGGACCAATCCAAAGGCTGATACTGGATGAGTGTTCCTCCATAGGCACAAGGTAGGTGGTCTAATAATTTTCCCTCAAGTCTTGTTGATTTGTAATATGCATTTTGTTGTATGATGTACTTTCTGTGCATTTAAATAAAATATATTTTTCCTTATTTTAATTTTTTATCCTCGATAGAAATATCCTCATGCCTCATTATTGTTAGGATAGGTCCCCGTCAGCTAATTCCTCCCCTTAATGTGTGCCTATGAAATTTTCATTTGCTATTATAAGGGATTATGGGACCAAACCACATTTTATGTGGTTTGGATTACTTATAAATTTAAAGACTAAAACGAATTAAATGGAAAGTAATTGGTATGACTACCTCACATGATTTTGTATAAAAAATTGTTACAAACTTGTTTTAGTGGAATAATAATAAATTATAAATCTTATTGGACTATATGTACTTGTGATACTCGGGCATGGAATCCCATATACATTGACACTCGGGCATGATGTCCCATATACATATGATACTAAATAATGGAGTATAATATACTTATGATACTCAAGAATGGAATATTGTATACATGTGATGCTCAATAATGTTTTCCTATATACCTGTGATACTTGGGCATGGCATCCAATACTTCTTATAAGAATTTAGTGACTATACATGGACACATGATTTATGACTCGGGTCCTAGATAGAACTGTGTATGTAAATATATGGCTATATATTTAATAAATATATAGAGAATATATATATATATATATTCATATATACTTACATGTATATGTTTACGGTGATATATATTCAAATGTTTCCTGACATGGTCCAAAGAAGGTAGTGTTAGTGAGGTGTCCTTTAGGAACCAGATTCGACCCTTTACAGTTTACATTATTGCTTTACCACTACTATATCTACACACTAATCATATTATATGCATAAGATAGATAGTTTTAGACACTTTTGGTGGTGGCCTATTGAGTATATCACTTACCTTGATTGAGTCATTGTTTGGTACCCGGACAGACTTTATGGATGTAGGTAATGGTAGGGGAAAGTTCTTAGTTATTGATACATTATTTGACTGTAGCAAAGGAGAAGGGGAGCACAGGACAGAGTTATGAATTTTGATTCTATCTGGATATATTATTTTGGTCTTTTTTGTTCTTTTGATATAACTTTATGTATGTGTGTTTTCTATCATGTTTTCCTGTTCTATTTTTTAGATACATGAAATTACATCATTTTGTATATCGTACTCAATATTACTATTGATGACTATTTATTTTATCTAGATCATTTTCCATTTACTAACAATTAATATTATAAATTCTCTATTTATCTATTTATTATACCACTCTTTTACTCTGATTATGAGGGTATAGTCTCCCACTGTACCATCATAGACCCTCACTACAATTCGGTAGCCTCTGGAATATGGGGAGTCACACTTGAGTCCTTATTACCAACCATGTTTGGTTACTTATGAGTGAGTAGGGTCTGGGATGTTACATACACAGTTGAGAGAAAACCCTTTATGAAACTTTCTATTGTCGCTCAAACTTTAACTTGTTAAAAACCGCTGTTTTATAATTTCATCTTGGTTATGTCTGGTGATATTGTGCAACTTCAAAATCAGACTTCTACTACACCTCCATCCACTCACATCATTCTGGTGATTTCTGTTTAGCTGTAATGTCCCCCACCCCAGAACACTCTCACCTGGCTGTAAAGGGTTTGTTACAAGACCTCAATCATGCCTCCCCACATGCCAGAGGCTGCCGACTAGTAGTGGGGTTTGATAAGTATAGTGGGAAGACTGTACTACCTGGTTTTAGAGTTTACAACACAGTATAAATAAGCAATGTTAATAATGAATCAATATCATATTATGAAAATAATGGAATCAATATATAATATAGTGAAAATCTAATAGTGAATCCAACTGAATAATACAATAACAATAATGGAATAATGTAATGACATGTTGGAATATAACTATGTGGCATGCTAGAAGTAATAAAATAAAATACTAGTATACTCATATAAAGACTCAAATTCACTGGTATAGAACCCCACATAGGTTCCATCTCCAAACTGCATCCCTTTAATAAAATACAATCAACAACAAGGTCATTTTCTTTTGTCCAATCCGGCACCCATGTAATCTACTCGAGTACCAAACTGCGGCCCGAATTGGGGGTGAGTATAACTCACTATGTCAACACCATTGTGTATACATATACCCAATATGATAATATGTGTATATAATAATTCAATAAACAAGTTTATTAATTAATTAAATATTTAAATTAATAACACATAAACCTATTATGGAACCATACTAGAATATCTATGTGCATGTCTCATAACCATGCCAACCATAACCATATAACCATGGTAAAAATAACCTACCATGATTCCATGACAAAATGTATCTAAGCATGTCTCAAAACCATTCCAACCATAACCATATAATAATGGAAAAACATAACCTTATAATCAACATATAAATCACACAAATTTGGTTCAAGTACTACTATATAATCATTTCAGAATTAAATCAGGGTCAATCCCATTATATAATCATTTTAGTATTTATCTAGGCCAAGACCAGTATATAATCATTTCAATATGTGTCTCTGGGCATAACCCACTATATAATAATTTCATAATGTCTCCAAGAATCTCCCAGTATATAAGAATTTCAGCATGTATAACTCGGAATAGACCACTATATAAGCACTTCATCATGTCAAATAGGACAACACCCCCTATAATCATTATATCATTTATCAAAAATCATATCCTAACTATAGGGATAACACAATATCACATCACCAATGGTGAATTATGAAAATTAACATTAATCTTTCAATTACCCATTTCATTAACCATTTGGTCTTAAACCAATAAAAGTCCAGTCATATAAATAATCACACCAAGCCAGGGTAAATATAAATCAAGAAAACACACAAATTCCATGTCATTCTAAAAACACTTTAATCCATTAATCAAATCATTTATAATCAAGGGTTCGCTCACCCAAACGGTAGCCACAATCTAGGTCAAAATCCAATTGCATCCAAAGGGACTCCAAATAATAACCCAATTTATCATTTTATTTTTTAGGCACACGATATATTGGTGCAATTGTAATATTTTTCATAATTAATAATTATCAAACCATAGGGTTAAGGTTTAGAACCATACCTTTAAATAATGATCAAACAACACTTCCAAAGAAAAATTCTCATGAAGAATAAGGTGTGGATGGTCGCAAGATGGATCCTAAATTAAAACTGATTAAGATAAAAATCAACAATGTACCCAGTCAATAGATTTCACTAAAAATGCCAGATAACAAGGGATTGAAGCAGAAAAATAAAGAAAAATCACATATCAGGGGTTGATCACACAAACAGGATGTCCAAAAGGTATTTTGGTGCTATAAATCATCTAGAGGATGCCCTAGGGTCAAGAGGTGAGTGAGACATGTGAGTTGAATGGGAAAACACCAGCACTGTACTATTTTAAAATCCTGGTCAATAAATTACAAGGTAGGAAATATAGTTACACCTCATACATTTATTTTTAGAAGGATAAACTGAAAAACCTATCACCTTGTATTATTATTTATTTCACCCAAGCTTTAGACAATGTATACATGTTTTATGACATGTAACAACTTCACATCATGAATCAATTTATGAAATGTATCTGGAAATGATTACACAACATGTATTAGAGTTACACAACATGTAGTTGTTTTTCATATAGTTTTTAATCCCAGTTTTCTTTATAAAACTCAAACCCATTTTAAGTATTCTCAACATACCAATAACCCATGATAACACTCAACCCATTTATACCCGGACTCCCTTAATTCAAATAGAAATCCATAACTGCTCCCCATGTGGATCCTCTCTTATTTTTACCAAGTTTCCATGCAACACAAACCCATGTTTATCCAAAATACTAGACATCCATGAACTTTAATTAATTTTCCACAACAAAGGCTCTCCATCCCCGAACATGACTCTTCCACCAAGGCTCAAGAAAAAAAAACTCAGATATGGATGTACATGAAAAAATATAGGATCTTAAAACCTCCCCACTCTATAACAGCTTATCCTCGAGCTATTCCAAGTATTATTATGGGGTATCAGTAAACAATTATGGCCACTATGATTGGATATCATATTCCCTATCCTAGGTCTACTTCTGAACTCATCCATGCTACCACTACACCTAATCCCAAGGAATCTCCCTACATAGGAGATACTTCTCACTATGATCCATTATCCATATCGAATGCTACTCAAGGGATACACCAGTACTAAGCTAAACAACCACTACGTATATCAAATGATAAGGGTATAGATAATATCTCTTAATCTATGATATATAGAACATGTCATGCATTGCACTGTAGCATTGTGGATGGGTTAAATGGTATCGCACTGGACTGACCCTATACACTATATCAAATGGCCTGAAAAAACTAGGTTTTAGATTTCCCTATTTCCTAATATAGAATTTCCCCAACTTAGGCAATATCCAAAGGAAAATTTGATCACCAACCTCTAATTTCATATGCTATCTCCAATGGTCAGGATAATATTTCTGTCTACTCTATGTGGTCACGAACTATTGTCTGATCAATTAAACTTTCTTAGATGCCTCCTACGTGAGACAAGACCCAATAATAACTGACTCAGCTACATCTAACAAGAAAATAGATGAATTGAATGGAATTTCATACAAATCCCCAAAAGGCTTCATCTGGATAGTTGTCTGGAAGATGTTATTATATGAAAAATAAACAAGTTCCATATGTTTCACCCACAAACCATTTAAATCCAAAACATAGTCTTGTATCATATCCTCCAGAACCAAAATAGTCCTCATAAATTGACCTTTACTCTAAGAATGATAGGTTGTGCTCAAAAGAACCTATAATCCCAAAGTGTTTTAAAGACCCTTCAAAAAATATGATGTGAAACAATTATCTATGTTCTAAAAGATACTCCTCAAAACTCAATACAGCCGAATTATCTCGACCATGTAAAGACTGCCCAAATCATCAACAGTGAAGGTCTCCATGATAGGTAAAAAATTTACTACCTACATTAGTTGATCCAAAACCATCCATATAGATTTATTCGTATGGGTTATTCTAGGTAGTCCTATCACAAAATCCGTAGTGACATCATACCATTTCTACTTAGGAATGGGAAAAGGATCCAAAATACCAGTTAGCCTCTGATTCTCAGCATTCACCTACTGACAAAAAAAAACATCTTTCCACAATTACTTTTACCTTATTCTTCATTTCTGACCACCAATATTATCTATAGATATCATGATACATCTTTTTCAAACTAGGATGTACCCCCCAACTAGAAGAATGAAACTCTCTCATCAGCTCCTCATGTAGGACCATAGGAACCCATATGAGGCCATGTAAAAGAAGATAGTTTCCACTTGAAAGATACCATCCTAATGGTGTCTCCCCACCATATAATACATCTATTAGAACTAAGACCTCTGGATTAGATAACTACTCAATCTTTATCCAATCCAAAAGAATGGGTGCAATAGATGTTGATGTCAAAGTTACTCATCCCGGAGAATCCTGAACTTCTAGATGTATATCTATAAAGAGGTATGTCATCTTCCACTCATCATAAGACTCTAATACTACCTCTGGATATGTATTTCATATCAATTCATTGATAATAACTTTTTATCATTCCTGGTGTATAAGAAAACACAGTGTTTAAAAACGTTAAATAGTCGACTGATCTCCCCTATCGAAGGTTCAGGTCCAACTCAGAAAAGATGTACCTGAGGCTCTGGTAGTCCATGTATACCAAAAACCTATCACCCATGAGATAGTGTCTCTAGTATATTAGTTCATATACCACTGCTAATAACTCCAAATTTTGAGTAGGATAATTCCTCTCATAAGGTCTCAATTATCTAGATCTATAAGCAACCACTCAATCCCCTTTTATTAGAACTTCTCCAACTCCAACTCTGGATGTGTCACAGTACACAGTATATTGTTTACCCAGCATAGGTAAAGTGAGGAAAGGTGATGAGGTTAGATTTCCTTTTAGGTCTTGAAAATATCTCTCACAAGCATCCGACCAAACAAAATTCACCCCTTTCCTGGTCATCCAAGACATTAGTGCTGCCAAATAGGAAAAGTACTAGATAAAGCACCATAAATAACATGTTAAAACCATAAATCTCTAAATTTAGAAGAAAGTTTTGGAATTCTCTCAATATACCAGGACTACAACTTTATTTGGGCCCACTAAAACTCTTATCCATGATATGAAGAAGCCCAAGAAGTTCACTTTATCAATCTAGAAACAAAATTTAGTTAGCTTAGCATAAAGATAATTCTCTCTCAATGTACTTAAAATGATGTCAATATGTTAGGAATGATCAAATACTGACTGAAAGTCCCCTATGATAACATTGAAAAAAACCACCAAAACCTATCCAGAAAAGGATGAAAGATTATATTCATCAAGTCCATAAATTTTATCAATGCATTAGTCAAACAAAAAAATGTCACTATAAAATCATACAAGCCATGACAGTAGAGACCCAAAGCTTTACGTACATAGATATTAAATTAATTTTGTGTAATACTTAATACATAACAAAAAAAGACACCAAAGGACTATAATAGTTTAGTGTCTGTGGAAACTTGGAACATAATCTTCTAATCATGTTGAAAGATCTTCAACATCTCCCATAAAGATCTTACCCTTTTGTTTTCTTACCTAAAACCTTTCTGTATATCCTAGGGAAAAGAAAACATAAAAAGGGTGAGCTCAAATTTTTAGTAAGGGTAAACATAGAGAACAGAAAAAATCCATAAACATTTCAATGCCAAAACTAGAACATAAAATCTAAACATCATAATCTTGAGCAAAGACAGATATCTTGGAAGTACTTAAGGCATGTATCATAATGGAACATAAATCATGATAAAATGTCATGGGAAGAAAACATGTAATTGTGTAAAACCATTAAGCACATGATATGATTTCTATAGTAGCCAAGGCATTGCTGCCAAGACTATCTTAGTGGACAAAGTCCCTTTCCGAATCGAGTTCACTCCTCGTTCCAGTCCTATATCACTGAACCGGATTAACTTATCATTCCCGCCATGTCTATCTCATGAGATATAAATCTTTACCAAATGCATTGGAGGGAGATATAGGTCCCACCCATATCATAATGAAATCATTCTTACTTGTGCCACAAAATAAACATAAATCATTCATCACAACCCAGAGAATAAAATGGGTTTCATAAACATCATCACATCATAACATAATCCATATAAAACAAATGGATATAATTTCATTATAAGAAAAATCACACCATGTAAATAATAGAGACATTATAATTGAAACATAAACATATTAAATACTATTATTTAAGATGGAAAATAGTTTTGATAAAACAATTGAAATTAATTCTTGAGGAAAATATCCTTTCTTCTTGAAAATCATTTTCTTTTCACAAAAATCCATGAAATTTTAAAGGAAAGGGATTTTGTTGAAAATAGTCATGAAATCTTATAGAGTAAGATTCATAAAAATAAGGTTCTACGAAACCGTAAAAATATGTTCACGCCATATAAGTTAAAAAACATTCTTCTCTTACTTTTTCCGGAAAAGTCAAAAAGTACCTCGTATGGTAAACAAAAGAAAGATTCCTTACATACCATGTAGTAAAAGTCAAAATGGGTAAAAATGACTTTAAACATACATGAAACCATTTTTAGAAAATAGGGACAAGGATGATAAATATAACCCCAGTAAATACTTATGAATAAACAATCTCGGATAAAAATTAGATTGGAAAAGTTATCTCTTACCTAATGTCTGATATGCTTTGTATGTATCTGAACCTCATGTATAATTATTTAAATAATGTAATTGAATTATTACAGAATCATATTCATTTTTATGATATCATATATGGTTCACTTATGACTTTATATTACCCGTTCTTTTGTAAATCCATGTTAAAGTAGCATTTTGGGTAAAATCGCTTCATTTATCGTCTGTGTTTTGACTTGTAGTTATTCATATGATTACTTAGATCAAGATTACTTACTTATAGAATGTAAAACATGATTTATATATAATATATTTTCATAATATTCATATATATAATAGATCAATAAATGGAAAGAGATACACTGTTCATGGAGAAGGTAGGTCGTACGTACACATGAACGTTGTTTTTGTTTCCTTATTAAATTGAATAGAAGTAAGTAAATAACATATAAATAATTCTAGTTTCATTAAAATGTAATATATTTTATTATTATTTAATATATATACTTTATAATCATTCTTGAATTGTAAACTTGGAGAAATGAATCTCATCGCGTCGTGGAGACGGTAATCCGTACGTAAGCAGGAGCGATGATATTGTTCCCATAATTATTGAATGGAATTAGAGTGGATGATATAATATCTAAGAATTAGTATAATGTTATAATTACCATATATATAGTTATTCTTTACACCATTATACCCATCCAAGTAAGGTGGTGGTGGAAAAACAGATTACACCACAGCGTGGAGACGGTATTTCGTACGTACGCACACACGGTGATTTCATTTTCCGTAGGATGGATAAAAGGTGAAATGAGGTTGTTTTATATTTATAATAACATATCAGTATATTATTGATACTGATTATATTACTTTATAATGAAAAAAACTAAATAAGAAGAAGTTTAAGAAGAAGGGAACTTGAAAGAATCGGTAGAAGAGATTACCTCTTCTTCGACTCACTTCTTTTAAGATTCCTCTTAAGGCACTAGAGTTGGTCTTTTGAGAAGCCCAGAACCTCAAGAATGTTTCTAGGGAAGTGGAGAAGATAAATTGGTAGGGTTTTTAACAGCTTTAAGGCTCAAAGTTTTGTGAAGAGGAGAGGGAGGAGGTTCCATTTTATAAGGGAGGAGAGGGGCACATTTGGAAACATAAGAAATATTAATTTATAATAAATTCAAACCTCACATAAAAACTTCCAAAATTAATCAAATAATAAGATTAGATGAGATAGGGTTGTAATATCATCAACCAATAAAATTTAAACATGTTGGAAGTTTATTATAAATATTATCAACTTGATTTATCCTTATTTAATATATTTAATTTTATTTCTGGTAATAAGATTATAAATTTTAAATTGTTATAAATAATTAATTATGTGTTGTGAATTTTCCAGAATTAGATAACTTATGACATTGTATACCATATAAAATTTAATCTATAATTTTTAAATGATTTTGTGATTTTTAAACTATTTTATATTATGTTATTTTTATAAAATAACAATAGTGTCAATTTTGACACTATTCATTTATTTGAATTTAAATAAAATACTCACCGATAATATGTTCAAAATAAAAGATTTCATAGATTCCTAAAATATCATATGTATCTATAAAATTAGTGGAGCACATTAAATAGTTCATATAATATTTATTTTAATATTTTTAAAACCATTTATATGATATTTCAATCAATAAAATAATTTCAACATCACTTTTGTGTCACCTTTAATGATAACTATTTAATCCCTAAAAATTTTAAATAAATCCACATGATGTAGATAATTTTATTAAATTTCTGGAGACTATTCATGTTCGACGTTTCATGAAGTTTATCACTAAATTAAAATTATTATACTTATAAGATTTAAGAGAGTGACATGTTGTCACTTTCTTTGGTTTTAATAATAATTAAATCATTTTCATGTTAAAATTTCCATAAAATGAATATAATACTACCCTTAGGTTATATGTTTCACCTTTTAGTAATCCAATAGAATTTTTTCATGTGTTAGGGTAATTTTATAATCTTAGGTTTACCCTTAATTACCTGATTTATCTTTAACAGAAGTAAGTAAAATTTACCGTAGTTACTGTTCATAATATCAAAAAAATAAATTAACCTATTAACATAATTTAGACCCCCTTAATCCAAATATGGAATCCATTTTTCAAAATTCAAAAAAAAGAAGTGGTATTAATGAAATTAAATTTTATCCCATTGTTAAGAAAACGGGTTTTAAAAGTTAAAATATTGCCAAAGATTGAAATGTTTTTACCTATGAATTAAATGTAAAATTAATGGTAATGAAATAAATTATATTAAATGGTAAAAATATATTATATTTGTACTTTAAAACCATTCGATATTATAATTTAACCATATAAATTATTGTGACGAAAAAAGTTGTTTTTAATTAAATTATAGTGTGTTTTTACTATTCACTAAAATATGAAAGTTATCAAAATAATTTGAAAAAATTATCCAAAATAAATTTTTATATCCTGATTCAAAATAAGAATTTTATTTTTTCAAATTGAACTTATAAACATTTCAAAAAATAGATTTAAAGTGGGTGTGCCATCAAAAGGCAGCAAAACTGCATTTTTTGAAAAATAATTATTTTACCCAAAAAAATTATTTTGTTCTCATACCATGTTCTAGAAAATGTGTAAGATGAATAATAATGTTATAAAATTCAAAATTTAGTTAATACTATTCATAACGGCTAGCCCATTATAATATTATAACAATATATCGTTGTTTAGTGAAACCCGGTATTGCGTACTACGCACGCTATCGAGGAAGGTTGTGATTGCGTGTAATGCACGCCAAGTCAGGGATGCGTATAGTGCAAGATCATTTTGGTGTAGCGTACAACACAATACATCAATGAAATTAAAAATAATAATTCTCATAAAATCTCGGGTTGTTATATTCTACCTCCCTTAAAATGAATTTCACCCTTGAAATTCGTCGGGGTTATAAATGGTTTACTACTTAAAAGTTTCTTTCATAGAATCCCACATCGTAAAAAGGAATACTAAAAAATAATTTTAAAAAGTGATGTACAAAACATATCGGTTACCCAAATTAACTCATCACTGGGTTTCCAAATAGGAGAACATAGGTGAAAATATGGATATGGAAGAGAAACCTAACCATCAAGTTCTGATGGAGAGTGGTAGAGAACATGGCTATGAAAAATCCAACAATCACAAAGCCATAAATTTGTGATGATATAAGGTACCGTCTGATTCATCAGATAAAAGGGCACTAGGAAAACATTTTTGGTTGTCAAGATCGTATCCCTAAAGTTGAATAATTTGAATTAGAAGAAATACTTACTTTATTTCGGTATAATCTCACCATTGTTCATGCCTTGAACAATTTAAACTTTATCTATTAAAGAAATGTAGTTGAATTTTTCATTCGTGAAGTGTTAGCAGATCATGTCATAGAATTATGGGTCATTCCATATGTCTCAAAAAAGGTTATAAAAAGTTATCAAATCTACATAAGTCCATATATGTTGAGGTTAATCGTATATGATTCCAAAAATGGACTAATACTTCATCTATCAAACAGTTTAATAAAACTAGTTTCTACTAACCAGGGACTTCTGGTAGGCCAGTGGTAGGAAATAAAGGCCTGTCACACTTCGGTTGTGCGTTCAATTCTCCCAACCTTGTCCGACGTGACGGGTTGTCCCCCGTCTTATAGGTTGTCTTTATTTCCTAAAACTTCAATATTATAACATTACAGAAATAATATCGAAAAAAGTTTTATCCTTAAACAATACTATATGATTCCCGACATAATCCATTCTAGTCTTTATACTTATCCAAAATACATATGTCCAATATCATAGTATAAAGAATGTGATTACTAGAAATTTCATTAACCAAACATGTGAATACCATCATTTATCATAAGATATATCTTGTTGATCGCATTCCAAACATGTGAATACCTTAATCTTGTATTCTTTTACAACATGAATTACCATAGAACCATAGTGAAAACATGAATGTTTTCAAAAGGTAACTCTTTCCACATACCAAAATCCCAAAATTTCAATATACTCGAACCATGATATCACTTTATCCTTATATCAGTCATGATCTCATTAATATTATTTTCTCTTTATCCCTTCATTATATGCATATCATCTGCTTTCAAAAAAATTTGAATTACTTTTCATGGTTACTAGTACCATATAATTATTGAAAACCATAATAAACTGATACATAGATATTCCAATATTCCACAGTAGTATAAATTATATTCCACAACATTATTTTGGAATCCCGTTACATAAAAACATAATCATTCCACTACATCGTTGACATACTCAACATCACCAATAGTGATCGCATGTGACTTCCCTTTGTCCTTTGCCTTAAGAGGTTGTCCATTTAGATCATCATTAACCCTTGGATTAGGGCATTGATTAGCATAATGCCCCATTTCCTTGCACTTGAAGCATTGAAGTGTTGGTGGAGCATTCTCTGTAGTCTATTTTCTATTCATGTCATTAGAAACCTTTTTCCCATTACTTCAGCACTCAGCTACTTGATGACCTTATTTTCCACACTTGAAACATTTTTTCGTATCTTTTAGACAATCTCCACCATGCTTCTTTCCACACTTTGATCATAAGTAAACATTCACCTTTTTTTCACCATTGTTCTGAGGTTTTTCCTTGAACTCCATCTTTCATTTCTTGTCAAAACCATGAGATGGATATGTTACACCAACTTCTAGTTCTACCTTGATAGCACAACACACAGTTTCTTCATAGATACTGAAGTCTCTTATAGCTAATTCCCTTCGAAGACTTGGTTTTAAGCCACTGAAGAATTGATCAACTTTACTTTCAGGTTGGATGATAAAGCCAGATACATACCTTGAAAGTCTTGTAAAATTCACTTCATATATACCAACAGATTCATCATCCTTCTTCTTAATCTCAAGGAACTCCTTTTCGATCTTTTTTCAAAGAATACAATAGAAGTACTTACTGAAAAACAATCTCTTGAACTTGTCTCATTCCATGGATTCAATTTCATCTTGGGCCCTTGTATTCTTAATTAGAGTCCACCACCAGTCTACTTCACCTTCTAAATGGTAAATAGCTAAAATGACTTTTTCATGTTCTGAACATCGAAGTATGGAAAATATCTTTTCAATGGTATTGATCCATTGTTTAGCAACAAGTGGATCGGAAGACCCATTGAAAGATGGTGGACATTGCCTCATGAAGGACTCAATAGAATATTGTTCCCTTCTCGGATCATTTGGAAATCCATAATGATTCACAGCTTGTGTAAGTATAGAAATAAGATTTTTCACTCCATCTCCCATCACATTTGGTTTCCCAGGAGGAAAATCATTGCATTGTCCATTACACTAATCAACACGGTTCCTTCGGGTTCCAGCCATCGTTTAAAACCTAAAAAGAACAGTGTGAGAGGAAAAAATCATTCTAGGAAAACAACATAATAAAGGGGGAGTACCTTCAATATCTAACATAGTAGGTTTAATTCTAATATCATTACCATAATTATAGGACTATAACCTATACTTATACTTAACCTTAGGTACATCCCTAGACATACCTTAGAAATATCTCTAGGGATCTCAATAAAGATCATGCATCCTAGTTTCCAAAGGTTGACTAAACCTTTCCTATGGTACCAACTGTAGAGACCCAAAACATAACGTCCATAGACATTACATTACTTTTGCAGAATACTTAATACATAACAAAAATAGTCACCAAAGGACTGTAATATTTTAGTGTCTTTGGAAACTTGGAACATAATCTTATAATCATGGTGAAAGATCTTCAACATCTCTTATAAAGATCTTCCCCTTTTGTTTTCTTACCTAAAACCTTTCTTTATATCCTGGGGAAAAGAAAACATAAGAAGGGTGAGCTCAAATTCTCAGTAAGGGTAAACATAGAGAACATAAAACAATCCATAAACAATTGAATGCAAAAACTTGAACATAAAATCTAAACATCAAAATCTTGAGAAAAGACATATATCTTGGAAGTACGTAAGGCGTGTATCATAATGGAACATAAATCATGATAAAATAGCATGTGAAGAAAACATATAACTATGTAAAACCATTAAGTACATGATATGATTTCCATAGTAGCCAAGGCATTGCTGCCAAGACCATCTTAGTGGACAAAGTCCCTTTCTGAATCGAGTTCACTCCTCATTCCAGTCCTGTATCACTGAACCAGATTAACTTACCATTCCAGCCATGTCTATCTCATGAGATATAAATCTTTACCCAATGAATTGGAGGGATATATAGGTCCCACCCATCTCATATTGAAATCATTCTTACTTGTGCCATAAAATAAACATAAATCATTCATCACAACCCAAAGAATAAAATGGGTTTCATAAACATCATCCCATTATAAAATAATCCATATAAAACAAATGGATATAATTTCATCATAAGAAAAATCACACCATGTAAATAATAGAGACATTATACTTGAAACATAAACATATTAAATACTATCATTTTAGATGGAAAATAGTTTTGATAAAACAATTGAAATGAATTCTTGAGGAAAATATCCTTTCTTCTTGAAAATCATTTCCTTTTCACAAAATGCCATGCAATTTTAAAAGAAGGGGATTTTTTTGAAAATAGTCATGAAATCTTGTAGATTATGGTTCAGTAAAATTAGGCGTTATGAAACCGTAAAAATCCGTTCATGTCATATAAGTTAAAAAAACATTCTTCTCATACTTTTTCCGGAAAAGTCAAAAAGTACCTCGTATGGTAAACAAAAGAATGATTCCTTACATACCATGTAATAAAATTCAAAAATGGGTAAAAAGAACTTTAGACATACATGAAACCATTTTTAGAAAAGAGGGACATGGATGATAAATATAACCCCAGTAAATACTTACGAATAAACAATCTCGGGTAAAAATGAGATTGGAAAAGTTATCCATTACCTTATGTCTAATATGCTTCGTATGTATCTGAACCTCCTGTATAATGATTTAAATAATGTCATTGAATTATTACAGAATCATATTCATTGTTATGATATCATATATGGTTCACTTATGACTTTATATTACCAGTTCGTTTGTAAATTCATGTTAAACTATCGTTTTGGGTAAAATCATTTCATTTATCATCCGTGTTTTGACTAGTAGTTATTAATATGATTACTTAGATCATGTCTACTTACTTATATAATGTAAAACATGGTTTATATATAATATATTTTTAGAATATACATATATATAATAGATTGATAAATGGAAATAAATAAACCGTTCATGGAGATAGTAGTTCGCACGTACGCATGAATGCTATTTTTGTTTACTTATTAAATTGAATGGAAGTAAGTAAATATCATATACATAAGTACAGTATCATTAATATTTCATATATTTTATGATTATTTAATATATATATACTTTATAATAATTCTTTAATGGTTAACTTAGAGAATTAATCTCATCACGTCGTGGAGACGGTAATCCGTATGTACGCACGAGCGATGATATCATTCCCATAATTATTGAATGGAATTAGAGTGGATGATATAATATCTCAGAATTATTATCATATTATAATTACCAAATAAATATTTATTCTTTACACCATTATACCCATCCAAGTGAGGTGGTGGTGGAAAACATATTACACCACGACATGGAGACGGTAATTTGTACGTACGCACGCACGGTGATTTCATTTTCCGTATGATTGATAAAAGGTGAAATGTGGTTGTTTAATATTTATAATAACATATCAGTATATTATTGATACTGATGTTATTACTTTATAATGAAACAACTAATGAAGAAGAAGTTGAAGAAGAAGGAAACTTGAAAGAATCGGTAGAAGAGATTACCTCTTTTAAGCTTCCTCTTAAGGCACTAGAGTTGTTCTTTTGAGAAGACTAGAACCTCAAGAATGTTTCTAGGGAAGTGGAGAAGAGAAATGTTCAGGGGTTTTCCGTGCTTTAAGGATCAAAGTTTTGTGAAGAGGAGAGGAAGGAGGTGCCCTTTTTAAGGGAGGAGAGGGGCTCCTTTGGAAACATAAGATATATTAATTTATAATAAATTCAAACCCCACATAAAAACTACCAAAATGACTCAAATTGGAATCTTATATGAGATAGGGTTTTAATCTCATCAAGAAATAAAATTTAGACACGTTGGGAATTTATTTTAAACATTATCAACTTGATTTATCCTTATTTAATCTATTTAATTTTTAAATGTGGTAATAAGATTCTAAAATTTAAATTATTATAAATAATTACTTATGTGTTGTGAATTTTCCATAATTGGATAATTTATGAAATTTTAGACCATATAAATATCAATTTATAATTTTTAAATTTTTTAGTGATTTTTAAACAATTTTATATTATGTTATATTTATAAAATAACAATAGTGTCGAGTTTGACACTATTCATTTATTTGAATTTAAATAAAATCCTAACAGAATATATGTTCAAACTAAAAGATTTAATAGATTCATAACATGTCATATATGTCTAGAAAATTAGTGGATCACATTAAATAGTTCATATAATATTTATTTTAATATTTTTAAAACCATTTATTTTATATTTCAATCAATAAAATAATTTCAACGTCACTATTGTGTCACCTTTAATGATAATTATTTAATCCCTAAAAATTATAAATAAGTACACATGATGTATATAAGTTTATTATATTTCTATAGACTATTCATGTTTTAAGTTTCATGACTTTTATCACTAAATTAAAATTATTATACTAATAAGATTTAAGGGAGTGACATGTTGTCACTTTCTTTGGTTTTAATAATAATTAAATTTTTTTCATGGTAAAAAGTCCATAAAATGAATCTAATATAACCCTTACATGATATGGTTCAACTTTTAGTCATCCAATAGAATTTTTTCATGTGTTAGGGTAATTTTATAATCTTAGGTTTACCCTTAATTACCTGATTTATCTTTAACTGAAGTAAATAAAAATTACCGTAATTACTATTCATAATATCAAAAAACTAAAAGTAACCTATTAACATAATTTGGACCCAATGAATCAAAATATGGAATCCATTTTTCAAAATTCAAAAAATATAAGTTGTAGTAATTAAATTATAATTTATCCCATTGTTAAGAAAATAGGTTTTAGAAGTTAAAATATTTCCAAAGATTGAAATGTTTTTACCTATGAATTCAATATAAAATTAATGGTAATGCCATAAATTATATTAAATGGTAAAAATATATTCTATTTATACTTTAAAACCATACAATATTATAATTTAACCGTATAAATTATTGCGACGAAAAAAGTTTTTTTAAATTAAAATATAGCGTGTTTTTACTATTCATTAAAATATAAAAGTTGTCAGAATAATATGAAAAATGTATCCAAAGTAAATTTTTATATCCTGATTCCAAATAAGAATTTTATTTTTTCAAATTGAACTTATAAACATGTCAAAAACTAGATTTAACGTGGGTGTGCCATCAAAAGGAGGCAAAACTGCATGTTTTTAAAAATACTTATTTTACCCGAAAAAAATATTTTGTTGTCATACCATGTTCTAGAAAATGTGTAAGATGAATAATAATGTTATAAAATTCAAAATTTAGTTAAGACTATTCATAACGGCTAGTCCATTATAATATTATAACAATATATCGTTGTTTAGTGAAACCCGGTATTGCGTACTACACACGCTATCGAGGAAGGTTGTGATTGTGTGTAATGCAAGCAAAGTCAGGGATGCGTGCAGTGAAATATCCTTTTGGTGTATAATATAATACAATACATCAATGAAATTAAAAAGAATAATTCTCATAAAATCTCGGGTTCTTACAATGACTGCTCCTAAAAGAAATCTGAGGTATGTTCAATGGTCTCACCCTCAAATAATGGTATACAAAATCTCAAATATATATTAGAGAAGATATTATAACCTCTAAGCTAATAAAAGATATTATTTATGCATGGAAGAAGATATTTATTGTTTACCTTCATCTAGTACAACATTTTATAATCCATATATATGCACAAAGACCCATTATCCTTGTTGGATAAGGGAACTTGAGATCCCCAAAAATATGTAATAGCTTGTATGAAACATTTATATTAAATATTATTCAACTAAAATTTCAACTCTTGAAGCCCTATTGGTGTCATTATCTAAGGAAGGATAGAAAATAGTTCTACTCCAGATGCCAACTCAATCGTAAACTCAATCTGTCACTTAGGTGGAAAGTTGTAGAGATCATTAGGAAATACACCATTAAAATGGACTACCACAGGAGGAAGATAATACTACTACATTCCACCATTATATAGAGAAATATCAGCTATCTGGGATGTGGTACAATCTAGTTTTCACGGGATTGGTCCTACATGACCAGTCTGAAGATCCCACTCACCCTAGTGAGAAAATATACCTCCTTTTGGGGATAGAAAAGTAACACTACTCCAGTAACAATTGATATGAACGTGGTATATAACTAAACAATATATTAGAAGAATCAAATCAAAACCTATAATTTTCATCAAGAATGGTTACCAAAGGAAACAATAACTAAAAATCCCTATAGAACATTCCTTGCAATGTTTAATACTCTATGAATGCACCCCCAACGGTGTGTCGATGGTCAAAACTCCATTCAACATTTCCAAATCCAATACTAACCCATTTAAAAAAGAGATCAAATAAAAATTAATATGATGCTCATGTATCAAAAAAAACACAAGAAATGGTAGATGATATAAGAATAATACCTCTAACAGTATATGATCATGCATCCACAATAGTCCGAGTATTCTACATAATGTGTGTTTGATTAGACCCTCTAGAATGGGCTCTAGCCTGACTCCCCTGATCTATACCATTTTACTTTTACTTTTTTTATTCACTCGAGTACCATTTCCCCTGCCTAAAATGAAACATCCTATGGAAATATAGTTACCTCTATGCGAAAGAGTAGTTGAGTCCTTCTGAAACTCTGGTACCAATCATGTTCCCTTTCCACGGTTCTACTATTGTATTCCCCTGAAAACCCTCTTTAGGTGGCCTAATATTTCGCAAGAATGACACCCTAAAGCAGGTTATGGACATTGAGACTGTTTGTGTCCTATCATACCACATTGATAGAACTATAATGGAACATAGTGCTAAAATGGATTCCCACTTCTTGCATAGAGAAAAATATCATAGAAACATTTCTTTCAACTAGAATAAGAGTTCGTAGTTTTCCATACTGAAACATCCTAATCATTACTCGGGGGCTCTCTCAAATTCCCTTCCATGATGAGTTCCGGATTCATCATGTACACAATAATTACTAGAAATAAAATGTTCACCTGTGACCTAATCCCATAGATAAGACCATTCTAAAAACATCTCGACTTGGTGATCTCATCAACTACCAAAGATGGCACAAAGTGTTGTATGTTGGGGAAACGTTCATCATAGTCCAGCACTGACATACCCTTCCGCATCAGGTGTATGAACTCAAGAGCCTTATCATCCTCAATGTATTAGGATAGAAATGTATTAGGAATTTTTTCTCAAATACCTTCCAAGATAACTCCCCATTATAACCTTCCTATTATATAATGTCCCACAAATGGTTGGTTGTTCCACAAAGAATATATGTAGAAGGTTTAACCCTCCTATGTGAAGGTGTCTCAAGATACTTAAAGATCATCTGGACTGACTCGATCCAGAACTCAAATTCTTGTGGTCCTCCTTCCCTAGTTAATGTTGGCAGATGTTTTATCTTAAAGTATTTTTTGATCTCATATATCAAAGGAATATTGTAAACAATCTCTCTTTCCATGGACCACATAACCCTCAAGAAGCTATCATGAATATGAACTTCCATCTGATCCATGGGAACTATAGTAAGATCCAATTTATCTTTGTTTGTAGCATGCTGATTACCTCTCTCCTAATTCTCAACTTGAAGATGAGAAGGAGTCATTTTCTCAATAAGACAAAAACACTCCATAGAACAGTGGTTATAACAATAGGGTAAACCTCAATAGGTGATAGCAATAGAGAACCACTGACTCTTGGTCTCTCTAAACTTGTCTTACAAGTGTTTTAGCATGAAATAATAGTTCATTTATTTCATTTATCAGATATCAAAGGTATCTCATATCATAGTTCAAGAGGAAATTATATATCTTAGTAAAATAAATATGTCACTATCATAAACAATTCATGTCAATAAATGTCCCTATGTGCCTATTATGATGCATGAAAAACCATTTAATTCCATATCGGGCCACAGATATAGATATCAAGAACCAATAACATCATAAAATAATAACCTCACACAACATGTGAATCACTCAGGGTGAAATCAAATAAACTATAATAGGAAAAAAGTATAAAAAACAATCCACCCCTGCGAACTCAGATTTTCCCTCGTATGTGGGTTAGCAACTCCCTGCACAAGCTCATTACCTAGTCTTGACACATCATAGTATCCTTTAAACCTTTCCAAAATGGTAAATAGACATAAAGGAAACCTAATTCCCTTGATACCACTTTGTAACACCCCCCACATCGGAACTCTCTCACATGACCAGAAAGGGTGGGTTATGAGACCTCCAGTACGCCTCCCCATACACGAGAGGTTTCCGACTAGTAGTAGGGGTGTTATAAGTATAGTGGGGAGACTATACCTCACGGATATAGAGTTAAAAACTCATATTAAATAAGAAATATACATAAATTAATCAATATCAGGGTTCAGAAATAATGGAAACAATATATAATACAGTGGAAAACCAACAGTGAAGCCAGTTGAATAATCTAATAACAATAAAGGAATAATGTAATAACATTCTAGAATGTAACTATATATCATTCTAGAATTAATAAAAATAAATGATTAGTAAACTCAAATAAATATTCGAAGTTCTTATTCTTGAACCCTACATCATTCCCATCTCCAAATTATAGCTCATCCAGTAAAGAAAATCAATAATAACGTCATTTTCCCTTGTGCAATCCTAAATCCATGTAATCTACTCGGGTACCAAACGGTGTCCTGAATAGGGTGTGAGTATAACTAAGTATGTTTACACCACCATATCTAAATATTACTAGTCTAATAATAAGTGTACACAATAATGATAAAAACAACTGTGTTTATTAGTTAAACAATTAAATTAATACCACATCAACCTACTTCGACACTATGTTGGAATATCTCTGAGCATGTCTCACAACCATGCCAATGATAACCATAAAACCATGGTAAACATAACATGCTTTGGAATCATGCTATAATTTCCATGATCATATCTCAAAACCATTCTAACCATAACCATATAACCATGGTAAAACATAACCATATAACCAAGGTATAAATCACACAAATCTGGGTCAGAAATCTCTATATAGACATTTCGAATTTAATCATGGTTGAGCCAGGTATATTATCATTTGATCATTTATTAGGGACAAGCCTGTTATATAATCATTTTATCATGTGTCTCTAGGAATATCCTTCTATATAATCATTTCAGTAGGTCTCAGGTAATTTCCCGATATATAAGTATTTATGCATGTGTCATTGGGAATTGTCCACTACATAGTCATTTCCCCATGTTAACAGGTCCAATGCCCCATATAAGCATATTATTATTTATCACAAAACATATCCTAACAATAGGGATATCAAAATATCACATCATCAATGGTGAATTATGAAAATTACTATTAGTCATTCAATTACCAATTTTATTTATCATTTGGTCTTTAACCAATAACAAGCCAATTGTTTCAAAAATCAGGTCAAGACAAGGTGAATATAAATCAATAAAGCACCAAATTTCCATTTCATTATAAAAACACTTTAATATATTAAACAAGTCATTTATAATCAAGATTTTTCTCACCAGAATGGTAACCATAAGCTAGGTCAAAAGACAATTTGATCTAAAGGGACTCTATGGAATAATCCAGATTATCATTTAATTTATTAGGGTAGTGATATGTTAGTGCAATAGGAATATTGAACATAATTTACAATTATCAAACCATAGGGTTAAGTATTATACCGCATACCATTAATTGAAAATCAAATAATACTTCCAATACAGAACACCCATGAGGAAGAAGATATGGATGATCACAAGAAAGATCCTACATCAAATCTAATCAATATCAAAACCAAAAACACACACGGTCAAAAAAATTCACCATAAAGTCCATATAACAAAGTAAATAAGGGTAAACTGAATAAAAATTACTTATCAGGGGTTGATCACACAAACAGGATGTTTGGATGGGTGGTTGGAACTTTAAAATCTCATAGAAGACACCCTGGGGTCAAGAGGCGAGATATGTATGTGAGATAAATGAGAAATCAACTTCACGACACTATTTTAGAAAACCTTCTTGGAAAATTACATGGTTTGTAATATAGTTACATGTCATGTATTTATTTTTTGAATAATATGCCAAAAAACTTGTTGCCTTGGATAATTATTTATTTTACCTGAACATTACACGGAGTGTAATTGGTTTACAATGTGTAACCACTTCATGTCCGGAATCTGTTCACGACATGTGTCTAGAAATGATTACATGACATGCATTACAATTAAACATCATGTTACTATTCTGTATACATTTTTTCATCTTAGTTTCCTTATAAAACCAGAATCCCTTTTAAATCTTATCAACTTACTAAGAACCCTTGGAAACACTTGACACATTTATACCTGGACTCTATTAATTCAAATAGAAAGCTTGAACCACTCCCTCAGTGGAACCTCGTTGTTTTTCCCAAGTTTCTTTACAACCCAAGAATATGTCTATTGAAAAAAATAGAAATCCAAAAACTTAATTCATTCTCCCCAACAAAGGACCTCTGTCTCCCAACAAGACTTGACACCAATACTCAAATGAAAAAACTCAAAGAGGGGAATACCTAGAAAATGATGGGATCCTACACAAGTGATCTTTATGTACTTAAATTCTCTTATATAAAAATGTACAACTTCATCTTAGATCATAGGAATCTTAATTATGTTGAGAAATTTAGATCATTTCACCATCACAGGAATTTAGAAACGTTTCATAACAATGTTAAAGAAACCTCCCTCACCACCTTTGAAACCTCATTAGGAAATTTTCCTAAATATAAAAAGAAAAAATTTCTTAAAAAAATTAGTAACTTATTCTCACCTATTAAACAAAAAAATAACAACATTATATATTAACAAAAAAAATTACAAAAACCTACCAAGGGATATTCATATTATGTGGAAAAGAATTAAAGTACATAATATTTTACTTTTTTGGAATAATAAATATTTTATAAATTTAATTTTATTCATTAGTTTCATCCATATGACAAACCTTTTAAGGTGGAGATGAAAAATGAATCACATTGCTTCGTGGAGGTGGTATTCCACATGTCCACACGATTGACGTTATCAATTTACAAAAAAAATGATAGGGTAAAAATGTATGTAATATATTATGTTTATAGAATAATAATTATATAATTATAATAATATAAATTTATTTCCTCCATCATTTTAACTGACCATGTAATATGGTGATGAAAAATGAAGCGCGTGACTCTATGGAGGTAGTAGTCCATATATACACACAAGCGTTGTTTTCATTTCACTAAGGATGGGAAAGGTGATGAAAAAGGTTTGTGACATAATAATAATAACATATACACATATGTAAGATTATTATTTCATCATGGATAAATAATTTTTTAAGTAGGTTGAATAATAAATAAATAAGAAACACTCTATTAAGAATTATACCACTTCTTTGGAAAACCCCAATTGGAATACACATTAATCCCTAATGAGTTTGTCTTTTTATGATACCAAAACCTATAGAATGTGGGGAGGGATATTAGTAACATATTTTTTAAGGTATTGGTCGATATAAATGGCTAAAAGTTTTTGAATAAGTTAAGATAGTATATTCTCTTTTATAATTTAGGGGATTGACACACTTGTAATTTTTTAAACCTCTAAAATAATATAAGTATTAATCATGGTAATGTGGAAATAAAACTACATAATTTAATAGATAAGTTGATAAGGTTTGAAATACCATCATTCAATATGAATTAATATGAGATTTTGTGGCATTATGACTTAGTTTTTACATTAATTAAGATGTCTTACCCTTCATTGTGGTAACTAATTTTTACCACAATAACAATTCAAAATGACAAAAAATGAAATTGAATTTAATAAAAAAAATTGAACACATAATTAAGAATATGAAATCCATTGTTCAGGATTCAATTTATATATGTGAATGAGATTAATTTCAATATAAATACACAAACCACAATGAATCTAGTTTTTATAAAAATTCCCCTTTTAAGCATAAAAATGATTTTATACCAAAATCAATTATAATTTTGATTACTATAGAATTAATTAGATAATATTTGGTCAAAGGGGACTAATTTTACTTTAAAACGAATCTAATATATAATTGGTATGTTTAAATACTTGAAAATAAATGAAACATTTATTATAAATTTTTATTTTTTACTATTCACCCAAAAATCGATCTTATCATAAAAATCTAAATAATTCACCATCATAAATATTTGATATGCTAGATAAAAAAATAAAATCAATTATTTCAATTGAAAACTATAAAATAAAGAAAATTAAATTTTAAATAAAACCATGTAATATATGGAAAAAAATTATTTAAATAAATTTATTTAGTTTTCAATTGAAAAATTATATAAATTAATTTATAAAAATATGATTAATATGAATCCATAAAATAAATAAATATAAATCATAAGATTTATTTAATTCTAGTATTACTTGTGTTTTAATGGTATCACAGCAAGGTCTAGTTATTTTTTTTTGTATTGGGACTTAGTGAGAAGCCTATGGATTAGTATATCAATAGGAAAACCTCTTAAATTTTGGAAAAGTATAGAATGTGTGGTTTCCTAACATTGAAATCCATGTATTAATACTGGAAAGTAGATGTAGCTATGACCTAGATACACCTAGGGGTAATCATCCTGAAAAGGTATAGTTGAGTATCAACTCTATCTTCACTCGGTGCATGATGAGTGCTCCTAAGATTGTGCACCTAGTAATACACTCATGATGGATGTGATATGGATAATTTACATTCTCATTTCAAACCATTATGAAGGATTTTTTATGGAATTTGATTATGTAATATATATCTAGAGAATAGAATATGAAAATAACCACAGATAGTTTATACTGTATTCGAGAAATTTATATGTTAGGATATATATTTCATTTATTATTTATCCCTCATAATTGTACAGTTTTCCCTTTTCAGGATGTTGGATTTAAGAATTTTCATCCCAAACATTCCTTTATTTTAGAAAATAGCTGGAAATAGAATGAACTATGAAAATAAAATATTTTATAGAAAATGTGATTATTAACCTAATGAAATGTCAAATAATAACTTTATTATCTCCTATATACTAGGAATTTATTATGTTAATTTAATAACCATATTTTTCTTCTTTCCCATTAAATGTGAAACAAAACCATCGTTCATGTGTACGTGCAGACTATCACCTCATGAACTGATGTATTTCGTTTCTCATTACTACCTTTCATGGTTTGTTAATATAATGGACGTAATGTTTATATATTATATTTATGACATAATTATTCTTCTTTTATTGTAATATCTTATCTAACTTCTTGCCTTACTATCCATTGGAAAATGGCAACGCCGCTAGTGTGTACGTGTGGACCCCCACCTCCACAAAATGATGTGATTAGTTTTTCATTTATGATTTACATAGATGGTAATAAGGATATATTTAATGAAAACATATAATATTTATGATATAATTATAATTTTGTAAAGGTGAATTATTGTTTACCTTTATTTTTTTTATCCACCAAAAGTGGAAACATCACTTGTGCATACATACAGACTATTGTCTCCACAAATTGATGTAATTAATTTTTCATCACCACCTTATATAGATTATTATAAAAGTGTATATAATGATTAAATATAATAACTATTAAATTATTAATATTATAGGGATGATAGAACTATGATCAAAGTAAAAGTACCATAACTGTTGAACTGAAACATTCATAAAAAATGAAATATTTATCACCCAAAACAAATATTTTAAGAAAGAATTATTAATAAAATAAGAATAAGAAGTTATAATTAAATCATATATGATATTAAATATAGGAAAATTTTGTTTTAATAAATCTATAATTATTATATAGGATGTTTGAACCTATATGAAGAAATATGACACTTGAGGTAAAAGTTTCTCATCCCTCTTTTATTTTTGTGAAACATATTCCATGTTCATCACTTGTTTCTTTTATGTGGTGTATATAATATACATTAAAATCATTTATGATGTTTCTCATGAAAATTATTAGTATTTTAAAATACACATAATTTTTTCTCTTTCATGAGGTTTTTTATTTAGAGATTATCAAAGCTGTAAGGGATTTATGTTACAATCTCTTTTCATTTCAGGGTTATTTATGTTAAATTTACATTGAGGAAAATTATATGATACTTATCCTTTAAACCCAATATATTTTCCCACACTATGTTTATTCCTATAATTTTAAATTAATAATACCAATTTCCTCTCTTTATCACTTAAAATAATCGAGAAAATATTCTTAAGAAAAAAAACAATTTCCATTTCAGTCAATGAACCTTTTTTTAAAAATAAATATTTTCATAAAAATATTTTTAATATCTTACAATGACTGATTAAAGTCACTTTTACCAATATTTGATTGTCTATAAAATGTCTAAAAAGAACCATCTTTTTTTTCGAATGAGGTATGTTTTTTTAAAGTTGTGAATGGTATATTTATTTTAATGTATACTACACGAACGGATTTTCTCATCATCATAACTACACTTTTAATTAAATATTACGTTAAAAATTTTCATGTTTATTTTCAAATAAAATGTTTTTCATAATGTTTTTTGAAATTTTTATATTTTAAATATGTGATTTCAAAATGAAAAAGTTATTTTGGTCAAGAAATTTCTAGTGGTAATTTAATTTTATTTCCATCCATGAAATAATATATTATGTTACTTATGATTCACTCGGTATATGATGCAATGATACCATCCTTATTTTTTATATGGATGGTTATTTATTATGACTATGAAATATTAATGAAACACATTTTTTCATGAGATAATATATTATGAAATGATAAATATTTTCATGACCTTGTTGGACACATATTAATTTATTATGATTATATAAATATTGGGTTTGTTATAGACCTCCAATTCATTGGTTATTGTGATATAGATATCTCATGGAATTATTATTATTATTATTATAAATTTTTACATGATTAAAAATAGTTATGTTCAAATTTTGATGCATGAGTATTATTGCTTCAAACTATTCTCAAGATACTATGTGTAAACATGATTGCAAATGTATATGTTCACATTTTTATACATTTTTATGATTGATTATAGTTGTGAAGACAAGATTATGAGTGGACATGATTATGAATAACTATGTTCACAATATTTTTATTTCCTTTTCTTATGATACCACATACCTTTTTTATGACTCTTGAATGATGATTCATTCTTTGAATCCATTATTAATCATGATTTGGATATGACTTTATTTTGTATATTATGATCTAATATTTCCTGGGAGTGAATCTTTTATGTTGAGAACATGTACTTGATTATGTTATTATACCCTTATGATCATATTATGTTCACTTATTATTGATATCACTCATGTTTACACTTACTGAGTATCTAATCTCAGCCTTTGTTATGTTTCTATTTTACTATGGTTATAATGAATTATAGTATATAAGGATAGTCTATAAGGGTATCATATATAGATAATTTTTTGGGATATTTTGAATTCATTCTATGGAACAAGGAAATATGGGTAAAATAGGGAAAATTACCATTAGAGGAAAAATATGTGGGTTTAATTACGTAAATGGTTTTTCTTAATTCTCTAAAAATCTAATCTTAAAAGGCCTTATGTATGTAAGTGAATCAATATTAGTTACGAATATCTAATTATGTGTTGTTAAAATGGGTTCGTTTAAGTTGTTATCTAAGATATTATGTAAAGAATTTCTTTTAAAACCAAATCCTAGTATACGGGTCTCGAGCTATTATAGTTTATATCAAAGCCGGATTTAGATTAGATTATAGGTTAAGAAGTTATCATATGATGATAATTTCAGAATAATGGATATCATTTGGGGTTGATAAGTTCATAGATGATCATAATTTTTAAGTCAAATATACCCTTTTATGTTTTATGTTATGGGATTTTAAGGTGACAAATGATATTTTGGGAAATGTTTACTATGTTCTAATAGATTAGTGAGATATATAACCCTTAGGTTAATATGTGATTTAGTGTGAAGTTATTCTAGATTAATGTTATTGGGGATATTATGTGATTAAGTGGAAGAGAAAATTAATGCTAGTTTTTGAATTTTTTAAGGAATTTATATTGAGTAATATTTTAGAACAATATATAGTTTTATTATGAAATTATGGGGATTCATGTTTTCTTTGGGAATTAATTTGTGCATTTTTAATAATATATCATTAGTTTATATGCCTTTTTTTATGTGACTCTATGAGTGATTAATGTTATTTGGGGATAAATGTTAATTTGATCTTGGAAAAATACATGATCAAATATTTTTGATTTTTTATATTTAAATCTGTTAAGGAAAATTTTAAAGAGTTTTAAGGTTATCTATTTATGGAATGAATTAGGTTGGACTTTTGTTTTTATTATTTAGGTTTTAAAAAAATAGTGTATTATTTTTTCAAATAAAGGTTTATTTATATGAAGTATTGTCTAACCTTGTTCTAGAAATTTTGGTTTTAGTAAATATTGAGATATGTGAGGAATAAATTTTCATTATTTGGTGGATATTATGACCATTAAAAGTTAATTTTAGTGATTTAAGAATAAAAACTCTATCATGGTTATTTATCATTTAGTGGAGGTGGAAAAATAATCAAAACACAACTAAATGAAGAAATTATAGAAAGAGATCAAGTAAGTGTATGTTCTCATATTCTTTTCAGAGTGGTAAAATAATTCCTCAAACTCAAGAAATAGAAAGATAAATATAATATGTACTATGTGGAAAATATAGCTTACCTATAAATTAATAATTTTTGAAAACTTATTCATAATTATGAGTTTTATAATAAATAAATAGTTTAAGAAATATTTAAAAAATTAAAATTTTCCTAGTCTTAATATATAAATTAAATACCATTTCAAAAGTAAATGTGGTTGATGTGGATTAAAATTTATTTCATTCCACTTAGGTATATTTGTCATCCACTCCTTGGAATTGACTCTGAAAATATTCTAAACCAAGTTTCATCAAACACAAGATAAAAATTGTGAGGCTGAAATTTCTATATGGGAGAAGGATGTAACACCCAAATATTTTATAATATATTTCTAATTACTATATTTAATTTTTTTTAGCTTGTGATCTATTAAACATCTATCTTCCACGAACCACAATATATTATAGAAGTATTATTATTTAAATATAATTGTTTTGTCTTAGTAATTATTTTGGAGGATATTAATATTATTAAATATTTTATTATAATCATATATAATTTTTTCCTTTCATAAATTGAATAATAAATCATACATTGATTATTAAATGGTTGGAATTGATGATAAATTATTTTGAATGTACAAGAGATATTTTTCATAAAACTGTTTTTATGTGTGCAATGTATTTTTATTTAAATAATTAAATTAATAAATATTGATAAATTATTATAATGATATAATTATATTATATATTTAATTTAATTTATTAGAATTCATTTAATTATAACAAGTAATAATAATAATGTCATTTTATGTTCTAAAAATATTTTTCTTCAAAAATGATTTTTTTACATTTTGTGTATAGATATTATAATTATTTTCTAGCTCTTTTGTAAATTTTATTTTAAAAAATGGATATAATTATTCAAATAAAATTTTTATAATATTCTTATAATTAAATTCTTAATTTTTTTTAAAAATATCACTTTTTCAATGAATAGTGAAAACTTTTAGTTTTATAGAAAGTTGCCTTTCCTATTCAAGTATCTAAAAAGTGTCATTTTTATGAATTGGTTTTATAATTTAATTAATTATTTCTTATAAAACATAATAAAATTAATATTATGGGAATTTATATTATTCTTAATTTTCGAATAATAACATATTTCATTTTTCTAGAACATTGTTTATCATCATGGTTTGGGGGTTTATTTCAAAAGTAATTTATACCACTTATAAAAATTTTATTCAATAAAACGGATTCCATATTTGTAATCAATGTTTCTAAATTTGATAAATATGTCAAGTTTATTTTTTGGTCATGATGAATAGTAACCATTATAGTATTTATCATCATAGTAAAGTGTAAATTGGTTTAACTATGGCTAAAACTAAAGTGAAAATGTTTTAATATCACCATAAAACATTGTTTTAATAGTTTTTATGAGTTTATTCCTACCACACCCTTTATATATTATAAAATATAGCATGTTGGTGTTGTTTTACTTTAATAAACACCTTTATATTATTTTAATTAAAGAATAATTCCAAAATGTCATTTTCTTGATTTTAATATCTCTAATATGTTTTCACAAGGATAAAAAAAATCATTAATGGTTATTAATGATTTTTTTAATATTAAATTTTACTTTATTTTTAATATTTGGGGATGAAATAATCACCTTAAATGTTTACTCAACGCTGAGATCGTGTTTGTGCAAGAAGTATAAATCTCAAGTAAATGATTTTATAAACTTACAAAGTAATATTTTTTTGGACGGTTATGGTGTTAAAATAATTTTATATGTAAGTATAATTTTTTATTTACTTTTTAATAGTTTAAATTTTAAATAAATTACTATATTGATATTTTTTAAAGTCAATAATGTGAATAGTCATGAAAATTATTTTAATGGTATCTTATGTTATATAAAATTTTATTAACTCATTTAAAATTAATAATAATATTATATTTTTTAAAGTTAATGTGATATGGTTTATAATATCAACCATTGGCCACTTATGGGAAAAGTTTAGTTATATTTTAACTTTCATGACCCCTGAATAGTAAAAAACTTTGATAACATTGTAATCATCAAAATAGTTAACTAAGGAGTTGAAACTAAGAGATAATTGTTAAAACATCGCCTAATTTTGTCTAAATTTTATTTTATGATATTATTTAGCCTTATATTAAACATATATTATAAATTTATCATTTTTCCACTTTAACATGAAAATTAATTTATATTAATTTAATACTTTAAGTAATTCACAAGGTTCCTCTCACCTCTCTTATATAAGGACACCACCCATTATCTCTAAATCACACTTATTGAGCCATGTGGTTTTTCCAATATATACCCAATTAACTTCCAAACATTCCTTACCACTTCCTATGGGTCCTTGTGTCACCAAAATTCTATCCTCGAAGTCTTTAGGTTTAAGTGAACGGAGTTTCTTCAAAGAGAAGGTAATCATCTTAACAAAGAGTTTTCAATTTAATTCGTTTACCTAATTAGATTATATTGTAACCATTCCAATATAACAACATAAGTATCTAACATATACATATATTTTATTATTTTAACTTCATAACCTTATTCATCTCATTTTTTCATAAAATGATATATAAATCCATTGTTCGTGCATATGTGAGGACTACTCCCTCACGAAGCAATGTTTTTTGTTTCTCATCACCACCTTTAATGGTCCTTTATTATTATAGACTTAAGGTTCAAATATTATATTTAGGATATAATTATTATTATATAATTATAAGGTCCTATCTACCTTCTTACCTTCTCATCCATTAGAAAATGATAATGTCAAGTGCACGTACGTGTGGACTACCACCTCCATGAAGCGGTGCAATTCATTTTTCAATTATACTTTGCATGGATGGTAATAAGGGTATATTTAATGTATATTTATGATATTTATGATATAATTATGATTATTTAATATAAAAATATTATTTACCTTTCATTCATTCCTTCCATCTAAAAGTTGAAACATTACCCATACATATGTACGGACTACTGTCTCCACGAAATGATGCAACTAATTTTTCATAACCGCCTTATATGGATGATTATAAAAGTGTATATAATGATTAAATATGATAATTATAGAGGTATTAACTTTATTGACATGTTTTAATCATGATTGAAGTATAAGGACTGAAACAGTTGAACTAAAACATGCTTGAAAAATGAAACAATTATCACCCAAAACAATGATTATAATATAAAATTGTTAATAAATAGATGATAAGATTTTATAATTAAGTAATATACGGTATTATATGTATGAATATGGTTCTATAATAGATTTATAATAAATATATATTTATTATATATGAGTTTTTATCCCATATGAAGCAAGATGTGATTTGAGGTAAGAGTTTCTTGTCTCACTTTTATTTATTTAAGACGTATGTCATTTTCACCAATTGTTTATTTTGTGTAGTGTATATGTTTCTCATAAATTTAATTTTTCATTATTATCATAAAAAGTATGGGAAAATCCATCTATGCTCTTCAATTTTATGGGGGTTTTTATTTTAAGATTACAAATGTGTTATAATCTCATTTATTTTCGAGAATGTTTATGTTAAATTTCCATTATGGGTAATTATATGATCCAAATCCTTTTAACCCCATATATTTTACTATAATATAGTTATTAATATAATTTTAATGTAATAATACCATTTTTATTTCATTGGTAATTAAAATAACTAAAAAAGGTTTTTAAAAAAAACCAACCTTATTTCCTTTTTGGTCAATAAACGTTTTCTTCCATGTCTGTGTTTTTTTAAATATTATAAAGAAAGTTTTCAATATTCGGGAACGATTTATTAAATTAATTGTTACCAATGTTTTACTTTCTATAAATGGTTTAAAAATAATATTATTTTTATTTTCTGAATGGTGTTCTTTTCACCAAAGGTGTGAACAAAATATTTTTTTTAACATGTACTACACAAACCACTTTTCCCTCCATCATTACTACTATTTCATTTGAAGATTCATTTATCAGTTTACATGGTTATTTTAAAAGAAAGTTTTTTCATAATATTTTTGAAAATTTTAGATTTTAAATATGTGGTTTCAAAATTAAAAGGAAATCTTCCTCAATAAATGTCAAGTGAACTTTTAATGATATTTTAATTTATGAAAACATCCATTGATGTTACCCATGAATCACTAGGGATATGATCAAATGATACAATCCTTATTATTTCTATTGTTTAATATTTATTATGATGATGAAATCTTAATGAAAACTATTTTCTTTTCCATCGTTTAAGATGCGATGAAATGATAAATGTTTTCGGGGCCTTGTGGAATACATATGAATGGATTATGATTATGTAATGATTGGGACTTTTATAGAACTCCAATGAATTGGGTAATGTTATATAGATATATCATGATTTGATGATGATGATGATGATGATGATGATAAGCGTGTAAATGATTGTGAATAGTTATGTTCACATTTTTATGCATGATTATGATTTATTCTATATATGCTCACAAGATTATGCATGGACATGAGTGTGAATGGATATATTCATATTTTGATTCACGAGTATGTTCGCTTATAGCTATTCCCACATGGTTATGAGTGGAAATTATTGTTAATATATATGCTCACAAGATTATTTTTTCTATGATTATGATTATGCATGCCTATGTTAGGACTCTTGAAGGGTGATTACAACTTTAAAAAACATATAAATCATTTTTTGGATATGAATTGATTTTAGAGTTTATGATAAATTATTTTCTAGGTGTGAATATTTTATATTGACAATATGAAGTTTATTATGTTATAATACCCTTATGGTCATCTTATGTTCTCTTATGATTTATATCTCCTATTTTTTTCCCTTACTAATCATATTATCTCACCCTTTCTTATGTTTCCATTTTTCCATGTTATGTAGAATGATATCATGTAAGATTGGTCTAGAAGGATATTATTTTTAGATAATTTTGTTGGAGATGTTGAATTAATTCCCTAAAATAAGGAAATGTGGGTATAGTTTTAAAATTTTCCATTTGAGGAGAAATACATGAGTTTTTTAAATAGATATTTTTTCTTAATTCTCCAAAACTATAAACCTGAAAGTTCTTGGTATGAAAGTGACAGAATTTTATCTATGGATGTTGTAATTATGCATTGTCAAAATATGGACGTCTTAGTTGGTATCCAAAATAGTATGAAAATAATACATTTTTAGCATCGGTTCTAGGTATATATGGGTCTCGGGATTTTATAATAGAGGCCTCCTCCTGTGATCCACATAAGACTTCTAATGATCATGCACCACATTCATTCACTTGTAAATCAAATGTACCTTATTTTTTGTACTTTGTACTAATTTTGATCTAAGAACAATTGACTCTCTGTCCTCGATGTAGAATCATGGAGAATGTTAAATTTGACTATATGGTGCATTGAAATGGGTGATAATAATAGTGTAGTGATAACTATTTTGGTAGGAAAACTTCACTTATGGTAGTTTATTCACCCATGAACCTCCAAAATTCAAAATTCACACATAGAACATGTCCTATAGAGTTGGATAGTCTAATCTATCTAACCATCTATCTGTGGATGAAAAGTGGCATTAAGGCTTATCTAATAACCACAATCACTCCAGAGACCTCTCCACACCCTACAGGTAAAATGCGGTTCATGATCATATATGAGCATCTTCGAAACCTCATGAAGACTCATTATCTCTTCCAGATACTGTCTGGAAAACACATCCACCGAGATCAACTCCTTGATCTCTAAGAAGTGATATGCCCCCATAAAGTGGTCCAAGATCACCCATATAACATCATAACCACCCTAATATATAGGTAAAATAGTTACAAAGTCCAAAAAAATATCCTCTTACTTCCATTAGGGAATATCAAGCAGTTGAAGAAAACTATTGGTAACACGATTCTCAACCATCACCTTTAGAAAACCAAAAATCGAAAAACTCATTAACTAAATTATTTAAACCAGAAAACCAAAACTAATTCCCAAATGTGTGGTATATCTTTTTCACACCAGGATATTATGTTAATAGAGAACTATAGAACTCATGGAGAACCTCCTTTCACGTCACTGAAGGAACATAAATCTTTCCTTAGAACAACACCCAATATTGTTCATCCTCTGACCATCCCCCCATTTGTATAACCATAAAAATTTTGATTATTAAAAACTTGTAAATCGGTATCCATATGTTAGGATTCCTCCACCTACTACGTTATGGATGACTACACCATCATCTGGTAAATATAACCACTATCATCAACTACTCCCATATCATGGTGTGTTGCTTCCAACTATTCCATAAATCTCTAAGAGTCTCCGAACTCCACATGGAACTACCTTATGAATTAATACTCAAGGAATCCACCATAAAATTAAATTTAATAGGAATAAATCTCATATTAAATTTTTCATCAAAAAATAACTCCATCCACCATCACAGCTACAAATTCAAGTCAAACTGGAAGAAGAAATACTCATGACTGACTAAAAATTGATTTTTTATTGAAAAATATATCAAACAAATAGGCCCGCTCCAAATAATAGAGGAAGGAAATGAGGGAGACCATGGGAATCCCTAGTTAAAAAAACATTACAATCTTGAGGAGGGGAGCCTATACAAAAATATAAAGCAACGTTAACTCCTGGAGATCCATTATTTGTAAGAGCATCGATGGATAAGTTCCCTTCCCTATAAGTATGCTTGACAAGAATACCATGGTTGATGTAGCCTCTGAAATTTCTAACTAAGTAAGAAATCTCTCAAAGGGCCCTGACATGGCCCCGGACCAATCTGACCCGCAAGGCCGAGACGGATTTGACTTCAGAAATATGTAGGTTCAAGCTTTTATACACCATAAAACCAGTATACATGACCCTTTCTTCCGCTCCCAAAGAGGTACCCATACCATATAATGAACTAAAACCCATAAGTAAATATCCCCAGTAATTTCTTACCAGAACACCTCCCCTCATCACTCTAGAACAGCAGTATCCTTAAATGTTAAGTTTCAAACTGGAGGCCGGAGGAATCCATTTGACTCACAGCCCCAGACTGCTTCTACTCCTGTTCATGTATCCGAAAACCTGTGGGAGCAATCTTCGAAGGGATAGCATTGAACCCCCTCCCTTCAGTAGCACCCCCAAGTTGGAAATAAGGGATAGAATCTGAACCTACATCAAAGATACCAAATAACATCTTCCATTCCTAATTTTATTTATTACTTCCCAAATTATCCTACAGCATGCAGCAAAAACCAACGCCCAAGCCTTCGATTCCCCGCCTGGCTTCATCGCTCCCTGAAACCAGTTCGCCATAAACTCTTAGACAGAGTCCCCATTGCAATGAAAACCCATCATGATGCCCATGATATTCCAGATACATGTATCCAATTCCCCTGTGAAGAAAACATGCCATGAAGACTCCGATTTGGGAGAAGAACAACATTGACACCGAGAAGGCAGAACCACACCTTTATTTTGGATGTTCTCATCAGTAGGTAAATCATAGTTTCTTAGCCTTTAAATAAGAAAGTTTATCTTTCTGGGTAACTCCTTGCACAAAATATTAGAATCCCACTCATCGGTACCTCTTCTCACATGACTCATAAGCTTGAAATCCCTTCTATTGAAATCCACGAACGATGTACTGGAGAAAACCCACCTATCAGGTTCATCAATCAGTTGAATCCTCCTATAGATTACCTCATGCTCCTCATTCAGGATGCGTCAATGAAAAACGGATAAATGCTAGCCTCCTTGATGGATAAATTGTGAACTAGACAGTCGGGGAAAGCCAGTTTCTCCCTAAACCAGTTGGAATACCAAAAATTGAGGTCCCTGTTGCCCACCACCCAGAAACCCTTATCTTGAAGATCCTCAAGATATCCCATCATGCATTGAGCAAGTTAATACAACCCCCTGTGCCGCTCATACCAAACTTCCTAGTCATCCCCATAATGATTTTTCATAAATTTAGCCCAAAGGGAACCTCCCTCCATGATATCCCATGCCATATGGGCCTACATGGTGTGTGTCATCTCCTCAACACTATAAAGATTAATGACTCCCTCATCAATAGGCCTGGACAACCGGTGTCAAGCTGCCCAGTGGCATTTTCCAGCTTGATTAGAATCCCAGAGGAACTTGTTCATTATTTTCTCAAGTATGTCAATTTTCCCTTTAGGGGGTTTAATGATGGCCAGAACGTGAATAGGAATCGATCCCAACACGCTATTAATCAGAGTTAAAAACCCTCCAAACGAAATAAATTTATTCTTCCAGCCTATTCTTCTATTAATGCTACTGATGATGTCACCAAACATGGATCGTTTAATTCTTCTATTTGAAATAGGAGCACCGAGATATTCCATCAGAAGTTAGCTCCCTTACATACCAAGACACTCTTGATTTTTTTTTTGCAGCCTCTAGAGCATTTTTTTGAAATAAACGCACTAATCTTACCCTGATTAATGCATTGACCACTCAACTTCCCATACACAGAGGTTATATTCATGAGACTAAGGACTTAACTGCACCTACCATTGGTGAAAATGAGAACATCATAAACAAATATCAGACGAGATATCATTCCGCTACCGAACCTGTTTTTGTATTTCATTAAGGACCCAATTTCCAGACCCCTCACACTATTCCCAGACAAGGCCTCTTGATCAAGTATGAAGAGATGTGGGGAGTGGGGGTATCCTTTCATGACACCATGTACTGTTTTAAAGAACCCGAAACCTTTCCCCATCAAAGATATTGAGAGCCAAGGAGCAGAAAATCACTTGAAGCAAAGGTCACAAAACCAATCATAAAATCCAAATTTCCTCATCACTTTAATAATGAAGTATCATTCAAGTATGTCATAATATTTTCTCATGTCTAGCTCGATCAGAATATTGGAACCCATCGCTCTTATATTCAATTCATCAACTATCCTCTTAGCAATGCCTATCACCCCTTGAATACGTCCCGACACAAAACCATGTTTCTCCTCCGAGATAAGTTTTGGTATGAGACCACTTAGCCACATATTCAATAAGTTGGAAAGAATTTTCAAGGTGAAATTACAGAGATAGATGGTTATAAACTAAGATAGTTCAGTAGGGTCTTTAACCTTGGGTAACATAACATCCCTAGAAGTACAAATAGCCCTAGGAATAGGACCACCTCTAAAAAAATCCTAAACTGCCTCAATCAATTGGCTTTTGATAATACTCTATGATGTGACAAAGAATGAACTAAGGAAGTTGCCAGGCCTAGTGGAACTCTCTTGTTTCATAATGAACATCGCATCCCTTATTTCTTTTTCCCCTCGAACCCGACTAGAACCTGCTTATCTTCCTCTCCCACCATACTCAGGATGCAACCCATAAAAGATTCAGCCTGAGACTGATCACCATGATCATCATCAAGGGCCTCCCTCAGACCTGCCAATAGACCCTAAAAATAATTCACATCCATATTACCTTCCACTTCCACATCGGACATGAAAGAACTATCCTCAAATTTCAGGTTAATCTTCTTTGACACCTTCCTCTCTCTAATACAAGCTTGAAAGAAATAAGTATTATGATTTCCCTCCTTAATCCAAAGGGATCTTGAATTTTTCGTGAAAATCCACTCAATTTTAATCAATAATTCTACTAGAATTTTTTTTATCGGTCAGCATCATAAAGGCATTGTCATCCCATATGTTCTACAAGTCATCCTAAATATTCTCAATATCCCGCTTGATATTCTCCAGGTAGGAGTCCCCTTCATTCTTAGAGATCCAATCTAGGAGGTCGCTTTTGAGATGACAAAGGCACTACATGAGACCCAACCATGAAAATCCACTCACTAGTTGGACCCATGAGTCATTAACCACCTAACAAACCCCTCCAACTGGTTCCAGGTAGCTATGTAATGAAAAACTTTCTACCTCTGATCCTATGTTTTCAATTCTACTAAAAGGGGAGTATAGTCCAAGATTGTTCTGGTTAGATGAGAGAATGAGGCCCATGCCAAATAATCAATCCCCTGGAGGTTCAACAGGCACCTCTCCAACCTGCACCATATCCTTGAATTTCCTTCTCTACTGTTGTGCCATGTAAATTTGTTCCTGATGAAACCCATGTCAATGAGACCATTTTTGGATAAGAACTTATGAAAATCAAGCATGCCTTAGCTCGTGAGATTGGTTCCTCCCCTTTTATGTGAAGCATCCGCAATCAAATTAAAGTATCCACCTATAAACTAGGGTAATGAATCATCCTGAAACTCTGAAAGTTGTTGCCACATGTCCATCCTTTCCATAACCTCACGTTTCATATATAAAAAAGAGAAGAATACTTCCAGACCCCCATCCCTGATTCTGCCGAGATATGATGAGCTGAAAAATCTAATGAGCCAACTGAAATATTTTGTTTCCAAAAAAATCCATTTGTGGGAGTTGAGAGGATTTTTATGCATGAAATTACTGAATCCCAACTTCTTGGAAAAGAAGGCGATATGTTCCACCCCTTGTTTGGGTTCCCGAATAACAATCATAGAAACATTCCGTTGTCGTGCCTCCACCTTAAGGAAGGTTGAACCAAGCCCACAAACATTCAAATGAATGATAGAAAACATTAATAAATAAGGTTTTTGGCCTTGCGGAATAGAGAACAAGACATTGAAAGTGGGTTGAGAGCATACATACCTCTCGTCATGGACCATGTGATGCGCCCACTATCTGCAGAGTAGGGAGCCTGCTGAACATCATTACCCTTCTTTCTTGGAGTGGAGGGAAGGTCATTAAATGGAGCTTTGGGGGCCTCAAGAGATGCAACATAGTTCTTGGATACAAAATCAACCTTGGAGAATGATGACGACATGAAACCCGAACAAAAGGATTTAAGAACCCAATGTTCTGGTGGGGACTGATCTGCACAGATCTCATCGACGATGCCCTTCGATAATGCTTTGTTGTGATTTAAAATCGCCGAAACAGAGGCATCTTGCATAACCATATAAGGGGGAGATGTCACAACCTGACCCTACCTGGGCTCGAGCCGCAACTACCCCAAGCCCGCCTCAATAGTCCAGGGGCTAGCGACAAGTGCCAAAGGCTAAACAACTCAGGGAGGCCTTTGCGTGAGTACATGTACACACACACACAGCCCACTCAATGCAGAAGTGCAGAGTAAAAGGAAAAGTAAAGTACTAACTGTTATAAACAACCACAAAAGTTAATCGACCTCTAAACAGTACAAAGAAAATGCTGAAGGTAAACTAAAAAGAAAAAAGGTAAAAACATGTGCCCAATCAGAAAAGTGCCACAACCCAGCAACAGGTAATCAAAATTAAAACAGCTGGGAGATTCCCACACCTGGAACCCGACTATGACCATTGCACGCAGTCCAATCTCTCGTACTCCTAAGCTCCTCTGACGTCACGATCGGCCTGTCCGTTGTCTGCATGGGCACACCAAGTGCGGGAAAATCCCAAGCAGGGGTGAGTATAAAAATACTCCGTAGGATGCCCCGAAGGCTCAAGGGAGAAAAAAAGGAGGTACTGAAGAGGTGAGTAGTAGATCGAACAGGGAAAAGTAAAGGAGTACAACCGAGAGTGTGGTAAATAGTACAACTCAACCCAACAAGAGGAATGAAGTAGACTTGTTTAAACACAAGGATCTAGAAGTGGTGACAAGATGAACTTCTCGTCGAGTCATCACTACCCATAGTAGGAGAGTATACTCGTCCAACCACGAGATGCTAGACACGAAAAGCATGTGGCATACCTTGCGCGTCTTCACCTCTCCTGGAAGGAGAGTAACCAAAATCCAAGGAGTGGGTACTGGAACAAGGTATATACATATCAATATGCTCAATCAAGAAGCCCGAACAAGATTGTAAGGGGATCTCCATCTTGTATCTCAACCCAAGAAAGTGAGTCGCCAACAGTCCCAGAAGAAAACACCATCGATGCCCAACATCCCACACGTCTGCCCCAAACTGCAAGTCAAAGGGCTCAAATCACTGCACCTTGGTACTATCCGCTTTGGGTCCCACTGACTCGCCCTCACGGTTTTAGGTCACGTCTCAAGGATGCATCTTTTTGGGGAAAATCACCCCTCATACTTAAGAGTTCTAGGGAAAGTCAAACCACACCTCGTCACTGCCCCACAGTCGATAGGTATTCTCAAAGTCAAAGCCATCACATCACTGACCCATACAACCAAGGGTCCCGCTCTGGTAATCATGGAGAAATGCCACAGACTAGCTTAATAGAAAGGACTAAGTCTGAAAGAAGTCGTCGAGTAACCCACAGCCCAGCCCCGCTAGAGGGTAAACCCTAAGAGGTCATCAGGTAACCCACTACCCAGTCTCTACTGGAGGGTAAACCCTAAGAGGTTGATGATCAACCCACTACCTAGCCCCGCTGGAGGGTAAACCTGAAGAAGTTGAGGAGTAACCCACTACATAGCCCTGCTGGAGGATAAACCCGAACAAGTCGATGAGCAACCCAATGCCCGACCTCGCTAAAGGGTAAACCCGACGAAGTCGATGAGCAACCCACTACCCAGCCCCGCTAGAGGGTAAACCCTTAGAAGTCAATGAGAAACCCACTTCCCATCCCCGATGGATGGTAAACCCTAGGATGTTGATGGGAAACGCACTTCACATACCCCCTGGTGGTTAAACCTGAAGAAGTCGATGAGAAACTCACTGTCCAGCCCCGTTGTAGGGTAATCCCAAAGAAGTCGATGAGCAACCCACTACCCAGCCTCGCTGGAGGGTAAACCCAAAACTACTTTGTCCATCCCTACTAGATGGTATACCACTATCCAACAGAACATGGAGTAGGAATTGCGCAACCACCCAACTCTAGTAAAACTCACCTAGCAGACAGTCAGCGCCCGTGTAGTGTGGGTCATGCCAATACCTGGATCTTTGCCTAGGGAAACACATCACGGTAGATTGCAGAAGGAGGATATGATCTCGATACATGGCTAGGGAATCTAAGCCCAGGCTTACTAGGGCTCCATACCCTATTGGAAAAAACCTCCTGGGTAGAGGATCGGTGCCCACGTAATGTGTTGGTCACACTGAATCCTCAAAATTCAACCAGAGAACACGAAGGGACGTGATAATGAAAGCCCACACGGCTAAAGGAGAAAGGGGAACCCAAAAAACTCCTTAAATCAAACCGTCAAGAATAGAACAAGGGGAAACCGCTCAACCCTGCTAGTCTAAACCATCGTGAACAGGACAAAGGGGAAACCCACTCAACCCTGCAGGTCGAAACCATCGAGAACAGGAGGACCCTCTACATCACGAGAGGTCAAAGGTACGTAAAGTAGAACACGACACACAAATGGGTCCCACACGACGTGTGGCCCTAAACCATCTCCAAACCAAGAACAAATGTTATCTGGTACAAACTATAACAAGTACCTCCAAGAATTCTCGTATACTCCCAGATTATACCACATTTCCAGCCCAACAACTATCGTGCACACAATGTCCAATGTCAACGCAAAAAGGGAGAAAACGTAAGTTCCCAACTTTCTTCTACCACGGCCCTAGCATGGTAAACCACCCCTCTTCAAATATTTACTTCACTCTCACAGGAGTGAATGCAATCACACGCCAAGGGTTCCCTGCAAACACCGCAGGAAGAACCTCCACTAGTACACCTTTCATGCTTCCACAAATAAGATCTCTAATGAGACTCCGTACATCCAAACGGATTGTACCATTGTAATCCTCATGGGAAAACACGTGAGATCGACTATTTACTCGCCACCAACAGATATCCGACTGAAAAGTCATCCAACGCCGCTTTACGACCGAACGACGTCTCGTGGTCACGAGCCTCAGCCCTAAAAATAGTTGGGCGCATTGCACTATTTTGATCCCCTCGAGAAGACACATCAAATTGACTGATCACTTGAGTGGAATGGATATCTGGAGAAAAATATGTCTCTCGCCATGCCGCACACGAGCAGTACTACATGGGACCCACATCCCGGTCCTGAAGTGCTACGAACGTATTGCACCGTTGCGATCCTCTCTAAAAAGTACACGAGATTGACTAATCACTTGTCCGAAACGGACACCCAGTGAAGGAGATATAAACTCACCATCTGTTGGGACCAATTTGGATGTATAAGGAAGTAAGAAAAGTTAGTTGTTACAGAGTGTTGTCTTTTTTTGTCAAAAAACTAAATCAATTCACTTTGTAAATTACTAGTAAGTAAAACGTTTCTTTTCTGATTTGTATTTTATAATCATCGCAAGTTTGGAGAACTTTTGGTGCAAGTCATATGGAGGATAGAGAGAGTAAAGAAGTGTTTTTGGAAAAACACATTTCAAATATCATACTACCCAAAAATGACAAAGGCAAGAAGAAGGTGCGCAAGTGGCGGCGCCCAAGTTCTGTAGAGGCACACAAGTCATATTTCAAATAGCATTATTTCTGAAATATGGAAAAGGAAAGAAATTGGCACGCAAGTGGTGGCGCTCAAGTGGTGGCGCACAAGTATTGGCGCACAAGTATAAGTGGCGCACAAGTCCTATTTCAAGGATCATCCAATCAAAATATGACAAACTAAATAAAGTGGCACGCAAGTTGGAAAGTGTCGTGCAAGTCAAGAGTGTCACCAAGTATTGGTGTGCAAGTCTTGGTGCGGAAGTGCATGTTGCACAAGTCATATTCCAACATCATCATATCAAAATATGATAAAGGAAAGAAAGTGTCGCACTAGTGATGGAAGGGCGCGCAAGTTATGAAGCGGTGCGTAAGTGATGGAGTAGCGCGTAAGTATTGGCGCACAAGTATAGGTCGCGCAAGACATCAAAATGCCGATAAATAGACGAATAGCATCCTCATTTTTTAAGGATCAATACTTGAGAATTATCTTTGAGCTCTGGGCATGCAAGTAGAGAGTTGGCCACAAAATTTGAGGGTTGTTAGAAGGCGCGCAAGTTGGGGACGCGCAAGTTGGAGGTGCGCAAGTGTTAGTTGGTGCACAGGCTGCAAGCAGCCAGCGCGTCTGAAGGGCAGCACGCATGTAGGCAGCATGCAAGAAGAGGCACGCAAGTATAAGGCGTGTAAGTATAGGTCACGCAAGTGGAAGTGGGCGCGCAAGCTGTTTTTCTCCAGGGGTTCCTGCCAGCTTCTGGGTAGGAAAGTGAATAATTTCTTTGAAAGATTTGATTTTTGTAAGCTCATTAAGAAGCATTGGTCCATTGTATTACCCTATTTGTGATAAGATAGAGCACACGCACTACTGGATTGTTTTCAAAGTGCTGCACGAGTGTAAGGGTATATCCTACTCATTGTATTCCACATCAAAGGATTGTTTTCTAGTGGATTGTGTGGTATTGTATTATTTTTGTACCATACCAAGGATGTAACTACTCTTATTGTGTATTGAACCTTGTAAATATTGTGTTCATGTGGTTGTGTGTGTTCAGTAGGGAAGAAACTCTTTAACAGGAGGAAAATGTTGTTTCAAAAAGGGGAAACTTAAAAAGTAAAAAGATATCACTGATTCACCCCCTCCCCCTCTCAGTGATACTTGGATCCTGACTGGGAAATTCAATTGGTATCATAGCGATAGGTTCCCTTCGATTATTCTTTGCTGAAGTGTTTGAAGAGAAGTTATTATGGAGAATCTAAATTGCGTGAACATTAAGGGGATTCTGATTTTTGGTGGAAAGAACTATCACATCTAGAAGGACAGAATGATGCCTTATCTTATGTCTCTTGGATTTGAAGTTCTCGAAACTACAATAGATGGATTTCCTGCTATTGATGACGAGTTTCCTCTTACTCCTATCGATAAGAATAATCTTGAGAATGATGGAAGAGATAAAAATGCATTACTTTCATCTCTTTTTGAGAGTGAATTTTTAAGAGTGAAAGGTGTTTCTACAGCCGAAGAAATCTGGGACAAACTAAATAACATCTATGAAAGAAATAAAAAAGTAAATAAGGATAAACTAAAAATATGGAGGCTGAAGTACGAAGACTTGAAAATGGGAGAATCTGAATCTGTTGGGGATTTCATTACCAGGATAAATTATATTGTCAGTACAATAAGATGTCTTGGTGAAACATTGGAGGATTCTACATTTGTCGAAAAGATCTTGAGAATTCTGCCAGAAAAATTTGATGCTAAAGTGTCTTCATTTGAAGATAGATACACTGAGACATTATCTTTGGATGACTTGAATAGCACTCTCAATACTTATGAAATGAGAAGGGAGAAGACTATGAAGACCAAAACAAAAGTAGATAGAGAAATGTCATTCAACTCTTCAAAGAGAGAGAAGTCAAAGAAGACTCTTATTGAATATGATGTTGGTGAATCCATTTATGAAGATGAGGTATGTAAAAATTTTGATGAAATTTTATCCTTGTTTTCTAAAAATGTGAAAAGAGGTACATAGAAATACAAAGGGAAACTTCCCTTGAAATGTTTTGAATGTGGATTTTTTGGTCACTTTGCGGCTATCTATCCTCAAAAGAATAAAGAAAAAGACAATGATGATGATGAGAGATGGCCAAGAAGGTCATGGAAGAAACAAACTGACAAAGATAAATATTTTTCAAAGGGTAAGGATAAAAAATTCTTCAAATCAAAAAGAAGAAACTTTTTATCTAGAGATGACGAAGAAGATAGCGAAGCTGAATCTAAGAAATAATCTACTGGGAAAGCTATAGATAATACCTTTATTTCATAATTGAATAATGAAGATTACGGGAGTAACACTTCTGTATAAGAAGAAACTCAAATTGAATATCATCTAAAAGAAGAGTTGAAATAATGTTTTAGGAAGATCAGAAGGCTTGAGAAGGAGAACAAAAAATTGATAAATTAAATTTCAACATTAAACAATCAAAAAGGTTTTCATGAGGTAAAAATCAAGATGGAAAAAGGTATTGATGATCTGAAGAATTCTCTTGAGAATGAAAAGAATCATAATGATCATCTTGAAGTAAAGTTAAAAGAAAAAGAAGAAGAGTTTGAACTGTTCCAACAGAAACTGTCTAAAGCTAAAAAAATTAATGTCAGTTTCAAACATTCTATCTCAAAAGTTGGTGAATGTTCCAGTAAGAATAAACCAATGAAGGTTCCACAGAATTTATCTTCAAAAGCTGAGAGGAAATATGGAACTAGTTGTAATAGGAACAAATATGGAAAGGCTATTTATGTGGAAAAAGTCAGTAATGCTGAAAAATCAGAAGTACATAAAAATCCTGTGTCTAGAAAGATTTCTACTACTTTTGGTACTGAGAAGTTTGAACAGAAATATGAGCTGAAAAAGAAAGTTAAAATTGAAAACAGAAAGGTTTATGGTCAGTAGAGTTCTATTAAGAAGGATGTTGAGAAACATGTTCACAACTCTGGCCAGTATAAAAGTTTCAAAGGAAAATATTCATTCTATGGTTACTGTTGGTATTGTGGTGGATTCGGACACACTACAAACATGTGTTGGTTTAATCAACAACATTAAAACTATTCCACAAGTTTTGAAAGACAAGGATTTAGGGGGATTCAATCCGTTCAAAATAGAAAGTCTCCAAATAAATTTCAGAATATATCTGAGATGATTGGTGTGAATGTTGAGAATAGGTTCCAATCATTAGAAACTGTTTGTGAAAGATGTGATCAACCTCGACATCTGTCCAAGGGCTGCCTTAGTGTGTTACCAGAGCAACAAAAGATTCTTAATAATTCTTGAAAGCTAGAGTTTTTAAAAGCTAAAAGGGACAGGTCGTATAAGCCTGAAAAGAAAGAGTGCATGGTTTTCTGGCCAGAACACATTGACTTGGCTAGTAAATTAGATAAAGCACAACAAAAAGTTAAGGAAAAGGAAGACCAAAAATCCCTTGTTGTCGAAAATGCTTTGAAAGCTACAAAAGGAGAACGTCCATGGATTCTTGATAGTGTATATTCCTCTCATATGACAAGAGACTTAAAGCTACTGAAGAATGTGAAATACTTCAAAGAAGAAACAATGACATTTGGAAGTGATGAATCTCTAAGGATCAAAGGTGTTGGATCAGACATTATTGGAAAAGAAAAGATGAAATCCAGGAAAACACTATTTGTTGATGGGATGAAACATAACCTGTTAAGTGTGTCACAAATTTGTGATGAGGGAAACAAAGTAATATTCAGAAAATATGGATTTGTTATGAAAAGTGAAAAGTATGGAAATATAGTTACAAGAGGCCAACCTACAAGAGGGAATCTATTCCAAGTTGCTGATGTGAAGAACTCTTGTTAGATGAGTTTGGTGGATGAAAATAAATTATGGCATAAAAGGATGGGGCACATGTGTCAGAGAAATATGTGAAAGCTATCAAAGCGAGACAGTGTTCGGGATATGCCTGATTTATCAAGAGAAAGAGATTGGTGTTGCACTATTTGTGAGAAATGTAAGATTACTAATTCTATGCACAAGAGAGTTTAAATTCACTCAAAAAGACCCTTGGAACTCATACACTCAGATATATGTGGACCAATGAGCAAGCAATATTCAAATGGAGATAAGTAGTTCATTACTTTCATTGATGACTTTACTCGTATTACTTGTGTTATGTACATGAGACAAAAGTCAGATGCTCTGACAATGGTTAAGAGTTTCAGAGGAAAAGAAGAGAAGGAATGTGAGTATTCAGTGAATAAGTTGAGAACCGATAATGGTGGTGAGTATAAGAATGAAGAGTTTGAATGTTATCTTGAGAAACATGGAATTCAGAATGAGTTCAGTTCACCATACACACCTCAACAAAATGGGGTGGCTGAAAGAAATAATCGAAGTCTGGTGGAAATGGGGAGAACTATGTTACTTGAACATAGTCTTTCTCATTATTATTAGAGGCAAGATATGAGCACTGCTGTGTATTTTCAGAACCGATGTTTCTATAGGCCAAACTCAAATATGACTCCATATGAAATGTTCTATGGAAAAACTCCATGTCCGAAACACTTGGGAGTCTTTGGGAGTCCATGTATTATAAATAAAAAGTTTTGAAACTTGGGAAAGTTTGACCAAATAAGAGATGACGGAATTTTTCTTGGCTACACTCCAGAAGGAAGAGGATATAGATGCCTCAATAAAGAAACGGGAATAATTATTGATTCTTCATATGTAAAATTTGTTGAAGATGCTGAGAAAGAAAACCAGTCATATGCTGATGTCGAAGTCGAGCAGTATAGAGAAGATTTTGTTAACAATTCTGATAATGATTCAGACTGTGTTAATCCTACTCAAGAAGTGGAATCTGACTTAGAGATCTCAAGTGATGAGGATGGAGTTCAAAAAACTCATCCTAGGTTGAGGAAGCAAGTGGAGGCTCAAAACATATTGGATATAAAAATCAGAGGGTCCAAACAAGAAGAACAAAAAATGATATATCACATACTTCTCTTTATTCAAAAGTTGAACAGAATATTGTAAATAAAGCATTTGAGCATCAATAATGGGTTCATTCTATGAATGAAGAGCTTGATCATATAGAGAATAATGATACTTGGGAACTTATACCCAATCTAGACAACAAGAAAATTATTGGTACAAAGTGGGTTTTCCGGAACAAGCTGAATAAATAAGGTAAAGTAATAAGAAACAAAGAAAGAATGGTTTGAAAGGGGTATTCGCAAATTGAAGGCATTGATTTTGATGAAACCTTTTCTCTAGTGGCAAGAATAAAAACAATCGGAATATTTCATGCTATTACAGCACAACGAGGATATAAAATCATTCAAATGGATGTAAAATATGCATTCTTGAATGGTGACCTTGACGAGGAAGTTTACATTGATCACCCTTGTGGATTTGTTATTGGAAAGGATGAAAGTTATGTGTGCAGGTTGAAGAAGGATTTGTATGGGCAAAAATTGGCCCCGAGAGCATGGAATTCTATATTAGATACTTTCTTAAAGAAGATGAACTTTAAGAAAGGGAGAGTTGACAGCAATCTCTACATCAAGGAATGTCAGAATATTTCACATATCGTTATTGTTTATGTCGATGATATTATATTTGCTGGAAATGATGAAAGATCATGTGAAAATTTTTCTGAGGAGATTGAAGAAGTTATTTTAGATGTCCGTGCTGGGAGAAATGAAGTACTTTCTTGGGATACAGATTTCACAGAAGAAAAATCACGTTTCTCTGCCTCAAGAAAAGTATGTCAAGGAACTTCTGAAGAAGTTTGGCATGGAAAATTTAAAACTGGTTTCCACACCGATTTCAGTGGGAAAAAAGTTGTCTAAAGATGGAGAAGGCAAGGAAGTTGATCAGAAAGAGTTTCGAAAGCTGATTGGAAGTCTGTTGTATTTGACTGCCTCAAGACCCGACATCGTCTATGCTGTCACTTTTTGTGCAAGATTTCAGAGTGCTCCTAAATAATCACATTTGATTTCTGGAAAATGAATTCTCACATACATCAAGGGCACAACAAATTTTGGAATCAGGTATGATGGATTAGGAAATATTGATCTATTCGGGTATTCTGATGTTGATTGGGCAAGAAATGTTGATGATCGAAGATCCACATCTGGTGGAGTTTTCTTTTTGGGGAAAAGTTATGTTAGTTGGAATACCGAGAAGCAGAATTCAGCAACACTTAGCACAGCTAAAACTAAGTATGTTTCTGCTACTCAACCTGCAACTCAACTAATGTGGATGAAGACTCAGTTAGAAGAACTACTTTTTGAAGCAAAACTACCATTTCTCTTGGGTTGTGATAATCATAGTGCAATCAATCTTAAAAAATATCTAGTACAACATTATCATTCAAAATACATTGATATAAAGTACCACTTCATCAAAGAGTAGGTGGAGAAGAATGAATTGAGGCTGGAGTATGTTCCTTCATCTGAACGAGTTGCCGATATATTCACAAAATCGTTACCAAAGGAACCATTTGCAAAATTGAGGTTGAACATGGGTGTCCAACCTCTTTCTCATCATGGTTAAGGTACGTTTTTTCTATCCCCTATCTCATCTTACCTTTGGATAGTGTTTTCAAGGGGGAGAATTGTTTCATAAATATATCCCTATGGAAGCATGTATAATGGGGGAGTTGTGGGTAAGATGTGAATCCAGCATGTATGTGTGTAAAATATTCTAACTGCTTGTTGGAGTGGTTGTAAGAAACAATGTTGTTATTCAGGAAAGTCAAATAAGTGAAGAATATTGAAGTAGAAGCTTGAAAGATGATCTGAATAAGGCTGAGGAGGTATGCTCATGAGATTTCATAGTCACTGCTTTTGGACATCATGGTTTTGGCTGTCAATAATTCTTTTTTCCTACAACGTGTTAGCTCACATAGGCTTAAAATTGTTGATAAGTAATCCATTGCATAAGGTTACAAAGTTTAGTGATTTATGAATCATGGTTGAGAAAAAAATCCATAGGGGGAGATTGTTGGGACCAAGTTAGATGGATAAGGAAGAAAGAAAAGTTTTCTGTTACAGAGTGTTGTCTTTTGTTTTCAAAAAGCTAAATCAATTCACTTTGTAAAGGACTTGTAAATCAGACGATTCTTTGATGATTTTTATTTTACAATCATCACAATTTAGTAGAACTTGTGGTGCAATCCATATGAAGGATAGAGAGAGTAAAGATGTGTTTTTGGAAAAACACATTTAAAATATCATACTATCCAAAAATAAAAAAGGCAAGGAGAAGGCGTGCAAGTGGCGGCGGGCAAGTGTCGGCACACAAGTGCTGTAGAGGCGCGCAAGTCATATTTCAAATAGAATTATTTCAGAAATATGGAAAAGGAAATAAATTGGCGCGCAAGTGGGGGCGCACAAGTGGTGGCGCACAAGTGGGGGTGCGCAAGTATTGGTGCGCAAGTATAAGTGGCGCGCAAGTCCTATTTCAAGGATCATTCAATCAAAATACGTCAAAGGACATAAAGTGGCGCGCAAGTTGGAAAGTGTCGTGCAAGTCAAGAGTGTCGCGCAAGTCTTGGCGTGCAAGTTCATGTTTCACAAGTCATATTCCAACATCATCATATCAAAATATTATAAAGGAAAGAATGTTTCGTGCTAGTGATGGAAGGGCGTGCAAGTGATGAAGCAGCACGTAAGTGATGTCGCGGTGTGCAAGTATTAGTGCGCATGTCTAGGTCGTGCAAGTCACCAAAATTCATATAAAAAGATGACTATCCTCCTCATTTTTTAAGGCTCAATACTTGATAATTATATTTGATCTTTGGGCGTGCAAGTTGAGAGTTGGGTGCGCAAGTTGAGGGTTGTTAGAAGGCGTGCAAGTTGGGGACGCGCAAGTTGGAGGCGTGCAAGTGTTAGTTGGCAAGTAGGCTGAAAGCAGGTAGTGCGTCTGAAGGGAAGCGCGCACATAGGTAGCGCACAATAAGAGGCGCATAAGTATAAGGCACACAAGTATAGGTCACTCAAGTGGAAGTGGTCACGCAAGCTATTTTTCTCCAGGGGTTCCTGCCAGCTTCTGGGTAGGAAAGTGAATAATTACTTTGAAATATTTGATTTGTGTGAGCTCATTAAGAAGAACTGATCCATTATATTACCCTATTTGTGCTAAGAGGGAGCACACAGACTATTGTATTGTTTTCAAAGTGCTGCATGAGTGTAAGGGTATATCCTACTCATTGTATTCCACATCAAAGGATTGTTTTCTAGTGGATTGTGTGGTACTGGATTGTTTTTGTACCATACCAAGGACGTAGCTACTCTTGTTGAGAATTGAACCTTCTAAATCTTGTGTTCCTATGGTTGTGTGTGTTCATCAGGGAATAAACTCTATAACAGGAGGCGATGGTTGTTTCAAAAAGGGGAAACTTAAAAGGTAAAAAGATATCACTGATTCACCCCCTCACCCTCTTAGTGATACTTGGATCCTGACTGGGAACTTCACCATCAACGCCCAAAATGGCCCTCATGGGGCCCGCACCACCATGTTGAATTAAAGAGGGAATATGGAACCATTGAAATTCCCTTGAAAAAACACCCAAAATTGACTACTCGCACGCCCTGAACGGACGTCCGAAGAAAATGTTGTGAAACGTTGCTCACAGCTTAAAGGACGGGTTGTGGGGGCCATGCTTCAACTCTGGTTTCAATGCCCGAAAAATCCTTGTAAATCTTAGTCTCGATGCCAGGTTTCCAACGCCGCTTATGGCGCTCAAAACAGACCTCGGATGTGTCTTCACCATACAAAACAATAACCCCCGGAAAAACGCCAAACTACTTAATGGGCGTATCATGCCACCGAGGCCCCCGTCTCGGGAATTAAAATACCCTCAACCATCTCAAAATGTTTTCCTTATTTCAAGGAATGTGTCGCCGCTAACGGAATGTGAATCTGACACCTGGTCTGCATTTTAGGAGCGTTTACAATTTTTAGGACGAAAATAGGTTGGTCGGTCCGGTTCGGTCGGCCCACCCTGCTTGAACCGGCCCGCAGTCGCGCAGGTCGGACCACCTCATCCGGACTGACCCAGCCAGTCCGGTTTCTCTATTCCATGGGACTTGCATGTGGTGGGTCCGTGTCTACCGACTGGGGTCACAAGACCTCGGTCCTCCGCATCATCACGCCCTGGCGACGACCCTACTGGCCGGTCCGCCTCACCGACGCCCGCTCGCCCGCGCCCGGCCGACCGCCCTGCTGCCGACTGCCATGCCGCCCTGCTGTCGAGGACCGCCACTTCCCTGCTTCTAAGGACCGCTGCCGCTGAATACCGCCACCACCCAGAAAGCCGCCGGACCGGCCAGAACCGCTGGAAAACATCCTTAAACTTCTGAAACTTCTCCGGACGATTGTGGTCACCTCAGAACTCGGATTTTGAATCCGAAAGGTGAAAAGGAAAGCTCAAGATATAAAATACACACATATGTGCTTATCTTGAAATTAAAACAGCATTTATAAATCATAAATTTTGATTGAAGATGAAGCGTAAATTTGGAATGGAAACGAGAAGATCCTACCTCTTGGGCGTAGCCCGACGCTTCGCAACGATCCGCCAGAGCCGTGCACCACCTTGGGGAGGAGAGGGGTGGAGGATGGTTGGAAAGGGATCTCCTTGGTTGATCTTCAAGGTTCCTCTGCCATATAACTCCAAATGGTGAACGAGAGGGGGTGAGTTTAGGTTTAAATAAAGGAAAATTAATTTAAACCCCTAAATTAACCTGCATCTGAAACTCTCAATGTGGTTGAGATTAAGCCTCCCCTAGGGTAACCACAACCTCCCAAGCACAACGGAGGTCTCGTAATTTTAATCTGAGGCCCAATTCAAAAGTTTTAAAATTTAACGTCTGAGGCCGCTAAATTACGAAAATGCCCCTTATACCATTTTTTACAGAAGGGTCGCACCCGTGAAAATTACACCCCTCATAGGGTAAAAAGCACGTTTTGGACTCACCAGTGCCCTTGGTTTTTCCGTCCAAGCCACCGTTTAGGAGTTATTCCATTTAGTTTGTGTTCCCAGTGCGAACGCACCAAAAATTTAATTCCGGCCACACCGGGGCTCGGAATCGCACACCTTCGGAAGGCGCTGCTCTGGAATAATATCAAGAACATTCCAAAGTCTTTTATAGCAAAAACCGGGTTCTTACATCATTCCCTACTTTAAGCTTTTTGTCCCCAAAAAGCAAAACCAGGGAACAAATTCGGGTACTAAGCCCACACCTAGCTCTCCCATACCCAGAAGAACTCTTGCACAATCATGTGTCACCGCACACCGACCAAAGGATTTGATCTGTTCATGCGAGGTCTTCCCTTTCCGACGACGTGGATAGGAGCATGCACACATCTCCTCAGGTAAGCCACATGGTAGACGTCGTGCACCCACTCCCGACCTTGGGGTTAGGGCAAGGCGGTAGGGAACCTTTCCATCCCTTTGCACGGTCTCAAATGGCCCGAAGGCCCTCAGGGATAGCTCACCTCCCAGGTCGAACCCCTACGTCGCACGTCGTGACTGGAATCACCGTTTGGACCTGGAACAAATCCCGGTGATTCCCTCCTTCAGAATAGTCATATGGTGAAACACCCAAAGATATCTGGTTATGAAATATTCCACAGTTGATGTCCCACGAACAAGACTCTCTTACATGCTTGAAGAGCAAAGGAGTCGACACCATCTACTAAAGAAAAAGGTCCCACGCCTTCTACATACTAACACAGGGTTACACCGACACCCCGCGTCACCCTGGTAACAACTCAAGCAAGGATCAGGGAGAAAAAAATCATTTCACACACAGAGTCTAGAAATTATACTGAAAAAAGTAGAAGAGTCATAAAGTGTACCTCTTGTCACTTCATGCTCTGCAGGATCGTAAACATCCAAAGATCATGGCTGTCCTCGGTCCCAACTATCAGCTCTCAAGGCCGGACGTGGACCACCTGGTGGTGATGGGAAGACCTTGCAATGTCTTCCCCCACTTCCAGTTTCTCCCACTCTGCTAGCACCACCTCTCTGGGTACCACTCTGATCATGGAGCTGCCTCTGCCGTGGTGGTGCACGTGCTGCCTGCCCGATTTTCTCAGCATACCTGGTCGGGCAGTCCGGTGCCAAGTGACTGTGCCCATCACAAGCATAACATCGATGCTCTCTAGGCTTCCCTGGTTCCCTCCAGCGCCACTGTGGTGTGCGACCACGGCCCGGAATCCACTCACAGAAGGGTCTCCTCGACTGAGACCCTGTGCTTTGCCGCCACAGTGGTGCACGACCACGTCTCTGAAAATGGCGATGGGAAGGCCACCTTTGTCGAGGTTCTGTCTGCTGATGCCTGCTAGCTGCGGCAGACGTCTCAGCTCTATCGAGCCCACTGCCACCACCAACTGTAGAACGCGATAGGGAGCTCTCTGTCACCAGCGCTTGATCTAGCACCCCGACATAAGTGGAAATTCTCAAGGGTACTATAACATCACAGATCTCTTTGCGGAGACCCTGCTCAAACTTCTGCACTCGGAAGTTTCCATCATAGACCAAGTTAGGGTAAAAATGTGCACGGCCTGCGAAACTAGTCTCATACTTAGTCACTGTCATAACTCCCAGCCAAAACTGAAGGAGATTTTGGATTCGAACGGAGCGTAAGAAAGAGGGGGTAAAACTCCTCACGAAACAACAGCTAAAAGTCTCCCCACGAAAGTGACGACTCATCGAGTAACTGAGTCACCAGACTCCACCAACGCCCAGCTGCTCCATGGAAAAGGCTGGTGGCCAAGGACACCATCAGATCTGCCAGCGTCAGCACAAGCTTGAAAAGGCGAACCATTGTCCCAAGGAAAACCTTTACTGCCTGAGGGTCTGGCTCACCACTAAACCTCAACGGTCTCTGACGCTGGAACTCACGGAGCGCGCTCAACCTGCTCTCAAGCTCAGTCTAATCTGTTGAAGCTGTCTTCTGCTCACCAGGTGGGGGTGCTGCTACCGGCCCACCTGGAGAAAGCGACTCGCATGATGGGTCCTGGACTGAGGCCTCGTCACTCACAGGGTCGTCGTCATGAACCAAAACTAGTATCCTAGCTGGCTAACTTCATGGAGGCATCTTGAATCTTATCAATGAGCACCGTGATTAGATGCGCATATATGTATATAATAGTGACGACAATGGGCATCTGACTCAAGAAGGATAGTCAAAGAAACAATACTATGTGATGCACAAACAAATTTTCCCCTGAAACGGGTGTCTCAACACGCCGAGTCAACAAGTGGGTTATTAGGGTCCTGGTGAATGGATACGTCATCCACCGCACCATCACTGGACTCTCTGGCCTGAGAGCCGCTCTCGATACATGTTGAAACTGTTGTCGTAGATCCCAACCAATTACTTTTTAGTGACGTCTGAACAACTTCCCAAGGAACGAACCACATCTGATACCACTTTGTCACGACCCAACCCTACCTGGGCTCGAGCCGCAACTACCCCAAGCCAGCCTCCATAGGCCAGGGGCTGGCGACAAGCGCTGAAGGCTAAACAACTCGGGGAGGACTTTTCTTGAGTACCTATATACACACACATAGCCCACTCAATCCAGAAGTGCAGAGTAAAAGGAAACGTAAAGTACCAACTGCTATAAAAAACCACAAAAGTGCATCAACATATAAACAGTACAAAGAAAATGCTGAAGGTAAACTAAAAAGAAAAAGGGCAAAACACGCGCCCAACCAGAAAAGTGCCACAACCCGGCAACAGGTAATCAAAAGTAAAACAGCAGGGAGAGTACCACACCTGGAACCTGACTACGACCACCGCACGTGGTCCATGCTCCCGAACTCCTAAGCTCTTCTGACATCACGATCGACCTGTCTGTCTTCTATATGGGCACACCAAGTGCGGGAAAATCCCAATCAGGGGTGAGTATAAAAATACTCAGTAGGATGCCCCGAAGGCTCAAGGTAGCAACAAATGAGGTACTAAAGAGGTGAGAAGTATATCGAATAGGGAAAAGTAAAGGAGTACAATCAAGAGTGTAGTAAAGAGTATAACTCAACCCAACAAGAGGAAGGAAGTAGACTCGTCCAAACACAAGGACCTAGAAGAGGTGAGAAGATGAACATATCGTCGAGTCTTCGCTACCCATAGTAGGAGAGTAGGCTCATCCAACCATGAGAATCTAGACCTGGAAAGCATGTGGCATACCCTATGCGTCTTCACCTCTCCTGGAAAGAGAGTAACCAAAACCAAAGGAGTGGGTACTGGAACAGGGTATATACATATCCATATGCTCAATCAAGAATCCCGAACAAGATCTTAAGGGGATCTCCATCCCATAGCTCCGCCCAAAAAAGTGAGTCGCCAACAGTCCTAAAAGTATACACCATCGATGCCCAGCATCCCACACGTCTACCTCGAACTGAAAGTTAAGGGGCTCAAATCACCGCACATTGATAGTATCTGCTTTGGGAATTACTGATTCTCTATCACGGTTTTAGGTCGCATCTCAAGGACGCATCTTGGTGGGGAAAGCGCCCCTCGTACTTGAGAGTTCTGGGGAAAGTCAAACCACACCTAGTCACTGCCCCACAGTCGAGAGGTCTTCTCAAAGTCAAAGTCGTCACATTACTAACCCGTACAACCAAGGGTCCCACTCTGGTAATCACGTAGAAAATCCACAAAATAGCCTAATAGAAAGGATTGAGTATGAAAGAAGCCATCAAGTAACCCACTGCCCAGCCCTACTAAAGGGTAAACCCTAAAAGGTCATCGGGGAACCCACTACCTAGTCTCTGTTGTAGGGTAAACCCTAAGAGGTCGACGAGCAACCCACTGCCCAGCCCCGCTGAAGGGTAAACCCAAAGAATTCGATTAGCAACCTACTGCCCAGCCTCGCTGGAGGGTAAACCCAAAGAAGTCGATGAGCAACCCACTGCCCAGCTCGGCAGGAGGGTAAACCCAAAGAAGTCGATGAGCAACCCACTGCCCAGCCCCAATGGAGGGTAAATCCGAAGTAGTCGATGAGGAAACCATTGACCAGCCCCACTGGAGGGTAAACCCAGAGAATTCGATTAGCAACCCACTGCCCAGCCCCAATGGAGGGTAAACCCGAAGAAGTCGATGAGCAACCCACTGCCTAGCCCTGCTGGAGGTTAAACCTGGAACTGCTCTGGCCATCCCTACTGGATGTTACAACACTGGCCAACAGAACACGGAGTGGGCATCATGCAACCACCCAAATCCAGTACAACTCACCTAGAAGAGAGTCAATGCACGTGTAGTGTGGGTCACACCGATACTTGGAGATCTTCCTAGGGAAACACGTCATGGTAGATCGTAGAAGGAGGATATGATCTCGATACTCGACTAGGGAATCTGCACTCAGGCTCACTGGGGCTCCGTACCCTACAGGAAACAACCTCTTGGGTAGAGGATCAGTGCTCATGTAATGTGTTGGTCACAAAGAATCCTCAAAATTCTACTAGGGAACATGAAGGGATGTGATACTGAAAGCCCACATGGATAAAGGAGAAAGGGGAACCCAAATAACTCCACTGGTCAAACCATCAAGAACAGAACCAGGGGAAACCACTCAACCCTACTGGTCTAAACCATCGTGAATAGGACTAGGGGGAAACCCACTCAACCCTGCTAGTTGAAACCATCGAGAACAGGAGGACCCTCTACGTCATGAGAGGTCAAAGCTACGTAAAGTAGAATACGACACACACATGGGGCCCACACGACGTGTGGCCCTAACCCATCTCCAAACCAATCACAAACGTTCTCAGGTAAAAACTATAAAAAGTACCTCCAAGTGTTCCCATATACTCCTAGAGTATACTACATTTCAATCCCAAAGGCTATCGTGCACACGATGTCCAACGTCAATGCAAAAAGGGCGAAAACATAAGTTCTCAACATGCTTCCACCATGGCCCTAGCATGGCCAACAACCCCTCTTCAAACATTTTCATCAATCTCACAGGAGTGAACGTTGTCACACGCCAAGGGTTCCCTGAAAACACCGCAGGAAGAACATCCACTGGTACACCTTTCGTGCTTCCACAAATGAGATCTCGAATGAGACTCTGCACATACAAATAGATCGTACCATTTTAATCCTTGCGGAAAAACACGCGAGATCAAATATTTACACACCACCAATGGATATCTGATGGAAAATTCGTCCAACTCTACTTTACGCCCAAACGGTGTCCCGTGGTCCCGAGCCTCGGCCCCAAAAAGAGTCAGGCGTATCGCACCATTTCGATCCCCTCGGGAAGACACGTTAAATTGACTGCTCACTTGATTGGAATGGATATCCAGAGAAAAATATGCATCTCACCATGCCGCACACGAGCGGTGCTACGTGGGACCTGCATCCCTGTCCCGAAGAGCTACGAACGGATCGCACCATTGCGATCCTCTCGAAAAAGTACACGAGATTGACTAATCACTTGTCCGAAACGGATACCTAGTGAAGGAGATAGAAATTCACCGTCAACACCCAAAACGGACCTCATGGGTCCTGCACCATCGTGCTAAATTAAAGCGGGCGGATGGCGCCATTGCAATTACCTCGTAAAAACACCCAGAATCGACTGCTTTCATGCCCCGAACGGACGTCCGATGAAAAATTTGTGAAACGCTACTCGCAGCTTAAAGGACGGGCTGTGGGGCCCATGCCTCAACTCTGGTTTCAATGCCCGAAAACCCCTAGGAAATCTTCATCTCAATGCCAGGGTTTCAATGCCATTGACAGCGCTCAAAATGAACTCTGGATTTGTCTGTGCCATCCAAAAAAATAACCCCTGGAAAAACACCAAACTACTTAATGGGCATGGCGTGCCACCGAGGCTCCCTCTCGGGAATTAAAACCCCCAAAACATTCTCAAAATGTTTTCCTCATTTCAAGGAATGCGTCTCCACTGACGGCACGTTAATAAGACACTTGGTACGCATTTTAGGAGCGTTTAAAATTTTTAGGACGAAAATACGTGGGTCGGGCCGGTTCGGCCGGCCCACCCTGCTTGAACCGCCCCACGGTCGCGCAGGCTGGATCGGCTCAGCCAGTCCAGTTCCTCTCTTCCACAGGACCAGCATGTGGCTTGTCTGTGTCTCCCGACCGGGGTCACAAGACCCCGGTCCTCCGCGTCGTCATGCCCTGGTGATGACCCCGCTGGCCGGTCCGCCACGCGGACGCCCACTCGCCCGTGCCCGGCCGACCGCCATGCTGCCGACCGCTGTGCCGCCCTCCTGCCGAGGACCACTACTGCTGAAGACCGCCGCCGCCAGGTAAGCTACCAGACCATCCAGAACCGCCGAAAAACACCCTTAAACTCCAGAAACTTCTCCGAACGATTACGTTCACCTCGGAACTCGGATTTCGAATCCAAAAAGTGCAACAGAAAGCTAAAGATATAAACTACACAGATATGGTATTATCTTGAAATTTAAACATAATTTATACATCATAAAGTTTGATCTAAGTTGAAGCATAAATTTGGAATGGAAATGAGAAGATCCTACCTCTTGGGTGTAGCCCGACGCTTTGCAACGATTCGCCGGAGCCGCGCACCACCTTGGGGAGAAGAGGGTTAGAGGATGGTTGGTAAGGGATCTACTTGGTTGATATTGAAGGTTTCTCTGCCAGAGAACTCCAAATGGTGAAGGAGAAGGGGTGAATTTTGGTTTTAATAAAGGAAAATTAATTAAAATTTTAATTAATTTAAACCCCTAAATTAACCCGCATCTAAAACTCTCGACGGGGTCAAGGTTAAGCCAACCCTAGGGTAACCACCACCTCCCAAGCACAATGGTAGTCTTGGAATTTTAATTTGAGACACCATTCAAAAGTTATAAAATTTAACGTCTGAGCCTGCTAAATTAGAAAAACGCCCCTGGTACCATTTTTCACAGAAGAGTCGCGCCCGTGAAAACTGCACCCCTCCTAGGGTAAACAGCACGTTCCGGACTCACTGGTGCCCTCGGTTTTCCCGTCCGAGACACCATTTAGGATTTATTCCAGTTATTTTGTGTGACCAATGTGAACGCACCGAAAATTTAAGTCTGGCCACACTGAGGCTCGGAATCGCACGCCGGCTGAAGGCGCTGCTCTGGAATAACATTAAGAAAATTCCAAAGTCTTTTACAGAAAAAATCAGGTTCTTACAGGCAAGCATCATGAGAGAATGTGGGATGTGAGGACTAGAGTATGAAACTATCTGCTGAAATGAGAAACCCACAATAGGTACCAACATCCTGAAACTGATTCAGACGATGAAGGTGACACAACAGTCGATATTTCAGTAACGTTCGGCAAGGCATGTGCATGATCCTCCTAAGAAGAAATGGAAAATGTTGAGCCCGCCTTTTCTACGACTTCAACACCGGCTACAAGAGCCCAGTTGACCACCACTGGAGGCACTAGCGGCTGAGTTTGTGACCTAGAAGAATCAATTGATGGTGATATCTTTACCCCAGGATCCAGAGGGTAAATATTTCCATCGAACACTGAATCAGATGAAGGAATCTCAACACATTCCGGGGCCAAACCTAGGGGTGAAGGCTGAGCAACATCCACAGCCATCACCTTATTATACTTCCTGCATACATTGATCAAGTGCCCCTAGATATGTAAAGAATCAAAAAATCTGGGAAACTTTGGAAAAACATCTTCTACCACTGATAAAGAGAAGAATCGGTCCAAACCAGAACCCGTGACGGAAGCTCTGTGGACAGATCCACCTCAACGCACATCTACAAACAAGACGCATTTTGAAGACTAGAAGTAGCATAATCCAGACATAAAAATATCCCCATCTCGTTTCTGATACACTGAATTATGGATGGATTATGAAAGGGTAGGGGAGACCCGAAAGGCAGACCCAAACAACATCCTTACATGAATCTTTTCCATAGTGATCATCCCTAGACCATCTGAAGAGGGAGAATCGCCAAGACCTGCAATGAAAATCCTCTCGCACCCAAGATTTAACAAAATACTCATGGGATAAGAGATGAATACAGAAGGAAGGCCTTGAGAGATCTGAGACTGCCTTTAGAAGACTGAGACCCCAAGAGCTGACGAAACCCCTGAAGAAAACTAAGTATGGATTTTCTCGACCGAACTCCGCCACCAACAACAGGTCGTGGAAATCTATGGCTAAACATAGATCTTCCTCTAAAATATACACTATAGGAAAACTGTTCTCAGTTTCGAAGTAGTTAGATTCTAGGGAAATTCCAGGAATACGAGGAAACTCCTTAGTAGGGGCCAAAGGGGCGGCAAGGACTTCCTTGAAAGACCTCAAAATGATGGGAGAGGGGGCATGAACCTCACCCAAGAGATCTGTCGGGAGAGGCTTAGCAGTACCAGGGTATCCACGATGAAGAACGGTCGAAGATAGAACCATCTCCATGATGGTTGAGATCAATACATACTCTTGACTCTTATGATCTCTGAAGACCAAAAAGTGTTCACTGATGAGATAGTTCTACCAAAACTTCAAGGTGAACACCCCCATAGTAAGATCAAGGTAATGGGTTGTGTAGTTACATTCATGAGGACATAATATATTATATCTATAACTAATTATTTCTCTCTGATACACCAACACACAACCCAATCCAAGGTGTGTAGTGTCATTGTAATCCTCAAACACAGTTCCCTCCTCCAATAAATAAATAACTGGAGCATTGAATTTTTTTCTCCTTTAAATACTAGAAATTTGTCCAGAACTGGTCAATAAACATGAATTCCTTATCCTTTATAGTCAATGTTGTTATAGAGTTCACTATCTGAGAGAATTTGGGTATGAATATCCTATAATATCAATAAAGACTGAGGAAACTTTTCACCTCTACAATATTCTTGGGGGAAAGGTAAGAACCCACATAATAATTCTTAGAAGGATCTATTTATACTCCACACTAAGATACTGCATTCTCTGAGAAACATACATCGCAATCCTAGAACTCACACTTTGATAGCTTTCCAAACAACTAATGAAACAGAATAACTTCCAATACAACTCATAGATACTCTATGTGATCATCCTATAACGCTAAAAATACAAGGATATCATCAATAAATACCACCATGAACTTGTCCTAAAACTCATGGAACATCTAGTTCATTAATTCCATGAATATGAATGGTAAATTTGTACCTTAGAACAATATCACAACAAAATCATAATTCATATAACATAATTTAAAGTATATTTTTGGAATATGTTTTTCCTCCACTCACATTTGATGATATCTAGACCACAATTCAATTTTTGAGAATCATATTTCTCCCTTCAACTGATCAAATAAATCATTAATCTATGAGATGGGATGTCAATTCTTTATCATCAGTTGATTCAAATGATGGTAAATGATACACAACTACAAAATTTCATCTACCTTATTCACAAATATAAATGGATCTCCATGAGGTGACACACTGTGCCTAATAAATCTTCTCTATAAGGGAAAATTAATATAAATTTGAAACACCCTCACATAAAATTGGGTTATCCGATATCGAGACATTGATATTAGAAAAACACCTAGTTACAACTCCATCCTAAACTCAATCCTTCATTGACGGAGTAGCACCACAACCTCTTCATAAAATACATCAGTGTTCTCATTAAAGATCCTATGAAACACCACTAGTTTATCCTTCATGGTACTTAGTATCATACCAAACATAATATAATATAGAGACCCAACACATCTCTAACCCATATGAGGGCCTCAATCACCAACAAACATTGCCTAGTCTCCATCAGGATAAAAAATATGACACATATATTGATGAAATATATGATATAATGTAATGAATATAGTCAATCTATGTGAAGTTTGATATTGTAACATTTTATCTATAAACATAGGAAATATCCATAATATAATTGTTTCCCTATAACAATTTCACAATATCTACACACATAAAATAGGTTATCTCAACCTCCAATTGGGGTAGTTAATTCCAAGGTAATGAGAATTCTCTCCACCTGAACCCCCAAAGAATGGATATGATAGGGTGAAACAAAGGAGTTCATAACTTTTGAATCAAATAATGCAAAAACCCATCTAGAAAATAGGTAGATAGTACCTCGTATGACATCGAGCTCACCTAAAAATGGAAATGCCAAATGATACATCTGATCGTATCCAGTTCTATGGATTCTCTGGTCCTGATGGTGACCACCTATATGGATTCACTATGAAAACTATACTTGAATATGATGGATATCCAGAATATTTCTTATACCTACCCTATATCCTCTCTACTGATTATAATCCATGATGCCCTACTACTACTACTATCTCAAAATATAGTACTGTAAAGGTTAGGCCTCATATGGGCCACCCATCATATAATAACTACTAAGGAAGGTCAAATTCTATCTCTTATTATGTCTATAAATTCCGTAAGAGAAAAAACATACAAGACATACCTGTTGGAATGGTTCTGAGAATTACTAGCCCTGGTGAAACAAGTTGAAGAAGGATAAAACCTTCTCTGTTGGCTGATACTTCTTCTTTTGGCTAGAAAATCAAAAAATATTCTCCATAGATCTTCTTCATTAAAAATCTTGGTGACTCTCATATCATGATGATATATTCCAATAAAAAATTATCTCAATGACCTTCACCTTCTATAACACCTCAAAATATGAATTCAACATAAATAGATTGTCCTGTCACTAGATCTCTAGATGAAAAACATCCTCATAGTACCTCACCTGAGAATCATTTCTTACAATAAGGTCTGAAACATAATGTAGAAGGTTATTTAAGTAAATATAGAACTCTCAAAAACAATAAATCTCATTTATAAGGGTAATTATATCATTCTTATATGACTCTTATACAATCTAAGATAGAAACTTGGATAGAAATCGATCCCTGAAATTGTCCCATGAAACCACCAACTCATTTCACTCCTCGAGGAAAAAAATTCATCACTACCTAGATGACCCATGAAATACCGTCACATAAAAATAAACCAGTTTTTCTTTTCATACATGAATCAAACCAAAGGATATATACACATCCTCCAACTAATCCTTTGTCTCCTAATTTGAAATAGATCCCTCAAACTTCTAAATACCCTAGTACTAGAACTCTCAGAGTTTCCTCCTCTAATGTTCTTCATTATCAACCTCTGTTATGTAGTGATTAGTTAAAATATCCTACTAAACATATTTTTCAAAAACCTGATGGGTATGTTGACTTGGTATTATATCTGTAAAGGAAAAAATGTTAGGAATTCCTAAAACCAAGAATATAGAAAATTTTAATATTAATTAATTAATTAATTTTAAACAAATTTACCAGTTAATACCCAATTAAAATATACCCACATAACATCATAATTCATGATCTTTACCTAAACCTCTACCTCTCAATAAGCATCACTTCACTTAACATGTTTATAAAACATGAAGTACCTTGCTTTAGATCACAGGTGACTATAAAATCTTATATTTTGTCCATTCACCCTTGTTTAGAGAATGTTATGAGCCCCGTTAATATTGTTTCTCTACTAAATCATGCATCCTCACTTGTTCATAACTCTAAACTCCATCCTATCTATAAATAACTTATCCTATAATACCACTCTATTATAGCCCCTCCCTCAAAGGTACCCCTCCTAAGATGAAAATGGGAAAATATATATAATGACACTCGAATCCCACCTCTAGTAGGGAATAGGTTGGAAACTAGAACCAAGGGTATATAAATCACACAAATGGGAAGTATTTACCTTAATATAAGTTTAAGGAGTAAGAAATAAGATAATAATAACTACCAACCAATACAATTAATAAATAAAATAATAAATACAAATAATTATAATTTGATATATAAACTAAATACAACAAAAATAAAAACTAAAAGTACCAAAATTAAATCCTTGATAACAACATCAAAGATCTAACAGATCCTGAACAACTTCCTAAGCTAATACCACACATATGGATCCCCTAACTACTCATGTTGACCTAAAAATTGTTTATATAGATGTAGGGTGAGAAGAATATGTATACTTGGTAGGAACCTCTCTGAAACATCTCATGGAAAATTTGAAATAAGCATACTAAATCCCAGGGAATAAACAAATGAATCAAATTATTCACTTAAATATGTAATACTTGTTTCTTTATTCTCACTATGGCTCACTCACCAAATAATATATAGAAATAAAACATTCCTTATCAAATAATATATATATATACATAAAGTTACTACAGTTCTACTTCTCTACTTGTTTGTTTCTCTTGTGACCCAATGGCTATGTCATGTTCTTATCCATCATATAAAGTCATCCTATATCCTATGAAATCATATCATAGACATTATCACATATTATGAAGCATAACAGCTCATCCTCATCATATCCAATTAGTAACCAATAATATTCCTTGAAACCAATATATCCTATGTATGTGAATTCTACATCAATCCATAATAGACCATTCATGTACTCCCATGGGAAGAATAAACTACCACATCTATATAGAAGTATATTCTATAACATAATCCATTACATCCCACACATAAATGTATAAAAAACCATAATCCATCACGAACCTATTAAGAATAAACCCTATACTATAAACCATTTTATCCTAGGATATGCTTACTCATTTATATCTAGAGAGAGTGTCAGATAAATATAAGTTAGTCATACATTATCTATCCATGTTGGATGTTGGTGAAAATATCTCATAAAACATTTGGTTGTTAGTTTCCCCACAAACATGGGTGTGGTAGTGTATGAAATCGGAAAATATAAATAATATCATGCACACCCACACTAAGTTCAACTACCTATCCTTAAATACATATAATAATATCATAACTATAATAGTCTGGATATTTTAGGTACCTTAAACCTTTCTTTTTTCCCTTATTCAAGTGTTATTGAGTTATGATTTTCTTGGGTGATGTCTCGTGTAACTTCTAGATGATTTCTAAGGTCTTTAATATCTTTTAATTGGTTGTGAAATTTGAACATGAATTTTGAAAACCATACATATCTCACCAAGAAATCTTGTGACTCATTAGAGAGGGATAGTAGAAGGTGCATGGTTAGAGCTAACAATGCAACCTTCTTTAAAACCCATTTGATTCAAGGAAGGGGAAAAAGAATAGTTGGGACATGGTTTATAAAACCATGTTTCTAAAACGTTCTAGTTCCAAAAATAGGTAGTGAGCCTCATACATTTGGCACATGGTTTCATAAACTGTGAGACCAAACATGCACAACCTTTTAATTAATCTGAAAATTTGTTTTTAAATTTGAAAACTCCATTAAACCCGTTATCCTTTATTTTATGCCTAGGGATCTCAAACCTAGGGTATTTGATGGATATTATTGGTGATTTTCCCCTCCATAATTCAAATATTTTGGATATTGAGGTTTTGAATCATTTGGATTGATGGTAAGAGGTTTTTGTTCCTCTATTCTCCACATATCTCTTAGATATACTCTCTCTCTCTTGAGATGAACCATAAATCAAATATGTTTTGGATGGATATATTCATTCTTTCATTATTTAATATAGAATTATTTTTTGATTTATGGATAGATTCTATATCTATAAAATTGGAATCCCTCCCTTGAACAGAGGTAGATTTACCATTGGTGGTGGGTCTTATGGGGTAATTTGATCTATCTCTAAGACCACATCACCTTATCCTTATTAAATTTTGATTCTAGAATTTTTATTATTGTGATTTGGGTTTTAATTATAGGAATTTTTGTTTCAGGAATGTGGTTTAGTGGTTTCTCTTGTATTTACGTGTCAATGCACTTGATGTAGGAATTCCTTATCATTTGGGGCCATTGTTTGGAATTATATGTCATGATTTGATTATGCGTGTGTGTGTAGATTGTGAGAACTACTGCGTGATACAACATGATTGGTGTATATATGTATCTTTGGAGACCTATTATTTATTGATGTACATATGGATGTGTGAATTATTTAGAGATCCTTTAATTGGTATATTTTTATTATTTTACTTTGTTATGAATGTTATGGTTTTTTCATTGATTGTGGGAATGTAGCTTTTAGTATCAATATAGTGGGTGGATTAGGGTTAAATGATTGAATGTTTAGAGGTGGAAAATGGGTATAGGATTTCTAACTCATAACTCTGGGATGGATTTATGGTGAGTGTCGAGATATGTCGTGAATCATCAATGGTAATTTGATATTCATAGAGTTATATATCCATGAGTCAGAACATGATTCACATTGAGTTAATGGTATGAGTTGGGGTGTAATGATCATTGATATAATGGTATGTGTTGGGGAAATGGTTATGTTGTAATGATGGTATGAGTTGGAGTTTTACATATTGAATTGATGTGGTATTGATCATTCTGCATTGAGATGGTTCTTAAGTGTCAACATGTTCCTAGAGGGAATACCATCATGTGAAGATGACAATCATGCAACCATGTTAGGTTGGACAAGCTGAGTGAATACTCCTTAAGGTTATAGTGTGTTTATCCCTTGAAGGTGGGTAAGTATTGTTCCTTTAAGGTGGAATAGAGACTATGTACTGAAAACTTAGTGAGTTGAGATGTATGTGATATATCTGCATTGTTTGAGTCATGTGACTACTATTGGTGACTTTGTTAGTGCATGATCTCTTGAAACATGATTTATTATTTCTTTATTCTTCGTTTATTTATTTATTATTCATTACACATTTATATACATGTGAATTTATGTTTATGGATGAATTTTTGGTGTCATACAATGTTTATAATCATATTATGAATGGGAATCTCAATTCGTGTGTATATTTTATGATCTTGGATCTAAGGAGGGGAAAAGGACCAGTGGGAAGTGGTTGTGTTGAGCTATATGTTGGTGGGTTTTATAAAAACTTGGTTAGTACATGATATCTCAACACTTGATTGAATTTTTCTTACTTTTTCATTTATTTATTTATCACAGAATAAAACTTCATATACAAGTTAATTTATGTTTAAGGATTAATTGGTGATGACCTAGAGGGTTTATACTCACACTATGCATAGGAATCTCAATGTGTTCCCAAAATTCGTGATCAGGTATCTATGGAGGATCAAGGGACCAATGGAAGGTAGATGAGGAGTTGGAGTATGGTGTTCAGATGGGGTATTGGGGAAAACTCCATATTCATGTCATAGTGTTATTATTTATTTTCATTTTTTTTATTATACTATATTTTAACATACCACATATGGGGTCCTTGTTTATTTTCATATTGTATAACCTGGATGAAATTGTAATAGAATTATGATATTTTTTCATTACCAATATGTTTTTGGGATATTTTATTTATATATTATTAATTCTGGCATATGGGTATTATTACCAAGGGTATAGTCTATTCAAGGAATTGTTCATTTCTTCACCACTATTCAAATCCCCCTTGCATATGGTGAGGCACACATGAGGTCAAGTGGCTCACCATCCTAGGATAGGTGATTCAGGTCGGGGAATTACAGTGTTGTATCAAAGAAAGTTTTATTATATTGTTCTTCTTTTCAATGTTTGTGAATATGGTAGAATGGGGTTAGGCTATGTGGAACTTGGGTAAATGAGTTTCATGTGTTATTATCTTGATCATGTGTAACAAACCTTTGAGTTACCGGTGATGGGACTTTTGTTACATTTCATGGGATTTATGTGCATTCATGAACCAAGAATAAGAATGTAAGATCACATGTCATATTTACATGTTTCCCTCTATGCATGGTATTTCATTTAGTTAAATTTGTTGATCTATTATTCTATGATATATTATACTGAAATTTTTATTTCTTGAACTTTAAAATTATTTTTTTATTTTTTTATATATATGATTGTAAATGACATGATGGTATGGAGAACTAGGCTTGTGTCTTGAGTATAATGATGAGCGACCTCTTAGGATAGGTATTCCTATATAAATACCATATGTATGCCTATATACTTCTTGATTTAATACCTTAAGTAATATATTATATATGTTCTAAGTGTTCATTTGGAATTACAGATAATTTTTCCTAGAATATGTTTTAGGGGACATCCAGCAAAATGATTTCATAATTCTCTTATTGGGGAGGTTGACCCTATCCTACCACTATAAGTATAATAGGATGAAGTTAAGCATAATCGTGTAGCTGATTCAGTAGTTCAATTGGTGAAACTATTATAGCCATGAATCATCAATATAATCCATTTTCAAGGTATAATAGTTTCTATGACGACAGTCAATTATAATCAGGACTTCTTGATTTATCATCCCCTAGCCTTCCAAGGAATTAGAGGCCCACAAGATGCTAAGGACTGGATTGACATCACTAAGGGGATCTTTGATTTAGTGGAGACCCTAGTGGAACAATGGGTAAAGAAAGATACTTTCATGCCTGAGGGACCCTTCATGAGGAGGTGAGGTGTTATGGACCATGTGGGAAAACATGAGGCTCTGACTTGGGAGACCTTCAAGAATCTATTCTGTAAGGATTTCTTTACAGATATGCTAAAGATAAACCATGCTTAAGAGTTTATAGATCTTCAATAGGGATCAATATTGGTATTCATATACTCTCCCCATTTCATAGAGTTTCTTCACCTTACTCATGTAGGTTCTGGGTGCAACGGAAGCGCGTTGGTGGGTTTTCCCAACTTTAATTTAAGCGTTAAACAACATTCAATCCGATATCTGTCATGATAATAAAACACCGGATCTTTGAAATAGAATGAAGAACGAAAAGAAAGAGAAGTGTCCTAAAACAATCGAGAGTATCATCATTTGTTGGTTATAATTAAGTTAAGTAATTAATAAGAATTACCATGATAGAATTCATTCTTCGTTGATGTTTTCTGGTCATGTTTCAAAGTAATTCGTCATTTCATTGTAGAATCCAAGTATAAAATTCATATAGCGGTGATCCACACATGCACCACGTATCTCTGGACATCTCCAAAGCAATATCCAGGTGCTAGTGTGGAGAATCATGTGCTTGCGTTGTCTACCTTAGATCGCCCTGATCTGATGGTGGACGATCTCTCTCGGTCTTGAGAGCATTCTTGAAGGAAGGAGTTCTCTCGGCCTTGAGAGAATTTTCTAGGATTGTTGTGCACAGCGATTCATGGAAAAGTCTTAGGGTTGTAAGGATATTTATAATCAAGTTTGATGTTATAAATTTATGACAATAAATAAACGCGTTACACATTTTATTTATTTCATTGACTCTTATTGAAAACCCCCATGTCGAATCATTAATTCCTTGACATGCACCCACACTGATTATAATAAACCTCATTTAATAAAACAATATTATTTCCTCAAATCCCGACTAGAAAAACTACATGGCGTGTAATCATTAATACATGGTGTGTACTTGTTTTTCAATTCCTTTACAAAATGAAAACTACACGGCGTGTACATTCAATGTACACATCGTGTATATCTTGTTTTTCATTTTATTCTTCCTACAACATTAAAATGATTTAGGCTTCCTTTAATAGTCATTAAACCTCATACATAAATAATCTTTATTCTACATGAGATACTTGAATACACTTAGTGTGTGACCCTCTAGGCCTCTTTCTCGTTGGCATTAGGCGGGCTTGCCTAAAGTCCAAGATTATTGTATAGCAATGGGTTAAGGCACCCAAGAAGAAGAATTTGACACCGCATTGACGTGTCACCTCATGCAAATGCTTACCATGTAATTTAATCCCTTTGTCTCAATATCTTTAATCAAGCAGGTTGCATGCTAGTACCCTCAAACCATGTGCTCGATTATTATTTTTTTGACTTCCTGGAATTGAACTCGCCCATACCTTACCATAGCCATGGATTTATTTAGGCTATATAAATTAAATCAAAGGTCCTGAGATATCTACTTCCGTTATGGAATATAATGGACAAATCCTTTCTTTCATTATCTATTAATTTAGTATCACTCATGACCCACCCAACGTATCTTACCTCGCTGTGAATAGTGTGTCATCGCAGTTTTCATCAATACATCTAAGTCTGTTAGTTTTAATACCCATTAATAATAATCTTAAAGTCTAAGAACCAATACACACGTCCGCAGATAGAAACATCTAATGACACTATGAAATGTGGATTTCCTTCTGGAGGGTCGCGTTCTCATAATATCCTCCTGGATATTACCAAGGGCGCACACCATGAGAAGGTTCCTCAAAGTTTTATGAGTCATCGCCCCTAATGGCCTGTATTATTTGTGTCCCTCAAATAACATCATCTAACCATAGAACATTTATTCAAGAACATTGTAATGGAACTTCTGGGTTCTCATCATAACAGGGATCCGCTATGACCCTTTAATTAAACAGTTGTCCTTAGGACATTATCACATGCATTGTTACGCAGAACAACAATCAAGATGTGATAAGGTATTTATTAATTAATAAAGTACAAAGTAGTTGGTTCTAATCCACCAACTCCAACATACTCCCACTTGGACTAGATCCAACTGCTAACAACCTTTAACCCACTAGCTCTCACATGATATTCATGCTTCTGATAAGATAGGCCTTTAGTCATGGGGTTCACCACGTTCTCTTCCGTGGACACTCTTCTCACTGCAACTTCACTCCTTTGATAGAAATACCTCAAGATGCGATACTTATGGAGTATGTGAATTGTCTTTTGATGTGACCTTGGTTCTTTTGCAAGAGCCACCACTGTAGTATTATCACAATACAACGTGATAAGATCTTTAATACTATGAACCACATCAAGCACCTGGACAAATTTTCGAATCTAGAAATCTTACTTAGCTGCCTCATAAGCCGCTATATATTCAGAAACCACTGTAGAATAAGCGACCACTGACCTCTTTAAACTCTTCCAGCTCACATCTCCTCCATTGATACAGATAACATATCTAGACTGTGAATTCAGATCGTTCTGATCTATCTGAAAATCGACATCAACATACCCTATGATGACAAGTTCTTCATCTCCTCCATACACCAGGAACATATCCTTAGTTCTTCTTAGATACTTAGGGATAGTCTTAATAGCAGTACAATTATTTTCTCCTGGATCTAATTGATATCTTCCTACCATGCTCAGTGCATAGGCAACATCAATCCTGGTGCATAACATAGAATACATGATGGATCCTATAGCCGAATCATATGGGATCTTACTCATTCTATATTTCTCTTGTTGTGTCTGAGCACACATTTTCATAGAAATATGTAGGACATGTGACATTGGAATCAATACCCTCATCAATTGTTCCATACTAAATCTCTTTAGTATCTTGTCAATGTATGTACCCTGACTTAGTCCAAGCAGCCTCATGGATCTATCACGAATGATCTTGATCCCTAGAATGTAGGTTGCTTCACCCAAGTCCTTCATGGAGAAACACTTGTTCAACTAGTCATTAACTGACTGTAATACTGGTACATTGTTTCCAATAATCAATATGTCATCAACATATACTAGTAGGATAATGATCGCATTCCCACTAAACTGCTTATAAACACATGGCTCAAATTCATTCTTAATGAAACCAAATTCCTTTATGGCTTTATCAAATCGAATTTTCCATGACCTGGATGATTTCTTTAATCCATAAATGGATTTTTGAAACTTGATAACCTGTTTGGGTTCACCTGGTGTCATAAACACTTCTGGTTTTGTCATATAGACATCTTTCTAAAGGTTTTGGTTATGGAATGTTGTTTTGACATCCATTTTCCAAATCTCATAGTCATGGTAAGATACTATGTCAATTATGATTCTTATGGATTTAAACATGGAAACTGACGAGAAGGTTTCATCACAGTCAATTCCTTGACGTTTTATAAATCCTTTAGCCACTAGCCTTGCATTATAGGTGCTAACTTGACCTTCCATGTCTAGTTTTCTCTTGAATACCCATTTGCATCCAACATGCTTTACATCAATTGGCTCATCAACGAGAACCCAAACTTGGCTCTAATACATAGAATCCATCTCATAATTCATAGCTTCTAGCTATCTTGCAGCTTCTGAGCTTTCTAATACTTCCTTATAGGATAGAGGTTCATCATTTTCTAACAATAATGATTCACCATCCTCTATGACTAGGAAACCAAATCTATTTAGTTCCCTTACCTCTGTTGAGATCCTATGCAGTACGTGTGTTTCTGGAACCTCTTCCACAGGGACCTAGAGAACTTTTTCCTATACCAACTTCTATGTATCTTGAGCATCAACTTTATCGAATTCAATCTTGCTCCCACTATCCCTTTTGAGGATGTTCTCCCTCTCAAGAAATACGGCTTGTCTGGATACAATCACTTTCTTTTCTTGAGTTTTATATAGTTAATATCCTTTTGTTTCATTGGGATATCCTATAAAGACACACCTCATACCTCGGGGTACTAGTTTGTTGCCTGAGAAGGCCTTAACAAATGTCTCTCATCCCCATACACGTGTATGTGACAAAATGAGTTTCCTTTCATTCCATAACTCGGAGGGAATTCCATTTGCTGCCTTAGTTGGTACTCGGTTTAATGTGTATGTTGTAGTTTGTAATGAATATCCCCAAAAGGATAATGGAAGTTCTTCATGACTAATCATCAACCTCACAGTGTCCAACAAGGTGCGGTTCCTCTTTTCACTAACACCATTCTACTATGGTGTATAAGGAGGAGTGAGATGAGATAGAATCCCAGACTCCCGTAGAAGATTGATGAACTCTTGGTTCAGATATTCTCCACCTCGATCTGATTGAAGTTACTTTATCTTCTTACCAAGATGATTCTCTACTTCATTCATGAATTCCTTAAATTTCCTTAAGGCTTCTGACTTATACCTCATTAAGTAGAGATATCCATATCTACTCAAATAATCAATAAAAGTAATAAAGTACGAATATCCACCTCTAGCTTCTACAGAAAATGGTTCACACACATCCATGTGCACCAATCCTAGAATATCTGTTTCCCTTTCACCTTGTCCAACGAAGGGAGACTTGTTTATTTTTCCTTGTAAACAAGCGTGACATCTATCAAGTGGTTTTATATCAGTAGAGTCCAAAAACCCATCTTGGCAGACCTTTGTCCAGATCTTCTCATTTACATAACTGAGATGGTGATCCCCCAACTGGGTGATGTATGAGTCATGTGAGTTTGTTTTGTTATCAATTTCCAACAATTGTTTTTCGTAATTTAATACATACAAACCATTATTTAAATGTTCCATACCATAACATGCGTTGTTCTTATAAAAGATAAAACCCTTATTTCCAAACTTGGAAATAAATTCATCCATATCCAAAAAAGATATAGAAATTATGTTCTTGGTAAATCTAGGCACATAATAACAGTTATGTAAAACCAAAATCATCCTAGTTGGCAATGAGAGGTAGTAATCGCCAATAGACAATGGAACCAGCCATCCGCCATTGGAGGCTAGAAGATCCACCTCTCCTCTAGAAATCTTTTTAAATCTACTTGGTTCCTTCATTTGAATAGAGATGTGATCCCCACAAGCTGTATCTAATACCCAATGTGTAGAAATGGAAAGATTACACTCGATAACGAACGCACCTTTAGCATCCCCACGCTTCTGAGTGCAGTTCATCTTCCAGTGGCCTTGCTTGCCACATGAAAAACATATTGTCTCCTGTTCCTTGCCCTGCCTCTAGATTTTCCCTTTCTTGGAGGGACGACACTCATGGATTCAGACCGTTTATAAGTCTTTGGACCTTTTTCCTTGTCATTCCTATTCTTATTCACCATAAGGATTGCGGGTTTGTCACGCCCCATGTCATAATCTCCCTGGAGAATTATGGTTAGAATTTTGGATAGACTCTTTTCATTGTTGTTCATGTTATAATTGATAATGAAGCTAGAGAAGGTCTTGGGATGTGATGATAGGATGAGATCTGTACGAAACTCATTAGGGAATTTAATCCCTAAGATGTCCAGAAATTCAATGTAGCTAATAAGATTGACTACATGAGGCCCAGATGGCACAGACTCTCCAAGATTAGTTGTAAAAAAGAATTGGAGATCTCATATCTCTCTTGTCTCTCCTTCTCTTGGTAGATATATTTAAGTTCAGAAATCATGCTATGCGCGTTCATGTTTTCATGTTGCTTCAAGATCTCATTAGACATGGCAGATAGCATGAAACACTGGACATCTGTGGAATCATCCAAATGTTTTGCATAGAGAGATATTTCCTCATCACTGGCCTCTTTCCCAAGCGCAACTCGAACATGCTCTTCCAATATATACAATTTCCTCTCATGGAGAAGGATGACGTGTAAACACCTCGACCACTCTTAGAAATTGGTGTCGGTGAGAAGGTTTTTTTTCTCAAGTATGGTTCGCAATGATATGTTTGAATTCATTTTTCTTGTCTTTTGTACAAATTACGATGAGAAAAGGTTTTAGTACTTTATAAAACTTTTACAAAAAAATAAATTAATACTTATTAGTCTCCCACTATTTTATCGAAATCCAATAGCCCCCGCCATTGACTTCGGAAATTTTTTTTCCTGAATATTATAGTGGCAAGGATCCATATTGCACTTTGCATTACCCCAAATAGGGTTGGTCAAGAAACTTTAAGGGTTTTAGGTAGGAATTCCAAATTCCCACTGCATTAACTTGCAGCTCCTTGATCCGCTGAGTGGACTCCCCAATCCTGAAATCCTTTTATTTTGGATTTCCTCAACCTTTTCCTCTTGGTTACATGAAGTCCAGTTGTGGCAGTCAACCTTTGATGCCAACCAATTCAATTCAACCCAAAACCTTGAATTATAATTCCCTGGTAATTGAAATCACCCCAACTAGGGTTGGTCAAGCACTTTGAACTATGGTTCGATTCTAACCAAGATTATGGAAGGCTATACTGACTTAATATTTCTTTGAGGGATTTTATCCTTATATGTAAATTTCCATTTTGTTATCTTTGATTACATGCTTGTTAATATTAAGTGGGATATACTTAAGTGATTAACCATGTCTAAGATACTATTTACGCATAATTCGGTCTTATTTTAGTTCCATCTTTAATGCTTGTTTAATTCATTAATTGTGTGATCGTGACAACACACCCCCAATAAATAAACCATGCAACTGACAAAAATAAAATAAATGGTATGATCATGAGCTTGTTATATTGGTTAGTTTATATAGAGGTTGATAAACTAACCCAATACCTAGGGGAGAAACACCTTGAACCATTCGGGTTCATGTTTACAGCTTTCCACCTATCCACCTTTGTATCTCCTTGGATTGGTTTCACCTTGGCTCCTGAATTGAGCCGCCTCCACTAGCTTGGGAGCTCCATCTATTACATATGAATTTATCTCAAATGCAGGTGAGGAGTAAAAGGGGTTTTACATAAAATAATCCTTGGGTGTGTAGGCCCTATATATTAATGAGGGGAAGGCTTACAGACCAATAAAATTAATTTAAATAAATAAATTAAAAGAAACTATTCATATACAAAGGTCTTGGTCTAGCTCATGATAATCCATACATGAAACTATATTTACACATAAATAAAACTAGCATTCAATTATTTAATCATTCTTTATTAAGATAAATCATGATCAAATCAATTAATTATCTTTAATTAATAAATCGTTTTATCTTAAACCTTTTTCTGAATTTCCTTTAGATTCTCATCCATCATAATTTTAAACAAATAAATTCATTTAAAATTATATTTTTACGTAACTTGTAAATTGGAGGAAACCTGGTGGATTCCCATTCATTACACAGATGTTAAATTAAAATCATATATATAAAATACATGTCATGTTTTGTGCCTCAGCTTTATGCCTGCACTATGGTACACATCTCAAGGGTTTGTATAATATAATAATAAATTTTAATAAATCTGCGTAATTTGGATGAGGACATGGCATGTAGTTCTGAATACACGGTGTGTACATTTTGTTCACCATCCATCCTAAGTAAAATCTTGGGGACATGGCGTGTAGATTTACTTCGGAAATTTTCAGAGTACACGGCGTGTTCAGTGGGACACCCACCGTGTAGTTTCCACATTACACGGTTTCCAACAGGGCTAGCCATGTATGGGGTACATGGCCCAACCCTAACCCAAAGAAACTACACCCCATGTTCATTGGACCAAATGGCGTGTAATCTAGAAACCGTGTGCCACCTATTCCTGGTCAACACACAGTGTTATTTATGACTTAGGTATACTCCAATAGATGACCTGATTTAGCGGACCAGCCTGATGCATTGAACCTAGACTACATGGAGTGTACTTATGAATACATGTTGTGTATTATTGTGTTGTACGTCCTGGAACATTTGGCACCCCCGGATGAGATCCTCTATTTTATTTTAATCAAAGTTAAAATAATAATTCATTTCTATAAGGTGAACGAGAAATGAGAAAGGTGGAACATATCTCGATATTCGGATTTAAATAATGATTAACTTGAATTGAAACAACTAAATTATTAAATGCGTAAATCAAAAATGAAAAAATAAATAATTATAATCAATGATATGACCCCTATGATACAACTTATAGGTTCCGGGCACAGTGGAAGTGCGTTGGTGGGTTTTCCCAATGTTAATTTTAGCATTAAACAACGTTCAATCTGAGATCTGTCACAATAATAAAATGTCGGATCTTCAGAATAGAAAGAAGAAAGAAAAGAAAGAGAAGGGTCCTGGAAACATCAAGATGATCATCATATGTGGGTTATAATTAATTTAATTAATTGAAAAGAATTACCTTGATGGAATTATTTCTTCGTTGATGTTTTCCAGTCACGTTTTGATGTGATTCGTCATTGCATCGCAGAAACCAAGTGTAGACTTCCTCTACCAGTGATCCACATGTGCACCACGTATCTCTGGAAATCACCAAAGGAATATCTGGGTGATAGAATGGAGAAGCCTTTGCTTGCGTTTTCTGCCTTAGATCGCCTTGATCTGATGGAGGAGGATCTCTCTCGGTCTTGAGAGTGTTCTTGGAGGAAGGATTTCTCTCGGCCTTCAGAGAATTTTCCAGAATTTTTGTTCACAATGATTCATGGAAAAGTGTTGGGGTTGTGAGGATATTTATAATCATGTTTGAGGTTATAGAGTTATGAAAATAAATAAACATGTTACACATTTTATTTATTTCATTAACTCTTATTGAAAACCCCCATGTCAAATCATGAATTCCTTGACATGCACCCACACTGATTATAATAAATATCGTTTAATAAAACAATATTATTTCCTCAAAATCCCGACTGAAAAAACTACACGATGTGTAATCATTAATACATAGTGTGTACTTGTTTTTCATTTCATTTCCAAAATTAATACTACACGGAATGTACATTCAATGTACACAGTGTGTATATCTTATTTTTCATTTTATTCTTCCTCTAATATTAAAACGATTTAGGATTCCTTGAATAATAATTAAACCACATACGGGAATAATTTTTATTCTACTTGAGATGCTTGGATACACCTAGTGTGTGACCCTCTAGGCCTCTTTCTCATTGGCATTTGGTGGGCTTTCCTAAAGTCCAAGATTACTACCTTACACTACATTGATCTGTCACCTCATACGAACGCTTAACATGTAATTTAATCCCTTTGTCTCTATATCTCTAATCAAGTGGGTTTCATGCTAGTGCCATCAACCCATGTGCTCGATTATTATTTCTTTGACGTCCTAAAATTGAACTTGCCCATACCTTACCATGGAAATGGATTTATTTAGGCTATATAAATTCCATCAAAGGGCCTGAGATATCTACTTCTGTTAGGGAACAGAAGGGACAAATCCATTCTTGCATTATCTATTAATGCAGTATCACTTGTGACGCACCCAACGTATCCTACCTCACTCCAAATAGTGTGTCATCATAGTTTTTTTCAATACATCTAAGTTTGTGAGTTGTAATACCCATTAATAATAATCTTAAAGTCTAAGGACCAATACACTAATCCGCAGATAGGAACATCCAATGACACTATGAAATGTGGATTTCCTAATGGCGGGTCTCATTCTCATAATATCCTCCTCTATATTACTAAGGGTACACACCATGAGAAGGTTCCTTAAATATTTATGATTCTTCAGCCCTAATGTCCTGAATTATTTGTGTCCCTCAAATAACATCATCTGGCCATAGAACATATATTCAAGAACAACGTTATGGCACTTTTGGGTTATCATCATAGCAAGGATCCGCTATGACCCTTTAAGAAAATAGTTGTCCTTAAGACATTATCACATGAATTTTCACACAGAAGAACAATAAAGATGTGATAAGGTATTTATTAATGAATAAAGTACAAAGTAGTTGGTTCTAGGCCACCAACTCCAACAACTCCCCTACTGGCTGGTAATGAGGTTCAGAAGTCCCAAAAACTTGCGATTATCCATCATCTATAGTTTATTCTCTAATTTGGTACTTTCAACCTAATAAATTATTACACAGTTTTATTTAAGTCCCTGATGGTCTAGAAGGGTCTGGACGAGGAAAAATCTATGAACTTCTTTGATCCTTCACTGGACCAATGAGTAGGTTCTCAGGTGATTTTGTGGGATAATCTTCTGATATTAGGAAGAGATAGGTAGAGGATATGCGTTGGGGAAGTAGTAGGAAGGAATAGAAAAGTATGGGATCATTTTTTCCCTCTATGGAAGGGAATTCTGTAAGATTATATAACTTTTGGAAGTGTTTTCATTTCAATAAATCCCATGGAAATGTAGAAAGTGAGTGTCACCATTGTATCAAGATGCATCATCATTAGCATTAATTTTATAAATTGATGTGTTTAGTCCTTGGGAGGAAAAGTAGGGGTGTGGTTTAGGGTCCTCAATAGTAGAATCAAACTATCTAGACCATAGTGAACCATATGAGTCACATACTATAGGTATAGGTCCTTAGAGCTAGGGGAATTATATTTTATAAAGTAAACTATGTTCCGGTTGAAAATGGAGATGTATCATTAACTTTTAGAGGTATGATATTAATCACATATATTTTATCTTCCTACTTGTTCGATATGGGGTATTCTCATTCATTTATACCAACTCAAGTTGTTTTTTGACTTGATTTACTAGTCAAGTTATCATCTGAGTTGCAATCAATTGAAACACGCATGGAGAAGAAGGTGGATCATCTATGAAGATGTAAAAAAATTCCCATAGTAGTTTCAATCTAAGTAAAACTATATAATTTTATAATTATTGAAATGAATAGCTTCGATTGGATATTTGGAATGGACTGGAAGACTGGATATCAGGCTCACATCGATTACTATAAGAGACAACAATTTTTTTCCTCTCCTAATAGTGAGATGTTAATATTGATGATAGAGTGAGATTTAGAAGCAGGTTGAATGGTACAAGACCTTAGTAAAGTTGGATCCATTACAACATCGGTGGAAAATATGGTCCTTATCTTGGATCAAGAAACAATTTCATTCTCTATTCCTCCTATGGAAGATCTTTTTATAGATGTATTTCTAGATAACTTCTCAGGTCTTCCAATTAATTTGAGGATTTATTATGATATTGGAAACATGTCAACCACATAGATTATGTCAATTACTCTTTACCATATGAAACCAGATGATTTAAAATGAATATATGTAGAATTTGAGTATTTTGAGGTGAAGGGATTTATCAGACTAAGAACATATCCTTGGGGTGCTCTAGTTTTTTTGTGAAGAATTAGTATGGTAGTCTTTAGTTGTCTGTAGACTTCAGGAAGATAAACAATGTTATTGTGAAAAATAGATACTCATTTACAAGGATTAATGAATTTTTTGATCAGTTAAAGAGAGCATGATGTTTCTCCATGATCTATCTATGATCAATATACAACCATCTTTGAGTTAGAGAGTAGGATATAACTAGTATAGAATTCAGTAGTAGATATGAACTATATGAGTATCTTTTCATGTCATTTGGGTTCAAAAATTCACCATCGGTGTTCCGAGATCTCATGAATAGGATATTTCATTTATATCTTGAGTATTTCATTGTGGTGTTTTTTAATGATATCCTAATTTACTGATAGAACTTATAGATTCACACTAGGAACCTAGATATTGTGTTAAATACACATTGAGTGCACTGTCTCTATGAAAAGATATCACATTGTCACTTCCAGATTCCATATGTACATTTCCTTGGGCATGTAATCTCTAAGTTATGAATTTATAGGGACCTATAGAAGGTAGGATGGGCTATTTATTTAACATGACCTAAAAATATGTTTAAGATCAAGAGTTCCCTTGGGCTGGAAGGATTCTACAAATATTTTATTCATGAATTATCTCATTTTGTGACGCCAATGACATGAATTACTAAAAAGGGTGTGAATTTTTAATATACTAATCAGGGAGAATATGCCTTCTTTTAATTGAAGAATATAGCGATTACAACTCTAATCATTCAATTCCTAGAGCATGGGATTGGATATAGAGTTTACTAGAATACCTTAGGTGTTAGTTTTGGATCACTCCTTATGCAAAGGGATAAAGTGATGGCTTATGGATCTCATCAGGTACAACCCCATGAGTGGAACTACTTGCAAAATGATGTGAAATTGGAAATTATTTTCCATGATCTTATGTTTTGGTTCTATTATCTCTTTGGTGAGATATTTTTCTATTACCCGTACCACAAGAGTTTTTGTTATATCTTCTCTTAGTAGGTCATATTTCACTAGAAAAGTCATTGGGTGGATTATCTGTAGAATTTTAATTTTGAAATGTATGTTTCTCCAGTAAATGGTAATTTTTTCATAGATTATCCTAGTATTAAAATGGAGGATCTTGGAGAGTGACCTTTAGAAGAGGAATGGTGGTTGATGAGCTTTTTAGATGAGTGGTTAGTGAATGCACATGAAAACCAAAGGGCAATGGATTGTTCTTCCTTGGTAATCACATAGACATTGGTAGAATGGGTAAAGGATAGCTAGGATTCATATCCTAAATGCTTAGTGATGTGGGAATGGTTGGTGGGGAGTGGCATAATTCTATTATTGTCAATGTATATTAAGATCATGATTTATGTTTATAATAGAGTAGTGGTTCCTACTTCCATGAAATAAGAGATGATGATGGAATCATATTCCTCTTTATTGAAGGTTCACCTAATATTTACCAAGAATTATTAGGATATCAGAGAATTATTCTTGTATTTAGGAGTAAAGAGAGATGGTTTGTGCTTTTTCTCTCATTTCTTGAGCTAACAAAGGATCAAGGTAGATCATCAATGACTAGGAATATCTCTTTGTCCACTTTTCATGCCCATGTGATAGTGGTTCGAGGTGATGATAGATTTTGTAACAAGGTTTCCCAAGACAATAAGAATGTGAGATTTAGTTTGGGTGATAGTTTATTGGCTAATGATGGTGGCACATTTCTTTCCAATCGAATAGACTCACTCAGTATGTGATTTGGAAAATATTTATACTTGAGAGATTATATAACTACATGGATTTCCTTTTAGAAAAATATTAGATAGAGAAGCATGTTCTGCATCATGATTTTGTAAATTCTTACAAAAGGATTTGGGGACTGTTAAAACTAAGTGTGGAATATCATACATAGACCAAGAGATGATCAAATAGGATGGTCCAAATATTAGAGGATATTCTTCAGTAATATGTCCTATATTTTAGTGGAGCTTGGGATGATCATATAGCCTTGGTGGAGTTCATATACAATAATTTTTTTTCCAAAATTTAATTTATATAAAATTTCTTGAGGCTCTTTATGGTTGATTTTGTTGCTCAACACTATATTTGCATGAGGTGGGTGAGGCAGTTATCATTGGGTTGAGTATGGTACAGAAGACCTTATATATGGTTTATTTGATCAGGAAGTTGTTGATTATACTTAGAGAAAACAATGACCATATAATTATTGAAGGATATAGCCTTTTGAGTTCACTTTGGGTGGATTAATTTTCTTATGTGTGTCACCTCGGTAGGGGAATCATCATTTACAATGGAAAGGGAAGCTAGCATAATGGTTTTTGGAACTGTATAAGATTATTGAACATGTCAAAGCGGTGTATTACCATTTGGATATTCCATTACATTATCAAGGTATACATAACCCATTCCATGTAGTTCATATTTGGAGGTACATCCATGATTCTGAATATGTGATTGATAATAAGGATGTTGAGTTGGAACTAGATTCATCACTGGTGGAGTGATTGGTATGGATTATGGATTGGAGTGAGAAGGCACTGAGGGGAAAGATAGTAGAACTTATTTGAGTTCTTTAGAAGTATGGGTGAATAGAATAGGATACTTGGGAGTATGAATATAACGAATGAGCTCAATAGACTAATTTGTTTGAGTAGGAACACTAGAGATTCTTATTGAGGATAATAATTACATAAAGGGGAATATTATAACAAACTTTACTTTTCAGGCACCTTAAAACTCATTTTTTCCATTATTTATTTTTTTTGAGTTATGCTTTTATTGAGTGAAGTATTTCATGACTTCTAGATGATTTATATGGTATTTAGGAGGTTTTAAGTGGGTGAATGGTTTGAGCATAGTTGGAGAAAACTTTTAATCTACCCCCAATAAATTGTGTGACTCGTTAGAGAGGGGTAGTATAAAGAACACAATTAGATCTAACCATGAAAACCTCTCTAGAAATCATGTGACTCAAGGAAGAGGGAAAAACACAGTTGGAATATGTTTTACCAAACCATTCATCCAAATAATGTGAGTTCCCATAAGTGGAAGTGTGCCTTATATTTTTAGTGCATGGTTTGGTAAACCATGTATGACCTTTTAATGAATCTAAAAAATGGTTTTATAAATCCAAAACCACCCTGAAGCCCTTTATTATTTCTCTTAATCCTATGGATCTAAAACTTAGGGATTTAAGTGTCCATTGTTGGAAATTTATCTCCCTCCATACTCAAAACATAGTGGATATAGAGGAATTGGTTTATATGGATACAAGGTATAATGTTGTTCTTCCTATGTTCTTAATGCCTCTCTTATATCTCCTTTCTTTTTCTTGAGATGAATCATAGATCCAAGTTGTGTTTTCTAGATCTGTTGATTCTACTATGATATAGTGGATAATTATTTGTTAATTAATAGATGGACTCCAGATCTAAAGAATCGACATCCCCCCCTTTAATTAATCAAGATCTTCCATTGGAAGTAGAATCTCACGGGGTAAGTTGATATATCTCTAATCCCAAATTACCTTGTACTTGTTATATTTTTATACTAGAATTATTATTTTGGTTAGTTGGATTTTTATTCTAGGAATCTTTGGTGTGAAAATTAAGTTTGGTGATGGATATTGGATTTAGATATTGGCACACTTGAGGTAGGAATTCCTTACCATTTTGGGTCCTTATATGGAATTATATCTCAAAATTTGATTATGCATGTTATCATTTCTTGTGAGAACTATTATGTGATATGAAATGATTGGCGTATGTGTGTGTAACATGTGAGACCTATTCTTGATTGATGTTCATATGGGTGTGTGTATGTGTTTTTTTATGAGATCATTTGTTTTTATGTATTTTTTATATTGTGGTTATTGCATATCATGCAAGAATTTTGAATATGGTATCAGGATAGTGGGTTTCTTAGGGATGATTGGTTTACTCCTTAGGGGGGGCATGGGTATAGGATTTTATAATGAAACATTTGGGATTGATTAATGGTGAGTGTCAGGATATGTAATGACTCATTAATGGTGATTAGACATGTGAAATGGTGGTGGTCTATGAGTCAGAACATGATGCACACTAAGATGATGGTATGAGTCTGGGTGTGATGACCATTGAGCTGAAGGTATGAATCAGGTTGAGGAGTATGTTGTACGAGTGGTATGAGTCAAATATGGCCATGTTGAGATGGCGGGGAATTAAGACTATTTTATTGATATGGTTCATAAGTGTTGACATGTTCCTTGAGGACACAACATCATGTAAATATGACAACTATGCAACCAAGGCAAGTTGGACGAGGCGAGTGACTACTCTTTAAAGGTGGAGTGTGGTTATCCCCTAAAGGAGGGTGATCATTGTTCCTTTAAGGTGCAATGGAGACTACAGACTGACAACTTAGTGAGCTGAGTTGTATATAAAATAATTGCATGGTCTGATTCATTTGACTACCAATGGTGACTGCTCATCTGACGTGGGAGCAAAGCAGGTACGATCCCATTCATGGTGTCTTAACATGCAATTTCTCAACACATGATTTTTTTTCATGATTTTTGATTTATTTATTTATCATGGAATACACATTTATATAAATGTGAACCTATTTTTAAGGATGTATTGGTGGTGTCCTACATGGTTTATACTCACACCCTACATGGTAATCTTAGTGAGCATGTAGAATTCATTATTTGGGATTTGAAAAGGGGAAAGGTCCTAGTGAAATATAGCCGAGGAGTTAGAGAACTATGTTTAGAGGTAGTATTGGGACAAACATCAGATAGATATCTAGTGTCTTTATTTATTTATTTAACTTTTTCCTATAATCTTATCTGGTTTTCCTCAAAAAGGATCCTTGGTTATTTTTATATTTCTTTAAATGGATTTCATTATTATAGTATTATGATATTGTTTCATTTTTATTGTGTTATTGGGATGTTTTATTTACATCTTGTTGATTATGGTGTATAGATATTTATACTAAGGGTATAGTATCACCATCAAATAGGTCATGCCCTCACCACTAGTCGACATCCACTTACATACAAGTATGTGTGTATGAGGTCAAGTAGTTCACTGGATTAGAGTCGTTGATTCATGTTAGGGTGTTATAGTCACACAGGACCCCCAACTACCACTACTAAGGACTAGGTCTCAAATAATCACACAAGAAATTATATTTTATAGTAATTTATTTATTTTCTATTAATTAATAATTCAATAAGTATATTTATAGGATTAACACTTTAGTGCTCTAAGATAAGTGTCTATGGAACTATTAATCTATTATATATATTCTCATGTATGTCATCATCATCTATAAATACTATGAACAAAAATAATTCATTTATTTGTTCAATTATCAATTCATACTCATCAGGGAAATCTAGGACTCGGCCTATGCTACCACTTAAAACATCAACTCATGGTGCATAACATCAAACTATATCTCGTAGTTGGAAGTTGGTCATATAAATAACGTTAATCCATAAATTATACACTAAGAAAGAATTAATCATCTAAGAGAAATCCCTGGTCCAAACTCATCTTGACTACCCTGGTGTCCCTCACTATTGCACATAATATAAATCATTACTTCTATCACTGGCATTATCCATCACTACAAACCAGGATCCTATCTTATTGGTCATCTATCAAATCAATCATCAATCAAAATATCCCCAAGCCTCCTACACATTGCTCATCAAGGAATCTGACCACACATGGTTATCAATTAAATTCATCAAGGCTCTAAATACTATGAGAACATAAACATTTTCAAATGTATTTTTTCACATAGGAAAATGCACTAAGTCCATGGTAGAAATGTATTTAAGACTCTTTTAATAAGAAAAGGGTCTATTCATCAATAAAAATTTATTATTTAACAAATAACCATTACAATTTCATATTGAATTAACTAGTTTATTATTAATAGGTTTTATATAACAAGGAAAAATAAGGTGTTAGTTAATAATAGATTTAAATTAACTTAAACAAGATTCAAACATTATTATCATGTTTAATCAAATCCAAGATTAGTATTAGTTATTTTTCTCATGCCTCTTTTAATCAATTAAATGAATATAATCATATTTAAGTTTTAAATTAAATTTCAATATATTATACATGTAGTAAACTAACAACAAAAGCATTTTCAAACATATATATCACATTATCAAATAAACAACAAGAGGAATCATCAAGAAAACATAACCACATGTGATCATAACCCAACCATTTATCTAATTCCCAACATGAAATATCAATTATCAACATGTGATAATCCCCATTTTAATAATAAATTTCCATAATTATATAAATAATTCTTATCAAAATTTATTAAGCTGATTCAATTTACACCATGTCATTTTTCCATTTCTGTGATTTATTATCCATGTTCTACATTTAAATATATCTTTCTATATTATAGGTTATTTCTAGAATAAAATTATTATTCTTACACTATGATTTATTTTCAACAAAATAAATCATACGTTGATATATAAAAATATTATTTTAATTATTGAAATAATAAAAGAATATATTTTACGAGTATCCTACTGGAAGTGATATATTATTTCAATTCCTGAAATAATAAAATTTCTTTAACATATTCACTGTAAAAAAATTATCTTCTTCTTCTTCTTAAAATTTTTTAGATTATCATGAAATCATTGAGCATACAATATAACAAGATTAATTTCTTACTATATGGTCAATCGCATATGGAAAAATATATAAACTAAATAATGGTTAATTTTCTCCTTGAAAAAAATATAGGGAATAAATATAACATAACTATAAGGCCTTTAAATAATTCACTACAACACCAAAAAAGTGGATAGAGAAAGATGATAGTATCTTGGGAAATGTAGGAGAATCATCAGACAATTTTTTTTTAAGGATTACATATCTCAGAAGGTGAGGTTTATATCACCCAAAAACAAGACAAATGAAAGAGTCTCAGACAAGGAAAATAATCTGGTTTTTAATATTTACATATTCCACTCCATGGATACTTTAGAAGATCCATTAAAATTTCAATATTTTATTTCACATCTATCCTTATTAAATCAATTTCCATTTAATTTTAAATGAATGTTCATTTTGGATCTCTTAATATCAAGTACAAAATTTCATTTAAAACTCTTAATGGATATAAAAACTTTTATTGCCCATTAATTGTTTTTTATTTTTCATTACAAACACATTGTAGGTCAAAACTTGAAGAAAACTGGAATTTTTAAGCAAGAAACGTGACCCTTACATAATAAAGGTGTCTCGTGGTAAGGAAACTAATTTTAACTTTATATAGTGGAGAATTGATGTGGTTACCTTGGTTTAACCTTTGAAATTCCAGACTTACCCATACATAAGCTTTGAAAACTAGAGCATACCTTTGCATGGTTCTTAGAAGACTCGCATTAACTTTACATAGCTAGTAAGTTAACTTTATATAGATATTATAAATTTTGTTTTACCCTTCCACAACTAGGAAAAAATCGATCATTAACTTTACATAGATCTAAAAAATAGTCCACTCACAAAGGTAAATATGTTTAGCTTTACATAGGGAAGGGAATCTAAATAAGGGTAAATAAAAAAACTTGATTTTAGATAATTAAACCCATAAATTAATAATGAAAAAATGGTTTTTGTACCCTCTGGACACCTATAAGACATGAATAAAATGAGGGTTTTAAAATTTTGGGGTCTTACAATGACCATTAGGCATTATGATTGTTGGTTATGTAGCCATTAAAAAGTTACTATAGAATTAGTGTATATCAAGGGTGGTCATAGGAGATAATTGATGCATAAGGGACAAACCATGTCCTAGACCAATATTTACATCCCTAATGGTTCTAATTTAATAGATGTTGGGGAGGATGTAACATAACTAGGGTTCTTCCTTGACCAAGATCAGGCTGAATTTCAATAATTGAGCTTCAAACAGAATATCATATGGAAGAAGTTCGAGTTAGTGTAAGTCATCACTAGATCAATGATTTTTAAACCACCAAATTAAAGTACCACAATTTCACACATTACCCTTATGGATTATTATGGTCTTATAAGGGGTTATTTCTCTATGGGTTTAGTGGTATTAAAGTGTATATTATTTTATAAATGAAATGGTGGTTACTCGGATACCACTTTTTAGTCAAAAATATCAACCTCATATAAAAGTACAAATGCACATTATTTGATGATTAATATGATAAAATTGATTTCATATTTTCAATTAGCTCATAAAAATTAGACAATTGGTGAAATTTTGTAATTTTTTGTAAATATAGTCAAATGATGTAAAAATGGTGAAATATTTTCAAATATGGTAATATGGAATTATATATATGTAATTGTGACTCAACCCAGTAGAGGTATTATTTCTTCTAATTTTTATAAAAACATAATAATGGAGCACTAAGGGAGGTAATGGGGAACATTGTGGGGGTAGTGGAGCACTAAATATAGTGGATAAATAAAATAATTAATAGTTTATTTTCTGAGATTCTACTCAGAACACCTATAAATTCTCACCCCTTATTATCTTTTCTCAATCTAAAAATTCACATTTCTATCTTTGTATCTATATAATAGAGTCAGTATGATATCCCTATCTACAGTATTGAAGAGTTTGGTTTGTTTTGAGGTTTGTCTCTTGGTTAAGAAGCTCAAGAGAAGTAAGAGTTATCTTTCTCTATCTTTTTAATTTCTATTTTCAATCCCATTTTTTATATCCTATTTAGTTTCTATTTTATTACCCCAAATTTTCCTTGATATAATTTTAAGTATTATACTTAAGATATCTTATTCATATGAGTACCAATTTCCCTCACATTAATCCCAAAATATAAGCCATTATTATTTCAATGTAAGGTTTTATAATCACTTCACATCCTCTATTTGTGTGATCCTTTCCAATTCATTTTCATTTAAATATATTTTTTTATTATGAATCATTATTGTAAATTAATTTTCATATTACCAATGATTGATAACTATTCTCTCTCATTATAATTTCTTAATATACCATTTTAATACTCAAATAATAGTGGAAACCTAAGGGAGAAATATAAACATAAGAAAACATTCTAAAATTTTGGTCAAGTAAGGGGTGTGTGGTTTCCTAGTGTAAAGACCTAATTTTTTTTTCTTCAATTAAATTATTATATTTATTCATTATAAACTTGGTTTTTAGTTGATATATGTTTGGTTAAATTCCTAAGTACTTTTTGAATCTTGAGGAAGCTTTTGTGCGTGTTTGGTATGTTTTCTAGACAAACTAAGGGTGGTTGTGTCATAGACCAAGTGACCACACCATAGAATTTAGTCTGTACTGAAATAGTGATAGATTTCCTATATTAGGGTTGTAAAATCAAGGTTTCATCACAGATGGGGAGTCTACATTGTGGTTATGCGGCTCCCCTGTTTTTTTTATGTAGCCTTCTTCATGATGGCGGTGACTAATGAAGGTTGTGTAGTGGTGCCTTTCACTATGCCATAGTACTTATTTCTGTGTATAGTGAAAATAGTTGGTGGTCTTTAGGTGTTAATTATTTTACTAACTTAAATTGGGGAACATTCCCAATTTTTGTTTGGGTGATTTCATTTCAGATTTAATGATATTCAAACCCTTTAATGGTATTTTATTAATTATATCTAGAGTTTACTTTTTGATTATAATTGATTATTTATTTTATAATTATGAGATGAATTTATGAGGATTAAGTGAAGGTATTTCACAAGGGATTAGGACCTTCAAATTCTCCAATATTCCTTCTCATTTTACATCATTCTAAGAGATATAGAGTTCTGCACAAATAACTCCACAAAATAATGCATCCCCTTACACCATAATAGTGTGTAAACCATCATGGTTCCATAGTGAAGTGAACCTTGTTGCACCATGGAGAATATAACCTAACACTCTAAATACCACAACAATTATTTTGTTCTATGGTGGTTCTCTACACAGTGGATCCATGCTAAAGCTGGAAGACCTTGTGTTGTGCTGAGTTATTCTAGAGTATCCCTCTACCAAGGTGAAATTACCTTGGATGCGGTGAGTAGTTTCTGCACACCGACACAACTTATCCCCTTCTTTTCACCATGGAGACCTCAAAAGTTCCCAAAATTTTATTTCCTCCTTGGTAGATCTTGTTGATGAATTTTTATAATGATCAGCCTTGGGAAATTTTAGTTATACCCCTTTTATTTTTTCCTCCTTTCCTTTCTCTAAGACCTATAACATGTCAAATTGAAACCATTTATAAGATCCCTTGGTATGATATCATGTTACAATTGGTGTGTGAATATGGTTTAGGTGATGAAATATTTGATGGATCTTGATGGTGATGTTGAAAATTTTGTTGTACTATGTTCCTCACTTATTTGGAACTCATTTATAGATGTTTCCATATTTTTATTTTTTTGGCATAATTATTGACTATGGTTGATTATTTTCACATGTGGATGAGTGTATAACCCGTGATCCCCAATATGATATTATTTCCATGATACTTTTTAGAATAGATGGATTCTATGTTTGATGTTGATTCACTTGTTGACTTGGTGGAATTATTTAACTCATGATTTTGTGTTTGTTACCATGATTTACCCTATAATGTGTGTTACCATTTCCTTGGAGGTTGTGTTTGTTACTTGAGACATGTGGACCATCAAGAGATGTGCATCCCTTATAGGGTAAGTGTGCTAGATTTTTTACACTAGAAATAAGGGACCTAAGCATAGGATAAAGCTGTGGGGATTCCATAGTGTCTATATTATAGATACACTTGAGGTATCCTGGTATACATCAAGTGTCATGTTCTCAAGTTATCCCAATGGATAACCACTATATGTGGCTATCATGATACACTTGATGGCTAGAGGATGGTGGGTAGCATGTACACATGATACCATGAGGTATCCGATCTCCTGATTCACTATCTTGTGGCTATTTTGGGTTATTATTGACACCTCTCATTATTCTTCTAGTATAGAGTTGGAGTAGGTACAACCAGGGGTTTGTGGTATCTTGGTTAGCACACGACCATTCAGTTTTGGATTGTGTGTTTATGGTCATTATTAATTTATGATTATTATAGAGTACACTTGTTATACATGAGAACACTAGGTTGAGGGTGAATTGGTGATTTCCTACCAAGTTTTCTACTTACACCCTACTCAGGAATTTCGATGCGCTTGTAGATTTCATAGATAGAGACTTGGAAAAGGGAAAGGAACCTATGGTGGATGAATGAGTGGAGGATAATTGAGCTGTATAGGATTGGGATAGATTCCAAATAACCCCACTTATATCTATTTATTTATTTTTTCATCTGAAACCTATATTCTAGATAGGATTGACACTTTCAGAGCTACTTTATTTTATAACATGTATTCCATACTTCAATTTTCCACCTGATTTATATGATTATTTATTATTTATTATATTTTTTATAGTTTATTATTAATACTATAACATGATACAAAGGGTATAGTCTCCCCACTAATGGAATCAAACCCTCACTAGTTGTTGACATCCTCTTGCATATGGGGAGGCATGTATGAGGTCTTGTGGCACTCTAGATCAGACCCAATGGTTTGGATTGGTATATTGCAAAATGGTATAAGATCATTGGATTCAAAAACTTTTCATTCATCTTTTACTTGATGTGGGATAGTAAAAACAAGAGATAGGATATTTGGGGTTCGAGTATGAGAACTATGACAGTGTCTGACCAACACTGTATAGTGGACCTCCAAGTTTCCATAAAGTGGGGAAAATTAAATTCTTCAATTACCGTTTTATTAAACTCACCTTGGGTTATGTACATGATGTTTATATGTGATTTATGAGATTTTTGGTACATTCATGCATCATGACTAGTCAAATAGGTTTACATGCCATATATATACACCTGTTTTTCTACTGTATGGTAGTTATTTAATTAAATTCCTTGATTTATTCTATCTGTTTGGGGTAGTTTTTATTTGTGTGATATATCTATATTTCTATGATTTTTTATATATATATTTACTAGCAATAATTATTTGGACTAAGAATGTTATTGTGATAGTATATATATATATATATATATATTGATTGTGAATAATGTGCAAGGATGGAGACCAAGGTTGGTGTTATGAGGGTTATACCTTGTGTTGAGTGTAGACTCCTTGGAGAACCTTGTGTGAACCCATAGCCTGGTTCAGATCTATTTATGTTCCAAATGTTTCTAATATTGTAGAAGATGTAGCCTCACATATACTTCTTGGGACTATCAACTAAGAAGGGTACTCTATAGCTTGTTCTCTCACCTGCCCCAGTGGTGCAGGTAGTGAATATATTCCAACCGCTATTGAGTTCCATTGTTGACTATACTAGGGATTTATAACTCTAACATCCTCCAGCCTTTTAGGGAACTAGTGGACCACGTGTTGTTAAGGAATGGATGGAAATCATAGAGTTAATCTTCAATATCATCCAAATACTAATAGAAAGGAAGGTGAAGCTCACAACATTCATGTTGTATGGAATATCCAGGAATTCGTGGGGAGTTATGGGTTAGGCCAGATGATGAAAGGGACTTTCATGGGAGTCCTTCAAAGAAATATTTTTCATATAGTTCTTCCTTGACATGCTAAATATCGACTGATCATAGGATTTCATGCTGTTGTTACTAGGCTCCATGATAGTATCAATATACTCCACTTGACTTATAAAGACCCTCCAATATTCCTAGATTTTAGTTCCAAATAAATGACCTATCTACATAACCAAAGGTACTAAGAAAATCCCTGACCATAAAAAATATCATAGAGGAAGGGTGGGTAGTTGGCCTTCATTTACCCTTCAATGATCATCTAAGAAGACAACCCACTTCTGCTATGAGTACCTCTTATGATGGTAGAAAGAGGAATAATATGTATGTGTGAAAAAATAGCAGTATGTAAGTGGATCATATTTCTTCTTATTCAACCCCTCCTAGAGTTGACTCATAGTTCTTCAAATGTGTGAAGTTTTAGCATTACAATAGTATATTCTTAATACCCTATATCTAATGCTTATAATGCCGTAGGATATAAAATCTTAATTAGTTTCTTGATAGATATTTAGGTTGGTAGTTTAGTTAGACATAGACATAGATCCAAAGATCTATTCCGGGTTCTCAGAGAAATAAGCATACTAGACATGAACCTTAGGGAAAGATGGGTGGAGATGAGACAGGATGTGTGTATATTTTCGACCAAGTTATAGAAGATTATAGAGAGGTTACTCCTACCATTAAAGGTGTAGTTTTTATTAGGTTCCCTCGTCTACTTCTTTGTTCGATAATGGTGATTCTTATTATTTTACATCTCCACAAGTAGTTTATGGACTTGAATTATCGGTAATGTAATCCTTTGAACTAGTCTCTCTTAATAAATCATGGGGAATGAAATTGGACTATCTCTAGGGATTCACAGAGTGTAATATAGTTGTCACTGGTTGTGGATATATATGGGATTTTATGATACTAGAGATGAAATATTCGATGTGATCCTCATCATGGATTGACTGACAAGACTTTGAGCTCACACAGATTTTTATTAGTGGAATGTGTCATTCACTTAGATAAAAGGAGATGAGTTCATGATGATTGAGGAGTGGGAACTAGGAGAATGAAGAGTTAGATAGGAATTCAGTTAGCTTAGGATGATCACAACACAAAAGGAGGTCTTGGAACTTTTAGAAGGATCATTGACAGCCCCATATTTTTTCCCTCTAGTTATGGATCTCTATTAGGATGTCTTCCTAGACATGTTTATATTAATACCTTATGATAGATGAGTTGAATTTTAGTTTGATCTCCTACTAGGTGTGAAACCCATTTTGACACCCCCATATCGAATTATGTCGACTGAATTGAAGGATTTCACAGATTAGTTGGAAGACTTGGTATAGAAAAGATCAATTAGGATAATTACTTCACCATGGGGTGAACCTGTATTGGTATCTAATAAGAAGAATGGTAGTCTTCAACTATACGTCAATTACTGGAATCTAAAGTAGTTTATAGTGAAGAACCAATATCCATTTCCCAAGATCGATGATCTTTTAAATTAGTTATGGGGATCCCGATTGTTCTCCAAGATAGTTCTTGGATTAGGATATCACAAAATACTATTTAGAGAGGACATTATAAATATGATGTTTTGGAGTACCTATAGGCTGTATGAGTAATTAGTGATGTTTTTGCGATGAATAAAATCTCAGAAGTGTTCATGGACCGCGTGAACAAGATATTTGACCCATATTTGGACTCATTAACCATGGTCTTCATCAACGATATCCTTATATACTCTATGACACTAGAGTATCATGTGAGACACCATGAGATATCCCTATGTACACTTTGAGCACATCATCTTTTCACAAAACTATTGAAGTTTGATTTCTTGATATGAGAGGTGAGATTCTTTGAGCATTTGGTGTACGAGATAGGAATATCCTTAGACCCATAGAAAATAGAGGCAGTGATGTCCAGGACACATCACAATAATTTGTGCTACATTAAGAGTATTTTTGGCCTAATAGGATATTACTAATAGTTTATCATGTAATTATCTAATATTAACACCCATGACTACACTTATGAAAAAGGTAGTGAATTTATATTGGTAAAACCTATGTGTAAAATGTTTCCTTGAGATAAAGATAAGTTTGATGATAGATCCGGTACTGACACTCCCAGAGCCTGGTATTGGTTATATTGTGTACTGTAACACATCAGGTAATGGTCTAGTAGAGGTACTAATATAGATAGAGAAGGTAGTATTGTATGGGTCTCATCATCTATAACCCCTTGAGTGAAACTACCCTACACATGATCTAGAGATGGCAGTTGTTGTCCATGCTTTGAAGTATTGGTGACACTATCTCTTTGGCGAGATATTTTTTATTTATATAGACCATAAAATCCATCAATATATATTCACAGAGATATACCTAAACTAGAGACAGAGGCACTGGATTGAGTTTTTATAGAAGTTAAACTTTGAGATGGATTATGGATTAGGGAAAGTTAACATCATTGAGGATTCTCTTAGTTGTAAGATATAGTCCGAGTAGGATCTTTATAAGAGGTGTTCATATGATCAGAGGAACTTGATGAGATTTTTGGATGATTAGATTATGGATGATTTAGAGGATCAAGGATCTGTGAATTTCCCCCCTTTATTGATTACATCTTCTCTTGTGGATCAGGTAAAGACTAGTTAGGTGTTAGACCCATAGTGTGTTGTAATGAGGGAACATCTAGCTGGATATAACTCTATACCCATATGAAAAATGAATGATGGAAGTGTGATCATGGTACATTGGAGATTAAAAATCCCTAATCCAATCAGAGAGGATTATATAAGGTATTACAAAACTTATAGATGGGAAGAAAATCCACGATAAATGAAGATATACCATGATACTAGGTGATAGTTTTTGTGGCTAGGGACGAAGAGGGACATCTCTAGGTCTATGTCTCGATGACTTACCTACCAGAGGTTAAAGGCTGAGGACCAAATTTATAGTGGTTTTCTCTAACCAATTCATGTCCCCATGTGTAAGTGGGAGGAAATAATAATGAACTTTATGATGGGGTTACCTTAGACCTTGAGGATTCATGAAGCTATCTGGGAAATTATTTATCTGTTGAAAAAAATTACCACTTTTTACTAATCAGAGAGACTCACTCAATAGATTATATGGGAAATATCTAAATCAATGAGATATAATGATTTAATTGGGTTCCCTTAAGCATTTTTTCAGATTTAGATTCATGATTTACATTGTAATTTTGGCCGAGATTGTAGAAGGTCCAAGGGAATCAACTGAGACTGATCAAAATATACCATCCTCAAACTGACGGACAGTCTGAGTGGACTATATTCATATTGAAGGATATAATTTGATATTGAATTATTGACTTCAATGTAGATTGGGATGATCACCAATACTTGGTTGAGTTCACATATAATAATAAATACTAGTATTTGAATTAGATGGTTCCTTATGAGGCTTTGTATTAGAGGTCGTGTCGATGAACACTCTATTGGTATTAAGTGGTAATGTCAGTTGTTATGGGGCTAGTTTTGTTCGGAAGACCGTAAAGAGAGTTTAACTGATTTAGAATAAGATTTTTACCTCTTAGAGTAGCAATAGATCATAAATTGACCATAGTAGGATACCCTTGGAGTTCAATGTGGGAGATCAAGTTTTCATGAGAGTGACTCTTCAGTTAGGTCGCTGATGTATGGAGAAGTAAGGTAATCTAGAACCAAATTTTGTGAGACCTTTGAGATTAATTAGCATTTTAGGGTAGTAGTGTATTTTCTGGATCTACCTTATCATTATTGAGGTATGGATGACATGTTTCATATGTCACCACTTCAATGTTATATGGTTGATTCTACAAATTTTATCGATTGTGAGGAAATTGAGTTAGAGCCTGATGAATATTATGAGGAGTGTCTAGTAAAGATTATTTACTAGAGAAATAAACTCCTTCTAGGGAAGATTATATCACTTGTCCAAGATTAGTGGTAGTATAGGTGGATCCAAGAGGATACTTGGGAGTGAGATCTTGACGTTTGATCTCAGTGGCCAGAGTTGTTTGATCAGAAACATTAGATATTATTTTCATGGATGACAATTCAATGGTGGGGGAGAATTTTAAATCCCTAAAAAATAATAAAATTTTTGTATTTCCACTTTCTCCTCTTGGTTTTTGTATGACCCATATTTGATTAAAGTCCTAAGGAATTTGTGAATATTGAGAAAAATTTTGTGTATGTTTGGAATGTTTTATAGTCAAACCAAGGGTTGATTCATTGTAACCCAAGTTAACATGTCACGATATGTAGGATGATCTGCAATGGCCATGGTTCTATCTTATTATGTTTACGAAGTCAAGGCTACACCGTAGAAGGGGAAGATACACTGTGGTGATGTGGCTCCCCTATTTTTTCATCATAGCCTTCACCATGGTTGTGGAGACTAATGAAGGTTGTTTCATGGTTCTTTACACCATGTTGTAGTGCCTATTTCCATTAACAACTGGTGGTATTTGGGTATTAATGATTTTACTACCTTAATTCAGGGGGCATTTCCAATTTTTGAATGGGGGTTTCCATTTCATATTTAATGAGAGTCAAAGACTTTAATCAGTTATTATAATTTGAAACTAGGGTTTATTTTCTAATTTGAATTTATTATTCATTTAAGAAGTGTTATAGGAATTTATTTTGATTAAATGGAGGTATTACATGTAGTATTGAGCCCACAAAATTATCTAATCTTACTCATTATTTAAAATCATTCTAATTGCATTGGAGGGCTTCATAGATGAATACACACCATATTGAATCCCCTTACATCACAAAAATGCATGAACCAGTACATTTCCATAGTGAAGTGAACCCCATTGCACCATGAAGACCACCCGCAAGAACTCTCAAAATGTCATAGTACCTATTTCATATTGTGTTAGTTCTCTTCATGGTGGATCCACACCATGGCTAGAAGACCCTAAATTGTGGTGAGTTCTTATAGAGTGTCCCTACACCATTATAAAATTCATTACACCATGTTGAGTGGTTTTAATACACCTCCATGCCACAACCCATACCTTACACTATGGAGACCCCCAATTTTCAAAAAAAATCCTCCTCCTTGGACCGAGCTTGTAGATACCTTTTAATGAAGATTAACCTCAATTCAGTTTGGTTTTACCCCCTTGATTTTTTCCTTATTTCCTTACTCAAGAACCCAAAACATGTCATATTGGAACTAGTTCTAGGATCTATTGGCATGTGATCATATTTCAGTTGGTGTGCGAGAATGGTTCGGCTGATGAAATCTTCAACAGACCTTGATGCTGATGTTGATAATTATGATGTAGGAAGTTCCTCACTTCTTGTGCTCTCATTTACACATGTTTCCATATTATGATTCTTTTAGCATATTCATTTACCATTCTTTATTGTTTTTTCATGTGAGTGAGTTTGTATCCCATGAGCCCCATTATGATATTGTTTCCATGAGAATTGTTAGAATAGATGGATTCCATGATTGATGTTGATTCACATGTTGACTTGGTGCTATTATTTATCTTATGATTTCTTTTTTTTACCATGATTTACCTTGTGATGAGTGTTACCATTTTTTGAGGTTGTTTTTGGTACTTTAGATAGGTGGACCATCATGATATGTGCTTCTCTTAGAGGGGAAGTTCACTTGACTTGAGAAAATAGATATGAGGGACCTGAGAATAGGGTAAAGATGTGAGTATTCTATGGTGACTATGTTGTCGATGCACTCGAGGTAGTCTAGTATACATCAAGTGTCATGAACTAAAGGTATACTAGTGGATAATGAGAGGAATAAAAATTTCATGATACACTTAACGGATAGAGGGTGTTGGGTAGCATGTATACATGGAACCATGAGGCTTTTGAGCTTCGCATTTACTAGGTTGTGGCTTGTTTGAGTTACTATTGGAACCTCTCATTATCCTTCTTCCATGGAGCCAAAGTAAGTACAACTGTGGGATTTTGTCAGCTTTCTTAGCACATGACCACTTGGTTTTGGAATGTGTGTTTATAATCATTAAACATTTATGATAATTATGGAATAAACTTGTTATAATTGAGAACAACATGTTGAGTAAGCATTGGTTGTATTATAATGAGTCTTTTACTCACACCCTAATCAGAAATTTTAGTGCATTAGTAGATTTCATGTCTAATGATCCAATGAATGGAAAGGTCCCGAGAGTGGATGTATGAGCAAAGGATCACAAAGCTAAAGTCGACCAACACAACTCTGAAGGACCCTGCCAATGTTTATGTATTTTTTCATCTGATACATATATACTAGATAGTCTTTACACTTTAGGAGGTACTTTATTTTATGAAATGTATTACATCATTTCATTTTTTGTATGATTAATATAATTATTTTTTATTTATTATATTTTTGATGATTTATTATCAATCCTATGACATGATACAGATGGTATAATCTCCCCAATAATTGACTTATACCTTCACTGCTAGTTGGTAGCCTCTTACATGCGAGGAGGTTCCCTTGAGATCATGTAGAACTCAATATCAGACCCAATGGTTCGGGTTATGATGTTACACCTAGAAATTCCATCCCTATTTGGAAACTTATAAGTTGATGTAAAACAGGCTTAGATTCACCTTGGCATGATAACCCCAAAAATGGTTGGTTGGCTATTAACTTGATCTTTTCCCGGTGCGCCACATGTGATCCTAACTGAAAAAATGGTTTGACACACTTAGGGGATTTTCTTTTGATGAATCACATGATCTTTATAGACCCTAATAAAGGATTGGAATATATTATTATGGTTTTGTTCTTATCTTTCTAAAATCCTTGATTATATTTATCTTTGTAAGTTTCCAATAATTATATTTCCATAATAGTCACTGGATAAGGGTGGTTATTTGAATATTTTGAACCCATAGTTATTAATTTTAGGAGTCAATGGAAATATCCTAGATGTCCTTATTAATTCATTGAATGGGTAAAATATTGTCATGCCATATAATCTATCATTCTATACGGGGATATCATATAAGATATGTATCATTAAGGAAATATTCTAATTAATTTTATATTGTTCATTCATGAACATTATGCTATGTATATCCCATAGTTATTCAGTATATGATGGAATGAATTGGAATTTTATGTGATATGTGGGCCTAGGAATTATATAGCCTATCGGTGCACTGGTATGTCTCATGAGACAACTATGATAGTGTAATGGGATAAACCTTTCCATTTATGTATAATGTATTGGCATAAGGCCTGAATTGTATGTTTACAATATCTGAAATTATTCATTCACATCATTACCATCATTATGAGAACATTAAATTTTATCCATCAGATTGTTTCTTTCTTTTATAATCTTTAGATTATGTTAGTCTTATGAATTCAATGATAACACATCATTTTTTTATCTATTCTCATTATACTACTTATGATAGTATTATACTATGTTATCTTCCACTATAAGTTATCCCTTACTAAGCATCTGAGCTCACCCCTTACTCATGTTTCCCATTTCCTAAGGTAATGTAGTTGAATACTATGTGTGATCAACTCTATCAACAAAATTAAAGAATAATGATTTTCAGTAAAATTCCTAACAAAATAAATTTTTATTTATTAGGAGAAAGAACTTTTAGGGGTTTGGTGTGAACCTTCATAAATTAATTATACACAAAAACACAATATAAGACCAAAACTCACAAAAAAACTAGAACAATAAAAAGAAAAAATAGAGAAAAAAAATAAGGACTAAACCAGAATAACTGGGAAGTTGAAACTACCTGTAGATCTCTGACCCAGCACCCATTAAAATAATACAAACACCTCCATAATTATAAACTAAAAATCATTAATCACTATAATTGATACTACCACATAGAAACATAACAAGATAGGAATCCTTGAATGGTTTATAGGTGCATGAAACAACAAAAACATACACAATGATAACTATAAGGGATAAAAAATAGAAAATATAACTCACTGGACATTAATATTGGTCAGTCATGGGATTTAATTTTTTTCTACGAAAAGGGTATTAGTACTCAAATTATGTAATAAATAATATTTTAATTTAATTTATATGTATCGTGACTCTTAAGGATTACTGCCCGTTGATTCTAATAATGTAATCTCTTGTTATCTGATTACCATATAATAAATAACTCATAATCTCTGGGTAAATGAGGTTGAGATCATTATAGCTGGTCTCAAGTAAAGATTTGGTGGAATCCTTGTGAAAAAAATTAAAAATAACATAGGGATGGAACATAGATTTTACCACTATAAAATTATCGGGATTATTTTGGTATTTATCCTCTTTATAAAACTATATTTTAGGAAATCATCATATATAATTCATTTTTTACACATTAGTAGGTTATAATATTACTAATAATGTTGTGAAATTTATTAGATAATTATTTCTAACATAATGAATGAGAACTAATCCAACAATCCTAGACAATATAGGGATTATTTATATAATCAGTATAATGGAGTTAATGTTGGTGTTAAGATAATTATTACAATTCAAGGGAAATTGACATAGGTTATAAAAAATAACCTTTCCCACATGGAGAAACTAGTTTCTCCTCAAAAAGGATTAACAAATTTAGACCATTTTGTAAGGAAATAATGACCATCATTCAATGGGTCCACTAATCAAATGGTGGAATAAATGGATAAAGTTTCTAGAAAATATCATTATGGAATTGGGGTGTACTAAGAAGAAGAAAAACATCATGGTTATGTATTTTTTAAGGGGATATACTATAACGCCCTGACCCTAGAATCCCAGATTTGGTGCATTATTAAATATCATTAGCATGATCACAAAAGATCAAGTCTCGAAATACCAATTAGTTTAGTAGCCTAGGAAGTACTAGATACATTCATAAGGTTTGCATTATGATCCATTAACCATTCCTTTACAACTTATTCTAAAATACGTATTTATTACAAATAAAATCATGAATCATATCCTAAGATTCAATAATATCAAAACATATGTTAAGAAATAATCCATACCTTTCATTGGTCATTTTCAGTTTCTTCATCCTCAATCGGAATGGCATTAGGTATTGGTAAAAAAATATTTGTACGATCCTGGTGATCACATTCCTAAAACTTCTTCGTATGACATCTGTTTGTATAATGACCATGGACACCACATTTAAACCATTCAATTGATCCCTCATAAATAACTTCTTTCCCTTTCGAAGATTCAACTGGATGCTTCCTTTTTCTATGGAAGGTCCTTACTTTATGACCTTCATTTCCACATCTATAGCATCTCCCCGTCCCTTTGAAACATTTTCCTATGTGTTCCTTTCCACATCCTTGACACATAGGTTTTTGAATATACTTACCTTTATGATTATTACCTTAATTTTTGTGGGGATTTGTTTCTCGTATATACGATGCCTTATAAAAATCACCAAGGTTAAGGTGGTCAATCATGACTCTAGATAGTTAGTTGAGAATAACCACAGGACTTCTCATTGCAGCTCCCATTTCATTCAATTTCTCATTAAGAAAATTGTCACAGTGTTCTGCACATACATTGTTAGTTTGATGCCAGCTAGATCTATCCATTTACTAAAAACAAAAAGTTCAATGTGAGTATATCAGTAAAATCATCATATATTATCTTATGAGGATGGTAAACACTAAAACATAATTTTTCATTTTATCTTAAACTCGTTATATTTATCTAAAAAACTATGACTCTTTCCAATATGCTAACCATTATGGTCAAGTCACTTGTGATTAAATAACACCCTAACCTCTAAAGTTATCTAAACCGACCTCTGATACCAACTATAAGGATGCGACCTTAAACATTACATAATCTTGAATTATGTCAAGAATTCACATTGACGATCTTTCCAGGTTTAGGGTTTTAGAGAATTAGGCCATAAATATTACATAACAACTTGAATATTACATGTAGACACTACTACCCGGTGTCCATTTTTCATAAAAAAAACTCTTAAAAAGAAACATGTCTAGTTCCATGTTTTAGACAGCATGAATTTTCCTTGATACCATCCTTGGCCCTATTCATTCTTGTGGAAAACATTTCAACAACCTGGGATGATCATAAAAAGCTCAGTAAGGGTTATAAAATAAGGAAGGAAAATATTATCCCTTAAATAAGTATAGATCAATGAAACCAATACTTTTCAATCATAACATACCTTACAAAATCATAAGATTTATCAATAACAAATAGAAATCATAAATCATAAAGGTAACTTATGAAATTCATAACATACTTACATTGTAGATATCACAGCTACATATGGAGTCACATTTGGAATAACCATCACATTATATTCCCTAAATTTCTTAGGATAGACATTAAAGTTTACCTCTGTCATGTTACCCAATGCATTGGAGAGCTATCGCGAGCTCACCTTCCCTAGGTTTATCACGAAAACACCCGCATACGTAAACAATTACCAATAAACATAACATAATCATAACACATAACAGAATGATAAAGGAAAGATAACATTTACATATTGCTATCACAATATATTATTTCAAGATATTAACATAATCAATTCTTTATCAAACCATTTTCAAAAACCATTTAAAACATTTAAGAAATATATTTTTTTATCAAAGTGTCTCATACCACTTTGAAACTTTTAAATGAATTTTCATTTGAATACATTAATGTCCATATAAATAAATCCTAAAAACCATTTTCAAAACATGGAAATTAATGAGAAATATTTAGAAGAATAAATATTTAAAACATTTAAAATTATATTTTAGTTAAATAGTTTTTAACAAACTGAGAGACACTTGAATACAAATAATTGAGGAATAACATTTAATCAGAACTTTATAATATCATGAGAATAAAGGGATTCCTGATATAATATGCCAAAGGACAGTATATACACCATGTAAGAGTGAATTGGTGCATAACAACAATGAAGTATCAATGGAATATAATTTGAGACGAAATCCCTTATAAAGACAGTATCCTTAGATTAAGGATAAATAAACAACATAATAACATGTGACATATATAAATACACTCAATATGAGGGGATATTGAGTGTAAATCAATCATAGTACATTCATACATTTAATTTTTAAGAAAAAACCAATGACATGGATGTTTAACTCAATGCATGGAAATTGAGTTAAATTTAATCTTATCAAGTTCATATCGATGACTTGAGAATTTATCAATGGAGTGATTATGTGTATCAAAAGTATATCCACACAAAGGGAGGGTGTAAATTACAACACAAATAAACAAACAGTGATTATACACATAATCATAGCATGAAATAATTATGAATTAGAAGATTAACCCAAGAAATGAAAATTGGGTTAAAAATACCCCTTACCGATTTCATAACTTACGAAACATACACCACATGAAATAAGGATCATTCAATGAAGATGTTAATAACCATAAATGAATGTATGTTACACAAAGAGTACAAATCATGGGTAGTATGCACACCACAAAAAGTAAATAGTGACAAATATAGCATGAATCTCACAGGAATAAAAAGTGATATAAAACCCTTTACCACGTTGTAATCAATCAATTAATATGACCAAAAGATAATAACCACCAAATGAATCTCAGAATACCATGAATATAAATAGAATAATGATAATATATATCAAATGGTAGTAAAAAATTCTCCAAAAGAAATAAATAAGTGGCGAACAATGGAAATATCACGGAATTAAAAGTGAGATAATAAATCATTTACCTCGTGTCTGACTTGACTTGTTTGTTCCTTGTTCTTCCTTTAATTTGGGTAACTCCCTTTAGTTTGAACCAAAAGGACTTCTTGAAGTGCCTTCTGCCTAAGGTAAGGATTCTATAAGGAAGATTTAAATTTTGAGATATTATTTGGGTAGGGGTTGGACTAGCCAAGGGGCTTGAGAGGTGTGAGGAATGGGTTAGAAGTGAGGGATTTTTATAGGGGGGGAGGGGTTATTTAGGAAAATGTGAAAATATTATTTTATTATATAATTATTCTCAGTTTCTAAAGGTCCAAAATTAATTAAATTCAAAGATAAGATGACTCATGGTTGAAATAAATTCATCCAATAATAATTGGATATGTTTTGGATGTTATTTTAATATTTATATTCTTATTTATTTAAATCATTTATTAATGAGGTAAATATTGCCTCATTTTTGTGTCTTAAATAACTTCATTTATTTGATTTCTAAAAATTACCAAAAAACTACCATGATGTAGGAAAAACGTTTAGCTTTCCAATTAATATTTATAGTTGAAAAGATAACTTATATAACCCCATTTTAAAATTAATTTACTAAAAGATATTTTTTTGTGTCATTTTTGTCTTTACTTTAAATTAATTAATCTAAATATTCATTATTACTCCAAAGTGGCTCCATAGGGTCCCAAAATAAACCCAAGGATTCCCATGGTTGTCCATGACTCATCCAATAAGGTTAGGACAAGTGTGAAGTTAATTTTTTATTATAATAATATTCTTTTTCCCTTGAATTAACATATTTACCTTTAATCGTGGTAAATAAAAGACAAAATTTACTATTCACAAAAATCATCATCTTATTGAACCATATTTTACTTAATAATAACAACCATGTATGTCGTATTTTTGAAATTAAATTCACAGAAGTGGTAAAATTTCATTCAAATGAAAAAGTCAGTTTTTTAACTACTACTTATTGGTTTCACTATTCATCAAAAATTGAAGTTTTTCAGAAAAAAAAAATTCAGCCTAAGATATATTTGATATTCTGAATTAAAAGATTATTTTTTATTTTAAAAAATCAAAACATATAATTTTATTTAATTAATTTAAAATTAATTCTTGTTGTCAATTTAAATAGCGTGTTTTCAAAAAACAATATCTATCAAAATATTGACACTTGTTTATGTCCAATTTCAAAGTGAAATTAATTCCTATGACCACCATTGGATTAAATGGTAAAAATATAATCTAATTACACTTTAAAACAAACTAAAAAGATAATCTAACTATATAAATAAATTATATTAAAAATTATATTTTAATTAAAATACAGTATTTTTCAATATTCATTAAAAAATGAATTTTATCAGAAAAATACCGAAAAATTACCGAAAGTAAATTTTGGTGTCCCGATTCTAAAGAATAATTTTATTTGGTCAAATAGAATATATAAAAGTGACCAAAACTATATTTAAATAGGGTTCTCCATTAAAAGGCGGTAAATCGACCTTTTAGTTAATGTTAATATTAGAGTATTTATGCTTAAAATTGAATTCTTTTCTTATTTTAAGCCTATAAATTTTATTGGATAAATGTAAAAAAATTAAAAAAAATTTATAATCACTTTTTAATTAGTTATGTTCATTCCTTCCATTACAACGACTAGGCTTTAACTACCATTTAAAAAAATATTATATTATTATTTTTCAGTATGACCTAACGTTGTGTGCAACGTAAGATTTCAAAGAAACTCGTTGTTGTGTATCGGGCACACCATAAAACATTGCATCCCCTTTAATGTAAAATTAATAATTAATTTACTAATATTAATAAATATGTAAATTTCATATTATTTATTTACTTGGGATGTTACACTCTTTCATCCACTGGTGGATGAGATTGAGGATGTGGAAGGCTGGGGAATGCCCTGAAAGAAAGACTAGGGGCTTACACCATGAGGGATACCCTAAGAAGTCATAATCTCATCATCCAATAGTATATGAGGATAAAGTCATAGTGGAGTAGTCAGGAAGTGAGATGTGGCTTAGGTGTGCATGTATCGTCTATTGTTTTCAAACACCAAGGGTTGGGGATTTGGAATCCATACAGATACATGTCACAACCCATCCTCAGGGCCCGTTCCGTGACTACCCAAGCCCACCTTCCATAGGCCAGGGGTTGGTGACTAGAACCAAAGGCGTAAATCCCGATAAAAGGGAAGACATTGCTTTTATATAAGTAATCAAACAGAACAAAGTACACAAGCTGAAATAAACACTAAGTAAACTGAGTAAAAAAGTAAGTGATGAAAAGTAAATGGGCCAGAATACAAACCAAACTGAATGTACAGTACAACTGAAAAGAAAGAACAACAGTATTAAAGTAAATCACCAACCACTGAGTCATCCTCCGGCTATCCCACCTGAAGGGTGGGTATAGATGGTCTTCTCAGCTCCTCAGGTCCGGTCGTCTGCTCCGCGTACGTCCCGCCTGATAGTCCACCACCAGATACCGTCCCACTACACAAGCCTCAACCACGATCAGCGCTGTCCTTCATCTACAACCAACACAACGTAGTGCGGGCATAGCCCGTGCAGGGGTGAGTATACGATACTCAGTAGGGACCCCAAGACCCTCGAAGGCCTCCCAGAATCCATAAGGATAAAAAAAAGGAAAGATACAAAGATGAAGTATCAACCAACTCCACTTAGGTATATGCCCATACATATACCTAAGTCATCAATTTCAGTTTGGCTCCAACTCACAAGCCCAAGTACAACCCAGTCCACATAGGAAAACACAACCCAAACCACACAGGAAGGAAAGTCAATCATATTGATGATATTGATTGAAAGTCAAGACTCATCTCACATAGGTATACTACTCACGAAGAGGGGTGGAGATGATAGATGTAGCCTCTAAATCATCTCCTCCACCTAACCCACGTAGGATCCAAGTACAGAAGTCATCGCTACCAAACCCACGTAGGATCCTAGTACAGTAACCATCGCTGCCGAACCCACGTAGGATCCAAGTACAGTCGTCCTCGCTGTCAAACCCATGTAAGATCCAAGTACAGTCGTCCTCACAGCCAAACCCACGTAGGATCCAAGTAAAGTCATCATCTTCATCGCAGTCGCAGCCAGCTCTAGGGTTCTCGCACACAGCACGCTTGATTACTAGAGGGTCCGCTCCTCGAGTCAAAGATCGATACATCAAATATCACGAAGTCCAGAGTTGATTTATTCCGAAGTTCCATCCCATGAAATAGGGTAAAAACAAAGAAAAACATTCCCAAGTTATGGAGAACAAGAAAACCAAGAAATTTCCCTAAAGTACATGGCGTGTAGGTAAGAGATATACGTCGTGTCACCAAACACTGGGTACTGACCGTGTGAAACGGCCCGTGTCACAAGGCTGGTCATGTAGATAAGTAAGTACACGGCGTGTGGTATAGTTACACGTCATGTGCAAACCTCTAGGGTCAGTTCCATGTGCGTTATCCATGCATGGACGTGTGATGGAGTACATGCCCGTGTACTCCACCCCATGTCCGTGTATTCTTGGAATACACTACGAGTTATCACGAAGCCGCTTCTACCATGGTGAGGTAGTACATGTCGTGCCCCTGGCCGTGTGGTTCTGCCCATGTCCATGTATCTTCCATATTACTCGCCGAGCCCCACGAAGCCGCTTCTGCCTTTCTATGAAGTGAATACACTCCGTGTTACTTGGCCGTGTATTTCTGTCTGTGTCCGTGTGTTTTCCCTGAATACATTACATGTCCATCGAATCCTCCTCTGAAAAATAGTGTGGAGAGTACACGCCATGTGTATAGAGTCACACGTCATGTTTTACATTTCTAACGTCTGAAACAGAATCCACAGTATGCTTTTACTACACGGCGTGTGCTTCTGGAGTACACGTTGTGTATTCTAGAATTTTTCTAGAAACGACGCCTCTGGGTAGAACGCCTTCCGAGGTGTCCGGTCTTCGTTATGATAATCCTATTTCCACAAAACTTCTATTTCTTGGTCACCCTGATGCTCTGAGGCCATTCACGATGTTTTTGGGTATCTGATCAGCTCCGAAAACATAACTTGATTCACTGCTCAAGAACACTTGAAGAACTCCACATATTCACAAGAACGGCGGACGAATCGGTCTGTGTTAGTTTGGTCTGGTCCCTTCTGCATTAGTCCGATAACAAGTGGTTTAAGAAGAACAACAACATGGAAGTAAAACCAATCATTACCCAATCCAAACACACCCCTACCTCGATAAATTATGTCATTTTCCGGCGTCACGGAAGATGGAGTTGTGGGGTGAGGTCTCGAAGGTGGTGTTGGCATGAATCCAAGGAGGGGACGGTGTCTCACACTAGCTGCGGAGAGAAGAAAGAAAGGCACATCGTCTCTCCTTGTGGTTATGGTGATCTTCGTCGAAGAGGTGACGTTCTTTGTGGGAGGATGAAGTTCTTCACGGAAGGATGAAGTTCTTCAAATAAAGCTAGAGTTCTCCCAAATCTTCTCACACAACAATTCTAGCCTAAAATAAAATAAGGATTCCTCTTATTTCATTTTATTTTTCCAAGCATTAAAAATTACAAAATTCAAAATCCATTTCTCTTAATTAATTAAACAATGAGTTTTCAAATTAATTGGGTGAAAGGTTGGCAACTTTTAAAGAGGGAGAGAGAGAAGAGGAAAATTCACTCCAATAAATACAATGGTGTTGTCAACATTAAAATAATGGAGTTTAATGGGAGGTTTAAGGGGTTTAGGGAATGTGAATGGTTGGGGATCGTGTGGTCCCCACCTCACAATTATCCTCACATGGGTAGTTAGGAGTTTTTGGGTCCCATCCTAACTACCCCATATAGGATATAACCACTTAAGATAAAAAATAAAAATTGTTCCATAATTTTTTTATTCACTTCTTATTTAAACCAAAAAAAATAACTCCTTCTCCCGTGCAAACGCATCTACGGTAAAAGTCCTCTTAATTAATTATCGGCGCTGCGGTTTCATCGGTGCCCTCAGATTTCAATTCCAAGCACATGTTCAAAAGAGAGAAAAACCAGCTCGTTTGTTCAATGAACGTACCCGAGCTAAACTTCGTAAATTGATTCTGGGCACATCGGGCCTCAGAATCAGGTGTTGCCAGAAACTGCGTACTTGTAAAATCCCAAATAAGTTAAGAAAAAAATTTCCTTCAAATTTACAGGTCTTTCCATTACTCCCACCTCAGGGATTTACGTCCCTGTAAAGATACATCATGAAATAGGTAAATAAAAGAGGGTATTGTGCACGCATCTGAGCCTCCCGCTCCCATGTGCTCTCCTGGAGGTTCCCATGCTACCACCTGATGCGCACTAGAGGAATTGACCATCCACATAGGAACCACTCCTGTGGATCCTCTATCTCCACCGGGACCTCCGCAAAAGTCGCCCCGTCATCGATGTCCAACTCCCCGTGGTCGATGATATGCGTCGGATCGTGCACGTATCTCCTCAACTGAGATACGTGGAAGATGGTGTGCACTTGGTGCAACTGAGGTTAAAGGACCAAGTGATAAGCCACCTCGCCTACCCGGCTAAGAACCTAGAATGGTCTGATGAAGTGTGGAGATAACTTTCCGCCCCAGCCAAATCTCCATAATCTGCGTCGAAGTGAGACCCGTAAGAAAACGTGGTCACCATCCTCGAACTCTAGTGGTCTCCTTCTCCTATCAGCATAGGACTTATGTTAGCTCTGTGCAGTTCTCATCCACTCCTAGATGATCTGCACCTTCTCTATCATAGCCTAAACTATCTCTGGTTCTACGAGTGCTGACTCCCTAGGGTCAGTCCAGCACAGAGGTGATCTGCAAGGTCGGATGTACAATGCCTCGTATGGTTCCATCCCGATGGTGGAGTGGTATCTATTGTTGTAAGAAAACTCCACCAAGGGTAAGTGATCCTCCCAGCTGCGACCAAAGTCAAGGACACATGCACAGAGAATGTCCTCGAGTGTTTGAATGGTCCTCTCCGTCTGGCCATCCTTCTGAGGGTGAAAGGCGGTGCTCAGGCATAACTACGTCCCAAAAGCATCCCGCAACCCCTTACAAAGCCAGGAAGTAAAGAGAGAGTCAGAATAGGAGATGATAAATTATGGAACACTGTGAATCTGTATGATCTCCTGAACATAGAGGCGTCTCAAGCTCTCCACTGAGCCCTGCTCTCTGATAGGTAGGAAGTGGGATGACTTGGTGAGTCGGTCGACAATCACCCAGATGGAGTCATGTCCTCTGGATGTATGTGGAAGTCCCATCACGAAATCCATAGATATCCTATCCCACTTCCACTCTGGGACCTCTAGGGGTTTTACCAAACCTACTGGTACCTGGTGTTCCGCATTCACCTACTGGCAGGTGAGGCATCGAGAAACAAACTCTGCCACAACCTTCTTCATACCCAGCCACCAGTGCTGTTGTCTGAGATCCTGGTACATCTTCGCCACTCCTGAATGTACCTCCAAAGGGAAAGTGTGAAACTCACTCAAAACCACCTCCTGTAATGCAGCTGGTACCAAGGTACGTCCCCTGTAAAGAATGACGTGCTTTCCTCCTACAGAAAATCCATCAGGTGCATGTCCTATGGATATCTGTGCATGTCGTGTCTCACAGTCAATATCCCCACGCTATTCCTCTCTGATCCACTGAAGTAGTGAAGGAGTGACTGTGAGTTACGGTAGAAAGGCTGCTCCATATCTATCCACAAAGGATATCTAAAACGTGGCTAGCTGCTCCGTCGCCTCTCCAAGTAGCTGAGTGCCTGATCTCCTGCTAAGAGCATCAGCTACTACGTTCCCCTTCCCATGATTATAGACTATCTCAAAGTCATAGTCCTGGAAGAACTCGAGCCATCAACGCTTTCTCAGGTTCAGGTCCTTCTGCGAGAAGATGTACTTGAGACTCTGGTGGTCTGAGTAGACTGTAAAGCGCTCGCCCATTAGATAGTGCTTCCACATCTTCAAGGCGAAGACCACTGCTGCTAACTCCAGGTCATGGGTAGCGTAGTTCTGCTCGTTCTACCTCAATTGTCGTGAACCATAAGCGATCACTGCCTACTCCTGCATCTGGACACACCTGAGTCTGGTCCCTGATGCATAACAGTAAACTACGTACCCTACTCCCTCCTCGGGTAGCCTCAAGATGGGCGCACTGGTCAATCTCTGTCTTAGCTCCTGGAAGCTCTGATGAAATCTATCTGACCACACGAAGGGTTTCCCCTTCTTCGTCAAAGCTGAAAGTGGTGTTGCAACTCTAGAGAAGTCTGGCACAAATATCCGATAGTACCCAGCCAAACCTTGGAAACTCCGCACCTCAGTCACACTCCTGGGTGGCTCCCAGGCAAGCACTGCCTCGATCATCACAGGATCCACCGAAACTCCCGCATCAGAGATAACGTACCCCAAGAAGTGGACCTCTCGAATCCAGAACTGACACTTCGAGAGCTTACCATAAAGCTGGTGCTCTCAGAGTGTGTGTAGTACAACCCGCAAGTGATAGGTGTGCTCCTCCTCAGTAATCGAGTAAATCAGTATGTCGTCGATGAATACTACGACAAATAGATCAAGGTAAGGATGGAAGATCATATTCATGAGACTTATGAACACTGCTGGATCATTGGTTATGCTAAAATGCATAACCAAGAACTCATAGTGGCCATACCGACACCTAAAGGTCATCTTCTGCACATCCTTATCTCGAACTCTGAGCTGATTATCGCCTGACCTGAGGTCTATCTTCGAGAACCATCGTGCTCCTTTGAGATGATCAAATAGGTCTTCAATCTTCAGGAGTGGATAACTGTTCTTTACGGTCACCTGATTTAGGTGACGGTAGTTGACACAATGTCGTAAGCTCCCATCCGCCTTCTTGGCGAATAAAATCGAAGAAGCCTAGGGTGAAACACTGGGTCGGATGAATCCCTTGCCCTGAAAATCCTCCAGTTGTACCCGTAGCTCATGAAGCTCAGCAGGTGCCATTCGATATGCTGGAGTAGATATCGGGGTTGTCCCAGGGTACAGGTCAATATAGAAGTCTACCTATCTGCGAGGATGTAGTCCTGGAACATCGTCCGTGAAAACGTCCGCATACTGATCCACCACAACAGGAAAACTCAGACTCCGCACATCAACCGCTCCGAGGATGAGACTATACAACCGATGTGTGATAGGCTGCCCTCTCCTCTGCGTAAGTCCATCCTGCGTTGCAAAGGCTCCCTTCTCGCCGGTAAATGTGAACCTGCTCTCATCTGTGCGGACACACCGCACTTTGTGCCTAATACAGTCGATCTGAGCATGGACTATAGATAACCAATCCATGCCCAAGATGATGTCGTAAGGCCTCGACGCCGCTACAAGAAGATCCCAGCCAAAGCTCTCACCTCCTAGAGTAAGCTCACACTGCCGGCACCAGTGTGTAATCGTCGAGTCTGCTCCCATAGGAGTCTCTAGCTGTAAGGATCGATCCAATGGCTCTGTCAGAATCTCCGAGCTCCGAACAAGGGCTGTGACAATGAAAGAATGACTCTCTCCTATGTCTATAATAACTACAACAATGTTGGAGTAGACAGGGATAGTACCTCAAATCACTTTAGGTGCGTCGTGTTCGTAAGCCTCCACTGCCAGAAGCTGAGCCTGCCTCTGTCTACTAGCTCCCTGTAGTCGGGGTGGACCTCCTAGTGGTGGTGGTGGTAGAGTGTCAAAGCGTCTCCCACCACCTGCTACTCGGAAAACTCCTCTACATCGTCCTCCTACTCCTTGCGGACCACCACGGTCAAACCTCTACCTCTGCCTGGGTGTTCCCTCAACCGGCTGCTGCTCCTCTACATGGAGGGTCGGGCAGTCACGAGCCATGTGGCCCTACCCGCCGCATGCATAGCACTGCCTACTTCTCGTATGACTGGCTCTATTGCATGTGCCCCACACCTCCGAACCAGTATCCTGAGGTCGCCCACCTGATGGCCTGGTCCGCTTAGACCTCTGCAACATCTATCTACTACCGGCTATAGAAGACTGTGCTATGTGTCGCCCTGCGGTAGGCCTCGCTGCTGGCGTAGGCTCAGCAAGGAAGATCTCCACAAGTAAGGCTCACTCCAGTACTCATGCCTGCGTCGGAATGCAGTGGGAGATCATTAAATCCCTGATCTCATGCCTCAGTCCCTGCTCGAAGGTCCGGGCCCGAAATAATGGGTCTCGTACCATGTCCGTGGAGTAGCACGAGAGGTCGGTAAATCTCGCCGAGTACTGGGCTACTGTCATACTACCCTATCGCAGCTGTTGTAACTCCTGGATGCGCACCGCACGAAGGGTGGCTGGAACAAAATCCAAGAGGAAGAGGCTCTCGAAGTCCATCCAAAGCAGTGATACCTCATCGTGCACCTGGAGTATCAGGCTCTACCATCTACCTACTGCTGTATGCAAGAGACTCTCCGTAAGGATCACCATAAGATCTGCTGGTGTCCCTACCAATTTGAAGACTCGGACAACAGCCTCCAGCCAATCCTCGGCTGCCTGAGGGTTCATCTCTCCACAGAACCTAGGCGGTCTCTGTCGTTAAAACTCATGCAGCGCACTCAGGCGGAGTTCACTCTCAGCTGCTGGGGCTGGTGGCATCAGTGACTCGACGGGTAGAGGTATCGCCGGTGCCTCCGCTGTAATGGGTCCCTGCACCAAGGCCTCGTCACTCAGTGGGCTGCCATCTCACACGTAACTGGGAACCCTAGCTGGCTGCCATTGTGGGGTCATCCTAAAAAGAAACAGGTGTTCCATGGTTAATACAGTATACCTGGTGAGCTGACACAAAGTAATAACAAATAAATTTTTTGAAACACACACGCAATCAATGTTTTCGGGAACTGAGTCGGAAATCAGAAGTCAGGGTCTTGGTGTACGGATACGTCGGCTGCCACACCAACAATAGACTCCCTGGACTGATAACCACACTCAATACTCTAAACATTATTCCTCCACAGAGAATAAATTATCAGAGTCCTAATTTATGTGGTAGAACCGACTCCTCTGATACCAATTTGTCACAACCCATCCTCGGGGCCCGTGCCGTGACTACCCCAAGCCCGCCTTCCATAGGCCAGGGGCTGGCGACTATAACCAAAGGCCTAAATCCCGATAAAAGGGAAGGCATTTCCTTTATATAAGTAAATAAACACAAAAGAGTACAAAAGCTGAAAGAAACACTAAGTAAACTGAGTACAAAAGTAAGTGCTGAAAAGTAAATGGGACAGAATACAAACCCAACTGAAAGTACAATACAAATGAAAAGAAATAGCAGTAGCGGTAAAGTAAATCAGCAACCACTGAGTCGTCCTCCGGCTATCCCGCCTGAAGGGTGGTTATAGATGGTCTTCTTAGCTCCTCGGGTCCGGTCATCCGCTCCACGTACGTCCTGCCTGATAGTCCACCACCGGATATCGTCCCGCTACACAAGCCTCAACCACGATCAACAATGTCTGTCTTTTGCAACCAACACAACGTAGTAGGGGCATAGCCCATGCAGGGGTCAGTATACGATACTCAGTAGGGACCCCGAGACCCCTAAAGGTCTCCCATAATCCACAAGGATAAACCACAAAGGAAATATACAAACACGAAGTATCAACCAACTCCACTTAGGTATATGCCCATACATATAACTAAGTCATCAATTCCAGTTCAGCTCCAACTCACGAGCCCAAGTACAACCCAGTGCACACAGGAAAGCACAACCCAAACCATAGAGGAAGGCAAGTCAATCATATCAATGATATTGATTGAAAGTCAAGACTCAGCTCACATAGGTATACTACTCACGAAGAGGGGTGGAGATGATAGATGTAGCCTCTGAATAATCTATCGTGCTGAACCCACGTAGGATTCAAGTACAGAAGTCATCGCTGCTGAACCCATGTAGGATCCTAGTATAGTCGTCATCGTCGTCACAGTCGCAGCCAGCTCTAGGGTTCCCGTACACAGAACGCTCGATTACTAGAGGGTCCGCTCCTCGAGTCAAAGATCGATACATCAACTATCACGAAGTCTGGAGTTGATGTATCCCATAGTTCCGTCCCACGACATAGGGTAAAAACCAAGAAAAACATGCCCAAGTCACAGATAACAAGACAACCAAGAAATTTCCCTAAAGTACACGGCGTGTAGGTAAGCGATACACATTGTGTCACCAAACACCGGGTACTGCCTGTGTGAAACATCTCGTTTCATAGGGCTGGTTGTGTAGATAAGTAAGTACACGGCATGTGGTATGGTTACACGCCGTGTCCAAACCTCTAGGGGCGGTTCCATGTGTGTTGGCCATGCCTGACCATGTGATGGAGTACATGCCTGTGTACTCCACCCCATGTCCGTGTATTCCCAGAATACATGATGAGTCATCACGAAGCCACTTCTGCCATGGTGAGGTAGTACACGTTGTACCCCTGGTTGTGTGGTTTTTCCCATGTCCATGTATCTTCCAGATTACACGCCGAGCCCCGCGAAGCTGCTTCTTCCTTTCTATGAAGTGAATACACAGTGTGTTACTTGGTCGTGTATTGCTGTCTGTGTCCGTGTATTTTCCCTGAATACACGTTGTTTCCATCGAAGCCTCCTCTGAAAAATAGTGTGGAGAGTACACATTGTGTGTATAGAGTCACATGCCATGTTTTACTTTTCTAATGTCCGAAATAGAATCCACAGTATGCTTGTACTACACGGCATGTGCTTCTGGAGTACATGCCGTGTATTCTGGAATTTTTCCAGAAACGATGCCTCTGGCCAGCACGCCTTCCGAGGTTTCCGCTCTTCATTCTGATAATCCTATTTTCACAAAACTTCTGTTTCTAGGTCTCACCAATTCTATGAGGCCATTTACGATGTTTTCGGGCCTTCGATTGGCTTCGAAAACATAACTCGATTCACCGCTCAAGAATGCTTGAAGAACTCCACATATTCACAAGAATGGTGGAGGAATTAGTCCGTGTTTGTTTGGTCCGGTCCCTTCCGCATTAGTCCCATAACAAGTGGTTTAATAGGAACAACAACATGGAAGGAAAACCAATCATTACCCAATCCAAACACACCCCTACCTCGATAAACGATGTCGTTTGCCGACGTCGCAGAAGATGGCGTCGTGGGGTGAGGTTTCGAAGAGGGCGTTGGCGTGAGTCCAAGGAGGGGACGACGTCTCACACTAGCTGCGAAGAGAAGAAGGAAGGGCATGTCGTCTCTACTTTTGGTGACGACATTCTTTATCGAAGAGGTGATGTTCTTTGCGGGAGGATTAAGTTCTTCACCGAAGGATGAAGTTCATCAAATAAAGCTAGAGTTCTCCAAAATCTCCTAACACAACAATTCTAACCCAAAATAAAATAAGACTTCCTCTTATTTTATTTTATTTTTACAAGAATTCAAAATTACAAAATTCAAAATCCAATTAACTTAATTAATTAAACCATGATTTGTCTAATTAATTGGGTGAATGGTTGGAAACTTTTAAAGGGGGGAGAGAGAAGAGGAAAAGTCACTCCAATAAATACAAGGGGGTTGTCAACATTAAAATAAAGGAGTTTAATGGGAGGGTTAAGGGGTTTAAGGAATGTGAATGGTTGGGGCTTGTGTGGGCCCCACCTCACAATTATCCTCACATTGGTAGTTAGGAGTTTGTGGGTCCCATCCTAACTACCCCATGTAGGATATAACCACTTAAGATAAAGAATAAAAATTGTTCCACAATTTTTTTATTCACTTATTATTTAAACCACAAAATTTAACTCCTTCTCCAATTCAAATACATCTACTGTAAAAGTCCTCTTAATCAATTACCGGCACTACAGTTTCATCGGTTCCCTCAGATTTCAATTCCGAGCACCGGTTCAAAAGATAAAAAAACCCACTCATTTGTTCACTGAACGTACCTGAGCTAAACTTCGGAAATTGATTTTGGGCACACCGGGCCTCAGAATCAGGTGCCGTCAGAAACTGCGTAATCGTAAAATCCCAAAAAAGTTAAGAAAAAATTTTCTTTGAAATTTACAGGTCTTTATAATACAACCCTATTATTTTCACATTTCAAGAAATATATGGCATATCTCGGCCTAAGAATACATCCATCATCATACCTAAGGTTGGGATCCTCATTACTGAGGGAATTTTTAATTTATAACATTATTAGGATCTTAACTATTAGGTAGGATAATTATGGGACTTCTATTACCATGGTAATGTATAATTGAGAGCACAAGATGGTGTGCCCTATACTCTAATCATACATATATGGAGTATTTGGGGAAGGTTTTATATTGGTCTCCCTCATAAGTGGGATCCAAGGAAATAGGTTTCCTACCATTGGTAGTATGAAAGAGGGATCAAATGGTGGCTCGCCTAGGTGAGGCTTGGGGGAGCTAAAGAGTACTTTGCCTAGGTAGGACCTGGGTGGATTAAATGGTTTTGCACTGAAATAGTTCATTGGTGAGTAGAAGATACCTCATGTTGGGTGGACCTAGGTGATCTAGATATGCCTCATGTAGGGTGGACCTAGGTGAGTTGGAGATACCTTGTACATGGTGGACCTAGGAGAGCTAGAGATAGATCGTGTAGGGTGAACCTAGGCTAGTTGGAGATACCTTGTGTAGGGTGGACCTAGGTGAGTTGAATATTCCCCAAGTAGGGTGGTCCTGGGTGATCCTAAGATGCCTCCTGGGTGATAAAGAACCTGGGAAATATTTTTTGGGTGAGGCCTTACTTTAATCTCTAAGGGTCTCCTCAGGTGTCCATGGACGGCTGGCGCTCAAGTTTTGATCCATAGAAGGGCCCTTCACTCTAGTGGTTTGGAATAAGTTTGGACGGTTCCTCTCAAGGCTTTTTAGTATTATATACCTTGAGGGGACACAATCCATTGACCATTTATAATTCCCTCTTATTTTGTAGGCTTAAGGAACTTCAAGAGACTTTCGAGGACTTGGGTGAGAGACATGGGAAAGTAGAGCTTCAAGAGTTCTCTTTATATTCTAGTCATGTAAAATGAGGAGCTGAGGAGTTCTATTTATAAGAAAAACTTTGGACCCTGGCTGAAGGATATCATGCAACTATTTGCTTCTCATGTCGGTCCGCATAGGTTGGGCATGCGCATGCCTCTTAGAGTGCATGTAGGGTATATGTGAGATATACTTGGGTATGTTATTTGACTCACATTTAAAATTTGAGGTTGAATCCTTAGTTTATTCAAGGAATAGGCTACAGTATAAATAAAATCATGCAATAGGAAGTACAAGGATGAACTTGAAGAGACTCAAACTTGAGACCTCACTGATACCCATAGGGGAAACGACCAACAAAGTAGCACCATGGGGGCCTTTGACTCCCATTTCTCCTCTACTACTTGAGGTATTTTTTTCTAAACATTTTCATCCACATTTAAAAAAGGAGGGTCAACAAATACCCCATCAATATTGGGTCTGAATGGAAGAAGTGGATTTAATCCTAATAAGTGGAACTATTTTGAAAGTAGTTGGAATTTATGAAACTATTTGGGTGGACTAGATATATGTGTAAAAGAATCCAAATATCTTCCCTGAGCTCTTCGGATGATGGATCCCTCAGACAAGTAATTTTCATCTGACACATGGTGAAGTCATCATTAGTTTTTGGGATGTCTAAAATATTTTTAGAGCACCTATTCTCAGAGAAATGTATGAATAATTTATCCCATAAAAAGAAACATGAGACGACATTGAATGGACATTGGATTCAAACTATAATATATTAAATTTGGACCAGAAGGTTCTAAAAAAGGACCCTCACCCAAGGATAGATTTTCATTCTAAGATATGTATTAAGGCCTTTCTAGAGAAGCAAGGAGATGGTCCTAGTTGGCAGGGCCCAATAACATTTCCTTCATTAGATAATTGTGGAACTCCTAGTAAATTGTGGCCTATGTTAGAGAAAGGATAGTATAATCGGTGGGGTCATACAGTAATGTTTTATATCTCAATGAGAACTTGCCTTGTTGGATTCCTAGAAATGTGGTTGAGAACCAACCTATTTTCAGTCTATGAATCTAATAGCGGTGTGAGGCTGGGGATGTTTTTCATAGCATCCAACTTAGTAGAAGGAAATTTCATAGGTAAATTTGTCCCTATTTTTAAAAAATATATTGTTGACTATTGAATTTTTACATATAGAAGTTCCCATAATGAATTTTAGGGCCATTTCAAGTGATCCGGGGGTGGATTACGGACCACATTAGTTCATATTCCATGTTGAGTGGAGTCAAAGTTTCTAATGGCCATTTTTTTAAGTTCATTCAAGTTGTTTCTAGTATTAATCCCTTGTCTCTGAATTAAGGTAAAGATATAAATATTATGAACTTACTAGGAGAGTTTAACTTCTTCCCATGTGGTGATATTCCTATTGAAACATTCATTGACAATAGCCAGGGTGACGATGACCTGAGTTCATGCACGATCGTGTTCAAAGATAGTGTGATAGAAACGTGTATTAAAAGTGAGTCCAAATGTGAATCATAGGATTCATATATATTTTCTCAACAATTAAAATTTTTAAAACATCAAAAACTGTATCCCCCTGCACATGTTCAGTTTGAGAAGTACATGATGGTGGCCCAAAAGTTTTTGATCATCACAGCTTTTTATGTACCCCAATTTCAATTAAGTTACCTACATCAGGTGAATATATTAGGTTGAAATCTAGGTATGAAAATACATTTATTTATTCCTACCCTCAAGGGGAATTACAAATAATTGTACCTAGATTTAAGGCTACTATGACTGCTGGATGGGGCAAGCATGGTAAGAAGGCTCAACCCTAGGGGTGATGACACCGAAGCTCTAAAATATTCTAAAAAATATCGTACATGGGCCATATAGCAGGATAGATTTGAAAAGACCATATAATTGGAGCCAAGGTGGTCTAGTTTTCATCATTAAGAGAATTCCTAAGCTTCATTCACCCAACCTCCCTTTATATTAGAGAAGCCCAAAAGTATGTTAAAGTCAAAATTTGTCAAGTCTTTCTCATAGCTAGCCACATCAACATCTGATTATGTGCAACCTAAGGCGGTCTGAGTCTAGCAATTCATAACTCATGACATCATAAAATTATAGGTATTTATTCAATATGGATACATATCTCATAGCATGGGGATATTTAATCACCCTATGATCTTAAAATTGAACCAATTATGCCAAGACGGGGTAGTACATTCAAGAGTTAGAGATGTTAGTATATGTGGCTAATAACCGTATCCCGACCACAATGTGGGTAATAGGTATTCTAGATCAAGATGTCATTGAGGGATTGTATAACCAATAAAATGATGAATTAGAAGAATTCAATGATTTTGGTGAAGTAATCTTCTTTCCCTTTCCTTTAAATCCATAGTAATTTTTTTGAGTATATGAACTACTATTAAGTGTCCACTTTGATTTATAGAAGGAGGCATCACCAGAACTAGCCTCCCTGAGATATACTTCAATAGGTACCCTAATCAAGGTTGAGGGTTCTATCCCTGATCCCATGGAGTTATCTCTAGGTCAAAGATTAATGGAAAAGGACATGGTGAGTAACCCTTTCCACCTCAAATACCTATGTTTGAGAAGATAGATGCATGCCCCTCACCATCTCAGGTGAAGAAACATAAGAGGGAAAAGATGTTTTCTATTACTATACACCATATTAAGTATTAAAATTTTCATTTAGTCCTATAAAATTCACCATGCACCCATATGACCATAATTTCACTTTTCATGATCTACTTTATTTTCCTCCCTTAAGGGGTATAGCACCGATCCCTCTAGAGTTGAACAAGACACTCCATATGTGGAACAAACTCTTGCTGAAAAGTCTAAAACCATGAAAAAAGAAGTGTTAAGAGACCAGAATTCATCTCTTCCTATCTCTACAACATAATAAGAATAGCCTAATAATGTTGATTATTCGTAACAGGACAGCGTTTAACAGTGATTGAAACTCCTTTTTCACAATATTTCAGGGCCACTACATGTATTGGAGGACCCTATAGAGACCAATATTGAACATGTTGCTATCTTAAGAGAACCAAATCAGGATCTCAAGTCATTAGAGGAGGGTGTTTCTACTAAAATAACCATATATGAATTAGGAACAATAGATTTGGGTTCTGATCCTGATGTCTCACATGTCTTCACGGGTGAGGCTACCATCAGGATTAGGGCATTAATTCATGAAATTATAAATTTTGATACGAAAATTGAATATATTTTATCACATATTAATATTAAAAACTCTTTAGAGTAGTTTTAGTAATTCCATAAGGAATTATACATAAGTGAGTCTTTATTTTTTTCATTACCAAACATTATTCATGATTTTTTTAATAACGACTACTTGATATGTGTAGCTTTTTCCTTGGGAAATACTAATAAGACGATTGAGCAATAGGGTACTCATATTACTCACCTTTGTAAAAAAGAGGAGTGACTAGACCCTACCTTGATGTGGTGAAATCTCAAGATCCATCTTCCCTAGGATTTGAGAAACTTGAAAGGATTACCTCACATCTGGAGGTCCTTGCTCAAGCTGCAGAACTTGTAGAAATAGGGGATGATTCTAATAAAGTGGTTGACCCACTAATCGGTGATTATTATTAACTACTCTGATTTCTTTCCATCCCTTTATATTTATTATTCCAGAATGTTAATTATGAGTTACACATGTTATCCAATGCCATCAACTTTGGCGGTCAAGTCTGAGGGAGAGGCCTCCATGATTTTTCATCCAACAACAGAAGGAAAATATGATACAACTTTTGAAAGACTATAACAAGATGACTCATTGAGTGAATTGATCCTGAAATATATATCTACCTCTAAAGGTAGCTCCGAGTCAGACTTTGATGCATAGGATTCCATTCGTGCCACATGTCGTTTCATCTGGCGATACATTATAAGGTTAATCTTGGAGATTCCTATTGAAGATCTATCATCATAACTTTGATGACTCCCAACCATTTTTTCCATCTTAGGGTATGGATTATTTGATTACCACACAATCCATCACGCAATGAAGTTGATTATCTGGTAATAGGAAGATGTGAAAAGTTCATGAAAGGTTGAGGCAGAGATAGTAGGCTAGTTTGAAGATCCTAGAGTCGTTGTATCCTAGGAGGATACTATCCATGACAAGGAAGTATAGGGGAATATACACTATAAATATGATAAATCTATCTATATGGTATTTATTCAAGAAGAATTAGACACTATTAAGTGATAGATTATTCAAATTTTCCAATCCTTGAAGAGGTTCATAGCATAAGAAATATACTTTGTTACTATGGAGAAGGATAAAATACATCGTATTGAGGAATAAATCACTGAAAAATTGAATCATCATTGAAAAATTGTAGAAAAGGCTTGATACTCACTTAAACGGATCAAAACCTATGTTGAGTAACACCTATAGCACTTAGAGAAGAGACTCCAACTTGTGGAAGATCCTCCAAATTTTAATATATGAATAGAAAATATTTTTTTCCCAGATCATCGGTTTCCTTATTCCAACCTGTTGAATAATTTTACATAGGAACAGACTCATTTAAATTAACATCATTATGTACATATATATAAATCATAATTAAAGGAATAGAAGAATACTCCAAATTTTTTGCATATCACATGACCTAGAGAGAATAACTTGACTATTTTCAAGGATTGAAAATTAAACTAGTAGACTTTTCACCCTTTCTACTAGAAATTTAAGTTCTTGTAGGATATACCAATGCATATGATATTTTAGTTCAAATGGGTTTAACCATTATTTGTGGGAGTAACAATCTTGAATGAGTCTTTTGGTCCATGGATACCCTATCATCCCACCCCCTTTTTGAAGATAACTTATAGTTCATGATTCTGAGATTTTCAATTTATGAGACACATATGTAGGGAATGACTACGGACCATTTTTGAAAAGGTTTTTCCATTACGATAATGTTAAGGTATATAAAGATAAAAGTATTTAACCCTATGGATTATAATTATACTATTTTAAAATCCATGTTTTGGGGAATGCATTATGCAAATAAAATTTGAGGCGTATTATGCATAGTCAAATAAAGGTGCCTGTTAGAGTCCAACTCTTTGACTATAAATAGAGAAGGTAAAAATGAGAGGATTTGTGTTCCCTCAAGGCCATGAAATATGGATCATCGGAATAGGGGTATTTGGAGATATGATGGGGGAAATTGAGGCTTGGGATTATCATTAACTAGGCAGCCACAATCTCATTTTGATGTTAAGTGGCTCCCCTAAGGATTTACCTACCCTGATCAATCTCCCACAAGGATTTCCCTACCCTGATCAAGCTAATTAGAGGGTGTAGGAGATATTTTATCTCTTGGTTAAGCTAGAATATAGAATCCAGTTATAACTACAAGGATTCTTTCTTTTAAGGCCTTTACTTTAAGAGAAAAAATTACTTTGATTTTATTATGACACAGTTTGTTCACAAAAAATGGGATGATCCCCAATAACTCTAAGATCATGTGAGTCATGCTTAATGTGAGAAATAATAGAAGTTTTGGAGATTACCCAGATTGTGTGACAACATCAGTCAATTATTTTCTATAATGAACACCACATGATTGATTACAGGGGTTTTGTATTGCATTTTTTTGTCATGTGACTGAGACCAATAGTTTCTATAGTTTAAGGTCACCAAGATTTGAGCCAAGGGTATGTGGATAATGAAAAAAACGGGGCCTACAAAGACCAATAGAATGTCTTAGTATACTTGGACATGGAAATGAAGGTTGTCAACCATGATATTAGGATATTTTTAATCAAGAGGATTGAGGTGGGATAGGTTCGTGAAGAATGACAATACACCATGTTTGAAAAAAATATTTAGTTACAATATTTTCAAATCATATGGAGATAAAATTATTTCCTCCTAAGTATGAAGGTTCCACTGTTTGATGGGTCATTTTTGGGAACTCATTATGCAGAGCCAATTGGATGTGTATAATGAATAGTCAAAACAAAGGTGTCCATCAGAGTCGATCACTCTCCTCATCACTCTTATTATGGAATAAAAATAGAATATTATAATGATATATTCTACCTTGTACAAGGAGTTTTATTGGTGAAAGGGATGTTTCCAATAATAAATTAGGTTCTTGGACTGGCATTGGCCAAAATGTGTTTGGTTCCTTACGTAGATCTAGATCATATATAAGGAAGGGGTTACTTTTCTAATACCCATATTGAAATCCCCTACACAATTTTTGTTTTCATGAAATAGAGGGAGTGTTTTATTTATTTCATGGATGGACCTGAGACAGTGGTCTAGGTGACACTATATATCTTTTAAAGGGAGAATCAATCCATATGTAGTTATAAGGAGGAATAATTATTTATGGTGAGTTGTGAGATAAACATCATTATTGGGGACCTCTCAGGTGGGGACCAAAAGTGTTACAGATTTTCACATCGTGCAACAAGGATATGAACCATGTAGTTTTATTTCATGTGTCAATTATTTTTTCATATAGTTTAATTTCTTATTTTAAGGATGGTTAGGCATTGTATTTTAAAGTTTCATATCTCAGTCTATGCTGTGAAGATATAAATAAATCTTGCACTGTTCAAGAATCTACAAAGTGGTTTGCATCCATTTTAAGGATATGATGTTGAGACCAAATTTATCTACCATGAAATAAGGTCACTTATGATATTCATAAGCCCATGTGATTCATGATTTGGTGATAAACAATGAATGGTGAGGGTTCCTTCATTTCATGGAAGTGGGTATGAGAAAATTGTTAGGGCAGGTGATAATCACACCCTAGTTTGGGATTTTTGGATGGTCCTAGGTTAATGAATCTAGGAGTCACAAAATATCCTATATAAATAGGAATGAAACCATACATAGTTCTAGAATCTTTCATGGTGGATGATCGACACCATAATGGAGGCATCCTATCTGGGGAGGGATTAAGGTATCATGTAGTTTTATATCATGTGATGTGGACATAAACCATGCAGTTTTACATCATATGGAAAGGATGTTGTCATATAGTTTAATGAATTAAAACTTGGATGAGTAATTCATTCTTTTTAGGGTATTTTTATAAGGACCATGGGGATACTATTATTTAATTCCAAAAATCCTTGACTTATAAGAGGTGTAAATATGTCCTCACCAACCAACAAGTGACAAACCCGATGTGAAGAGAGGCCTAAGAGGCCAAAGGTTGGTGAGAATGATCTTGTAAAGGGGTAGATTTGGGGTTGGGTCTAAGATATAATCCCTAAGAATCAATATGTATCTTTTCAAAGAAATAATCAAGCCCTACGTGGTTCTGACATATAGGTGTGGTAGGTGACAGACACATTGAGTGGTGATCCTCTCAGGAAAGGGTCACAATAATGCGTAGTTTTATATCATATGATTGGGACATGAATAATGTAGTTTAACATCATGATACATGGACGTATGGTGTACCATTTAAGTTATTACATCCAAGAATATCCTTTTCGTGTTCATCCTTCCAAGAATGATCTGAAATTCTATGGACATGACGAGGGGACGATTGTAAGTTGTGCCCCTATAGTTCGTAAATCTAGAGAAGTGGGATGAGATATGCATGTAAGGAATAATCACAAACCATGTTCATAAAGATGTTTCCATTAAAATGTCATCAAATCATATAAATATAAAAGTATTTTCTCTCAGGGATGAAAATTCCTTTGATTGAAAATCCATATTTTGAGGTGTATTATGAAACAACGTATTTGAGTCGTATTATGAATAGTCAAAGAAAAGTTTTCCTTCAGAGTTTGAAACTCTTACTAAGGATAGACAGAGGAATTTTATGGGGATCTGAGTATTCCAATACATGAAGTGTGATTTGTGATAAAGAATCACCTATATATAAAGGGTGAATTTAGGTTGAAATTGATTCGGGACAAGTGGAATGATCCATATAGACTTCATACTTGTGCATATGGAAAGAAATTTTTTTAATATGAGTTCATGAATAAAATTATAACCCACCCCAAACTCTCTTATGGATATATATCTAATACATAGGAGAGTGGGGGTTGAATTTATGGTTGGTCCTGAGATAGAAGGTCTAGGCATCACTATATATCCTCTGGAAATTGGAATCAAGCCACATGTAGTTCTGAGATAAAGGTGTGGTAAGGGGCCTACATTAGTAATGGTCCTTATCTTTGGATAGGTAAACAATAATGAACATTTTAACATCATATGAAGGTGACATCAACCATTTAATTTAACATCATAAGGAAAGGACGTTGGTTTCCCAACAAGAAGAGGGCATATGAGGTCTTGAATTGCACAAATACATTTGGAATGAAGTTCACATAATTTAAGGTTACGGTTTTTGGACCATGAAGTTATCTAATAAATGGATTAGGCCCTTACCAAGATTTATAAGCCTACATAGGATACATTATGTGTGAGAAACAAGGAATGGTGAGGGTTACTTCCTCACAAAAAAATTTATAAAAAAATATTAGAAGTATAGGAGGCAATCCCACCCTAGTTTGTACTTTATGACTGGGCCTTGGTTAAATAATACATGATTCTCTATGTATCCTATATAAATAAGAATCAAGACACATGTATTTATTATATGAAATCTTCCCTATATAGGTCTGACCCATATGAAAGGAGGGGCATTTTCTTCATTATACTATGGTTGGGCCCAGAATTTGGGATCTATGTGTCACTAAATATCATGTACAAACAAGGATCAAACCATAAGCAGTTAAAAAGAAGCATATATAAGTGTGGTGGGAGCCAACACTAATATTGGGTACCTCTCAAGTGAGGAAAAAATTGTTGGGTAGTTTCATGTCATGCAATAGGGATATAAACCATGCAGTTTTATGGCATGTGTCAAGGATGTTAGGCTATGTAGTTTAAAGTCTTACAGCTCAGACTATAGTGACTTGTAGTTTAAGATCATATAACTATGACCATGGTGAGGGTGATATTGATTCACCATCAAGTAGCAATTAACTTGATGTGAATAAAGGCCTCATGGGATGAAAGGTAGAAAAGTTAGTCTAACTAATGGGGAAGAACATGCATCTGGGCCTAATATTGGAAGTCTAGGCACCACTAATTCATCCCATGAAATAGTAATTATGCCATATATAGTTCTACAACATAATGTGGTGTATTAACACCACTGAAAAAGAATGTATTCTCAAGCGATGGCCAAAGTATGATGTGATTTTATGTCATATGGTAACGATGTTTACCATGTAATTTAAAATCTTATGATAAGAATTTTATGATAGGTAGTTCAAATTCATGCATCTCAGAATATGGTGTATTTTTTTAGTTTTAGGTCATTTGACTAGGACCTTGGTTCATGTGCTTTGGAAATAATTTCATGAAATGTTATGTAATATCATAACATAAAGAGGGGAACAACGAAGGCCTAGTGTCATGAAAATTTACAATGAAATTAAATATAGTAAGGGGAGGTCCAATAGTCTAAATGTTAAAAGAATTTAAAGCTGAACCAAGATTTAAGAACAAGGAATCACTATGTATCTCATTTAGATGATGATAAACCCTCATGTAGATTTTAGAATATAGTGTGGTGGATAACCAAAACTATAAGAGAGGAATCATGCAATTTAAAGTTGTGTGAAGAGGACATTTCCATGAAGTTTAATGTCATGTGACTAGGATGAATTTCTTGTTCCTTTTATAGTCATTTGAAAAGGACCTCAATGTATTTTATAATCATATAGAAAGGAATATAGTGTCTTTTAGTTTTAGTTCATTTGACTAGGACCATGGTGTCTTACAGTTTAAGGTCTTATGACTAGACTTATGGTGTCTTGTAGTTTAAGTTATTACAACTAGGTTATTGGTGTCTTGAATTTTAAGGTTTCATGATCAGAACCATGGTTATCACATGAAGTATTTCCTAAGAAACCTTACATTGGTAGGGTAATAGTTAATTCCCCATATATTGTGATTAATGTGTAAGCTTCATTGGGATAGACCTTATGTATGATGCATGGTCCTTCCCACTTTGGTTCAAGAATTTGGATTTTCTTTCCAAGTATTATTGGAGTTTTAAAAGATAAAACTAGTTCTATTTGAAGGAATAAATGGATATGAACTTTTTGTGAAGGCTCATACTATCTGTTTTTGGTTAACCTCCAAGTGGTGGAAGGTATACAAAAATTTTTCATCAAGTCGCTCAAACTCATCCAATCGCTTCTATGATTTCTCGTCATTTGATATTTTTCCATAGATAGATTTTCAAAGTGAGGGAATTTATATTTCAATGGGTATAACTACCTCTAGTTTTGTAAACCAATTAATATGAGGTCTCCAGAGTAGCAGTACTGGCTGTAGTGCGGTAGGCCCACAAGGCATGAAGGAGATTGTCGGGCCAAGACTTGTTTTCTCTATCCACAATTTTCTGTATAATATTTAATACAGCTTTAATAAAGGAATATATCTATCCATTTTTCGTTACATGTTTGTGAGAATAATGGTTGGATTTGATGTTTAAATCCTAACATAACTTCTTCAATTATGAAGATCATAATTTTCTGTAGCTATCCATCAATATTTTATTAGGCACACTAAAACAAGTGATGATGTTTGACTTCATGAAATTGATGATACTCTTGGTCCCAAATTTCTTAATAGTTATCGCATTATCCCATTTGGAGAAGAATTTGGTAGCAGTAAGGATGTATTTTCACTACTTGGTCATAGCTAGAGGGTATGTCGCAACAATATACACTCCCCATATAGTGAATGGCCAGCAGTATTTAGTTGTGTATAGAAACTCTAGGGGTTGATGGATGAAGTTGTCATGCACTTGGTAGGAATAATTATTTTTGATGAATTTTGTGCAATCCTACATCATTAAAGGACATAATTACCAAAGACTCCTAATTTTGGTGAGAAATATCAATTTATAACTAATGGGAACCATATGAACCAGAATGAACTTCCTATATGGTGCTGGTAGTCTCCTCTCTATCAATGCATCTGAGGATAACTCCAACAAATATTTTCTAATAAAGAACCTTCTGATGACCCAAACTATCATAGAAAGTGAAATTTACTACCTATCATCATATCAATTATTTTATAGCTTTTTCTGAAAAAATATCCCCATTTTGGAGTTATTCTAGCATGGAAATCATCCAACCATTCACATTATTATCTGGTTCAGGGGTATAATTGACCTCATTGATCTCTTCCATTCTACTCTGAATAAATGGTGTTATCATTCTATTTTGCGAGATATTTAGGACTATTTCATCCTAATATCGATCTTCTAAGGCCATGGAAGCATTTTCTAATGCATAGGGTAATTCTAACATAAACCCTAGAACATAATTAATCAAGGGAATCAGCTCTACTTTTCTAATGGCATAATCACTGTTGATATACTTAACCGCCAACGCATAGTCACCTTTAACTCCCATGTGAGTCACTGGTATTTGAAAATCCAATTTCAAGACTACAATGAGGTATTGGTAATTGGCCTCATTATTAGTGTAACCTTCTGATAGTAGGAAGGAGTAGGGTAGAACTACCTTTTCTAGAGAAATTATACTGACACCAAAACAAAATTTGTTGAGATTGGGTTCTTCCATACTCTCTTTGATTGGGCTTCTAGATGTACCATAAAAGTACATCTACCATAATTGGGTAGAATCCTGAATGGGGAATATCCCCTCATCTAGAATTTTAGTACTCATCAGTACTACCTCCACAGAGGGATGTTTTACCAGGAAAGTTTTTTAATCTCTTCCCTTTTATCACCTTATATAGTACAAACTTAATCTCAAAATATTACATAATGATCTCACATGTTGATAAACATCTAGTAAATATATGAAATTGATGAAATATTAGAGAAAATAATTTTGAGAGATAAAATTGACCTCATGGTGATGAAAATAGTTCCTTAATTTATGAACTGAAAAATCAGTGTGAAACAGTTCAACTCGATATTTGAATATTGAGTCTCAGTTTTGAGCATGATATGACTAAGATATTAAATGTTTTTTTAACTACCAATATAATTTTTATGTGTGAGGAATAACCCCAAAAACCATTCCAAATCTATCACATATAATATGAGAGGCTTTTATTCAACTGGAAAAATCAAGACTGGTGGGTTTGGGAGATATTTCTTGCGGTTTTTGAGCGCTTCTTGAAAGACATAAATCTACTTAAATGTAGTATTGTTCATCATCAACCTAGTTAAGGGAAAAAACATTACTATGATGTTTTTTATAAATTTTCAAATGTAAGAAAGGTTTACCTATAGTCCACTCAACTATTTGATCTTTAGAGGTGTGACATACCCAATATTTCCTTATTTTTCTCAAGGTTAAATTTGATTCCACAATAGTGCGCTATGAAGATGAATAAGTTTCCTGAGGTAATGTCGAAAGTGTATTTTAGGGGGTTCATTTTCAAAATGTGTTGCCACATTTCATCAAAAAATATTTCCAAATTGGCATGGTGGTCAAAAAAATCCATTATTTTTCCACCAAATTTTCAATATAACACACAAGTGATTTTTTCAAGAAGGGTTTGAAGATGTGATGCATGGAACATTAATATCTAGTTTCAACATTATTTAAACCAAAGGGAATCACCTAGAAGTATAATAATCCCTAAGGGACCTAAAAGTACTGCATTATTAATATTCTATATCCATTTAGAATTAGTTTTATCCTAAATAGTCATTTATGAAAGAGGGGGCTTGATGGCCATTTGTTGCATTAATCAGAAGTTTTGTAATCAGAAACATAAATTCATATTTCTAGTAGTACTAGTTTAGGTCCCTAAAATTGATTAAAACTTTGATTTTACCATTATTTTTCTGTATAGAGATAACTTTGGAGATCAATTTTAGGTACTGTACTTCCTAAATGAAGTTGGATTTGATGAGCTTGTCAATTTTGGCTTTGAGCTTAGAATAATGAATTGGATGCATCCTTAAATATTTCTGATTGTAACCATGGTGATATCTTGAAAATACTAAGTGATGGGTAGACACATTATGATCAAGGACTGAATTTTTTTTAATTCTAGGAAAATAAATCTCAGTGTTACTTCAAAAAGGAGTTTTAAATATCCTTCTCATCAAGGGGAATAGAAACAATGATCAATGTCAGCTGCAGAAATTCCATTATACCCAAATTTATCTATTGGGTTTCATCAATAGTGGTGGATACCCATTCCTCGATTACTGGATAAGATTCTATGAGGTCTTATTATTCCAATTCTTCCTCTTCCTCTTCCTCCTCCTATTCATATGGGTTCATTTCATGATATATGGGAGATAAAAGGGAATTAATAAGGTTATTGATGAGGATAGTTTTCTGAGAACCATATTCCAATAAAGATATAATGACTTCTTTATATTTTTCTCGACCTGTTGATGTTTTGCGGATGAATTTAGGGAATTTTCATTTGAGGTATTTTCTATAATTGGGAAATAAAATACTTATTTAGTGCCCTAATATTCAACTGATGTAGATGATATCATCAAGACCAGTGAGAATATCTCTAAATTTGTGGTTATGTCTTTAACCTGACGGATGGGAAATACATATGAATCACCAAGGTCTTAAAATGGGTTATTTTGGGTCATTTTTAGACCATTTGGGGTCATAAACCAAGTGAAACCATTAGTTATGGGTTATTTCCCCTCTCTCTAATAGAATCCTACATTAATATATTGATATATACAAGATAAAAATGGATATTTATCTCCTTGTAACATCCCAATATTCCCATTACTACATTATTTGAGTTATTGATGATATGATGAAGGGATGTACATATGATGGTGTATCCATGGCCTTCCTAGTAATACATTGAAATATATATATTTCTGGATGACCAATAACTCAAAGTCAGACCCCATATCTCCAAAATGAACTTTGATATTAATTTCGTTGAGGGGTTTCTATTTTATTTGATCATACCATTGAAGAATTAGAGTGGAAGGGGATAGATCATATTTGATGTATCCAATTTGACGGAGTGTCCTGGCTGGAATGAGGATGAATCCTAATACAATATCAATGAAATCTCAATGGATGTAAATATCATAAAATCCACCAGATACATACAAGGGACTAATATTTCCATGTATAATAGCATCCCTATCCTACTCTATGAAAGAGATAACCACATAAAATTATATAGATTTTGTATCTGTATGGTATACCTTAGCAATAGTGACTTCAAATTCAAACTCTTTAGGGATCAGAAGAGTCTCTACAAGTACTTATTTAATATCATTTTTCTTGTTAACAACATCCAAAATTGAATGATTCAATGGAACTATGTCCAACTTCTTCACAATGTCATATTTTTTAGTTAATGTCCTACATCTTCCTATAGGGATATTCTACCTAGAAAAAACTATTGGGACTAAAATTCCTAGGTTATAAGAGTAAAGTGGTTGCATATATGTTTAAGGAAACTTTGCTGCTAGATTATACTATTTTATCTTACCTACCTTTTTTGGGTTGAAGAGTCTATTGCACCATTTATAGTCGATCTTTTATAATTATTGGTCCTGGAAGACTCTTTGTGAAGTTGGGGTCATTTCCCTATATTTCTTTCACTTACTGAAGGGATCATCAATGAGTCTATATGGAATAAAAAGCTATGGTGGGGATGTGGTTGGGATATTGGTTTGGACCACAACTATGTCTCCCCTACCTCCATGGCTTCTATAACCTCTAATTGTGGTTTCATAGCATAACATAGGGAATTTGATGTCATAATCCTTCTTGTCATCAAAGAATGGATCCATTAACTAAATGATATTAATGTAACTAAAAATTGATTCTTCATTTGATAAGGATTCTGTCTAGGAGGACAATTCTCATTAGGCCATTTGTTGGGATGATGCCCATTGTACCATTTGGTGGGGTAGTGTTCATTTTGTTGGGACTAAATTCATTAAGTTAAATAGATTCAAGTATAAATTTTCCCTCAATGTAAGATCACCTTCTTCTGTTTGGATTCTACTCTCCTTTCTATGTTTTTTATTAGAGGACTGTCATTTTGAGGGTTGTGGGATTAACAAATTCAGTCGTTCCATAAAAGAAGTGACTAAGAGCATAATTTTTTGTTTTAACTATGATCAGAGGATATCATGGGTTTGGTTGATTATTTTTCTAGTCATCATATCATTTAAATTATATGTATTCTTACTAATAAATTTTTTTCATTCACATTCTTCCTCTGGAGTAGTGGTAGAAACACATGCCATCAATGCTGGTGGTTTTCCTAGATTTAGGTACCCAAAATCAACTGTATTTTGATGAAATATTTAAAGGAAAAATAGTATTGAAGGTTGTGGCCCAATGTTTGACGACAGGATCAGTGATATAGGTGGTCGTCGAGGTTAACTTTCTTGGGTCTCTTGTGCTTTAGAAACTTTAGAAAGTTATTTCCCATGACCACTAAAAAGTAATTAGGAACTTTCTTATCTCAAAAGGAATGCACTTTATTATTATGGTTCTCAAACTGGAAATATTTATGTTCTTTTCCCTCATCTTAATGAGGATATTTTAGATGATGCTACCATTCAGGAGGAGGTTCCACATGAGGAGGTGTGGGATTTGGATTTGAAGCTAGTGTAGTGGAAGGTTGTAAAATAACTATTATGGTCTCCACTCTACCCACCTACTTCCCTTGAGGAACTGGTATGGGATGGGAGTTATAATTCGTTCACAAAATAGAATCTTCCAACTATTTTTCTACGATGGTAAGATCTTGAAATCTTATTGGATACTTGATATGTGCATTTTATGCATATGTTTTAGGGTATTTTAATGCAATAATTTTGGTGTTTAATTGATATCCCTACCAATATTTGAACTAGTTGAGTTGTTTTTTGATTAATGGTAGGAATATATGAATATTTGAAAAAATATTAAAAATATATTAATTTAAGGATCAAAAGGCACTTCACACTGTAATGTGAAGTGGCATGGTGGAACACCAAAATATTGAAGTGAAAAACCAAAATCACACGGAGTTGGAGAAACTATAAAGGCTGAAGAATCATGTTTTCATATCGCGAACTATGTTCGTGTTGTCATTTTCATCCAAGGGGATGAGGGTGGCTTACACCAAAGTTCATGGTTCTTTCTCATGTTGGCTGAAATGGGATCTTACACAATGTAAAATTGCTACACATCATGTGTTTTTTGAGGAATATATATTGTGGATTTCATGGTTCCTTTTCATGCTATGAAAATTTAATTTATTAAATTTCATGTAAATAATGAATGATTTAAGAGTTTCGAAATATACTATTTTGGATATTCTATTATAGCCACAAATTACATGTTTTTTAATCCTTACATAACATGAAAACCATGGTAAGTTCAAAAACTAGTGATTTTGAGGGAAATTTAAGGAAGACACACCTTTGAATAGCCTCAGACAACCATTAATGACCTGAGAATCATTAATGACTATATCAATGTCCAATTAAATATACCTCAATCATCACTAACCCCTATAAATTAGATTCCATGGTACCGGTCCATGGATTCATTCTGGAGGTGTTGTCGTTGGGGTTAAGGATTACTATTATTGTGATGATTCAAGTATGATTTTTATTTTCCTACCCCTCGTGGCTATAATGAGGGGGTAGACTGTGTGAGATTGTAATAAATGGGGATCGATTATATTAAATTATATTATTTTTAAATAAAATCCATTTTGGGTCTTTTTTTGCAAACCAAATTTCATGAATCTCTTCTTTTCTTTATCATTCATGACCAGTGAGTTATCAGTGAGAAAGTGATTCTTTTTATTCATTCACTAGTGAATGATTCTTTCTACAACCACTAGATGGATTATTTTATATGTTTAAAATGGTTTAGAGTTACCAAGTCATCGAATAAGCGATGTAACATGACCATTGTGAAAAGGGAATATTAGTGATTTTGAGGATTGTCTTCCATGACCATTATATTCAACTAAACTCATTTTTTTGAACCTATGACTATTATTTTATTATAATATTCCCTAATCAATCATGAAACCAAATTTTTAATTTTCAAGTACACTTTTAGATTTTCATAAAATAAAAAATAATCATCATATCTTGTTTCAATAAATCAGTTTAGGTTTTTTCCTTAAATTATTGAGTTTTATTTTATTAAATTAATATTTTATACAGCCTTATCTTTGTGGGTTTGACCTCAGACTTTCATATACTATACTACATTGTAGTTTAATGGTTTGTTTGATTTGTGTTATAAATTTCTAAATTCTGTAACATTTGGGAATTAACGATGCCCCATAGGCTATCAATAATTTACTAGGATAATTTGTGTTCATAGTTTATCACAAAGGTTTCCAATGAAAAGTCCCAAAAAATCATATTTTGGAATATACAAGTTCATATAATAATTCAAATACTTCCACCTGGGAATAAAATCTAATACCCTTTTATTTTATTTTTGTCTACATTTTAAAATTTCATGGATTATTATCTTCTATAATGTATTGTTTAATTGATAGAGGAATTTTTGGAGAAGATCTTCTCACCTCTTGATTGATCTGGATAGTAGACCGGTGTACTAGGTGAAGGATGGTCCCTCTAAGCTTTTTACTAAACATCTTAGCTTATCTCAATCTCATTACTCGAGGGTTTCCATCCTAGGGAAACACTGAGAAAATAAGTGTGTCGGATTATATTCTGAATCCCCTGAACCATTAAATGTTAGGAATATAGGATTCACAATGTTTTTAAGGGGAATATTTACATCCACCCATTATGGTAATCCTTCATCTCTAGTTTTACTAGTGTACATCATCCTTCCATATCTTCTAATCAATCATCTAGTGACTCAATAGTGTTGACTATCTAGGGAGGAATGGCCAACTAGACGGGAACCTGAACAAGTGGAATAGAAGTTTAGTCCAGGTGTGGTGGCTCTTATTATACTCACAGTAAGTAAACTATATTGGTTATTCTACGTGGATGCATCTGAAATAGATCTAATTAGGTAATTAAAGTACTGAAATCTATATATCTTACTATCATGGGGTCTAAATACATGTTTTATTGGTACCCCATATTGAGAATATGTTCATACTCCATTTCAGTTGTTGCAAAAAACCCTCTTTGTTGAGGTATATCTGCTAGGAACATGATATGAGGATCTTCTTGTATAACATATCCTATAGGGATGTTACCTCAAAGTATTTTTGTAATGACTTTTCTCAAATCCTTCATCCCTTCATCATATTGAGAAAAGCTTCCCTCAAGTGTGAGAGGTTCAACCTCTTCTGGCGACAGGTGAGATAAGGTTGCACCTTTACCCTTTTCCTTGGAATATAGTTTACAAGGAAGTGGTAGTGGAGTTGTTGAATGAATCCCTAAATTCATAGAAAACCTATTATTTTGGGTATTCAATACTTCGTCGATCATTTCAGTGTGGACCATACTATGAAGATAAATCTCCTCCTCCTATTCCTTTATTTCAGCATCATGTTTTTTAGTGTCTGTAGGGGTAGTGCTAACAATGTTTACTAATGCATAACACTTTACATGTAACACATTAGTACCAGAATGATAAGAGGTTCATTTGTATCAAGGACATTTACCAAAATAAATAAGATCACCAAGATCGATCATACCCTTTAGAGATTAATTTTGTTTGTGCCTGTCAGGGGGCATCATCCTCTCCTTTTTTAATCCTCTTGGAATTGTTTGGTGCAGGTTTATTTGAAGGGAATATCTGAATATTTTTTTATTCACATATCTAAGTAGGAAACTGGGTCATTAGATCGAATAAACTGGGAAGATTTTTTTCATTCTTTATAATTGGGAAAAACTGACTTTCACTGGGGAGGAGGTTGAGGTAAAAATTCCCCAAACCCTACAGGATTGGGATACATCTGTTCTATTTTCAGAAAATTTTGGGCTTAGTTTGTTGTCCTTGAAGTTTGTGTTAAAAATTCCCTCAACCTTGCGGGTTGGGGTTGCTCTTCTATTTTCACAGCTGCAGATTTTATGGATGCTCTCTTTATTTTATGTATATTTGTTTGAACATGGGATATGTTTATTTTATGAATTTCATCTAATCCAAATGATTCTAAATATACTGGATATTCTTGATGATTTTATTCTCTTAAGTGGTAGGCTTAATCAATATTTTCATACACTTGATACAAGATTCTTTCTATTGATCACACTCTTATGGCCCTACATATTTGAGTGTTGATCAGAGATTGTTTTTATTGATCATACCATCTATTGTGATTAGATCCTATTTTTTAAATTTTTCCTAAGTTTATGGTGTTAAATGATGCCACCTTGGGTTGGTTTTGTCGATTAGGGAGTGAGGTGAAATGAAACACCTTGTGTTCACAACATCCCCTAATATGAATGATGTAAGGGGAATCGTTGATCAACAAACATAACTCTTTTAATGCATCAAAAGATTCATGTTGATGGTCCCCTTTCTATTTTCCCAATATCAGGTTTCGTGCATCTAGAATGGCCACCAAATCTATTTGATGACATGTATCTTCTATTACCTTGATGTAACTTGGGTATTCATCATAAATCAAGACTTTTTTTTCATGTGATAAAGATTAGTCCATAAATTTAGTCAGATTTTGTACACACATTCTTATAAAAACATCTCTGGAATGGTACATTGGAGAATGGATAAAGACTAGAACATGACTAGTATATTGTATTTATCCAACTGTCTCATTATGATAAATATTTCTTCTTCATCCTTTGAAAGAGTTCCCTCAACCTAATCTGAAAAACGTGGATGTCTCCCTGATGATTTATTATAAATAGTAGGGTCTATAGGTATTTCCTCTATCATATTAGAAGTCAGTTGATCTAAGGGTGGTTTTTAGAAAGACAATTTCCATGGGTTGGCTTCCGGTTGAGAAATAATATCACTTTTCAATGATGAGGTATCAGGAATTATGGATCTATTCTTCCCAAGAACCTCATGATAAGAGGGCATTCTCATAGTTTATTCGGAAAGGGGTGATATTCTTTATGAAGTTAAGTGTTACTATAGGGAGGACCTTCATAATGAATGTCATCATGGGGAGGACTACCATCACATCTTGACATCTTACTTTAAGGATAATTCCAATAGTGTATACTTTAGGGAGGTCCTTCATGTAAGATGATAGAAAGGGGAGGGCCTTCGTATTGTTTGATATTTTTTCCATGAGAAGGTTTATCTTAGCACTCATTATGATATGGGCTCTCATGATCAATCATATTGTGTACATTAAGTAAGACTTCATGGAAAAATTTCTAAGGAGTACCTCTGAAACTACTTGAATTAAATTTGTCCGGAGGACCTTTATAATTGCATTTATTATCTCCTTAATTCTCTAATGGATGAGTATGATCCTAAGCCCTTATAGATAAATGTCTAAGGGTTATAACAACACTGTCATTGAGAAGAGTGGGATTGTAGATCAGATATTCATTGTAAAATAACCTTTGGTGATGATTCTTTTTGGGTTATCTCTTGTGGGAGACTAGGGCTTCCTGTTGTGAATAGCGGATTTCATATATGAGGGTTGGTTTGAGTAGCACCCATGTTGCTATCAAAATATTTTGATAAATTTTTCAATTATATAATTTATATATACCTACCATGGAGTGGTCATTAAGAGGGACCAATGACCTTCAGTTGGAATAGGGATATAGTCTTAATCTCGTTGTCCATCTATCGTGAGATTTATCCAACAATCCTCCTGGGAGGGAGTAGGGATATGTGTCTGATTCGGAGTGACACATGCATTATGTTGATGAATCACCCCAGTTTCAGGGGAGAGGTTGTGTTCCCTCCCTTCAACCACTACTGTTTCCATCATTTATCTTGCTAGGTTTGTAGAATGTGGGAAGGGATTTTCATTTTTCCTTTTAACATTATCAAAATATGTTGGGTGACTTCAGTAGCTGGAACAGGGATATAAGCCCATTTAGTGGGTAGAGTAGGGATATGGGCATGCTCATGTCCTCTATTTCCTATCAAGATATACTAAAATCTATTTTGGGTGGGGAGAAGAGGCATGGGTCTACCCCCAATATTTTATTTGGATCTGCTATTTGGTTTTTTTGATTGTTGGTAAGCTAGTCTGGTAAGCTAGTCTAGTAAGCTTGGTGGATACAAGTGGGTATGTGCACCTACTAACAGTTTTTTGTCATATTTTCCTAGTGGGATTATTTGAAGGGAACATAAGTGTGGTCTTGTTCCTTGTTTATTAACTTCTTACCTCGGTGTGTTTTCCTAGGTGCCAAGGTCTGAGTGATTAGTGCTAGACTCTTGATGGTAGCACCCACATCATTATGAAGTTTTTATGTCGCGCAACGTTAGCGGCAATGGATGCTAGAAGGATCCCTTTAGTGGTAACCCTATGTTGTTAGAATAAGGTTGTTAGTGATATCTTGATCTGCCTCCCTAGATAAGGGAGTAATTTTTTATTTTATTAATGGGATATACTCCCAGAATAGTTTGAGACTAAAATGGGTTTCATCTACTTCTTTTCTACCAAATGGTTTTGGGTGGATGGTTGTTAGGGATTTATTCCTTAGAGGGATTCAAATTCCACCTCCAGGGTCAATAAAATAATATAGTATTTGTGGTCTTGAACTAGAACATTTGAGATCTAGTGTTGAAGATGTTAGTTTAGTGACAGTATCTTCTAATTTGATGAGAATATTGATTGTGCGGTAGTGAATTCGTTAGTTCGGGTTGGTTAGTAGTATGCCATTTGGATTGAATAGAGTTTTGAGAGTTCATGAGTATACATGATAAACAAAAACAAGAAAAACCTATCAAATAAGCATCTCAATAAACAAACACATGAATAAATTATTTTTTATATCCTTGTTTGGAACGTTTTCAATTCATGATAGCGCAAAAGGGTCCTGACATGTGGGTGAAAAAATCATTTTGATTAAGGATTCACATTGTGTTCACCATTTTGTTTCATTCTGAAAGGTGAGAAAAAAAATTCCAGACATGCATTAACCTTCTTTCATTTGTAAATATGAGTTTCACATCAGGTTCACCATTTTTTCGCATGGAAATTCAAGTGGGATTTGAATGTTATTTTGCAGTGGTGGTGGAATGAAACTTCATGTCAGACACACATTTTTATTCCCATGTCCCTTTCAGGTAGTTTCTAATGGGGTTTATTCATGGAACTAGAAACACCCAATTATTCCCTTATTTGTGATTTTTCATAAACATTCTTTCCAAAGGAAGGTGTTCATTGGAAAAAGGTTCCAACAACACTTAGGGAATCACATTGGTCGAGAGGATGGTGGTCGGTATCATCGCACCTTTTTGGGGGGAATTATTACCTAATTTAGGACTCCCTTATAGATTTAATACATATTCATTAATAATTTATTAAATCCAAAATATAAAATGGGTCACCCCTATTTTAAAAATCAATTATTAGCCTGTATTGGATTTAGAATCATCTGTATGTATCTGAGGTTCTTCATCGATGGAGACATCTATATGTATCCAAGGTTCTCCATCAATGGTATCATTTGTATACGGATTAGATATTCTTATTTCATTTATTATCATGATGTTGGTTTTAAGACTTGTAGTGGGGTGTTCTAGAATTTATCATCATCTAGGAAGACACTGTCAAAAAATAGCAGATTAGCGATGGTTTTTTAGAGGGTGTTATGAAAAACCCCCTCTAAATTCATTTTAGAGGGTTTTATGCACAACCCCTGTGAATTATAAAATTTAGAGGGGGTTCACAACCCCATATAAAATTTTTAGCAAATTTTTTAATATTTGGTTCGATTTTAGAGGTGGTTATATCAAAACTGCTACTAATTTAATAATTAGTGGCCCTATATTTTCGGTTTTATTTTAAAGTCTCTATTTATATAATATTTTTTGGATATTATAGGCTATATATATAATGGAATTTTTTCAGTGGAAATCGTGGGGTTTTATAACCCCCTTTAAGCTCTTAAATTATAGGGGGTTCATGAACTGCCTCTAATCCCTTATATAGAGGGGGTTTTGAACCCCGAGTAATTTAATAAATTAGAGGATATTGTGAACACCATTTAATTTAAGAATTTATAGGGGGTTTTTAACCCCCTAAAATATATGACACTAGAAGGGGTTTTGAACCCCTTCTAATTTGTGACATTAGAGGGGGTTTTGAGCCCCATATAATTTAATATATTTAAGGGGGTTGTGAACCCCCTATAATTTATAACATTATATAGGGTTTTCAACCCCCTATAATTCAATAAATTAGAGGGGGTTTATGAACCATCACTAATCCCATTGACTAGAGGGGTTTTTAACCTTATAATTATTATTTTTATTTTTTAAAATAAATCTCATATAAATTCAAATTCTATAAATTATATGTCTGTGTGTTCATGTATATATATATATATATATATATATATATTACATTAACACATTATATAAATGTATTTAGATGCATTATAAATATATATATATATATAAAGACATTATATAAATACTTTAAATAAATATTTATACATATAAACACAAATTTATACATATATAAATATTGGTATACATGATATAAATGTAATTATAAATATATTTATTCAAATACATAAAATTTATATACGTTTTTATAGATAATATACATTTATATTATGATTTATATTATATATATATTATATTAAAAAGATTTTTATTGTATATTTATGTATAAATACATTTATATTATATTATGTATACAAATATATATATATAATATACACCAAATTAAATATATATATATATTAAATTTTTTATTATATTTTAATTTATATATATTATATAATTATTTTATATATATTTTAGTATACCATATTAATTATAAATTGATTTAATAAATATATATACATATATATATCATTTAATTATATCATATATTTCCAATTATATGAATGTATTTAATTTTGTGTGTATATATATATCTATGTATACATGATATAATATGAATTTATATAATTACATAGAAAAACATATAATCTAAATCTATTTAATATAATATATGTATATTATAAATCATAAAATATATAAATGTATAGTATTTATAAAACCAAAATATAATTTGTATAGTTTAAAAAATAGGTGCGATAATAATAATTAATTATATTATTGTTACACAGAGAGACATATATAAGTATATAAAAACAATTATATATATATATATATATATTATAATTATATTATATATATATATATTATAAATACATAAATATAGACACACAGACAAATATAAATACTTTTATAAATATTTTTAAAATATATATATATATATATAATTATTTATATATATTATACACAAATATATTATATATACAGAAATATATTATATATACATAAATATATATATATATATAATATAATATTAATCTATCTAAATAAATATAAACTATTATATATAATTATTAAAAATTTGTTCTCCTAAGTGGTTCGGGTGCTTAGTGGTTTCCTCCTGGTCCTGTGTTCAATTCATAGTGGGAAGATTTTAAATCCCATGTGAGTCAAGGGAGTCGTTCATGCTAGTGGACCCATGGAGGTTGTGTTTTTCAGGTCCACGTACAAGCATGTGGGCCTAGGGATTTGTCTTAGAGCAAACCTGGGGGGTGTCGTGGGGCCTTGTCTATGGGGGTGTCTCTAGTGGGTTGTCATGGCGTGTCTTGGGGTGGTCTATGGGGTGTCCCATTGGGATCTCAGGGGTTTTATTAGGGTGGTATTCTAGAAGGGATATAGCCTCCTAGGTTGTCTGTGACCTTACTAAGAATATATCCAAATAAGGATGGTGATGGAGGGACTGAGAAGGAATATGTACCTTCGGGTTGAATATGGTCCCATTGGAAATATGGACAAGAGAAGGTTTGGGTGAGTTTTCGGTGATGGGTTTTAACCTTATGGAAGCTTCCTACATATCCCATTTGGATATCAATAAAATCCCACATACATTGAAATGGTTGGGTATTACACCTATAGAGGAGGCACAAGGTTTCGACATCAATAATATGTCCCTTTGAAGGTTTTTATCACAGGGAATATGGAACTTTGAGAGGATTGTAACATGGCCTTGGGGATTACACCTAGTAGGAGGCCCATGTGAATGAGTATGGTTGGGAATTATATCTAATAGGAGGCCCATGTTTATGGTATCTAATTGTGATGAAGATATGATCATCACTAACCTATAATATCACATGGTTCATTCTCACTGTGAGAAACTATAGGAAACGAAAGATTTGGAAATCTGTACAAACTCCTTCATCTGCTGATGGACAAGGGTGAGGATATGGAAGGTAAAGAAATACCCTACAAGAAAGAAGATGGGCTTACTTCATGAGGGATTCCCAAAGGAGTAATTTGATCATCATCTGCTGGTATATGAGGATGAAGTCATGACAAGAATCTTGGGAAGAGAGATGGGGCTTAGGTGTACATGTCTCCTCTATTTATTTTTTCAAACCTTGGGGCCAGGGATTATGTATCCATAAAAATACAAATCAATTCCTTTCACATTTTGGGAAACATATGTCACAACCTGGGCTGAGAATCAATCTATCATCATCCCTAATGTTGTGATCCCCATTACCAAAAGAATGTATAATTAATAAAATTCTGAAGATCATACTTATTAGGTAGGATAAATGCATGACTTCCATTACCATGGAGATTTATAACTGATAGGACACACTAGTGTGCCCTATACTATGATCATACATATTTGGAGGCTTTAGAAGAGGTCTTAGCATGGTCCCCCTTAGAATATCGATCTAAGTAAAGAGGATCCCTACCAGTGGTGATAAGAAAGAGGGATAGGCTTGGGTGATCTAAAGGGTACTTTTCCTAGGTGTTATATGGGTAGGATGAATAGTGCCTCACCTAAATAGTACCTGGGTTAAATAAATATACCTTAAGCAGGGTAGACCTGGGAAAGCTGGAGATGTCTTGTATTGGCTAGACCTGGGAGAGCTGAGATTCCTCACATATGGTGGAGCTGGGTGAGCTATAGATACCTCTTAGAGGGTGAACCTAGGTGAGTTGGAGATGCCTTGTGTTGGGTGCACCTGGGAGAGCTTGGGATTCATCATTAATGGTGGTCCTATGAGAGCTAGAAATGCCCCATGAAAGGTGGACCTATGAGATTTTGAGATGACTCGTATAGGGTGGACCTTGGTGAGTAGTAGATGCCTCTTAGGCGATGACCAACCTAGGAAACAACACTTGGTTTAGGCCTTAAGCTAAGCTCCAAGGGTCTCTTCATATGTATTTGGATGACTAGAACTGAAGTTTTGAGCCACAGAAGGTCTCTTAGCCCTATTGGTTTTGATTGGGGGGATATGGTTCCCCTCAATGGTCTTGGTATTCTAGACCTTAAGGTACCTCGATCCATTAATTTTTTCTAATTACCTCTTATTTTGTTGGCTTATGGAACTAATTATTGGTTTAGAGGACTTGGGTGAGAGACTTGGGAGAGAAAATCTTCCAATTATGTCAAATGAGGAGACCAAGGGTCCTATTTATACAAAAAACTTGGGACACTAAGTGAATGAGATCATCCATGAATTTCCATCATGCAAATATCTCATATAGGACCCTCACATGGGTATTCGCTACACATGTCGAGCCATAGAGGTTGGGCCAGTGTTACCCTATTGGAGCATAGGCAGGGTTTTCATGAGATCTACTTGGGATAATTCTTAGACTTCCTTTTCTCATCTAAAACTTGATTTATTTTCCCCCAAATTTTTTCATCCACATGTAAAAATGGAGTGTAAAAAACACTCAAATTTATCAAATATATAATTTGATTTTAGATCTACATGTTCTTTTATATCTTTTATCTTTTTAAATAATATTCAATCACACCTTGTGAATTAAGAAATGTTGTATTAGTTAAAACACAAATTGGTATTTTTATGACAATGAAAATATACTATGTAGTTAAAATTAGAATTCATGGGTGATTTCTTGTTGCAAATTTAATCATCATACCTATGGGGATTTTTTATGTAATCTTGGGGATGTAATGGGTCTGGAATTATAAAGAAAAATTTTATTATTGAGATAAATAAGTTGGAATTTGTGAGGAAATTATTGAATTATTTATCTTTCAAGGGAGATTTCATTAATTGGATCTTGTTATGAACCACCCCTAATAGTTAATCTTAATGAAATCCTTGGGTAATAAATAGATGAAATTCAATATAAAAATGGTAATAAGGTTTAGAAAATATAGTACAAGCCCATTAAATAAAAGATAATCACCATATAGCGGTGGTTATTTTGGATATGGTGGCAGTTTAAACCACCACAATATGCTGCTGCAGTGGTTTCAAAAAACCACCGCTAAATTTTGTGTCAACATACAATACATGGTGGTTTCTTCAATTTAGAAGCATTTTATCGTAACCTTCATAGTGAATGAATTCAGCGGTGGGTTTTTTGGGTTTTATTGGTGATTCTCATGGTGGAAAATGATTTTTTTTTCATGGCAGTTTACACCTCTGCTAAAAAATAATTTCATTTTCTCTAGGAAAACCGCCACTAAAATGAAAATAATCGCTGCAAAATGATAACGGAAGATGAAAACTATGTAGTGGTAGTTTTAACATTCACTAAATTATTATATGTAGCGGAGGTTTTAACTTCCGCCGATAGTAAAATACCAAATTATAGTGGCGGTTTTAACCACTGCTAAATATGATCCATTTACTTAGTGGCCGTTTAAACTGCCGCTAAAGCTATATTTTTAAAAAAACATAGATGATTCTGCAGCCCCAGTAACAGTGCCCTGAAAAGAAAACCATTCCAATTTCACATGCACATACATCCTACATCTAAAGGAATACAAGGAAACCAACATTTTCGTAAGAAAAATCACTTTCAAATCCACACACACTTGTCTGAGTATCACTCATTTCATTGTGTACTAATCTTTCCACCAAGCCCATCCATGTGTTCCCTCTTGTGAACTAGTGTTACTCGTATAGAACTAAGTAACCCGAACAATGTGAACATACATGATATAACATGTATCACCCCTAACGTACCAAGTATCAACAACTTATAAGACCAACCTTAGTATTCCATAAAGAGAAAAACAAGTGTCTTTCAAGGTTTAATTAATACATTGATTTTATTTACGTTTCAAATACTAATAATTCCATGTGTAGAGCCATGCCATATTATAATTCAAGTGGATTTAATAAGGTTCACACCCATAATCCATTTCAATTATAAAGTCATAAGGGACATGTAGTAATCAAGCCATAACTCATACCATTTCATTTAATTAATTAGGTAGTCCATTCCATAATTAAAGGTTTTTGAGAATTGAATAAAAGTAATAGGTTCATGTGAACTACCCATGGTAGTTAACACCATACATGAAAAGGTATGTGGTAGGCCATACTAGCATGAATTCCATATGAGAGAATCTAGTTACTTCAATAAAACTTAGTCCCTAACCACCAAAAAGAGGGTTTGGTCACTGAGGAATACATAAGGGGTTGTCACGTCCTCCCATAATTCATTTGAACTTCGCTTTGATTATTTAAAAAACAATACACTTAAAAGGGGGTTTTATTAGAAAAAAACTAATTATATGGAGTCATTCAAGGATTATAACATTATGTGTAGTTCAAATATGAGGTTCATGGTCCTTAACATGGCCAATTTAATAAACAAGGTATACTAATCCTAATGAACTATGTTCAACAAATTAAATAACAAATTCACAAGTCGCCGCATGAAATTCCCGCCAGAAATCATAGTGACACAATTTATAAAACATCAAGACTCTAAGGGAAATTCTATATACCACATAACAAATACCATGGATGACTGACATGACCAATATCAAGTCATGTTTCTATCCATATTGATAGAAATTCTGTAAATAGATGAATTTTATGATAATATGGTGAATTTAGTTCCACCAAAACAATGTATCTAGATAAGAGATAAATGTATAAAGAAGGAAGGAAGATTCCTAGAATCACTAAGTGATATACATCTCACTTGGAATAGGTTGAATTAAACACTAGATAATGGGGATCAATCCATCCCTTTGAGAGGAGAGGATAGGAGAAGCATGGGTGGGAGTCCCCTTGAGAACACAAAGGATAAATAAAGATAGGGTGGAAAAAAATAAGGATGGAGGGGAATTTTTTTAATTTTTAGCCTATTTAATGAGGCTCACCGTTGTTCTACACGGTTAGAAATACTGTATTCGAACCATTCTCATTCCACTGATTATATAGGGTGTTCTCAAAGTTCATGATAAAAAATTGGGAAACCATGCACAAAATGTTCATTCTACCTCTTAAATACCTGCATCATGTTGTGCTGGTGAAGGGATATTTTTTTGTTTTTTCTACAATTATGAAACTATTAGGATGATAGTATAATGATCATGTGGGATGATGTCAAGTGTGGTATGCACCATATATGGCTACATGTATAAAATATTCCCTATTTTATTCATAGTATGACACGGGTGGATCATATAATCTTGGTTAAATTTTTACACACAATTATATGATTCATAAATATAAATATCCATTAATAAAATATAAGGATTGTAAATTCCTAGTTTCTTCAGAATAATGAGCTCATAATACATAAAATGAAATATGATAAATCAAGAAAATGTAAGGTCGTGAAAATGTTTGGCGGAAACATTGTGCCACACATGATACATATACAAACAGAATGTTACCATATTTGTCCAACATATCAACAATACAACTCATCACTTTATGATGATGAACACAGTTCGTCACCCTATCCACCTCCATCTCTACTTACTTCTACCACCTGTAATAACATTATATTTAAAATTAAATAATATTGTATATTTATATTTAAACTTAAAAACAATAAATGTTTGCCAAATAAATGATTTTGAATTTTTGGGATCTACCTGCTCACCACTAGTTGATGCAATACCACTGGGGTTAGATCTGATCATCTTCTGATATAAATCAATCAACGCATTCTGCATAGTGGATATCTACATCTAATCATTATACAAAATAGGAAGGGAAACTGGCTCAGTGGCCAACTGGCCTATAATCTGGCCAAGTAATCCTATGGAGTCATTAGTAGGGACCCCATATGAATCAAATGGGACAAATATATTATCTCTAGTCAAATTCCATATATTATAATGCTTCCTCCTTGTAATTCCTGTCATTTAATCAAATAAAATTAAGTTCAGAACATATATTTCAAAAAAAATATGCATAAAATTTTAAAAATGATAACAGATGCACAGTACTAACAAACAATATATACATAACAATGATAATGAATGACTGCAAAAATGAAATAGGTGGTTGATAAATGAATGCATAATTGTACATATAATCATTTTCCCCTTTAATCATGTCAGTTTCCTACTTCATTACTCAATCCACTTCATCCATCCTTACTAGACTAATATTTTCAATATCATGATGGAAAAATAAGTCTGATTCTTGATGTTGATGAGATTCAATGTCAGAGGTCAAATATTCCACTTCATCAACCATATCATACAAATCTCTTTGTTTACGTGAGAAACTACAATCCACCCTTCAACCACAACATCATTCACATAAATTAATATTTTTTCTTATGATGATAAAATATATAGATCATGTAGTTCACAATCACAAACATCTATCAAGCGAGATAATTTCACATAAGTAAATTGCACGGAATCTCTTTTAACACCTCTGATAATATCGACCCAATTTCATTTGAATAAAACAACTGAAAATTACCCAAGGTATTTTAATTCAATAATATCAATTATCCTTCTATAGTATCACACTTTGTAAAATGTAAATATACCACTATTCTATGTTTTTAAACCATCTTCTTGATCGAATGTACGAAATATAAATCCATTCACATTGTAAGTGTCAAACTTTCTAACTTGTTTTAGAGGACATCAAGAAAGAACGTCCAAATATTCTGACAACTCTGCTTGAGTATCAGTATTCATGGTCTAAAAAAATACATTATTATATTTACAAAATATATGTGTCCACCTAATATCGGTATTTATTGCAATATTTAGGAACTTACATGTTGTGGAAACCATTATACATGATCTTTATTAATAGATTTCGTTATATCATTCTCATTATGTGTTCGTCCTCTCATTCGTCTCTTTATTTGTATCCTCAACTCTTTAATAAATAGATCTGCAATTTCACTAATCAACTACACATATCTATGTTCCTATAATAATTCTATTTCTGTCAGTGTAACATTTGTGGTCCTCCCAACTAATCGGCCAATAACAAGAAATATTTTTCATTTCCCATGTATTTGAGATTGACTAGATGTGTCATCAATATGTCTAACTCAATAAAATCTTTCCTCAATATGATCCAAGTATCTAGAACAAAATGTAAGACACTCCTCTGCCAAATAGCCTTCAGTAATAAGCCTTCTGGATGAGCTCTATTTCTCACGTATGATTTCAAATACCCAAGATATTTATAAAATAAAATAAACAAACATAATTATGCATTTAATTATGTGAAAATAATTGTTTATTTAACTAAAAACATATTAATAAAGTACCACTCAATTTGATACATCCATCGATAATGTATAGGGCCTCCTAATTTATCTTCCTTAACCAAATTCATAGTTAAATTCATCATGACCGTAAAAAAAGACAGAGGAAATATCATCTTCATTGCACAAAGTGTCAATAAAAACCTCTCTTAAAGGTTTTCAAGCTAAAATGGATGTAAATATTTCTCAAATAGTTTTCTAAAAAATGTGAAGAATTGAAGTACAATAGCATTAACTTTTTTAGGTAATAATGTACGCAATGCCAATGGTAGTAACTGTTGTAACAAAATATGTGAATCATAACTTTTCAATCCATGTAACCTATGATTATTTAAGTCAACACACCTATAAATGTTACTTGAATAACCATCAGATACCTTTTCATGCTTTAAAATTTTAATTAATTTATCTTTATCCCTATTTTTCATTGCAAAAATTTCCGGAGCATACTTTTCATTCTTATCTGGCTTGAGATCACATTTTATGTTCATTACTTTTAAGTCTCTCCAATCATTGAGATGATCCTTCGAATTTCCATTATAATTAAGCAATGTAAAGATTAAATTTTCATAGAAATTCTTCTCGATGTGAATCACATCCAGATTATCCCACAACAAATTAAATTCCTAATATGGAAGTTTAAAGAATATAATTTTTTATTCCATTTTTGCATTCCCATTTCACTTGACGATGCAATTTGAACTTGTTTCCCACTATCATTTAAATGATGAACCTTTCCAAATTATATTTCAACATTTCCAAGTGGTTCCAACATTTCAGAACTAGTTAACATCTTTGGAGGTGGTCTATGATCAATGAAACCATTAAATTTTGATCTATTCAGCCGAAATATATGAGATGCATCGAGAACTCTTTTATGGAACAAGAATCGCCATTTTCTACTCTAAGGTAGTCATTTCAGCTCAAAATCAAAGTTACAAATAGGAAAATCTAAACCCGTGTAATTTTTCTAACCAGATAAATTTCCAAGTCCAGGGAAGTCACTAATGGTCCACATTAAAGTAGCTTGCATTTTGAAAATTGTTTTAGAAGAATAATCATATGTCTCAACATCGTTTCTCCATAACTCCTGTAATTATTCAATTAAAGGATTCAAGTATAAATCAATATCATTTCTAGGAATTTTTTTTAGGAATAGTCATATAAATGATAAAATACATTTGTTTCATACACATCCACAGAGGCAGATTTTAAGGGATCAAAACAACTAGCTAAATTCTATAACTGGTACTCAAAGTTCCAAATGGGTTGAATGCATCGGTAGCCAATCCCAATTGAACATTCCTAGGATTAGCTAAAAAATCTGAATGTAATGAATCAAATGTATTCCACAATTGTGAATCTTGTGGATCTCGCATTAACCCATCATTGTTATTATCTACAGAATTCCAATTCATGTGTTCGATAGTTTTTGATGACATGAATAATCTTTACAATCGAGGATTTAAAGGAAAGTAATGCAAAACCGTTGCAGGTTTGTTCCTTTTCATATTCTTTATGGTAGTATGTTGATTCATACTTCCAACATCACCCATTGACTACCATCTATAATAAGAACATTTTTTAGTCCTATCTACTTGAATCCTCTCATCAATAAAGCATACAATCATTAGTACATGCATGTATTTTTGTATAATTCAGACCAAGCCTGTTAACAACTTTTTCCATATCATAAAAGTACTCGGGATTGTTTTCTTCAATAAATAAATCATGCAACAATTACAACATCATGGACATTGCCTTATTTGTAATTCCATATAGACATTTTATATGGTACAACTTCATTAGAAAATAATGTTTTGAATATTTCAAACACCCACTATACAACTCTTGATTTCCATCGTCAACTAAACCATGAAACATATTTTACTCATTGAAGTTTTATCTTACATTAGTCTCCACATAATCAAGATAAGGATCCAATGATATGTTACAATCTTGATCTGGTTGTCCTATAGTCTCAAAAACATCACTTGTCACGTTGTTATTTGTAGCACCATTATCTGGTTGTTCTGATATGTTTTGATGTTTTTGGTAGAGTCTTGAAATTCCGAATGCATCATTTATAAGGTTTTGTATATCATTTTTCATTGTAGATTAAGTTGGGAGCTCATTCTTTGGATTAACATCAGTGCTCAACCTTTCTATAACTTTTGATTCTCTGTGCCAGATCCACAACAAATATTGAGCATGGAATTGATTCAATATTAAATGTTTATAAACTTCATCTCTCTTCAACCATCTTCTAAATTTATATTTAGGACATGGACATCTTATTCTATCATCAATGGATCGATTGGAAATTGAAATATCTGAAAACTCTTCCAAACCCTTAGCATACTGAGGTGTGTTCCTCAGTAATGTGATCCAGCTTTTATCCATGTATATCACAATGTTCCTACACAATATTAAAAAAATAAATATCACTAAATAGGGAAAGAGATTCACATATACTAGTTGAAAAATATATAAATATGTTAAATAATTTTTTCCTATATAAAAACATATGCTAAATAATGAACCCACCCACTAGAAAACCAAAGCATGCAAATTAAAAAGATCCATAAAATAATCGAGAGATAAAAAAACAATCCATGATATAACATATGATCTAAATACTACATGTTCGGAAATGAATACATTAGTAGAAGATCATATACATCAGAAACCAAAATTCAAAAAAAAACTAGGAAAAACCTTGAAGATGGTCCCAAGTCCAATCCTAGTCCCAAACTCCCATGTTTTTTCCTAGTAATCCAATCATCAAGCATTGACCCTTGCCCAAACCCAATCCTACAATCAAGTAACATCAACTTGGGTACCAATTTACATGGTATCCTCATAAAGGTGTGACTATAATTAAATAGACCACCACCAATGATATTCCTAAATATAACTAGATTATAATAATGTACATGTAGAAGTGGTACAAATTAAAAATAATACTTTAATTAAAAGGCAGTAAATAACCACTTATTCTTGGGCTCTGCGATGACACTTGAGTCTTGTCTCTACCACTATCGATCCTTAGGCTTGTGACCCTGATTGACCGTACCTGATTTAGCCAATATTGGGGTGTCTATGAGCACATCTCATGGATTGTTCCAACCATGGTATCATATACAACCTTATAGGTATTTTCTTTAGTATCTTAAGACTGCCTATGAGGGAATTTTCATATAGTAACTAAACACTACATATAAGGGAATTTTCTTTTAGTAACTCAACACCACCTATGAGGGTGTATTCTTATAGTAACTCAATACCATCCATGAGATCGTTTTCTTATAATAACTCAACACTTCTTAGGAGGTTATTTTCATTTTTAGAATCAAGACTACCTAATGATAATTTTCCAAACCAATACATATAACAATATAATTTCATTAGAGAAATTACAATCTACCCCTTTAACATCCTTTTACAATATTGATCCCATTTCACATTATTAACATTTACTAATTCACTTTAAAATTTCATTTAAATTAACAATCAATCTATTCACATCATAACATCTGTCTCTGAATTCATAACCCAAGGTTTACCAATTTTCTATGTCAACATAAAATCATAATCTCACCATTTAATTATATAATATAATGTTAATCATAAACCATAATTTTATAGTTTAACACTTATCAATTTATTTGGCCCAACACAAGGGTCGCATCCTAATCTTAAGCTTCTCCTTAGATTCACCCTTCATTTTATAAATATTTATAATGCTTTCAATTCCATTTACAACATCGATGATTGTGAAATTTTATTTCATGACCATTGATTTCTATCACAATTTATTTCTAAACCCCATAAACATAGTGAGTAATATAATGACACCAATCTAGAACAAGTTCAAGGTTTAAACTAGAGTCATCCCTTTAATATTATCCACATACATTTTATAAAGCATGGCTTACCATTTTATTAACCAATTATAGGGTCAATTATTCATTGTAGAATTCAATTGGGAATTCCCTTTTTCTAAGGTTCAAGGTATGTGAAAGGGGGTGTTTAACTAAGGAAAATGAAAATTGAAACTTTAAATTTGAACTATTCCAATACATGGATAGGATGATATGACCACAAATGCATCACTAAAAAAATCTCAAACTATTGGTTAATTTTAAGGACCAGCTACCTTAGCCTCATATACTTCAACTCATCTAATATCGACCTTTAGTTCAAGCTATAATAGGAAAAAAAGTGTTAAAAAGGCTTGGAAATAGGGAATATTAGACATAAATGGAAATAGATCACTTAATAGTGAGATTAGTGAATAAGGGAAGGGGGTGGAGTTGTAGATTTACCATAGGCTCACCAACACCTCAGATGAAATTTGATTCAGAAAATGTATGAGTAAGATCTCACCATGGAATAGATATAGTAGGGGAGGGTTAAGCATGAGGGGCTACTGGAAAAAAATGGGACAAAATGAGGGGTATTGGATTATAAAATCATAAGGGAAGATAATAATATTCCTCCTTTTAAGGGTTTCATGGTTTGGATTCATAGTTCAGAAAATCATGCAGAAACCATGTGATAAGAACTGTATTAAACACCCCTCATCACATGGTTGGTCTGCATAATTTACAAACCATGCACAAAACTAACACTAGCCATTGTGATAAGAACTGTATTTAACTAAATGTTTTAATGATTGAACTATGGATAAATCCATAAAAAATACTTGATATGGAATATAACATAGATATAGAGACTAATAAAATGAACATATTATTCCTTCTGATGGGAACCATGACTGTATCATGTCATATAATATGCTTCTGAATGAAAGTTATATAAGTATAGTATAAATTGTATCTATATCAATAATGTTGTAGGTTCATAATCAAAATCATTTCACAACCCATTAGAACATATTATTTCATCGAACACACCACTTGAACAAAAACCTTTCAAAAAATTTAAACATATGAAATTATGTTACATCACAAGTAAAAAAATTTGAAATAATTTAAAAAATACTGGCGGTGATGGGCCGTGAGGTGCGGTGAGGGGCGGCGATGGGCGGCGAGGCGCGGTGAGGGGAGGTGAGACACATCGAGGGCTTTGAGGGGTTGTGGGGGTTTCCAGGGTCGCGGACTCCTAGGGAATTTGGGGGTCACAGGGGTTTATATGGTCCATGAAGTGTGGTGAGGGGCGGCGAGGCGTGGTGAGGGCTTCGTGGGGTCGCTGGGGTCATCGGAGTTGCACAGTTCGTCGGGGTCCTAGGGTTTCGGGGGGTCGCAGGGGTTGAGGGGGTCGAGGGTGTGGGGGGGAGTCGGAGGAGTCAGAGGGAGAAGTGTCATGGCTGTAAAAAAACATGTTCCGCGGTAGTTTATTAAGAACCTCTGATAATTTAATTAAAAAAATTAGCGGCGGTTTATTGAACTGCTGCTAAAAACCCACCGCTAATGGCTAATAATGTTGCAGTGATTCTATAAGAGTATATTAATGTATTTCCTAATGAATTATCTGGATTTCCATCTGTTTGAGAAGTTTAATTCTTTATTGATCTCATCATTGATGAAAACACCATATCTAAGATACCATATTGAATGGATCTAGTGAAGTTAGTTTAGTTGAAGAATTAATTAGAAGAATTTTTTGAAAAACGTTTACCTTCATCCAAGCATTTCACCATGGGGAGAAACTATTTTATTTGTGAAAAAGAAGGATGAATCAATGCGATTATGAATTTATTATAGAAAAATAAATGTAATTACTATAAATAATAGGTATCTATTTCCAAATATTGATGGCATATTTGATCTAATTCGAGGGTCACAATACTTCTCAAAGATTAACCTTCATTCTGTTTATCATCAATTAAAATTTAAAATGAGGGATATCCCAAATAAATCCTTTATTTTGAGGTATGACCATTATGATTTCATATTAATGTCACTTGGTATAACTAATTCACTACATATATATATATGGATTTGATGAACAGGGAATTCAAGTAATGTCTTCATAAATTTTTGGTTACATTTATTGATGATATTATTATATACTCTAAAATATATTAGGAGTATGAAACTTAATTTCAAATCATCCTTGAGGTTCTGAGGAAAAATAAAATATAATAAATTTATTAAATGTGAATTTTGGATTTAAAAAACCTCTTTTCTTGGACATATTGTATCCATGTATGGTAAATATGTTGACCCTTATAAAACAATATTATCAAGGAATGTCCAATAATGACATGTATAACATAGATACATAGTTTCATTGGATTCATAGGATACTATCATTGTTTTTTTGAAAACATAATTCGATTAGCTAATTTTTTGACTAAGTTGATACATAGGTTGTTCAAATTCATATTGAATAAGGAATGTGAGGATGGCTTTGAGGAATTGAATAGAAAATTTATAAATGAACCTATATTGAATATTCCATCTAGTAAAGAAGGGTTTTTTATTATAGTGATTCATCAAGGAAGGGTCTTGGAAGTGTTATAATAAAAAATAATATATCAATGACTTATGAATCCCAATAGTTGAAACCCCATGATATTAACTAATTAACTCGTTATTTTGAGTTAGTAGTATAAATCTTTTCAACAAATATGTGAAGAATTTATCTTTACAGAGAGAAATATGATATATACACCAATAAAAAGTTTAAAATATATCATTACTATAAACAATATTAATATTAGGAAAAGGAGATGGTTTTAACTACTCAAGGATTATGATTATTCTATACATTATCATTTATAGAATGAAAATAATTTTATAGATGTATTAATTAGAAAATACCAGCATATCTTATCTATGAGGAGTATTGATAATGATTTGATACTCAAGGATTTAATAAGGATAGACTTAGGCATTATAATGGATGGGGAACATAATTCTAACTAATTATAATTAATCAACCTTTTTTATTGGAGAGGAAAACTAAAACTAAACATGATGACAAATCCTAATAAAATAATATGGATGATGTGAGGAATTAGAAATTACAAGATTTTAACATTATTGATGATGGAGTTATACTATTTGGAAAGAGTTTATGTGTTTCATCAATATCAAAAAGTGAAGAGAGATCGGTTGGATAAGGCTCATAACTCAAACTTATCCAAACATCCTAGCATCACAGATATGTATATAGATTTATACGATCATTTTTTATGGAAAAATATGAAGCTATAATTTATGGATTATACTGCAAGATTCTTAGTATTCCAATAAGTGAAGGCTAAACGATAACTTCCCAAAGGTATCATGAACAATTTACCAATACTAGAGTGGAATTGGGATAATATTATTTTTGATTTCATCATGGCCTAAAACATCTAAGGGGATTAATTAAATATGATTCATTATCGGTCATCTCACCATGTCAACACATTTATTAGTAATTTGATAAGATTTACCTCTTAATCGTCTTTCTAGGTTGTACATTAATGAAGTTTTGATAATTCATGGCACACCCTTATCAGTAGTTTCTAATCGTAACCCAAGTAACACATCGAGGTTTTAGATGAGTCTTTAGAAGGCATTAAATATAGATCTTAATCTTAGAATAGCCTATCACCCTCAAATTGATGGATAGTCTAAAAGGACTATCCAAACATTGGAAGATGTTCTTAAGTCATTCTCTATTGACTTTTAAGGAAGTTAGGATTAGTATTTACCTCTGGTAGAGTTTTTATACCATAACATTTACCACTCCAATATGAATATAGAACCATATAAAGCCTTGTATGGAAATATATATTAAACACCTACCTATTATGATGAAGTTGGATAAAGGAAGATAGTGGGTCTATAAATTCTAGATGAGACAACAGAGATAGTAAGATATATCTAGAATCATGTCAAGTCAGCTTAAAATAGATAAAAAGGTATATTAACAACTAAAGGAAGGATATTTAATTTCAAGTGAGTGATCAGGTCTTCCTAAAGATATCTCCATGGAAATGGGTATTGAGATTTGGAAAGAAATGGAAGTTGAGTCCAAGGTACATTGGTTCATTTGAAATATTAGAGAAGAAAGGTAATGTCGCATACCATTAAACCATGCCACCAAAATTATCTCAAGTGCACTATTTATTCCATATATCACTTCAAAAAAAGTGTATGTAAGACCCTTCCCATGTTTTTTAGGTTGAACAAGTTTAGCTAGAGTCTGAATTGTAAAACTATAGCCCAAACTACCATCTAACCCGATATCCAACCCATACCATGGTTTGAACTAAAGTTCATTCCCAATCCTCACGGGCTATAAACTAGCACATGAGCATCGAATAACTCCTTTGGGAATGATTTTCTCATAAGAAAAATAACCAACATCGATACAAGATTTACATGACATCAATCCCAACATCTATAACATGTTTTTCAAAAGTAAAATACTTGGTCTAAATTAAGTTTACATTTACATTTATGACTAGGAACTATAATAACCCAAAAAGGGTCTGTAATCAACTAAATAAAAAAATCATCACCATGACATGAGGGTCAACACCCACCATTCCACCACCATCAACAACTTCCAAAAAAGAATACCACTAATAAGATTACCTTCCATCGCCTCCATTAAAGTCATTTCCATTACCTGATAAAAAACAAGGTTTATATGTACCTAAGGTTGTATGTAGGGTTAGATCTCACTTGACTTGTAGGATTCCACCATATTTTCCATGTATATCCATTATATGAAAAATAATAATGCTCATTTTTATAAAAATAAAACCGTTTAATTTGTATATAATGTTTTAAAATATGAAAGAATAATATATATTTGTAAGAATAAATGGAAAAAAATAATACCTAGCTTAAGAACCATGGGAGATCTCTAAGTAGCTAGGGTTAGTGGGGACCCACGATCCTCATACTCTCAGATATTGATCCTGAACATGAAGTTTCATCTCCTACTCAATCCAACCAATATCCATCATCATAGTTTACTTAGTGTTATATCATAACCCTACTAGGTATGGAGGTTCATTCCTAGTGTACTTGCCCTAGTATACACATCTAGGTACCCTGTATTCTCATGTTCTACACCCCATTTATCAAACCATGAAAGTACCTTTTTCACAAACCAAGTCATCATAAATCAAATACAATATTTCCAACAATTTCCATTAGGGTTAAACTATTCCAAATATTTACACACACAAACACATTATAAATCACCCATTTCACATACACACACAATTTTAGATTGGATTTATAAATAGAGGAAAGCATGTTTGTAGAGACCCATACTTGACATACATAGACATTACATTACTTTTGCAGAATACTTAATACATAAAAAAACAGAAACCAAAGGACTGTAATAGTTTAGTGTCTTTGGAAACATGGAACATAATCTTCTAATCATGGTGAAAGATCTTCAAAATCTCCCATAAATATCTTCCCCATTTGTTTTCTTACCTAAAACCTTTATTTATATCCTGGGGAAAAGAAACATAAAAAGGGTGATCTCAAATGCTCAGTAAGGGTAAACATAGAGAACATAAAACAATCCATAAACATTTGAATGCAAAAACTTGATCATAAAATCTAAACATCAAGATCATGAGAAAAGACATAAATCATGGAAGTACATAAGGAATATATCATAATGGAACATCAATCATGATAAAATTTTATGGGAATAAAACATTTAATTATAGAAAACCATTAAGCACATGATATGATTTCCACAGTATCCAAGGCATTGGTGTCAAGACCATCTTAGTGGACAAAGTCCCTTTCTGAATCAGGTTCACTCCTCGTTCCAGTCCTGTATCACTGAACAAGATTAACTTACCGTTCCAGCCATGTCTATATCATGAGATATAAATCTTTACCCAATGAATTGGAGGGAGATATAGGTCCCACCCATCTCATAATTAAATCATTCTTATTTATGCCACAAAAATAAACATAAATTATTCATCATAACCCAAAGAGTAAAATGGGTTTCATAAACATCGTCCCATCATAACATAATCCATATAAAACAAATGGATATAATTTCATAATAAGAAAAGTGAAACCATTTAAATCATAGAGAACTTATACTTGAAACATACACATATGAAATAATGTCATCTTAGATGGAAAATGGTTTTGATAAAACACTTGAAATGAATTCTTGAGGAAAATATCCTTTCTTATTCAAAATCATTTTCTTTTCACAAAACTTCATGCAATTTTAAAAGAAAAGGATTTTGTTGAAAATAGTCATGAAATCTTGTAGAGTAATCTTCATGAAAATAAGGCGTTATAAAACCGTAAAAATCTGTTCATGTCGTATAAGTTAAAAAAACATTCTTCCCATACTTTTGCCAGAAAAGTCAAAAAGTACCTCATATAGTGAAAAAAAAAGATTCCTTACACACCATGTAGTAAAAGTCAAAAATGGGTAAAAACTAATTTAAACATACATGAAACCATTTTTAGAAAATAGAGACATGGATGATAAATATAACCCCGGTAAATACTTACGAATAAACAATCTTGGATAAAAACGAGATTGGAAAAGTTATCCCTTACCTTATGTCCGATATGCTTCGTATGTATCCAAAACTCCTATATAATGATTTAAATAATGTCATTGAATTATTACAGAATCATATTAATTGTTATGATATCATATATGGTTCACTTATGACTTTATATTACCCGTTATTTTGTAAATTCCATGTTAAAGCAGCGTTTTGGGTAAAATCGTTTCATTTATCGTATGTGTTTCAATTTGTCGTTCTTGATATTATTACCCATATCATGATTTAATTAATTCTAGAATGTAAAAAATGATTTATATATAATATATATTCAGTATATTAATATATAAGATAGATCGATAAATTGAATTAAATACACCGTTCATGGAGACGATAGGTCGTACGTACGCATGAACGTTGTTTTCGTTTCCTTATTGAATTGAATGGAATTAAGTAAATGAAACATATATGTAAATAAATATAGTATCATTATTATGTGATATCTTTCATGATTATTTATTACATATATACTTTATAATCATACTTTAATGGTTAATCATGGAAAATGAATCTCATCGCGTTCGTGGAGAGGGTAGTCCGTACGTACGCACGAGCGATGATATCATTCCCATAATTATTGAATCTAATTGGAGTGAATGATATAGTATCTCAGAATCATTATGATGTTATAATAACCATATATAGTTATTCTTTACACCATTATACCCATCCAAGTAAGGCAGTGGTGGAAAAACTAATTACACCACGGCGTGGAGATGGTATTCCGTACGTACGCACGCGCGGTGATTTTGTTTTCTGTAGGATGTATAAAAGGTGAAATGGGGTTGCTTAGTATTTATAATATCATATAAATATATTAGTGATACTAATTTTATTACTTTACAATGAAACAACTAAATAAGAAGAAGTTGAAGAAGAAAGAAACTTGAAAGAATCGGTAGAAGAGATTACCTCTTCTTCGACGTGCCTCCTTTAAACTTCCTCTTAAGGGCCAAGAGTTGGTATTTTGAGAAGCCCAGAACCTCAAGAATATTACTAGATAAGTTGAGAAGAGTAATGGGCAGGGGTTTTCCGAGCTTTAAGGCTAAAATTTGTGTAAATAGAAGAGGGAGGGGGTTCCCTTTTATAAGGGGTGAGATGGGAACTTTTGAAAACCTAAAAAATATTAATTTATAATAAACCTAAACCCCACTTAAAACTTTAAAAGTCACTCAAATTAGTATATTAGATAATATAGGGTTGTAATCTCATCAACTAATTAAATTTATACATGTTTTGATTTATTTTAAACCTTATCATTTTGATTTATCCTTATTTAATCTATTTAATTTTATTTGTGGCAATAATGTTATACATTTTATATGGTTATAAATACTTACTTATATTTCTTAGTTATAAATAATTTGATATTTTATGAAATGTTAGATCATATAAATTTTAAGTTATAATTTTTAAAATATTTTTGTGATTTTTAAACAATTTAATAATATAAAATATCAATAGTGTCAATTTTGACACAATTAATTTATTAGAATATAAATAAAATCCACAAAGAAGATATGTTCGAACCAAAATATTTAATAGATTCATAACATGTCATGTTATCTAGAAAATTCTTGTATCACATTAAATAGTTGATATAATATTTATTTTCATTTTTTAAAACCATTAATTTGATATTTCAATCAAAAAAATAATTTCAACATCACTATTGTGTCACCTTTAAGGATAATGATTTAATCCATAAAAATTATAAATAAATTCAAATGAGGTATATAATTTTATTATATTTCTGGAGACTATTAATGTTCGAAGTTTTCATGAATTTTATTAGTAAATTAAAATTATTATACTTATAAGATTTAAGAGAGTGACATGTTGTCACTTTCTTTGGTTTTAATAATAATTAAATTATTTTAATGGCCAAAAGTCTATAAAATGAATATAATCCGACCCTTAGGTGATATGAGTCTAATTTTAGTCATCCAATAGAATTTTGGAATGTGTTAGGGTAATTTTATAATCTTAGGTTTAAACTTAATTACCTGATTTATTTTAACTGAAGTAAATAAAAATTGTCGTAGTTACTATTCATAATATCAAAAAAAATAAAAGTAACATCTTAACATAATTTGGACCCACTGAATCAAAATATGGAATCCATTTTTAAAAATTAAAAACACAGAGGTTTCAGTAATTAAATTAAAATTTATCCCGTTGTTAAGAAAATAGGTTTTAAAAGTTAAAATATTGCCAAAAATTGAAATGTTTTTACCTATGAATTCAATGTAAACATAATGGTAATGACATACATTATATTAAAAGGTAAATATATATTCTATTTATACGTTAAACCCATTAAATATTATAATTTAACCATATAAATTATTGCGATGAAAAAAGTTATTTTTAATTAAAATATAGCGTGTTTTTACTATTCATTAAAATATGAAAGTTACCAGAATAATATGAAAAATTTATCCCAATTAAAATTTTATATCCTAATTCCAAATAAGAATTTTATTTTGTCAAATTGAACTTATAAACAATTCAAAATCTAGATTTAAAGTGGGTGCGCCATCAAAAGGCGGCAAAACTGTATTTTTTGAAAAATAATTATTTTACCTGAAAAAATTATTTTGTTCTATTACCATGTTCTAAAAAATGTGTAAGATGAATAATGATGTTATAAAATACAAAATGTAGTTAATACTATTAATAAAATCTAGTCCATAATAATATTATAACAATATATCGTTGTTTAGTAAAACCCGGTATTACGTACTACACACGCTATCGAGGAAGGTTGTGATTGTGTGTAATGCAAGAAAAGTTATGGATACATGTAGTGCAAGATCCTTTTGGTGTAGCATAAAACACAAGGCATCAATGAAATTAAAAAGAATAATTCTCATAAAATCTCGGGTTGTTAAAATGTTTAAATCATTAAATAATAGAACAACATGTAACCACCTACCTTTCTTCTTGAAACCACCAAAATATAGTTGGAAACTACAAGAAAATATGAGTGGGGACCCTAAGGAAGAAATAACTCACCATAACCACCATAACCCAAACCAAAAAAATTGATATTAGACTAACCCTAAGTCAATATAACCACCAGATATAGGTAAAATCAATAATTAAGGGAGAAGAGGCCAAGAGTAGAATAGAGGATGGGATTTCTTGGAGGGATATTAAATAATCAATCTTAAATCACCCAAAATCAATAAAAAATGAAGGCCTTCGGGCCGTTGGAGGAAATTAATACCAAGTTATATTTCACCATACTAATTATCTAGGTAAATTCAAAAGTTCTAATATACCTTGGTGTATGTTTTCCCCTCCTTCCAAGATGGTTATGTCCTAAGAGAGGTGTTACTTTCAAAAACACCTGATAACCCACTCAAAATTACAAATATTGTGTTCAATGATCATCATAGTAATTATAATAACTATAATATGGCAATAACCATAGCCTTATCATCTAAATGTTTTCATTTATTTCCTACATTATGCTCGATCACACTAAGGACGTTTCACCCACTTCCATCTAGTGTAGAGGAGACTAACATGGCCGACCATAAAGCGCTTTAAAAGGATCCATCATGATTGATGATTGATAGCTATATTTATAAGAAAATTATACCAATACAAGATGGTTATCTCCTAAACCACTGAATTCTAACTCATAGGCATAGGTCATATCATACAATATTTGGTTTTTCAGCTCTATCGGACAATTGGTTAGAGGATGGAATGTTGTACTAAGCCTAACATGTGGCATCATTGCCTTCTGAAGTCCATCCTATAATCAAGAGGTAAAATGGGGGGTCTCTATCAGAGATGATAGTCAAAGGAATCCCATGTAGCCTTATGATTTCCAAAACATACAAACTGCCTAGCTATTTGTAATGTCCCAACCTGTTTTACCACAAAACCGGTAATCGAACTGGTGGGTCACATGAACTCAATCACAACTCCTCGTACACCAGAGGCATCCAAATAGCAGTGAGGGTCTAAATAGGTGATGGTTGGGAGATTATACCCTCACATCAAATTTTTTACAGTGGTATAAAATAATATAAGAAATATATATTAACAGAAGTAGTAAATAATTGAACAAAAATCAGTGGTAGAAAAATATTATCTCTGGAAAAATTATGTCCAACACTAGTTATAATAATAAATGTATGTCTAGATGATGATTGATAGCTGAAAATAGTAACACAGAGTATGCTTTACATTTATAACAAATACAAGACTCAAATAAAGAAAGTACTTAAGCCCAAAGAAGATCTCCATGAGTATCTTGAGCTTTAGCTCAGTCTTATTCTCTTAACTCTTCAGGTACAAGAAAATAGTAAAAGCATTCAACCTAGGCCCTGAAAATATAAGGTTTACTCGGATAATACAGTGCAATGGTTTCCTGAGATGGGTGTGAGAAATAAATATTTGTAGGCTAGCACCACCAGTGTCTAGCCAATGCATTAGTTATTATAAAATTAAAATAGCATTCCATATAAAGAAAGAGAAGAAAAAATAACAGATAAAAAGTCAAAACCTTGGTCTGGGTTCCTAAATGGACACCCATCCCATACCACCTACTTAGGCCTAAGCCAAGTGTATAAAAGAGGTACCTATACAAGACATAATATATATGCATGGGCCAAAGTAAACATGGAAACCCAAAAAGTCACACCCCAAATCTTATACTTTGGATTGGGGTCTAATTCATGTGTCAGAAACCAAGCATGCTAGAAGCCCAAGAGAGGCATCACAATGCCTAAGTAAACTCTATGAAATATCAATAAACATATCTCAAGAATTTATATCAAGACCATCAATTCCAAATGTGTATTCAGATCCCATCCCTAAGGTATAGCTATGGTATATCAATTTAAATTCTAATACCACTGAGCCCATCCAATGTGATCCTTTCAGAATCCCAAGTATCGCGTGTGGTATGGTAACCCTGATTCTGTCCTAGTATTATACATAAGGTATCAAGTATCACCCAAGTAATGGCATATCCATATTTCTAATTGGTCCTTCCTCAGTTTTCCCATAGGGAACCAATATCACATGGTGGTATAATAAATTTCCCAGGGAATCCCCTTCCTGGAAATCCAAAACACCGCTTCCCAGGTGTGTCGGTTTGTAACCCAAAAAGCATAGAGATTCTATCCATGAGTCCTTAAAATAGAACCTGTGTTCTCTTCCAGACCAGTATCAAGTGATCCACCCAAGTAAGTCACATATAAATTCACATAAGTAGTTGAAAAATATAAGAAAAAAGTTTGGCCTTATCACCCTTATAAACCATTGTAAATGAGTGATTAAATTTAATATACAATACATAAGGCAGTACCTCTTAGAAAATTCAAAAGCCATGATAAATTATATTACAACCAAAGAATTCAATTTAATTAAGGAAAAGTATATCATCATGACCATGTCATTCCATTTGTTACAATTTATCTTAACCATTCTTATTAAATTATATTAATAGGTGTGGCCATACCACCTTATTCAAAACATTCAATCAATATGATTTAACGATTCAAGGTCAATACCAAGAACCATTCATAAAAATATCACCTGAGATAGTAACTCAAGGAATTGTCCAACTCAGATGTCTTGACTTTAATTTAACTTATGTGGGAAACAAGTTAATTTTCTACTTGGTTAATTCCAACTATAAGAGGACTTAACACCTAAAAGGAGTCTTGATTCATTTAACACTTATATACAAAGGGGAAATATAATTTTAGAATAATCAAATAAGTAAAAATTCAAAAACTTTCATAACTAACATTGAAATCAAGTGTATAAGAATACCAATGAAATAATTTAAGAAAGTATGAAAGTTTATCATTAATTTTTAGCTTTAAGAAAACTCACCTCCATTAGAGGAGTTTTATTAGAAAACATGACTTGTTCTTCGAACAATTATTTTTTCTTATTTAAACAATTTTTTCAAAGTTGGAATCTCAATTTATCAAAAGCATAACATAATTCAAGTTAATTTAAAGAAACACTTAAAGTCATTATTTAATTAAAATGGGCAGGTGAAGAGACACCTACCTCAAAAGAAGAACCAAACTGAACACTCAGTGCTTGACACTTTTATTAGGGAAAACTAAAAGATGATTGATCCATTCTCCAGGAATATTCACCTTTTAATATAAATAATAATTCCCTAACCCCTATGTACATGTCTTCATGGCCTTGAACACACACAAGAGGATCCTTATATATATTCTAACATGCATGAGCCCGTTATCACCAACACACGTATTCATTTTCCATATATATACATAAGAAAACCTAGACCCTTATATGTAATCACGTTACTATGGGAGGATATACATATAACAAGATAACTTAATATATATATATATGCCTACCTATGCATATGCAACGAGTCACCGTTGACTTCGGAGACTTGAAACTGCCTCATGGATGATCAAAACACTATAATAAAATTACAAATGGCTCTAAAATTACTCAATGACCCTAAATAAAATAGGGTAACCCAATGCAGCGGATAAGATTTACCTCCAACAGTGACTGAAGAACCGTAATCAATCCCAACCTACTTTCCTTCATCAGTGGTTAACATAACATAATGAATCCGACCCGAGGAACCCATTTCAAGCCCTAACATCAAAAGATAAAATCAAACACTCGGGTTAGACAAACCCTATGTTCGGTAGAACTGAATAGGGAAATGTGGAGGAGAAAATCGTCCAAGAAAACGTAAGTAAGAAGATGTGGAGACCATAACTCAAAGATTAATAAAGAAAATTCTAGGAGATCCAGTGGAAAATTGATGAATTAGAGAGAGTTAGATGGTGGCGATGTTCGCAAAAGTGGCTCGGCCATGGGGGGTCGCGTGAGGGTGAGGAATCGAACCCCTTTAGGGTTTCTCTTTAAAAAAGTAAATAATAATAATATTAAAAATAATATTATTATTAAAAATAATAATAATAAAATCTTAATAATAATAAAAATAATATAAATAATATAAATAATAATAATTTTATTATTATTATTATTAAAAAAAATTATTTTTATTTTCCAATTTTTTCATTTCACTTTTATTTTAATTTGAAATTTATTATTTTTAATTTTTTTTAAATAACTCATCACCTTCAAGTGTCCCAACTTCCAAAATTTCATTCTGAAGCTCAGTTTTAAAAATAGCCCATGCAATAATCAAAATATTATAAATTCCCTTGGAATTTTTCATCTAGTTCACAATGCGGGATGTTTCAACATTCCCACCATAGAACTTATTGTCCCCAATAAGCCTTCAGAAACAAAGAATACATTGCCCATCCTATAGAGGTCATGAAGTCTCATTCAAACGATCACATTGTGTTTCCCAAAACACAAAACACCTTTCAGAACTTGTTAAACACTTGACACTTAAGTTGTCAAAGCCCAAGGCAATGCTCATTTTCCAACTGAAACATTGAGACAACACTTACATAATCCTGTTTATCTAGAGACATGATCACTTTTTCATCTTGTTAAACATCATGCCAAAGGTACTTACCACCTTGGGCTTTAACATTAGAAAGGGGAAAATTCTGAGTCGTGTCTCCTTCCACCGTTGGAATTTCCTACAAGACGCACCCTTAAGAATTCTGGCGACACTTCTCCATGATTTCTGAAATGGTTAAAATGGTTGATTCCCCTTCAAACTAAATTCCCAAGTCGATCTATCTTTTCATGAAAATCCCTACCCAACACAGACCTCACTCGTCACATTTCATGATGTACTGAAAATAGTCCTTCACTGACAACTCTATTGAACAAGAGAGACAACTGGTTGAACCACAATGACATACTATTTAAGAAGCTTCTCATCTTAGATGGATGGCATTTTTTGGAAACTAAATTGTGATTCCTTATTCCAAGGTATCTCACATTCACCATGTACACATCCACCGAATTCTATATACCTGACTTTCGATGACGTTCCTTGATTTAAGAAACACCGAGCCTAACAATAAATCTAGGATAACCTCAGATTAGAATGACTGGAGTGAAAGGAACTAACACAATGTATCCTATACTCTATGTTTAAGAGTGAGACATTGGTAGAAAGACCAGATGCCCACATCAGAACATTGATCGAGCCCAGAGTGTCATTGTCCTGGCAGTCAAGTTAGATGAAATGGATGGTGTTCAAGAGTTAATCGAAGGTATTCCTACATGGGAATCATAGGGTCACTCAAGATTAACCAATCCTCAATAAGAACCACATGTTCTACGTTCCACACTGGGATACCACTAAATTCCACCCAACAAATTTTAAACTTCAGCATGGTGTAAGACCAACGCTCTCTTAGTGTATCAAGGATTATTTCAAGATAGGGTACTTTTTCGTCTCTTAAGAAGAGTACACAAAGAGGATAGAATGGTTTCCAATAAAACTCATGCAATTACTAGAAATAAGAACAGTGGAACCATAACTAGTCGACTCACATTGAAAGAAACGCAGCTTCACCTACCGACACATTTTCATTAACCGATCACTGAGCCCGTACCACCAAAGGTATCTAGTCATCATTCAAGATTAACCATCTAAGTCCACCCATGACCAAAAAAGTTTTTCAAGGGTTTCATACACCCCCAAACATACCAACATCATGTTACCTAGAAACAATTTACATGGTTTCAAGTTCACAAGCATCAAGGTCATTTAAGTAATACCGACCATCCTTCAATGCTCCTCTATGGTTGTGTTCCCCACTACCTAGAAGAACATGTATTTAACAAAACCAACATGACACTTCCCACCTTAGGTGTGTCCCAAATGAAGATAGAGAAGATAAACTAGCCACTCACAAGCATGCAAGATCAAAACCATCTTAAACATAGGTGTGAAATTTACCCGAGTCACACACACAAACTTCAAGACATTAAAAAAGGAAAACAAAATTGAATTGACCGACATGTCAAAAACACCCGAGTCTTAAGAAAGTCCTCCTGATCATTGGGGTGAACTTGTTAATTTAATGCTCAGGTCAATCTACTCTGGAGATGACCCATGAAGGCACTGAACAACACTAAATTTTCTATTACTGAGGAAGAAGAGAGAGTCAAGTGACCCATGAAATAGCCAACCAATCCCGAGGCATGTCTAACTAACTGGAAAGAAAAATTACTCAATTCCTACGCCTATATCAAAGGCCAAGAAGGGAATGACCTCCCATATGAACAATGGTGTCTTTTAAAGTAGATGAGGGTCAGACTAGGGACAAAGGAACCATACAATAGGAAGCTCATAGTTATTAGTAAGGAATTTAAGATCTAAGGGTGCTGCCCACTACAGGTTATCCCCTTACGAAATCAAAAGATATAACCCTATATATAGGTCACAATAACAAAAAAAAATCTAGTCTTAAGAGCCGACCATCTAATTTACTGCTAAATAGAAAGAAACCCCACAGAAAACACTCATGCTTCTATTCCAAGGCAACTTAGTGAGAAACATGAAACTACCATTACTTAATGGTTTAAACAAAGGACACCACATATGGATCCATTTTAAGGATATTTCATTGATTTAGATTTTTAATATTTAACCATTTAAGATATTCAACTAACACATCAAGTAAAAGAAAGAAAAATCTAAAAAAACATAATTTTTAAATCATTTTACATTTCTTGAAATTCTCTCAAAATTTGGAAATTTATAAAAATAAATTTCTTTTAATATATAAGGTGACCTATGAAGATCCCATTAATCCAACATTGGTTCTTCAGAAAGACACCCTATAGCAATTGCTTAATTGTAGAAATTAAAAACACCCAAATGGGTCATCACATAAGAAACATGCCTCCAACTGACCTATTTGGGCCCAGTTTTGTGTTTAGAAGGTTAACCAATTGATTTCCAATCATAAATTGAATTTTCTTTACATTTGAAACCATTTCACATTATAACACATGCTCATATATATATATAAGGGTCATATGGGTTTCCATCTCCCAATTTATGAAGCACCCATACACTTCATAAATTGAAGATTGGATCCCATTAATCAAAAGCAATAAACTTAGCACATGTCATCAATTACATTTTTTTTAAAAACTGGCATGTTTTACAGGAATCTAACATAGACATGAAATAGGAATAGAATCATGGAATATTACCACCTAATCATGTTATGTAAGCAAACATGCTAAAGAAAATAAAAACATGGCATATCATTCAAGGCACACAATCATATCAGTAGGAAACCTATGATTACAGCTACATAGCATAAAATATGAATGAAATATGACTCCCTATGTGCCTATTATGATGAATTTAATGCTTAATCCTTTCCTTAACAGTCCAAGATTAAAATACCATATACTCCATAAATCCATAAGCAGTGGAAATTACACCAATCACTCGAGGTGAAATCATATCAATTGTAATATCAGAAAGCATGAACATTAATTCCCAGCCCTGGCTACTTGGTCATTTCATGTACGTGGGGTGATCGGTCCCAGTCACAGCTATTAGCCAAGTGTCAAAACATTCCTAGTCTCTTGTCTACCAACCCAAAATAGTAATACAACATAAAATAAACCTTCTCTAATACCACTTTGTAACATCCTCACCTAGATTACCACAAAAATGGTAGTTGGATCGATGGGTCACATGACCTCAAGCATTCCTATCCATATGATAGAGGCTATCGAATAGAAATAAGGGTCTAAATAGGTGATAATGGGGAGAATATACCCTCATATCAGAGTTTTATAATGGTAAAATAGAATATAAGCAATAGAGAGTAGTGGATGTAGTGAATAATTGAAAACAAAGTAGTAGAATAATCATATTAACTTTAAATAAAAGATATCCAATGCCAGTTACAACAATACATGTATGTAAAGATGACGATAGATAGATGAAAACAATAACACATAGCATGCTTTATAGTTAAAAAAATACAAGACTCAAATAAAGAAAAGACTCATGATCTAAGGTGATCTCCATGAGCATCCTAAGGTCCAGCTCATTCCTATGCTCCTAACTCCTTAGGTACAAGAAAATAGAAAAATCATTCAACCTAGGTCCTATAAATATAAGGTCTACTCGGGTACCTTAGTGAAATATAGGCTCAATTAGGGTGTGAGAAATAAATCTCAGTATGTCGGCACCACCGGTGTCTAGCCTAAAGTAGTAGTGATTATAAAATTAAAACAGTGTGCCATATATAGAAATTCATAAAAAATAACAGATAAAAAGTCAACACATTGGTCTGGTTTCCTAAATATAGATCGATCACATACCACGTACTTCAACCTAATTTGAGTGTCTGAAAGAGGTAAGTGTGAAAGAAATAATATATAACAATGGTCCAAAGTAAATATGGAAACCCAAAAATTCATACCCCTAAGCTTATGCTTCGTCTTCAGGTCTAATTCATGGGTTAGAAAATAGTGTGCTTGAAGCAAAAGAGAGGTATCACAATGCCTAAGAAAACTCTATACAATTTCAATAAAAGTATCTCAATAATTTATATCAAGACCTTTAATTATAAAGGAGGATTCTGAAACCATCCCTGAGGTATCGCTATGGTACATCCATTTAAAGTCCAATGTCATTGAGCTCGTCCGAGGAAATTCTTTTAGAATCCTAAGTATCGCTTGTGGTATGGTAACCTTGAGTTCATCTCGATATCACGCATAAGGTATCGATTATCACCCTAGGAATGGTGTATCCATATTTCCAATAGTTTTATCCTAGGATTTCCCTTAGGTAATCATCATCACACAAAGTTATAATAAATTGTCTGAGGAATCCCTTACTTGGAGATCCAAAACACCGCTTCCCCGGTGTGTCGGGTTGTAACCCATCATTCATGAATATTCCATCCATGGGTCCTTAATATGGAACCCATGTTCTCTCCCTGGACCATATTAAGTGATCCACACAAGTAAGGTACATATCAATTCACATAAGCAGTTAAGAAAACAAGAAGAAGTCATGGACTTACCCCCCTTATAAACCGTTGTAAATAAGTCATTACATTGAATATACAATTCATAAGGTAGTACCTCTTATTCAATTCAAAATCCATGATCAATTCCATTACAACCAAAGCATTCAATTCAATTAAGTAAAATCGTATCATCATGACCATGCCATTACATTTGTTACAATTTATCTTAACTATTCATGTTCAATTATATTAAGATGCATAATCATACCACCCTATTCAAAACATTCAATCAAACTAATTTAATGAGTTAAGGTAAATTCAAAGAACCGTTCATGAACATCTCACCTCATATGGTAACTCATTAAATTGGACAACTCAAAAGGCTTGCCTTTAATTTAACTCATGTGGGAAACAAGGTAATTTCCTACTTAGGAAATTCCAACTATAAAAGGACTTAACACCTAAAATGAGTCTTGATTCATTTAACACTTATAAAAAATGGGTAACATCATTTTGGAATAACCAAATAGTTAAAAATGAAAAACATTCCATAACTAACATTAATATGAAGTGTATAAGTATTCCAATGCAATAGGACAAGAAAGTATGAAAGTATATCATTACTTTTTAACTTGAAGAAAGATCACCTCCATTGGAGGAGTTTTATTATAAAACATGACTTGTTCTTTGAAAAATTCAATTTTCCTTTCAAATTTGGAAAATAAATTTATCAAAATCATAACATAATTCAACTAAATTTAAAGAAACACTTAAACACTTTATTTAATTAAAAAGGGAAGATGAAGAGAAAGCTACCACAAAAGAAGAACCAAGCCAAACACTCAGTTCTTGACACTTTTATTAGTGAAAACTCTAAGATAATCCATCCATCCTTCAGGTATATACACCTTTACATATACATAAGGATAACATAACCCCTATGTACATGTCTAGATGGCATGGAACACACAAAATAGGATCCTTAAATATATACTCACATGCATAATACTATTATTACCCACATGCATATTCATTTCCCATATATATACATAAGAACACCTAGACCTTACATGTAATCACACTACCATGGTAAGATATACATATAACAGGAGAAATTATTATATATATATATATGATTACCTATTCATATGCAGTGAGTCTCCTTTTACTCCAGTGACTCGAAACTTCTTCAATGATGATCAACGCACTATAATAAAATTACCAGGGGATCTAAAATTACTCAATGACCCCAAATAAAATAGTGAAAATCAAGTAAGTGGATAAAACTTACCTCCAATAGTGGCCGACAAACCTAAATCAATCCTAACTACCTTACCTTCAGTATCGGTTGCCGAAACATAATGAATCCATCTCGAGATAACCATTTCAAGCCCTAACATTGAAAGTGAAAATCAAAAACATAGGTTAACCAAACCATAGGTTCATTCAAATCAAATAGGGTGATGGGGAGGAGAAAATCAGCTATAAAAATATAAGGAAGAAGATTTGGAGACCATACCTCAAAGATTCGGAGAGAAAAGTCAAGGAGATCTGGTGAAAAAATCGATGAATGAGAGGGATTCGGGAGGTGGCGTCGCACGCAGAAGGGGCTGGGAAAGGGGGGTCACGTGAGGGTGAGGAAGAGAACCCCTTTGGGGTTTCTCTTAAAAGAGAAATTAAATAATAATATTATTATTAAAAATAATAATAAAAAAATCTTAATAATAATAAAAATAATCATAATTATAATCATAATATTATTATTATTATTAAAAAAAATTGTTTTTATTTTCTATTTTTCACATTTAACTTTTTTTTAATTTTAAATTTATTATTTTTAATTTATTTAAAAAAGAACTCATCGCCTTCAATTTTTCAAACTTCAAATATTTTGTTCTGAAGCTCGGTTTTAAAAACAACCCATGCAATAATTAAAAGATTAAAAATTCACCTAGAATTTTTCGTCCGGATCAAAACATGGGATGTTACATTATTCCACTTTAGTTGAATCTTTTATTAGGATAAATTGGACAGAATTGGTCATATGGTCGATAACCACCCAACTCATGCTCCTCCCTAAGGTGTATGCGGTAAGCCAATAATGAAATCCATGGATACCTCATCTCACTTACAGGTAGAAATGGGGAGGGGCTGAAGCAATCTTGAAGGATTTTGGATCTCATCTTTAACCTACTGAAAAGTATAACATTGATATATAAAGTAAGTTATATCATTGCTCATACCTAGCCACTTAAACTGGTGTAACACATCATATAACATCTTTGTGGAAACCAATTGGATAGTCTATTGAGATTTACGAAAATCCAAAATCACAACTTTCATCAGGGATGATAGCATAATAGAATGTCTATTGAAAAAAATAACACCCTCGGGATACAACGACCATCCATTATGTAGCTCCATGTTATTTAGTATCTAGGTATAATGTTTTCATATCTCATAATTAAGCTGCTCATTTTGAATTATCTTGAGAAGGGAGGGTACCAATTGTACACTATCCAAGAACATACCATGCCTATATTCCTTGGATTCCATGTATATATGAGAAAAAAACCACATCAAATCCCACTCATTATTTTACTCCTTTAGAGCATGGGTTTAAATTTTCCTACCTAAAAAACTGTAAAACACATTTCCATTACTTGAGGTTTTGAAAATATCAAAGTTGAAAAACTTAAGGTACTCGAACCATCATTTCTTCCTTAGGTTTAGATACTTTTGGGAGAAAATGTAGCCTAAGATTTTATGTTTTCAGTAAACCATGAACTTATCCTTGAAAAGATAGTGATACCAACATTTAAGTTCAGGCATTACTGCCGAAATCTTAAGGTAATGGTTTGGTTAATTCGTCTCATGTGGTCAGAGTTGACGAGATCCATACGCCACCACTTAGTCACCTTGCATAAGCACATATCCTAATCCCATACCAAAAGCATTAAAGTATACCACATAATCCTAACCGTCCTTGGGTAAAATTAAAGTAGGGTCTATGGTTAACCATCACTTAATCTTCTTGAAGGAATCTTGGAATTCTAGAATCCAAATGAACATAATCCCTTTTTGGGTGATATTTTTCCCCTACGAAGCATGCTGAGAGAAATCTTTAACCAACTGCCTGTAATACCATGCCAGGCCCCCAATAACTTATGATTATAAATAAATTACTTGGATTTTCCCATGAAATTACTACCTTTGTATTTTCTATCTCAACTGAAACTCCATGTTCTAAGATCATATGTCCAATATACTTAACTTTTTAAATCCATAAAATACACTTTTCTAATTTGGCATAAAAGTGGTGGTCTTGTAGCATGCCTAGAAGAATTCTCAAATTCTGGTCATGATCATTTTCCAATATAAAATAAATCATAATTTCATCCATAAATATCACAATGAAGGATTTTAGGTATCTATGGAACACCCAGTTCATGAGATCCCTAAAACCTATGGGAGAATTTATCATTTTAAATGGTATCACCAAATACTCGAAGTGGTTTTACCTACTTCAAAAATATGTATTGTGAATTTTGGCATCTCTCACCTTGACCTAGTAATACCTAGAATGAATTTAAATATTTTAGAACCACATTTCCCCATTGAGATATTTAAATGGTTCATTAATATGGGGAAATGGGTATTTATTCTTAATGGTGACCCTTTTCAAATTTTGATAATCGATACACAATTCAAGAGACCCATCCGTCTTCTCAGAAAAAATCACTGGAGGGAACTGAGGAGATATTCTTGGGTGAATAAACCCTTTGGATTCCAAATCATCCAGCTATTTATTTAATTTCCTTAACTCGGTGTGGGTTATAAAGATGAGGGAAGATATATTGGTTTTGTTCCTAATTCCAAATCAATGGTAAATTCCATATCTCATTTAGGAGGTATGTTTAATAAATAATATGGAAACACATTAGGGAACTCATTCACTATAAGAGGAAACCCACTCTTTGATCCTTTCCTATCATCATCCAGTATGATAGAATATACCTAAGAAGTAATTCTTCCTAACTCTGGGAGTGGAGGTCCAGCTCATCCTTACCGCAGATCTCATTCACCTTGAAAAACTCGAGTGCTACCATAAGGGGGATATAATTTCACCTGATAATTATAGCAATTGATATGATCCTTAAATAATTTCATCTGATTCATTCCTAGGATCATGTTAAATAGTTCCATATCTAGGATAATGAAATCACATTTCAACTCAACCTTTGACAAGGAGACAACACACAATGGACATTGAAATCCCTGCTCATTTCTTCTATTGAGAGGTGTAACCAACTTCACTTCATATTACATAAGATCAGCAAAGAGTTTCAATAGATCTACAATGAGAAAAAAATAAGTGAATTAGAATCACCCGTACTAGACAAAGTAATTTATATGGATGGTGAAATAATAAGAGTACCACTAACTATCACAGGACCTATATATGATTCCACTACTTCCTGATCCATATCATGAAGGTGTTTCACCTCTTTCTGTGCCTGTGGTCAATTTATGGCTGATGGATTTACCTTAATCTGAATCTACCCATAAGAAGATCAATCCTTTCCACCATGTCCACCAGAACAAGACCCCATGGCTATGGATGTATAATACTAAACTGATGATTACCTAATTCATTTATATCCTAAACCATTATGAGAATGGGGGCCACTATTAATAAATATTATTAGATGGATCATGCATCCCCAAAGTTGGAATTTCCTATGTGTAGATGATCACATAGACCACATGTGCCCATACTTCCCACACTAATGGAACATGACAAATCCACCACCTACAGATTTTGATGAAGGAAACTGGGGTGGACATCTAGAGATATTACCACACATCTTCCCATAATATTCATGCTTCCTCTTCTTTTCAAATGAGCTAATACCACTCTATATCATTACTATAACCATCCCAAACAATCCTGACATAAATTCCTAGTAATATTTTCCATCAAATCTCGGACAACTACCTTAGAATATATCTTCAATTTCAATAAGAAGACCTAAGACCAAATGTTTGAACATAACCCCATCTCAAACTGTTGGGATTTAAACTTTTCATTAAAAACTACCTCATGAGAGAAATGGATTATCTCTATTAATTGATTGGAATATTCCATCACTAAGTGCTCCCCCTGAAGGAGTTCAAAAAAATCCAAGGATTTGGTGAGGTCCACAGTCTCGGGATAGTATTATTCATTGAAGATGACCATGAATTCCTTCTAGAAAATTTTATCATGCTTCCATTCCTAAAACAATAACTCCCACCACCTATAACTGGGGCCTTACAACATAAATTTAGTACACTTTACATTGGAATCTTTAGGATTCTTGAGGAACCCAAATATCCTCTCAATCATCTCCACTTGATCTTCCAATTCATGGGGATTTTTTCTTCCTTGAAATTAAGGGGGATTATTATTGAGAAAATTCTAATATTGATTCTTTTCCTAACCCAATTTGGATTCCTTATCCGGAATAGGACTAGAACATACTTCATGATCTAGAGCTTGGATATCTCTAACTGATACCTTCACTAATATCTAATAAATTTTTGAGAAATAACTCTATATGACCTCCTCCCTGGTTGTACAAGAGGTCTCCAAGGAGGCATGATGCTACACAATTCAACAAACACAATGGAAACTATCAATACATCAACCCATATAGGATGAAAAAATAAAATTTTTAAAACACCCACTTGAATTAGAATAAAACCATAACAATCACAGAATATGACTTACACCACTGCACCCTGCCTCAGTGTACATGCCTAGTCTATAGCCTATGCATTACACCTTAAGGAGGGGTCAAATTAGATTCCCTACATCCCATGTCTACCCAATGTATGTCACAAGGTGTGTTTTCTAGACACCCCACTCACAATGAGAACCTCAATCCATGACAATCATAACTCCTTTATATATAGAATTTTCTAAATAAAATGACCCTAAAGAATAGAAAAACCAAACTTTGATACCATTTTTTCATGAACCATATCAGTTTTCCATCCAAACCTTTATCTAAACTAGCCTATGGTATGGCTTGAAGAGGGTTCCCAATCCCCACAGGCTAGAAACTAGTGTATGGGATTGAGGAACTCCTTTTGGAATGATTTCCTACAATATAAATAACCAACATCAATATAATATTTACATGAAATTATAAAAAACATCCATAATATGTTTTAGAAAAGGAAAATGCATGTTCTAAGTCAATTTTACATTTATATTTGTAAGAACCCAGATCTTCGTTTCAGGTATGTTTTTCTTTTTCTAGTCGTTTTTAAGAAAAAGGGGAAAATTTGGAAATTATCAAAGTACACACCGTGTAATTTATGAGTACACACCGTGTACTTATATGTCGCGCAAGGCCGTGTGCTGGCTGTGTCCGGGCCATACACAAGGTGTGTAGGGACGATGTGGAGGCCGCTTAAAGCGGAGTACAGAAAGGCCCCGTACACACCGTGTACTCCAGAAGTACATGTCGCATACTTTATTTTTTTTCATTAAATGGACCGGGGTCACGCCTAATCGAAAGAATCGTCTTCTTCTCAAGTTTCTTCGACTGAGAGCATCCATACGGCCGCGAACATCCTCCGAGCCCTCAAGCCTCCATCTGTTTATCGAATCGACTGCCGTCAATTTTGTTGGAACTGCAGCGGTGAGCTCTTCCTTCTTCTTGAGTTTCATTCCACGATTTTCCCTCTTTATCAAGTATCGTGGGTTGAATGTTTTGTGTGTTTTCATAGATATACAAATTTCTAAGGGGACTCAAGCCCCGTGGTTCAAGTATATTGATCCCCTAGCATCAAGGTAGGTGGTTTGTGCCTTACCTTTTGAAGTCTTTGAGTTTTATGTGCAAATTTCCACCAATACACGTGAATGGGGTATTGCATGTTTACTGTTTTGCACCTATTTTTTTCTTGCCTTTATTTTATGCTTGTGTAGAGGTAATTTGATCATGTTTGAGTATAATTGATGTGCTCGGATGTTTTTCCCATGCCTTGTTCTGTTTACGAACTTTGGGTCTTGTTAGCCTTTGTCCGTTATACCTATTTTCCATGCCTTGAGACCGTAGGATGGAATGATATTCTTGACATGCTTGTTATTATGTAGATTGGTTATCTAAGTATCTCTATAGGTGTGCTTCGTCCTTATAGCATTATTATGCACTGACTGGAATAGGACTGTGATAACCTAGTGCTATAGACTATAAGGGATAGACCGAGTGAGCTTCCTAGAGAGTCTTGGACATTATAGACTATAAGGGATAGACCTATTGAGCTTCCCAGAGAGTCTTGAACATTATAGAATATAGGGGATAGATCGAGTGAGCTTCACAGAGAGTCTTAGATATTATAGACTACAGGAGGGTAGACCGAGTGAGCTTCCTTAGAGAGTCTTTCCTTGTTTGAATTTCCTTAAACCATTCCAGGATAGAGGATGAATTGACTGAGTGAGCTTCCTCATAGAGTCTGTGATAGACCTAAGACTATAGGATGAATTGACCAAGTGCGCTTCCTCAGAGAGTTTCTAGACCTTGGGGCTATAAGAGGGTTAGACCACGTTATCTTTCTTAGAGAGTCCCTGACTACCCTAGACTATAAGGAGAATTGACCGAGCGAGCTTCCCCAGAGAGTCTTATAATTTTGTATAACCAAACCAGAGGGGTTAGGCTGAGTGAACTGCCAAGAGGGTTTTTCGTACTTCATGGATAGGACCAGAGGGGTTGGCTGCAAGTACTTCCAAGAGGGGTTCCTATTGTGGTTAGTTGTTTGCTTCACTGCTGCTTGTTGTTCTATGGATTGATTATTGTTGCATATCATCCTGTTACTGCTTACTGATTGCTGCCTGCTGTTTACTGTTACTGTTTACTGCTTACTGTACTATTACCTTCCATATGCTCACTGACTGTTATACATAGATCTTCGGGTGGTTGCCTACTGAGATTTAGTCTCACATCCTGTTTGGGCCATGCATTTGGGCCCAAGCAGACTATGTTGTTTCAAGTATAGACAAGGGAAAGCGCCCTTCGAATTTGGGTACTTGATTGCTTTAGAGCAGGAGAGCATGGGACCAAGCTTAGGCTTGCGATGCTGAGGATCTGTTTATCTTTTCTTTTGTACTTGTTTTGGTACTGTTTGTATTTCCATCATTTTGATATGTTTGGCTGTTTTCCTAGATATGTATCATGCATCATTTCATATATACATTTTTGCTCCAGTTGTTTATTGTTTTATTTTTTCTCTATTTATTGTTGTTTGATATTTACTGCTTCCGCTATTGCATGTTTTGTTTACTTCCACTGTGTACTCTTCCAATGAGGGCATAGTTTCCCCACTATCACACCCAAGGCCCTCACTGTTAGTCGGTAGCCTCTGGCATATGGGGAAATGTGCTTGAGGCCATGTGACCAACCGGGTACGGGGTGAATCTGGGTTTCTTCCAGAACCAAGATGTTACAAAGTGGTATCAGAGGGATTCTTTTCTCTTGATTTACTGTTTGGAGCCTTTATCCAGGGATAGGATGGATTCGGTACTTGGTAATAAGTTGTTCTTGGGAGTAGCTAACCCTTGTACAGGGAAAATCCAATCTACTTAATTTATTTCAGTGTTTTGGTTTTGAGATTTTACGGTTGATATGAATTCACATTGAGTGACTCACATGATTTGTGTTGTTATTATTGTTGCTATTGCGGTTCTATTTCTATCGCAACCCGATGAGATGAGGGTATGCCATCTCATGCATCATATAGGCACTTGTTAGAAATCACATTCCATGCATTCTTATCATGCCATCTAGGGTGCATTAGCGATTTCATGTTGTTGTGATAGACGTTTTGTAGATTATGCATGCTGTTGTGATAGAGGCTTTGATAGAATCCCTGCAATTTGATAGAGAAATTGTTTGTATTATACGTTGCTTAAAGGAACGCCAAATTTTGGTTCTTGAGGTGTTATGGGACCTCATTAATCAGAACTTGGTGGACTGTTGAATTGTTTTTCATGTATATGACTTATATGAGATTCCAATCTTAGATTTGTGGGGAGTATGGGCCCTCACGAATCAGAATTTGGCACCTCCATGTTTGTTTTTCAGTGTTTTATGGGCTTCGGTGCAGTTTCTGAGCTACTGCCCGGAAAAAACCCATAATACATGGCGTGTACTTTATGACTACATGTCGTGTAGTTTTAAACTGTGTCACAGACTAGGTGAGCAGAAACACAGGGTTGTGAAAAGTCTTCAGGAACACGCCGTGTATGGTAGGTACACACCATGGATTAGTGAGCCGTGTACCCAGTTGTGTAACTAACAACACGGTTTGGGGAAGCTCGTGTAGTACACACCGTGTTTCGTACTAACACGCCGTGTAGCCTTGTTCTAGGTACCCGGCCGTGTCACGAACAACAAGGGTCAGTGTTATCATCTCCTATACATGCCGTGTTTGTTTGGAACACACCGTTTAAGGGTCATCCATGTAGTCGGCCGTGTAACTAACAACATGGTCGTTGAAACATTGTCTAGTACATGTCGTGTCCTTAATGAACATGTTGTGTAGTCTAGGGTTAAGAGGACCATGTGATTTAGCCATGTAAAGAGACTCGGTCAGGGGAATGGAGATCAAGTACACACCATGTGTGGGGACAACACACCATGTAGTCTGGGGTGTTACACGACCAGCTGTGGCAGAAGTAAATTCCCATGTGGATGGATTTAAGTAACACACCGTGTAGTTTTATACACGTCGTGTAGTTGTTTTTGGTAAAATGTGAGTTTTTCTTTCTCATGTTCCCATTTTTTACTCTTATGTTCTATGTCCTTAATGATCTTGATCTAAGGTGTTCTTTTGATCTTTCAGAGCTATGCCTCCGAGAGGTCCTCCAGTTGTATGTCAGCTTGCAGGCGGTGATCAGACACCAGATATGACCGATCAGGGACCTCCTGGAGATCATTCTACTATTCCTGACTTGGCACCAGTAGTTATACCCATTTCAGGCACCTATGCGCAGTTCAGGGAGGTCTTTTTGAGGATGATGCAGACCTTTCAGGAAGCTCCACCTCATGTCCCGTCGATGGCTGAGTTGACGCGAGTTTTCCAGCAGTAATATCCTCCTACTTTCTCAAGGTATGGAGGACCCCGGGCTATAGAGTCGTGGCTAGAGGCCACGCTGAAGATCTTCGAGCATCTGGAGATACTTTCAGAGAAAAGGGTAAATATTTCTACTTATATGCTCTGGGACACCACCAAGAGGCGGTGGGAGGTGATCTCATAGTCAGGGAGACAAGAGAGTATGACTTGGGATGATTTTCAGTGCATATTCTATGATTAATTTTATCTGAAGACCTTGAGGGCTAACTGATCCTGGGAGTTTATGAGTCTCGAGCAGGGTACTCTTTCTGTTATGGAGTACTCGTCTCGTTTTACCAAGCTACAGCGCTTCGCGCCGATTCCAGCAGGTGATGAGTTGTTCCTTGCTAGGAAGTTTGAGGATGGTCTCAGGTAGGAGATCTGTTTCTAGGTGAATATCTTCAGGTTGACTTCGATATCTGCTATCTTCAACCAAGTTATGATCACTGAGCGCAATCTGAGAGATTCTGGAGCAGTGGGCCAAGGCGGTTCGACATCCAGAGTCATTTTTCCTCCTACTGATAGTAGGAACCGCCGCGGGGAGTCTTCTCAAGGAGATCAGGGTAGGCGGAATGTATCTTCAGGCAGCCAGGTTGTATGCTACTAGTGTGGTAGTAGTGGTTATACTAGGCATCAGTGCCATAGAGACTTGATGGAGTGCTGATCTTGCGGAAAGATGGGTCATCTTCAACATTTTTGTCAAATCTTCTCGCCTACAGTTGCTGGTAGAAGTTCTTCTATGAACCCGCGTACAAGAGATGTATCGCTAGTTTCTCACCAGTCTGGGAACTGGAGTTCTTACGGCCGTTCAGGCTGAGGTGGAGGTCACAGCCGTGGTGGTCAGTCACCAGGTTACCAGCGATAGCAGAGTGGATTAGCTCATAGTGATGAGCCAGGGGCGCAGGGCCACGGTATAGGCCAGACTTTCACTGTAGAGAAGACCTATCTGGAGTAGGATTGCAGCCCTTCCATAGTTCGAGGTACGATCTTAGTAGCCTCAGTTTTATCTTTAGCCTTTTTTGATACTGGTGCTTCGCATAGCTTTATCTCTCTTTCTATTGTGGAGAGCCTTGGGCTCTATACCTTTTTGTCAGCTGACATGTGGACTCTTGATACACCATTGGGAACGAGGATGTCTAGCGTACGTCAATGAAGAGAGTGCCCTCTTGAGGTTTCAGGGTGTCACTTCTTATGGGACCTCTATGTCCTAGATATGATAGGCTATGATGTCATTCTCGACATGGACTGGTTAGTTCTCTTCCAAGAAGTCATCGATTGCAATCGTCATAGGGTGAGTTTCATATCACCAGAGGGAAAATATTTTATTCATAGAGGCGAGTGGGATGTCCAGGCGGGTAGAGCTAGAATAGAGCATCATGGCCTAGGAAGAGTTACAGCCCATATTTCCAGTCTTTATCTGGATGACCATGGGACTTCACAATTAGACTTTCCTCCAGTGGTGGATTGTTTCAGGGATGTCTTTCCAGGGGACTTTTCTGGTTTGCCTCCAGAGCTTGAGGTAGACTTCTCGATTGAGCTCATGCCAGGAGCGGAACCGGTGTCCATTCCTTTTTATAGTATAGATACACCTGATTTGCAGGAGCTCAATAAGCAGTTGGAGGAGTTGCAAGAAAAGGGTTTCATCTGACCCAGTACTTATCCTTGGGGTTCGCCTGTCCTATTTGCGAATATGGAAGATGGCACCCTTAGGCTTTGCGTGGATTATCGGAAGTTGAACTAGTTTACAGTCAAGAACTGATATCCTTTGTCGAGGATCGATGACCTCTTTGATCATCTTCGAGGATCCTGGGTGTTCTCGAAGAATGATTTGAGGTCCGGTTATCATCAGTTGCGCGTTAGACCATCAGATATACCTCTTATATCCTTTAGGAGCAGGTATGGTCTATATGAGTATACGGTCATTCCATTCAGTCTCACGAATGCGCTAGTAGCTTTTATGGAACTGATGAATGGAGTATTCCATCCATTCTTGGATTCCTTTGTCATGGTTTTCGTGGACGACGTCTTGGTGTACTCTAACACTCGACACGACCATACTACCCATCTTGATATCTTTGTGAGTACACTGAGAGAGCATCGGTTATATGCTAAGCTCTCTAAATTTCACTTTTGGATGGATCAGATTCACTTCTTGGGTCACGTTATCTTAGAGATAGAAGTATCCGTAGACCCAGAGAAAGTGACAGCTGTAGTTTTTTGGGAGCAGCTGAAGAATGTATTTGAGGTGCAGAGTTTTCTAGGGCTGGCTGGATACTACAGGAATTTCATACAGGACTTTCTCACACCTTTCATCACTACTGACAGGTCTGACCAAGAAATGTTTGAAGGTCTTATGGTCATATTCTTGTGAGTCATCCTTTCAGGAGTTGAAGGGGAGGTTGACATCAGCACCGATACTAGTCCTGCCAGATCCAGGCAAGATCTATACAGTCTACTGTGATGCTTCAAGTGTCGGACTGGGAGCTGTTCTTATATAGGGAGAGGGATTCGTTGCGTATGGGTCTCGGCAGTTGAGGCCACATGAGAGAAATTACCCGACACACGATCTGAAGTTGGCAACTGTTTTCATGCCTTACGATGTTGTAGACATTACCTTCTGGGAGAGAACTTTGTTGTTTTCACCGACCACAAGAGTCTCAAGTACATCTTCACTCAGTGTGATCTGAACCTTAGATAGCGTAGGTGGGTCAATTATCTTCAGTCCTTCGAATTTGATCTTGCCTATACGCCGGGAAAGGGAAACGTAGTGGCTGATGCGTTGAGCAGGAGAACTCAGATTTAGGTAGTTGTAGAGGCCAGAAGTGAGTGGCAGCTTATGGATCTATTCTCTGAGATGCATTTGGAGGTGCACAACAAACTGGGGAAGACTTTTCTATCATCTGTAGTTGTTACCTCTACCCTTCTTGATCGGGTACGGATGAGGCATCTATCAAACTCAGAAGGCCTAGTCCTATGGGAGAGTGTGTCAGGAGAGGACCCTATTCCTGGATGGATAGTGGGCGAGGATGAGATCTTTCATTTCCAGGGACACGTATGGGTGCCAGTAGACATACGCGAGGAAATGATACGGGATTTTCATTCTTCAGTTTGGGAAGTTCCTCCTGGAGTCACCAATATGTATCATGAGCTATACCGCTAGTACTAGTGGCCAGGTATGAAGAGGGATGTTATTGGGTTCGTCATGAGATATTCAACTTGTCAGCAGGTGAAAGAGGAGCACCAGTGAATAGCAAGGACTTTGCAGCAGTTACCCATTCTCGAGTGGAAGTGGAATGATGTCGCGATGGACTTCGTGACCGGGTTACCGAGGTCACGTCGAGGGAGTGATTCTGTTTGGGTTGTCATTGACAGGCTTATGAAGGTTGCTCACTTCTTGCCGATCAAGGAGACTTTTATCATTGATGAGTTGGGGATGTTGTACATCCGAGAGATTGTACATCTTCATGGAGTTCCACACTCCATTGTTTCAGATAGGGATGTGCGTTTTACTTCTTGGTTCTGGCAAGGGATTCAGAAGGCTTTGGGTACATAGGTCCTTTTGAGTACAGCATACCATCCCCAGAAAGATGGTCAATCTGAGCGTATGATCCAGGTTCTTGAGTATATGATCCGAGCTTGCATTATAGACTTTGGCAGTTCTTGGGAGAAGCATATTACTCTTGTGGAGTTTTCCTATAACAACATTTTTCATGTGACTATTCAGATGGAACCTTATGAGGCTTTGTACTTTAGGCCATGCTGATCACTGTTGTGCTAGCTGGAGGCAGGATAGGCAGCTTTGCTGGGAACTCGTCTTGTTCAGGAGACCTCAGAGTTGATAGAGTTGATTCGATAGAGTATGGCTACAGCACAGTCTCGATAGAATTCTTATGCTGATCAGCAGAGATGAACTCTGGAGTTCGAGGTCGGGGATCAGGTTTTCCTACGTATCGCACCAAGGTTGGGACACAAGATGATTTTGAGACAGGGTAAGCTTTCACCATAGTACGTTGGGCCATTTGAGGTGTTGGGGAGAGTTGGGTCGGTTGCCTATTGGTTTCAGTTACCTCAGAGGTACCGGGCTACGCATGAATTCTTCCATGTCTCTCAGCTCCGACGTTACATTTCAGACCTGTCTCATGTCTTTCAACTCGAGGAGGTTGATCTCAAAGCGGATGCATCATTTTAGGAGCATTTTATCCAGATTGTCAATCGCGGTATGAATATTCTCCGTGGTCGGTCTGTTTCTTTGGTACGAGTGCTATGGCATCACAGGGGAGTACAGGACGAGACCTGGGAGAGGGAGGCCGATGTACGATCGTAGTGGTCAGAGCTGTTCGGGGTTTCTTCTTATACACCTCTCTAAGGAAATTCAGGGACAAATTTATTTAAGGGAGTAATTTTGTAAGAACTCAGATCTTTATTTTAGGTATATTTTTCCTTTTTTGGTTGTTTTTAAGAAAAAGAAGAAAATATAGAAATTTTCAAAGTACACGTCGTGTACTTCTATGTCGGGCAAGGACGTGTGTTGGCCGTGTCTGGGCCACACACACAGTGTGTAGGGGTGATGTGGAGGCCTCTTAAAGCGGAGTACGAAAAGTCCTAGTACACTTCATGTACTCCAGAATTACATGCAGTGTGCTTTCTTTTTTTCATTAAATGGACCGGGGTCGCGCCTAATCGACAGAATCGTCTTCTTCTCAAGGTTCTTCAACCGAGAGCATCCGTACGGCAGCGAACATCCTCCGAGCCCCCAATCCTCTGTCTGTTTACTGAATCAACTGCCGTCGATTGCATTGGAACTGCAGCGGTGAGCTCTTCCTTCTTCTTGATTTTAATTCCATGATTTTCCCTCTTTCTCAAGATATCATGGGTTGAATGTTTTGTGTGTTTTCGTAGATCTACGACGTTCTAAGGAGAATCAATCCTCATGGTTCAAGTATACTGATCTACTATCATCAAGGTAGGTGATTTGTGCCTTACCTTTTGAAGTCTTTAAGTTTTATGTGAAAATTTCCACCAATACCTGTGAACGGGGTATTGCGTGTTAGCCGTTTTGCCCCTGTTGTTTTCATGCCTTTCTTGTATTCTTGTGTAGAGGTAATTTGATCATGTTTGAGGATAATTTCTAAGCTTGGATGTTTTTCCCATGCCTTTTTCTATTTACGACCTTTGGGTATTATTAGCCTTGGGTCATTATACATATTTTCCATACCTTGTGACCATAGGATGGAATGATATTCTTGACATGCCTGTTATTCTGTAGATTGGTTATCCAAGTAGCTCTACAGGTGTTCTTTATCCTTATAGCATTATTATTCACTGATTGGCACGGGACTCTGAGAACCTGGTGATATAGACTATAAGGGATAGACCGAGTGAGCTTCCTAGAGAGTCTTGGACATTATAGACTATAAGGGATAGACCGAGTGAGCCTCCCAGAGAGTCTTTTACATTATAGACTACATGGGATAGACCGAGTGAGATTTACAGAGAGTCTTGGATATTATATACTACAGGAGGGTAGACCGAGTGAGATTCCTCAAAGAGTGTTTACTTGTTTGAATTTCCTTAAACCATTCCAAGCTAGAGGAGGAATTGACCGAGCGAGATTCCTCAGAGAGTCTGTGATAGACCTGAGACTATATGAGGAATTGACTGAGTGCGCTTCCTCAGAGAGTTTCTAGACCTTGGGGCTATAATAGGGTTAGACCATGTGATCTTCCTTATAGAGTCCATGAATACCCTAGACTATAAAAAAAATTGACCGAACGAGCTTCCCCAGAGAGTCTTATAATTTTTTATGACCAAACCAGAGGGGTTAGGCTGAGTGCACTGCCCAGACGGTTATTGGTACTTCTTGGATAGGACCAGAGGGGTTGGCTGCAAGTACTTCCCAGATGGGTTACTATTGTGGTTAGCTGTTTTCTTCACTACTGCTTTTTTTTCTATGGATTTATTACTGTTTCATATCATCCTGTTACTACTTACTAATTACTGCATGTTGTTTACTATTACTATTTACTTCTTACTGTACTATTACCTGCCATAAACTCACTGACTTTTAGGCATAGATCATTGGGTGGTTGCCTATTGGGATTTAGTCTCACACCCTGTTTGGGCCATGCTTTTGGGCCCAAGAAAAATATGTTGTTGTAGCTATAGACAAGGGAAAGAACCCTTCGACTTCGGGTACTTGATTTCTTTGGAACAGGAGAGCATGGGACCAAGCTTAGGCTTGCGATGATGAGGAGCTGTTTATCTTTTCTTTTGTACTTGTTTTGGTACTCTATGTATTTCCAGCATTGTGATCTGTTTGGCTGTTTTCCTAGATATGTATCATGCATCATTTCATATATACATATGAGCTTCAGTTTTTTATTGTTTTATTTTTCCTCTGTTTATTGTTGTTGGATATTTACTTCTTTCTCTATTGCATGTTTTTTTTACTTCCATTGTGTACTCTGCCAATGAGGGCATGGTTTCCCCACTATCACACCCAAGGCCCTCGCTGCTAGTCGGAAGCCTCTGGTGTTTGGGGAAATGCGCTTGAGGCCATGTGACCAATCGGGTACGGGGCACCTCTGGGTGGCTTCTGGAACCAGGACGTTACAATATTTATGACCAGGAACCATAATAAACTAAAAATGGGAGGTAACTGGCTGAATAAAAAAAATCATCCTCATAGCATGAGGGCTAACACCTATCATGTCACCACCATCAACACCTACCAAAATGTAATTCCACTAATGGGGGTATCAATTATCACCTCTATATAATGAATTAATTTTACCTAAATAAAAATTGGTCTATATACACCCAAGGGTGTATGTAGGGTGTAAGCTCACTAACCTAGTAGGATCCCACCAGATGTTCTATGCATAAACATTTTATGACAAATAAATATACTAGTTTTTAAAAAAAGAAAACAATTTAATTTTAAGAACATGTTTTTAACTTTGAAAGAAAAAGATAAAGTTATAATAATAAATGGAAAATAATAATAAATATCATTACCACTATGGGAAATCCCTCGGTAGATAGGTTTAGTGGGTATCTAGGATCCTCATACTCTCGGTGATTGATCCTGGACACAAAGGTCCATCTCTTACTCGAGCCAACCAATCTCCAACATTATATTTTAGTTAGTGTTATATCATAAAACTAGTAGGTATGTAGGGTCATTCATATCATACTTATCCTAGTCTACCCACCTAGGTACCTAGGACTACCTTGTGCTACACCCCATTTATCTAACTGTAAAGTCCCCCTTTTCAAAAACAGAGCTATCATAAATCAAATAAACAATTTCCAACTATTTCTATAGGGGATATGCCATTTCAAATCCTTACCCACACCAACACCTTAGAAATATCCCATTTTCACACACACACATACACAATTTTCTATCACATTTAGAAATATACCCAAGCATATTATAATCATAAAATAATAGGACAACACTAAACCACCTACCAATCTTCTTGAAACCATAAAAATCTGGTTAGAATCTGCAATCCAAGATGAGTGGGGACCCTGTGATGTAAGAACACACCAAAACCACCAAACCCCAAACCAAACAATTAATATTATACCAACCCTAAGTCAACATAACCACTAGATAGAGTTAAACTCAACAATGAAGGGGGAAGAGGCCAAGATGATAAGATAGGATGGACTTACATGGAGGCATCTTAAATAATAAAGATTGAATCACCCAAGGATTTAATCGATGAGGTAGTGAAAAAGGGAGGGAGTCATTTATTGGGATGTGTGGGTCAAATAGAGATAAATGAGGGTGAAAGGGACTAAAAATTAGGGAGGAAAAAATTGAAAATTCAAAAACAAATCATAGGTCGGTTTCATGGTTTGGCTACACAGTTTTCTAGACCATGTACCCACCATGTGAGTGACTCTACCCCAAATGGGTAAAGGCCACATGATTTATTGGGGCTTGGTGTATGGTTGTGCTCCAAGCTATGTAATCTTGACAGACCCACTGTCTAGACCACAGAGTATTAAAGGGGATAGAATACAATTTCTATTAATTGTATACCACCCTTTGTCCCTCAAAAAACCACCATTTTTCTTGGAAAATACCCTGAAATATATAGAAAAAAATCAAGACAAAAAATAAATGTGAAATACCGAAAAACACCATGGGTGTGACAAGAATTATAATATAATTGAAGATCTGATTTAGATTGCTAATATGAGGGAGAAAGTTTAATGTAATTAGATAACTCAACTAGTGATGATTCTTTGGTGGAATCACCAGAGAGAAGAATTGACATCAAATCCTGAGTATTCAATGATAAATTATTATTTGTAATTATTCATGGAATAATTTATAATTTCAAGGAAAAATTTATTTTAAGGGGGAGAATGCAATACCCAATAAATTATAGTAATAAATAAAAATATTTTTATTATTAACAATGAAATAAAAATCAAATATAAAAATTTATTAATACTACTATAATTAATAATGTAAAATAAAAAGAATAAACAATGAAAGTAAAATATGTAATTGGAAAGAGTTCTCTAGGTACCTTATGCCTTACTTTCCACCATTATTTAAGATTTTCTGAGTTCTAATTTTCTTGGGTGAAGTTTTTAATAGATTAAATATGGTTTTGGATGTTTTTAGAGGCCTTATAGGGGTTTCATAGTTGGTTCATAGTTAAGGGAAACCATGTGGTTCTCCCCAAGAAACTATACATCATGTTTGGAGGATAGAAAGAAAACATGTTTTACAAAATGATATATCTAACTATGAAAATTTTTCTATAAAATCATTTTTACTAGAGTAATGGATAAAAATATAATTGGTGTAAATCTTATCAAACCATGAATCTAAACCATGTGGTTTCTTATAATAGAAATAAAGCCTCACATGATTGGTGCACAATTTGGTAAACTGTGTGACTAAACCTTTCATGGGGTGTTGATTAATCTAAAAATTTGATTATAAACTTGAAACCCCTCATTTCTTCTCCTTCTCCAAGGGATGTCAAACCTAGGGACTTCAGTGGTGATTCTTGTTGGTTCCTCTCCCTCTATACTCTAAATCTATAGGATCCAAGGCATTAACTCATATGTATTTAAGGTAAAAGGTAATTTATTACTCTATTCTTAATTTTTATCCTATATATCCTCTTTATCTAATGATATGAATCATATATACTATAAATTTTGAATAGATTTATGGATTATATCATAATTTAATGGATAATTCTTGGTTGATTTGTTGGGTAGATGTGTCATCTATAAAATTGGAATTTTTTTCTTGATAATAACTATATCTACCATTGATATTGAATCCTTTTTGGTAAATTGATGTGGATTTCATCACTTGGAATAATTACGTCCTTGAATTCCAGTACTAGAGTTTATATGTTTATGTATTGTGTCTTATTCTAATGAGTGTTGGTGTAAGGACATGATATGTGTATCATTACTTGAAGGATATTGGAATTTGGCATCGATAATTTAAAGGTATAAATTCCTTACCATCTTGGGAACTTTTAAAAAGTGTTTTGGTATGATTGGCTAGTGTATGTGGTTAGTGTAGGGACCCTTTCATGATAGGTGTGTTTTAAGTATATAGGGTGGTATGTGATACCTTTTCCTTATTATGGATTATGTGTTCCTTATATCGCACCTTATATTTGGTTATTTCATAGCTAGTTTAATGTTTTATATTCCATTTTGTTCTTTGGTATATAGTTTATTACTTTTCTAATATTTCATAGCCTGTGGAATACTTACGGTGACATATTGTTCCTTACCATATTGTTCTATACATGTGGGTTTCTACATAGATAGTGGAATCTATGTTTCTATGTTTAGGTCAATAGGTGATCCTAGCGGACCTAGCCAGCCCTTAGAGGTGGGCATGGATGACTTGACTCATTAGTTGTGGCTCTGTATATGATGGTTAGTGCCTAAGCATGGAATCTGTTTATCCCATGGGGGAACACCATATGTTATGGGAAGAGGGTCTGCATATGTTAGTATGACCTACTGATGGGGAATGTCCTCATGTATGTGTATAGTTCCATTGGTTCGGGGATTCCAAGTGTGTGTACCATTAAAGGAGAGTGGGTACACATGATTCACTAGTGTGAAATTCACTTAGAGGGCGGTTTGGAGTTATTCCTTAATGGAAAAACATGAATTTTCTTGAAATGACTATGGGATTACATGGCATGATCTAATTCATGTGATAACTATATATGATATTCTTCCAGCATGGCACTGAAGAAGGTATAGTTAGGGTTTATTTCATCTTGGTTAGTTTATGATCACTCAGTACATGATTTCTTGTGTTCTTGTATGAAAATTTACCTTTCTATCATGGAATACACATTTATATACATGTTCACTTATGTTAAGGATTCATCATTGGTGTCCTATTGTGTTTATAATCACACCTTGTGTGGGAATCTCGATACATTTGTATACTTCATGATCATGGATCTATATAAGGGAATGGGCACAGTGGAATGTTGTTGTGGAGCTCGGAGTTAAGGATGGATGTGGTATTGTGATGGGCACTGGATATTTGTCGTAGTATCTTTAATTTATCTTTTTCAGTTGTATAGTTTATACTTGTTAACCTACCACGTTGGGGATTTATTTATTATTACTATATGACCTAACCTGACATATGTTATAGAATTTATTCATATTATTCTCTATTGTTTTGTTTTGTTTGGATTATGTTTGTGGTTATATTTTCTAGTGACATCTATTATTACTGAGATTATAATCTCCTTTTTTCACTTTAGACCCTTACCATTAGTCGCCACATTCTTGTATATGGGGAGGCATGCATGAGGTTATGTGGAACTATGGCTCAAACCCAGTGATTTGAGACATTATGTTACAAAATGGTATCAGAGTCTTGAGGTTTCCTTTCTCTTATTTTGGGGTTATGGTATAAATGAGATAGTTTGTGTGGAACTCGTTTATGGGAGTTTCTATGTGCCAAGAAAACTCATGTGAAACAAACCTCCTAGTTACCAGTGATGATATTATTATTATATTTTTAAGGGATTTGGATGTTTTCATGCATCATGAATAGTCATGTAGTATCACATGTCATATATATATATGTTTTGTGCTATATAGTAGTTATTTAATTATATTACTTGATTTATATATTTTGTGTGGTGATATATATGTATTATTTATCTTTTTGACATATCTGTTTTGTATATAGTTAGTTGAACTTGTGCATGTTTTTATGTTATATATATATATATATATATGATTATGACCACATGAAAGTATAGAGGTATAGGCTTGATCCTTGGGTAGAACAAGGAGGGTTATATCTTATGTGTGGGAATCCACTAGGATATGTCTTTAGTTTTAAATTATTTATATGTGCCTTGTAAATTCTTAATTTATTCTCATAAGAAATTTTTTATAGGTGTTCTAAATGTTCATTTGGAATTTCAAAAAAATTCCACCTATGAGAGTCTAAATTACTTATACTATTGATTATGTGTCAGTTCCAACATAGTCTATATAGGAGGATACACCTGAGTGTCCTCAAAAAAATTATATGGTTGTTTAGGTGGTAAACAAACCCCTACCCAGAGTTGTATAGATTATACATACTAAGTTTTGAGGGGTGTATAGGATGATGGTTGACTATGACTAAGAATTTAAAGTCTGGTATCGTCTATCATTCTATGGAACCGGTGGTTCTAAAGATATTGAGGACTGTATTGACATTATCAATGGAATCTTTGATCTGGTGGATACTCTTGGGGATAGAAGGGTAAATCTATCTTACTTTATGTGTTAGGGACCTTTCAAGATATGGTGGCATGTTATGGTTTGGGAAGGAAAGCATGATAGTCTTACTTGGGAGTCCACTAAGGAGATTTTATTTGAACAATTCTTTCCTAACACGCTAATTTTGGACTGAGCTTATGAGTTTATGGAGATTTAATAAGTTATGATGTTGGTTATTTCTTACTCGACTTGTTTTATGGATTTACTGCACTTTGTTCCTCCTTTGGATTATAATTAGGCATGAGATACTAGGAATTTTTAGTTTCTAATTTATGTGGATATTATACGTTATGTTGGGGGATTTAACTTAATGATGTATGTTAAGGTTCATTGTAAGGCCCTGGCTTTTGATAAGTTTCTAGAGGAGGATAGGCTTATAGGTTTTCTTCTATCTTATAGTGTACTGGAAACCTAACTTCACAAAACTATAGTAAGTGCCTATTATGGTAGTATGAATAAGAAATTTTAGTATGTATATTATATAGTTTTAAAGGTGGAGTAGAGTAGGTCCTCTCCTACTCTATGGGAGGATTCTCTAGCTTATAGTGTACTAAAAACCAAACTTCGCAAAACTACAGTAAGTAACTCTTCTAGTAGTATGAATAAGAAAGTTGAGGAGGTATAGTAGAGTGGTAGAAAGGTGGAGTAGAGTAGGTCTTCTTCTACTCTATGGCAGGATTCTCTACCAGGTTCTCCAACTATGGACAGAAAGTAAATTTTATTACATCATGCATTAATCCACCTAAGAAATGTCACTATTGTGGAAAGGTGGGTTATCGCCACCCCTTTTTTTCTAAGATGCTATGTCTATATTAGAGGAGATCAAATCAGTGTGTGATCAAGGGTTCTTATAAATAGACCCAAGAACCATAGAATTTGGAGACTTAGGTGAGTTATTCACTATAGAGGTAAGGCCATGCTCTGGAGATAGACAGGATGTATGCTATAGATATGGTTCTATCCATTTTTTGAGTGGGGACTTCTATAGTTAATAGTATGATTTTTACTACCTATTTTTTATATAATTTTTTTGTTATAATAGCTTTACATTCTTTCATATCTTATCAAGATATTTTTTCCTAGATTTACTGGTTAAGTTATCTTTTGAGTTTCTCCCACTTATATTCCTTTGGTGAAGAAAGTAGACCATCTCCAAAAATGTATTGAATGGTCTTTAGTTTTTCTAGATACAAACATATGTGGTAATTCATGATCTTAAATATAAATAAATTCTATGTGATATTTGAAATGGACTAGATGACCAGTTATCGAGATCATATTGACTGCTAATGGAGACATGTATCTTTCACCGCGATTAGGGAAGAGAGGTTTATGCTAATTGGTGACTGAGATATTGGAGTAGGCAGAAGGAGACTATAATTGATCTAGGATGGATATATAATGGGGAAAGTAAAAAATCTTATATCTCACCATAGAAATAGTAGTATACCCCTATATCTTCCCTCTGGTGGTGGAACATTATCAAGATGTATTCCCAAATGACTTCTCAGATCTTCCTCCAGATAGAGGAATTGATTCTGAGATTAATCTCGTAATTGAGGTGCAATAAATATCAATTCACTCTTATCATATAGAACCATATCAATTGACATATTTTAAGGTGAATTTAGAGGATTTATTGGTGAAGTTATTTATCAAACCGAGTATATATCCTTGGGGTACTCCAATGTTGTTTTCCAAGAATGCAGATATTAATCTACGGATCTATGTGTACTATAAACCAGGTAACGGTGAAGAAAAGGTTCTCTTTACCCAGTATCAGTGATTTTTTTAATGGTTATGAGTAGCTTTGAAATTTTACAAGATTTATCATCATTAAAGATACCCTTTGTTGTGGATCAGAAAGGAGGATATTCGCAATATAGCATTTAGAAGTATATATAGACTGTATGAGTATATTTTCATGACTTTTGAGTTGAAAAATGTTCTAGTAGTGTTCATGGATCTCATGAATAGGATCTTTAATCCATATCTTGAATCTTTATCATTTTATTCCTAGATGATATCCTGATATATTCTAAGACTTTAGATATGCATGTTAGGAACCTTAAGATGGTATTGAGTAAACTTATAGCATATAAAATTTATGTAAAATTGTCAAAGTACCACTTCTAGATATAGGATATAAATTTCCTTGGGTATGTAATTTATTAGGAGGTTATTTTAGTGTACCCAAAGAAGTTAGAGTCTATGATTACATAGGAATACCTTAGGAATATGTTTGAGATCAATATTTTCCTTGGGCTTGGGGGAACTATCAAAATTTTATCTAGGACTTCTCCAAATTTTTAGCACCAATGATAGAGCTATCCAAAAGGGGGTGAAGTTTCAGTGGTATAATCAGTATGAATTTTCCTTCTTAGAACTAAATATTATATTGACGAAAACCCTATTTTTTATCCTTCTAGAACCTGGGATTGGATACACAGTATACTTGGATTCCTCGGGTGTTGGTTTAGGAGCTTTGTTGATGTAGAAAGATCTGGTAGTAACATATGGGTCATGTTATATATGACCCCATGAGTAGAAATTCCTAACACATGACTTCAAGATGGAATTTTTTTTTTATTCTTTAAATTTTTAGTGGAACTATATCTTTATTAAGAATCTTGTAATCTATATGGACTTCAAGAGCCTTTGATACATCTTCTCTCGGTAAGATCTCAAACTGGTGTAGAGTAGTTTTTTCAAGTATTTGTAGACATTCTATTTTGAGATGGTCTATCCTTCATATAAAGGTAATATTATTACATATTATCTTATTAAGGAAATATTAGTGACTTATGAACTTGGAGAGTTTCCTTCCTAGGAGGAACGACATCTAATGAGTTTGATGGTTGGGTGTCTAGTAAATTCATCTTAGGATCATGGATTAATGATGTGTTCACTTTTTATTATTATATATCCTTTATTAGACTAGTTAAATTATAGAAAAGTGTTGTATATTTAGTGCGTAGTGATTTTGGAGTTCATGGCAGGGGATAATTCTATTCCAAGGTGGTCCTTATATGATAATGACATTATTTACATTCATGGGAGCGTAATTATTCCAACTCCCTTGAGGGAGGAGCGGATGAGAGAATTTTATGCATTGAAATGGGTAGTTAATCTAGGATCATTGAAGATGTTACATAAAATTCAGTGACAGTTTTAGTGGTTGGGTATGGCGAGATACGTCACTAGTTTTGTTCTATGATGCCTTGTCTTCCAAGGGATAAAGGTTGATCCACAACGTTTTAGTGGTTTTCTTCAGCCACCGTCAATGCCTATATGGTAGTAGGATGATGTGATTATGGTCTTAATAATGAGATTAACCAGGACCCCAAGGATTCATGATATTATTTAGATAAATGTTGATCAGACAACAAAAGTGGATCATTTATTACTAACAAGATAGACCCTTGCAGTGGATGAGTTGAAAATGTTGTATGTATGGGAGATTATACACCTATATGGAGCTCATTTGAGAATTGTATAAGACAAAGATGTGTGAATCCCATTGAAGTTTTGGAAGGTCTTACAAGAGTTTTTGAGTACCCACTTAAAACTAAGTATAGTGTATCATCTATTGACTACTAAACATTCAAAGAGAGAAATCCAATTTTTTTAGGATATATTTCGGGAATGAATTCTGGAAATTGGTGGATCTTGGGATACTAAACTATCCTTGGTTGAGTTTTTTATAATAAAATCTTCCATGAATCAATTTAGATATCATTGTTTGAGTATCATTATGGTTGGTCATTCCGATCACTACTATGTTAGCATGAGGTTGGTGAGGCCTCAAGTGTGGTGCCGATTTTGGTACAAGAGACTTCTGAGAGAGTGCAGTTGACCCAAAATAGGTTATTCACCACTTAGATAATAAAATGATAATATTCCAATTGTATTAATTAACCATTTTTGTTCACTATGGGTGATTGAGTTTTCTTTCACATGACTCCTCGACTAGGTCATTGACAGTTGCAGAAGCAAGGGAAGCTAACATTGAGATTTGTTGGACCACTCGATATTACCAAGAATTTTGGGATAGTGGTATTATAGTTGGATCTTAATCCAAATTTTTGAGGTATGAATGATGTGTTCCATGAATCTTAGCTTCAGAGATACATGTATAATCCTATTCTTGTGATATACTCTGTGTATGTTTATTTAGATCTTGATGCATTTTTTGTGGAGCACCTGGTACGGATCATAGATCGGAGTGAGAAAGTGTTCTGAGAAAAGATGGTTCCACTTTTTAAAATCCTATGGTAGAATGGAAATATATAAGAAGATACTTGGTATCATTAATCAAATGTATAATATCAATAGCCTGAGTTGTTTGAGCAGGAACTATAAAAACACTTCTCTACGATGAGAAGTCCTTAGAGGGGAAGATTATAATGTATCAAAGTTTTTTACGTAACTGAAGCCTTGATTTAATCCCAATTTAAGTGTTTTTGATTCATTTTTTTATTTGGTTAAGTCTCAATTATCTTCTCATTTGTTTTAGAGGGTTTTGGATGCCTTAAATGGGATACATGGTTGGCACACAGTTAGGGAAAACCATGATATTTTCCCTAAGAAAAAATATAGCTTGTTTGGATAATGGAAGTGGGATGATTAAATATAACAATGTGAATTTATATAGAAAACAATATGGAATTTGATAGTGGTGATAATCATGGTTTACCAAACCATGCAGCCAAACCATGTGGGTGCCCAAAAGTGCAAGAAAGCCTCACACGATTGGCATGCAGTTTGGTAGATCATTTGACTAAACCATGCATGTGGTATTAATTAATCCAAGACTTGTATTTTAAACCCTCAACCTATCCAAAATTAGGAACTCTAGTGGTAATTATTTATAGTTACACTCCCTATGTACTCTAAATTCAAAGGATATAAGGAATTGACTAATGTTAATTCAAGGTAAGAGGTTGTTTCTTCCACTTTTCTTCACATATATCCTATATCTCCTCTTTATCTCTTGATATGAATCATATATCCATGCTGTGTTGGATATTTCTATAGATTATATCATGATCTAATGGATAATTCTTGGTTAATTTGCTAAGTAGATGCCCAATCTAGATAATTAGTATCTTTTCCTTTAGTGGACCTAGATCTACCATTGATGGAAAAACCATTTTGGTAAGTTGATGTGGATCTCATCCCTTGGAATAATTAATTCCTTGAATTACAATCCTTTAGGTTATGTGTTGATGGATTGGGTATTGTTCAAGTGAATTTTTGTGTAAGTAAAATATTTATGCATCCATCCTTGACATATCTTATAATTTAGCATTAACACATTAAAGGTAGGAAATCCTTTCTTTCTTGGGCCCTTGTATAGAGTTTTTTGGTATAGCTTATGTTTATATGCCTAGTGTAAATACCCTTTCATGATAGGTATGTCTTATGTACATATGATTTCTTATGATACCTTCTATTTGTCATGGATTTTGTGTTCCTTGCTATATCATGCCTTATATTTGGTTATTTCATAACTAGTGAAATGTTTGATATTCCATTTTGTTCCTTACTATGTTGTTTATTACTTGTGTAATGTTTCATAGCCTTTGTAATACTTATTGTGACATATTTTTATTTTCTGTGTTATGAATTTCATGTGGATTTTTACATAGCCAATGGAATCTCTGTTTCAGTGTTCAGGTAGATAGGTGGCCCTAGCAGACTTAGCTAGCCCTTAGAGGGGGATAATGTATGGAATGAATCATTAGTTATGGCTTTGTATAATATGGTTAATTTCTAATATTGGAATGTGTTTATCTCATGGTTTAATTCCATACACCATTGGAAGAGGGTATGTATATTCTAATATGACCTACCAATGGGGAAGGTCCTTTCATATCTATAAATTTCCATTAGTTTAGGCATGCCAAGTGTGTGTACCATCAAAAGTGAGCAGGTAGCCATGATTCACAAGTGTGACATTCCCTTATAGGTGTACATAGAGTTATTCCTTAAATTTGGAATGTGAATTGTCCTTAAAGGTGGATTGGGTGTCATATTATGATCTAAATCTTGGTAGGTTCTGATTTCATGACATCTTGGTTAGTGAAAAAAATTTCAATACATTATTGGTTGTATTCGTGTATGTGAATTTACCTTTCCATCATGACATACACCTCTATATACATGTGAACTTATGTTAAGGATGTATTAATGGTGTCTTATAGGTTTATACACACACCCTGTATATACATATCAATGTGTATACATACATTTTTATTAGGAAACTATATAAGAGAAAGGGCTAAGTGGAAATTTTCTAAAGAGCATAGAGTTAGGGATAGATATGGTACTGAGATAGACTCTGGATAGCTATCATGGAATCTTTTATTTATATTTTTTGGTTTTACAATTTATTATTTTTGACCTTCTATATTGTGAATATGTTACTTGTTATTGTATGACCTAAAATTACTCTATTATGGAATTCATTCATATTATTTTACACTATGTTATTTAGTTTAGATTATGTTTATGTTTTTATTTTTCCGTGATGGTTTGGATTACTGGGCGTATAGTACCCCTAAGTAACTTTAGATCCTTGCCACTATTTGGAATCCTCTTGAATACGGAGAGTAATGCATGATTTTATGTGGAACTTGTCACGAACCAAATCTGGTCGTCGCCCAAACCGGCACCAAACCCAGCCCATGACATGACCCGAAGGGCGTTCCCTATCCCCACGGGCTGGCAAAAGTGCCCGGGTATCATTTATTTAGGTTTGGGAACGATTTACCCGAATATGAAGTCATAAACCATTAAAAATAATTAATAAACTGAATCTGAAAATTTATACCAAATGATGTTTAAAAAAAACCAGAACTGAATACATAGGTTTAGAGTCAATACAAAAGGTCCAAAGACACAATGGAACAGAAACAAAACAGCCCCATGGACTCCACATGACAAGGGGTCATCACCCCCAAGTCGTCTCCACTACTCCGCCCCAAGGATGAGGACTAACACCCTGAACCTCCATCACCCTTAGCCTTTCCTTTACCTGGGTCAAAAAAAAGGCCTACTTACAACCAAGGTGTGTAAGTAGGGTGTGAGCCTAAGCCCAATAGGATACTACCCTATGATTCCAAGGTGCATTCAATACAAGGTGAAAAAGCAAGCAGTTTTAATATGCAATTAAAAGCGGTGAAAAATTCCACAAAATGAAACTTTAAATTGAAAACATTTTTCAAGATAAAACTTTCAGAATGTTAACACATTTAAATAGGAATATTATATACTGCATTATAATTCCAAAGACACCCAAAAACAAGGGCAAATACCACAAATCCACTGAGCAACAAAACCGGGAACACCCCTAGGCACTAGATAGTCTCAGGCCCCATGTACCTCGTACCTCAGTGTAATGTAACCATAGTAAAATCCTTTCTCGTGCACGAGACACTAGTAGGGAACATACCCATAACCTAGTGGTCCCTAATCATCATCCACATAGTTTAGTTAGAGTTGTCGTTATCCAAATTCTAAGTGAAATAGGGACAAAACCCATCCGGTCCACTAGCTGTACTAGTACAAATCCGCCCCACCTAGGTACCCGGGCTTCCCCCATTGTGCTCAAACAATTTCAGGATTTAACACACATCCATTTTAATGTAAAACACCACTACTGGTCACATACACCAAGTACAGTATCTATCTCATTTTATACCACTTAAAACACACAACAAACTCTTTGAATTTGAATAAATCAATTTCACAAAATCTCGTGTAGTTTTGCACACAAAACCCCTTAAGAAACCCACTTGTACACAATGTTCACAATTGTAAGTTACCAAAACAGTAAATTCAGCCCAATAAATATCAATTAAAACCACAAATCAATTTTTGGGCATCCTCATGTTAAACAAGAAGTGTTATCTTTGTAAAACCTTCATTTTCACACAAAAGTAGAACCAAAACTTCACTTTCTTTACAAACACAATTAAAACCCATTTTTTGCAGCAATTACCAAAGGGGATAAACATTATAAACAGTATTTTTTGACTTATTACAGATCAATAAAAACAACTAAGTATTTATAGGGCATCCCCAAATAAACAAACAAAACACTTCTTTGGAAAACCCCCAATTTCACACCAAATTAGCATTTTAAATTCAATTGCAATGGAAACATCATTAGAACCAATTTTTTCAGCAATAATAAAATTATATAAATTTTAAAATATGATAAATACAGCATGCTAATACACAAAGATTGCATCAACATTGGAATCACCTACCAAATCAAATGAAACCATTGAATCCTTTGTGCGAAAACACAAACGCACCACCGCCGCACCTCAAGAAGGGTAGATCAAACCTAAAATAGAAAATTGGTGCAAGAAAACCCAAGGTTAAACCTTAGGTTCGAACCCCTACCCACTGTTCATTGTTCACTTCAATAAAAAGGGAGTAAACCCTAAAAAAATAGAATGAAACCCTAATCAATTTGAAAGGAGAAAAGAAATGGACAAACTTACTTGAGAAATCTAGAATGAATCTCCCCAAAACACCAGTATCTGAAATTGAAAACGGCCAAAACTCAGGGGATGTTCTCACAAGAATTATTAGGTCATTTAGGAATTGTAATGGATGGAAAATAGTATGAATTGAGAGATTTATGATTGAATGAACATACCTCATCAAATCTGCCCGATTTTAGAAACCCTAATATTTTCGTCCCTAAATCGCGATCCTAAGAGCTCCAAAGAGTGGGATAAAGAGTCTGGGGGAGCGGCTGGGTTTAATGGCCGCATATGAGGCTTGGAATCACCGAAAACACGCAAATATTGAAATAGATATTAAAGAATTAAAATTTATTTTTAATGCAGAAAATGGGCTTTCGGGCAGGCCCAATTCCCTAACTAAAAACCCATATCCACCAAGATTATGGATTTATAAAGGCCCCAAATTTAAATTTGGGGTTAATATATCAGGTGAGAACAATTAGGAGTTGGAATGAGTCAAACATATTAAAAATTAAAAAATTTATAAATGAAACAAAATTTATTTTTAAATCTGGAATTGGGCTCGCAGTTTGGCTCAATTCATGAAAACTCACCTATTCTCAATAAAACCTTTGGAAACCACCAAAACAAATCATGAGTGGAAAATAAATTTAAAATAACCCTAAAATAGGTTACGTACGTGACAATTCTCCCCACCTTGAAAACTTTCCACCCCGGAAAGTCACAGCAAGGTCAAAGCAACAACCAAACCCAACTGAGAAACCAATAGGTACACCCTTGCCAGGTTTCACCCCCAAAGGTCAAAACACCTCCAGTGATCAATGAAGGAAGGAATACTCTCACAAATCAAACTTACACCACTTTCCTAAAACCATCGAGAACATTCAGGCTTTATCCCAAATAAAAACTCCTCAAACACAATCTGAACAATACTCAAGCAATTCACCCAAACGAACAACAACTTTGAACAAGGTTACACTTACCTTACTTTAACTAAACCATTGGGTTCTCTCCAATCCCAATGTTTACTCAAGAATGATGTTGGTAGCTAGATATATCTGAACGAGACTATCTACACCAAGCCAAGACCATGGAAAAATCTAAGTTACTGGTACAGGGGGGACACAAATACGCTCCCCACCATAAGAGACAACCAATATTTTTTTTGAGACATAATCAAGAGACTAATAGGGGGAGGACTAAATGGACTCACCGGTACAAAGGATATACTTCCATCATAAATTTACAAAAGAAATTATATAAGACTCATAGTGGGTCTCCCCACCATAAGAACCAATCATCTTAACCAACCAGCACTGGCCGATAAAGAAAGACCCCAAAATTTAAAGCGTTGGGGCGACCACATGGTTAGTTTGCATGGTTTGGGAAGCTATACACTAAAAGTTGGGATCCTTCTTTCCGCATGGTTTTCTGGGGCATGGTCACAATTATCCAAGTGAAAACTTTGTTCACAAACATTGTAGACAACCAAAAGGGGGAGGGAATAACATTGGGTGATGACATGGGCACACGGCCCTCCACCTATTTCCACCGAACATGGACAACAGAAGAATGATTATGACACCATAGGTTTAAAATCTTCCTAACTTTCATACTGAGGAAATTACTATGTACAAGGGTTTAAATGACACTGGAGTTTCCCTTGACTATGTGCCAGCTTCTCTCCGAGACCTATGGCTGGAGCTCAAATGATTGAAGCATCTTCGGCCTCGCAGTTAGGCTTTGGAAACCCCATGAACGATAATTCTTCTTTCAATGAAACCAACAACTACAACGCAATCACAGATAATTTTTCCAGACATAACACATTCCAAACTCACTTTAACCAATCCCGATATTTCACTGAAACAAGGGCTAAGAAGATACACACACATCACACCTTGTTTCTTTAGGTGAGAAACAATAGAAGTAAAGAACACCAACACTCACCTTCGTCTAAAATGGAAGATTTTGAAGTTTTTCCAAGGGAGACATTCTCAAAACATAATAGGGACTCTCATAGTATTTCACGACATTCACCTCTATGGTCAATCGAGCACATGACATCATAAGGCATCACCGAACATGACCATTGCGACTGATATAAACAATTCATGGAGAGGGAACTTATACAACATACCCAAACAACACACAATTCTAGAAAGTGGCCACAATATCCTATCGTGACCATATTTCCCACACCGGTGGCTTAACATGAATTAATGCATCAAAGAAACTTTGAAGAACCCAAAGATCCTCTTAGACACCATCGAGACACTCATCCATACTTACAACCAAAGAACACTTCCACCTTCGACGAATCATGAAACTTTAGAAACTAAGGTTTCTTTCAACCTTCCACAATAAAATTACCACTACAAGAGGATCCAAAAATCAACAAAATGAATGGTTGTAGACTCAATCAACAATGATCGATAAAATATTCCTTATATTGATCAACTGGAGGATTTTCAAATGGCGAAACAATATGGATTGCACTTCAGCTGTGCATTAACCCTTAATGGGGGCATACCTTATCCAATGAGAGAACCCAAGGACCCAACCAAGCTGGTCCATTAGTCAAAACATGCCTCAAACCAGATCCAAACACATGAAGGGAACCACCGTAAAGGCATCCCAAAACATTTTTCAAAAGAGACCACTAATCGTCCCTACAACACAGCTCACCGACCAAACACAAACCCAAAACACAGTTCCAACAGGAGGGGTTCTTGGACTCAAAACATCCCACAACATCAACATTATAAAAAACCCATAATAAAAACTATACCAAACTATTCATCAATACATCATGTTTTTCTTTAAAACTATTTCTTTGAAAACAAACGGTTTTGCAGTAAGCGTATCCACCAATGGTACCCCATGGGCCTCACACATGCATGTTTTTGTGTCACACCAGGAACCCTCCTCATAACCATCCCAGCACTCATCCAGTCATGCCATAAACCATCCATCATCCCATATAACCCCATGCATGTGGTCACTCATGGAAATACCAAAGGGTAAAACAAAAATTCCTTCCACTTTTCAAAAACAAAATGCTCAACCAACCCAACCTTTTTCTCAAAACTGCTAACAATGAGATCAAAATCCCAATTCACATCTTACAAAACATTTCATAAAGACACAACAATTTGGAAAAGAACCCACATTCAAGATATTCATATCAATATCAAAACATCTCATCCCATTAAAACACCGTTTTATTATTTAGAAAACTTTATTGGAAACACTTTTCAAAACCAACTTTAATATAGTTCCATCTTTCAAAAGAGGTGTAAGCACACCATTTTACATTTCAAAACAATTATGAAAATTCAATTCCTCAATTTCATAAACCAAACCATTCCCTCTTTATTTGAAAATCATTTCATAAAAACTTTACTCTTATTAAAACCAAGTCACCAGAAAACCAAAGTGCCAGGATTTCAAAACTAAAGCACAAAACAATCCGAGAGGGAAATAGTTTAAATGGGTGACTTGGAAATATGGTTGGCATCCATATTCCAATCACTTCACTATCACAGAGAGTGTTTTAGGAAATATCCCCAGCTTCACATGGCTTTCCAGGCCCTGCGAGCTCACTGAGACCATTAACCAAACTCTCTTTTCATTTCCCCTAATCATCATCAAACCAAGAAAACCAAAGGAATTAGATAAATCCCGACATCCCATGGCGACTCGAATCCTATCATGAGGTGTGGTGATCAGGCACACTACCCATAACCGAACTACCAAGTCCCAACAATCGTAACTTTATACTATCTCGACTGTTCCCCAAATAACGTGACCCAAAGAGTTAACCAGAACCTCCTTTGATACCATTTTGTCACGAACCAAATCTGGTCGCCGCCCAAACCGGCACCAAACCCAGCCCATGACATGACCATAAGGGCGTTCCCTATCCCCACGGGCTGGCACAAGTTCCCAGGTATCATTTATTTAGGTTTGGGAACGATTTACCCGGATATGAAGTCATAAACCATTAAAAACAATGAATAAACTGAATCTGAAAATTTATACCAAATGATGTTTAAACAAAAACCAGAACTGAATACATAGGTTTAGAGTCAATACAAAAGGTACAAAGACACAATGGAACAGAAACAAAACAGCCCCATGGACTCCACATTACAAGGGGTCATCACCCCCAAGTCGTCTCCACTACTCCGCCCCAAGGATGAGGACTAACACCCTGAACCGCCATCACCCTTAGCCTTTCCTTTAACTGGGTCAAAAAAAAGGCCTACTTACACCCAAGGTGTGTAATTAGGGTGTGAGCCTAATCCCAATAGGATACCACCCTATGATTCCAAGGTGCATGCAATACAAGGTGAAAAAGAAAGCAGTTTTAATATGCAATTAAAAGCGGTGAAAAATTCCACAAAATGAAACTTTAAATTGAAAACATTTTTCAAGATAAAACTTTCAGAATGTTAACACATTTAAATAGGAATATTATATACTGCATTATAATTCCAAAGACACCCAAAAACAAGGGCAAATACCACAAATCCACTGAGCAACAAAACCGGGAACACCCCTAGGCACTAGATAGTCTCAGGCCCCATGTACCTCGTACCTCAGTGTAATGTAACCATAGTAAAATCATTTCTCGTGCACGAGCCACTAGTAGGGAACATACCCATAACCTAGTGGTCCCCAATCATCATCCACATAGTTTAGTTAGAGTTGTCGTTATCCAAATTCTAAGTGAAACAGGGACAAAACCCATCTGGTCCACTAGTCGTACTAGTACAAATCCGCCCCACCTAGGTACCCGGGCTTCCCCCATTGTGCTCAAACAATTTCAGGATTTAACACACATCCATTTTAATGTAAAACACCACTACTGGTCACATACACCAAATACAGTATCTATCTCATTTTATACCACTTAAAACACACAACAAACTCTTTGAATTTGAATAAATCAATTTCACAAAATCTCGTGTAGTTTTGCACACAAAACCCCTTAAGAAACCCACTTGTACACGATGTTCACAATTGTAAGTTACCAAAACAGTAAATTCAGCCCAATAAATATCAATTAAAACAACAAATCAATTTTTGGGCATCCTCATGTTAAACAAGAAGTGTTATCTTTGTAAAACCTTCATTTTCACACAAAAGTGGAACCAAAACTTCACTTTCTTTACAAACACAATTAAAACCCATTTTTTGCAGCAATTACCAAAGGGGATAAACATTATAAACAGTATTTTTTGACTTATTACAGATCAATAAAAACAACTAAGTATTTATAGGGCATCCCCAAATAAACAAACAAAACACTTCTTTGGAAAACCCCCAATTTCACACCAAATTGGCATTTTAAATTCAATTGCAATGGAAACATCATTAGAACCAATTTTTTCAGCAATAATAAAATTATATAAATTTTAAAATATGATAAATACATCATTCTAATACACAAAGATTGCATCAACATTGGAATCACCTACCAAATCAAATGAAACCATTGAATCCTTTGTGCGAAAACACAAACGCACCACCGCCGCACCTCAAGAAGGGTAGATCAAACCTAAAATAGAAAATTGGTGCAAGAAAACCCAAGGTTAAACCTTAGGTTCGAACCCCTACCCACTTTTCATTGTTCACTTCAATAAAAAGGGAGTAAACCCTAAAAAAATAGAATGAAACCCTAATCAATTTGAAAGGAGAAAAGAAATGGACAAACTTACTTGAGAAATCTAGAATGAATCTCCCCAAAACACCAGTATCTGAAATTGAAAACGGCCAAAACTCAGGGGATGTTCTCACAAGAATTATTAGGTCATTTAGGAATTTTAATGGAGGGAAAATAGTATGAATTGAGAGATTTATGATTGAATGAACATACCTCATCAAATCTGCCCGATTTTAGAAACCCTAATATTTTCGTCCCTAAATCGCGATCCTAAGAGCTCCAAAGAGTGGGATAAAGAGTCTGGGGGAGCTGCTGGGTGTAATGGCCGCATATGAGGCTTGGAATCACCGAAAACACGCAAATATTGAAATAGATATTAAAGAATTAAAATTTATTTTTAATGCAGAAAATGGGCTTTCGGGCAGGCCCAATTCCCTAACTAAAAACCCATATCCACCAAGATTATGGATTTATAAAGGCCCCAAATTTAAATTTGGGGTTAATATATCAGGTGAGAACAATTAGGAGTTGTAATGAGTCAAACATATTAAAAATTGAAAAATTTATAAATGAAACAAAATTTATTTTTAAATCTGGAATTGGGCTCGCAGTTTGGCTCAATTCATGAAAACTCACCTATTCTCAATAAAACCTTTGGAAACCACCAAAACAAATCATGAGTGGAAAATAAATTTAAAATAACCCTAAAATAGGTTACGTACGTGACAATTCTCCCCACCTTGAAAACTTTCCACCCCGGAAAGTCACAGCAAGGTCAAAGCAACAACCAAACCCAACCCCCAAAGGTCAAAACACCTCCAGTGATCAATGAAGGAAGGAATACTCTCACAAATCAAACTTACACCACTTTCCTAAAACCATCGAGAACATTCAGGCTTTATCCCAAATAAAAACTCCTCAAACACAATCTGAACAATACTCAAGCAATTCACCCAAACGAACAACAACTTTGAACAAGGTTACACTTACCTTACTTTAACTAAACCATTGGGTGCTCTCCAATCCCAATGTTTACTCAAGAATGATGTTGGTAGCTAGATATATCTGAACGAGACTATCTACACCAAGCCAAGACCATGGAAAAATCTAAGTTACTGGTACAGGGGGGACACAAATACGCTCCCCACCATAAGAGACAACCAATATTTTTTTTGAGACATAATCAAGAGACTAATAGGGGGAGGACTAAATGGACTCACCGGTACAAAGGATATACTTCCATCATAAATTTACAAAAGAAATTATATAAGACTCATAGTGGGTCTCCCAACCATAAGAACCAATCATCTTAACCAACCAGCACTGGCCGATAAAGAAAGACCCCAAAATTTAAAGCGTTGGGGCGACCACATGGTTAGTTTGCATGGTTTGGGAAGCCATACACTAAAAGTTGGGATCCTTCTTTCCGCATGGTTTTCTGGGGCATGGTCACAATTATCCAAGTGAAAACTTTGTTCACAAACAGTGTAGACAACCAAAAGGGGGAGGGAATAACATTGGGTGATGACATGGGCACACGGCCCTCCACCTATTTCCACCGAACATGGACAACAGAAGAATGATTATGACACCATAGGTTTAAAATCTTCCTAACTTTCATACTGAGGAAATGACTATGTACAAGGGTTTAAATGACACTGGAGTTTCCCCTGACTACGTGCCAGCTTCTCTCCGAGACCTATGGCTGGAGCTCAAATGATTGAAGCATCTTCGGCCTCACAGTTAGGCTTTGGAAACCCCATGAACGATAATTCTTCTTTCAATGAAACCAACAACTACAACGCAATCACAGATAATTTTTCCAGACATAACACATTCCAAACTCACTTTAACCAATCCCGATATTTCACTGAAACAAGGGCTAAGAAGATACACACACATCACACCTTGTTTCTTTAGGTGAGAAACAATAGAAGTAAAGAACACCAACACTCACCTTCGTCTAAAATGGAAGATTTTGAAGTTTTTCCAAGGGAGACATTCTCAAAACATAATAGGGACTCTCATAGTATTTCACGACATTCACCTCTATGGTCAATCGAGCACATGACATCATAAGGCATCACCGAACATGACCATTGCGACTGATATAAATAATTCATGGAGAGGGAACTTATACAACATACCCAAACAACACACAATTCTAGAAAGTGGCCACAATATCCTATCGTGACCATATTTCCCACACCGGTGGCTTAACATGAATTAATGCATCAAAGAAACTTTGAAGAACCCAAAGATCCTCTTAGACACCATCGAGACACTCATCCACACTTACAACCAAAGAACACTTCCACCTTCGACGAATCATGAAACTTTAGAAACTAAGGTTTCTTTCAACCTTCCACAATAACATTACCACTACAAGAGGATCCAAAAATCAACAAAATGAATGGTTGTAGACTCAATCAACAATGATCGATAAAATATTCCTTATATTGATCAACTGGAGGATTTTCAAATGGCGAAACAATATGGATTGCACTTCAGCTGTGCATTAACCCTTAATGGGGGCATACCTTATCCAATGAGAGAACCCAAGGACCCAACCAAGCTGGTCCATTAGTCAAAACATGCCTCAAACCAGATCCAAACACATGAAGGGAACCACCGTAAAGGCATCCCAAAACATTTTTCAAAAGAGACCACTAATCGTCCCTACAACACAGCTCACCGACCAAACACAAACCCAAAACACAGTTCCAACAGGAGGGGTTCTTGGACTCAAAACATCCCACAACATCAACATTATAAAAAACCCATAATAAAAACTATACCAAACTATTCATCAATACATCATGTTTTTCTTTAAAACTATTTCTTTGAAAACAAACGGTTTTGCAGTAAGCGTATCCACCAATGGTACCCCATGGGCCTCACACATGCATGTTTTTGTGTCACACCAGGAACCCTCCTCATAACCATCCCAGCACTCATCCAGTCATGCCATCAACCATCCATCATCCCATATAACCCCATGCATGTGGTCACTCATGTAAATACCAAAGGGTAAAACAAAAATTCCTTCCACTTTTCAAAAACAAAATGCTCAACCAACCCAACCTTTTTCTCAAAACTGCTAACAATGAGATCAAAATCCCAATTCACATCTTACAAAACATTTCATAAAGACACAACAATTTGGAAAAGAACCCACATTCAAGATATTCATATCAATATCAAAACATCTCATCCCATTAAAACACCGTTTTATTATTTAGAAAACTTTATTGGAAACACTTTTCAAAACCAACTTTAATATAGTTCCTTCTTTCAAAAGAGGTGTAAGCACACCATTTTACATTTCAAAACAATTATGAAAATTCAATTCCTCAATTTCATAAACCAAACCATTCCCTCTTTATTTGAAAATCATTTCATAAAAACTTTACTCTTATTAAAACCAAGTCACCAGAAAACCAAAGTGCCAGGATTTCAAAACTAAAGCACAAAACAATCCGAGAGGGAAATAGTTTAAATGGGTGACTTGGAAATATGGTTGGCATCCATATTCCAATCACTTCACTATCATAGAGAGTGTTTTAGGAAATATCCCCAGCTTCACATGGCTTTCCAGGCCCTGCGAGCTCACTGAGACCATTAACCAAACTCTCTTTTCATTTCCCCTAATCATCATCAAACCAAGAAAACCAAAGGAATTAGATAAATCCCGACATCCCATGGCGACTCGAATCCTATCATGAGGTGTGGTGATCAGGCACACTACCCATAACCGAACTACCAAGTCCCAACAATCGTAACTTTATACTATCTCGACTGTTCCCCAAATAACGTGACCCAAAGAGTTAACCAGAACCTCCTTTGATACCATTTTGTCACGAACCAAATCTGGTCGCCGCCCAAACCGGCACCAAACCCAGCCCATGACATGACCAGAAGGGCGTTCCCTATCCCCACGGGCTGGCACAAGTTCCCAGGTATCATTTATTTAGGTTTGGGAACGATTTACCCGGATATGAAGTCATAAACCATTAAAAACAATGAATAAACTGAATCTGAAAATTTATACCAAATGATGTTTAAACAAAAACCAGAACTGAATACATAGGTTTAGAGTCAATACAAAAGGTACAAAGACACAATGGAACAGAAACAAAACAGCCCCATGGACTCCACATTACAAGGGGTCATCACCCCCAAGTCGTCTCCACTACTCCGCCCCAAGGATGAGGACTAACACCCTGAACCGCCATCACCCTTAGCCTTTCCTTTACCTGGGTCAAAAAAAAGGCCTACTTACACCCAAGGTGTGTAATTAGGGTGTGAGCCTAATCCCAATAGGATACCACCCTATGATTCCAAGGTGCGTGCAATACAAGGTGAAAAAGAAAGCAGTTTTAATATGCAATTAAAAGCGGTGAAAAATTCCACAAAATGAAACTTTAAATTGAAAACATTTTTCAAGATAAAACTTTCAGAATGTTAACACATTTAAATAGGAATATTATATACTGCATTATAATTCCAAAGACACCCAAAAACAAGGGCAAATACCACAAATCCACTGAGCAACAAAACCGGGAACACCCCTAGGCACTAGATAGTCTCAGGCCCCATGTACCTCGTACCTCAGTGTAATGTAACCATAGTAAAATCATTTCTCGTGAAAGAGCCACTAGTAGGGAACATACCCATAACCTAGTGGTCCCCAATCATCATCCACATAGTTTAGTTAGAGTTGTCGTTATCCAAATGCTAAGTGAAACAGGGACAAAACCCATCCGGTCCACTAGTCGTACTAGTACAAATCCGCCCCACCTAGGTACCCGGGCTTCCCCCATTGTGCTCAAACAATTTCAGGATTTAACACACATCCATTTTAATGTAAAACACCACTACTGGTCACATACACCAAATACAGTATCTATCTCATTTTATACCACTTAAAACACACAACAAACTCTTTGAATTTGAATAAATCAATTTCACAAAATCTCGTGTAGTTTTGCACACAAAACCCCTTAAGAAACCCACTTGTACACGATGTTCACAATTGTAAGTTACCAAAACAGTACATTCAGTCCAATAAATATCAATTAAAACAACAAATCAATTTTTGGGCATCCTCATGTTAAACAAGAAGTGTTATCTTTGTAAAACCTTCATTTTCACACAAAAGTGGAACCAAAACTTCACTTTCTTTAAAAACACAATTAAAACCCATTTTTGCAGCAATTACCAAAGGTGATAAACATTATAAAAAGTATTTTTTGACTTATTACAGATCAATAAAAACAACTAAGTATTTATAGGGCATCCCCAAATAAACAAACAAAACACTTCTTTGGAAAACCCCCAATTTCACACCAAATTGGCATTTTAAATTCAATTGCAATGGAAACATCATTAGAACCAATTTTTTCAGCAATAATAAAATTATATAAATTTTAAAATATGATAAATACAGCATGCTAATACACAAAGATTTCATCAACATTGGAATCACCTACCAAATCAAATGAAACCATTGAATCCTTTGTGCGAAAACACAAACGCACCACCGCCGCACCTCAAGAAGGGTAGATCAAACCTAAAATAGAAAATTGGTGCAAGAAAACCCAAGGTTAAATCTTAGGTTTGAACCCCTACCCACTGGTCATTGTTCACTTCAATAAAAAGGGAGGAAACCCTAAAAAATAGAATGAAACCCTAATCAATTTGAAAGGAGAAAAGAAATGGACAAACTTACTTGAGAAATCTAGAACGAATCTCCCCAAAACACCAGTATCTGAAATTGAAAACGGCCAAAACTCAGGGGATGTTCTCACAAGAATTATTAGGTCATTTAGGAATTGTAATGGAGGGAAAATAGTATGAATTGAGAGAGTTATGATTGAATGAACATACCTCATCAAATCTTCCCGATTTTAGAAACCCTAAGATTTTCGTCCCTAAATCGCGATCCTAAGAGCTCCAAAGAGGGGGATAAAGAGGCTGGGGGAGAGACTGGGTGTAATGGCCTCATATGAGGCTTGGAATCACCGAAAACATGCAAATATTGAAAGAGATATTAAAGAATTAAAATTTATTTTTAATGTAGAAAATGGGCTTTCGGGCAGGACCAATTCCCTAACTAAAAACTCATATCCACCAAGATTATGGATTTATAAAGGCCCCAAATTTAAATTTGGGGTTAATATATCAGGTGAGAACAATTACGAGTTTTAATGAGTCAAAAATATTAAAAATTGAAAAAGTTATAAATGAAACAAAATTTATTTTTAAATCTGGAATTGGGCTCACAGTTTGGCCCAATTCATGAAAACTCACCTATTCTCAATAAAACCTTTGGAAACCACCAAAACAAATCATGAGTGGAAAATAAATTTAAAATAACCCTAAAATAGGTTACGTACGTGAAAGAACTTCATATCAAACCTGATGATTTGGGTCGAGGTGTTACATAATTTATATGTCTCTTGGATCATATTCACTGATAAACATCAAGACCATAATAAGTATGATACAAAAGAAGAATAATACAACCCATGGAATTGAAATATTGAAATTATTAAAAATGGGAAGTATTTAGGGAATTTTTTTGAATGAATATATATGGTGTAAATATGGACACTACATGACTATTGGGTATTATAACCATAGATCATTATGACTATTTGGAATTATGACCACTAGTAATGTGCCTATTATAAAGTAACCATTGGAATTAATTAATATTAAGGGTAATGATGAGAGATAATGAATGTGTAAGGGAGAAACCATGGCCTCAACCAATAGTAAAATCACTTATGGAGCTCTTGTTTTAGATATTGGGAAGGAAGTAGTATCATTGGGGTTTACCCTTGACTAAGCTTAAGCATAGCCTCAATAATTTATTTTAAAAAATTATCATTTATGAGAGAAGATCATGTTAGTGGAAATCACTACTAGATCAATGTTGGTCGAACCATCCCCTAAAAGTACCAACATTTCACACTTTACCCTTATGGATTATGTTGGTGTGATAAGGGTTTATGTATTATAGGTTTAAGTGGTATTAATGTATAGATTCTTTAGAAATGAAATTGGTTTTACTCTAATATCGCATTATTTCCAAACATATCACCCACATATAAAAATCAAAATGAACATGATTAGAGGATAAATATCATAAAATGTATTTAGAATTTTAATTTTTTATAGCTAAATTATCTAAGGGGTGAAATGTTTTATTTTAAAAAAAATTAAAATATGGTAAAAATACTAAAATACTATGAAATATGGTAAAATATGGTAAATATGACATCATATATATGTAATCATGAATAAAAGTGTACAAGATGGGTATTTTTTCCTATTTTTGTCACTAACCATCATAGTGGAGAACTAAGGGAGGAAATAGAGAACCGTGGGGGTAGAGTACTAAAGATAGCATAGAAATAAATAATTAATAATTTATTCCATGAAATACCACTCACTATCCATATAAATAACCACCCGTTATTCTCATTTAACTCACTAAAAATTCAAAATTTATCTCTCTATATTCATCACCAAGAGTTTCTCCCATATCCTTATATTTTCTAAAGAGTTTGGTTGGTTCTATGGTTTGACTCTAGGCTAAGAAGCTCAAGAGAAGTAAGGGTTCACTTTCTCCCTCTCTTTAATATTTATTCACATTTACATTATTTTACCCTTTTTAATTTCAATGTTATTACCCCAAATGTTTCTTTATATAATTTTAAGTGCATTACTTATTATATATTAGCCATGTGAGTACCAATTTCACTCACATTACACTTTATTGAAAATTTGTTATTATACTGAAGTAAGGGTTCATAATCCATTATAATCCCCTATTTATGTAATCATTTCCAATTAATTTTCATATCAATTTGAGTTGTTATTATGTATCCTTATTATAAATTCCTTATGATATTACCAATGATAGATCATCATTCCCTTTCACTATACTACCTCAATAATTCATTGTAATGATCAAACATTAGTGGAAACCTAAGGGAGAAATCTAAACATAGGAAAATATCATAAAATTTTGATGAAGGGTTGTGTGGTTTAATAGAAATTTTTTCCCTATATGGATACTTACAAGTGCATGAAAGCTCTAGATCAGATTCACATAGGGGTAATAACCCTAAAATTGTCAGTTGGGTATTAACTCGATCTTTACATAGTGAACCAAAAGTGAGCCTAATTGAAAACCTAGTTTGAAACTCTTAGGGGATATATTTTAGATAACTCATATAATATTTAAAAACCCTATGAATTATTTTAATATATTTTTATAGTGTTTTGTATTATTTCTGAAACACCTTAAATATATTGATATTTTCAAGTACCCAATAACTACATTTCCATATTTTTCACTTGGTAAGAGAACTTAATTGAACATTCTGAATCCTTATTTATTTCATATATGAGTAAATGGAATTATATTATATACCTTGTTGATTTATTAACTATGGAAATTATTTTCATACCATATAATATTTTGTTCTATATGGAAATATCTTATAAGATAAGACTTATTGTATAGATTTTAGACATAGTGAAAGTCGATCAGGCCCATGGAAAATATTATTTTTTAAATAAATCTATGTGGATTTATCCTTTAAGATAGATTAATGAATCTTGGAACCATGGGAAGAGAATATTTTCACATTAAATTTATAATTAATTTTCAATAATAATTACCACATTCTTATAAATTATTTCATTAAAGAAGATGTTGATCATCCAAACATTATTCATGGGTACCATCTTTCGAATCCTATTCATGTTACACCATCATTTCACTATGATGTTACAATGTAATATCTTTATAGTATTGATATACACATGCTCCCTTAATTCTCAAAGAATTATCAATGGATCCTCAAGTGATAGCATGGAGATACTATTCATTTTGTGTCACTTCCTTTGATCATTGGAAGAATCCCTTTAAAATGGAAGGATTTTTCTCTTTTTCACTTAACCTAGAGAGGGTGGAGGAGGTATATAATCACTCTCAATCTTGAGATCATTCTAGATATGTTTTTTAAATAATTTTCTAGAGAGGTATAATCTTCAGTGTACACAACGGTAATCAAATTTTCATATTCTAACCTTAGAAAATGGTATATATGGGTATATATAGAGCTATTGTAATTGTAAATTGCACCAAGTACCTTTAATAGTTACTTATTTACTAACAAACCCCATGTATAATGAGAATAATAATAATAATAATAATAATAATAATAATAATATAATTATAATATAATTATAATTATTTCCTTGACATGTCCATGCCTTGTGGGTAAAATAAATTTCATAAAGTTATATTTAATATATTATTCCTAAATGGACCCTAAAATAGGATTGTCTATCCTCTATGGTTTTATTTTTTTTGAAATAAGTATAGCTAGAAGAAAATATCATGCCATTATTAAATAAAGAAAAAAATATAACATGAAAGATGATAGGTTCAAACAAAGAGATAATCCCTCATCCAGGAAACCAGTTTAAGAATAAAAAATGAATGATCATTTCCATATTTAGTGTTAGAATCATCAGTGGATTCTCATTCTGATTGTGAGTGTGCCTAATTAAGGATACTTAGTATTACTGATTTCGACCTTTCCTACTCCGGATTGGGCATGATATTTGAATATTTTTAGGATTATCTAGTGGAGTAATTCCTTTAAAGATTGGAATAATCTTTCCTTGTCCATCTTTTTTGAGGATCCATTTCATTCATTTTCCCCTTACTATTGATGACATCATCCACAAAGGAAGATGCTCCATTGCTACCAATAGGTCTAGTGCTATTCAGTAAAATCTTCTACTAATCTTTCTCATTTTCATATGAGATGTTTATCCATTTATCAATTTTTGATAAATCAGAATTATCCCAAGAATCCTGGATAGATTTGTGAAAATCCACCACTGTAGGTACAAGTTGAAATTCCTCACCTTGACTAACATTCTAGAAATTAGAGTCACCGCAAAAATCCATATCAATTGGATAGGTAGAAGAAATTCTCTGATCCTAACCACTTCCAATCCCCACCAGAGTAAACTCACCGGGGTTTGTTGGAAAATTAGATGAAATTTACTTTGACTCGTTATCATCAAAAATACCAGCAACACCTTTACTAGTTGAGATCCCATCAGGAGAAGTAGAAATAGTGGGACCACCAGTTACAACTCCATTTTCATCTAATCCAATAGAAGTAACAACACGATCATAATTTCACGTAATATACATTAAAAAATCTACCTAATTATTAGAGTGTACACTATTAGATATTCCTAGATCCTCATCCACCATCATTCCATTACCTTTCAAATTAGGAACCTAAGAATCAAATTTCTCAGAAACCAACATATCATTTGTAGTGGATAATGGAGTATATATCTATTACGATAAATGGGATTTTAAAAAACCATATCCTTCATCTTTTGATTCCTTCGATAAATATTGGATGTATGACCACTTATCCCATATATTTCACATGAGAACTTCCTGTGACATAACTCCAAAGAGTTCCCAACATCCATACAGTCATTGTAAAAATAGTCTTTATTTCATACTCAACATCAATTTGGATATTATTAGTAGGAGTGGAAATAGTTACATTTTAAATCCTGATAAAGATTAGATCAATATCCACCAACATCCTATAAAAGTGTCCAAACCAAACATCATGGGTTTCCTTGTCAAGATGTATAGGAGTCCCAATTATCGTCCTGATATCATGAAAAATATTTGGATACCAAAGGACCCAATTGAGCCCATGAAGACGAAACCAAACCTATGAAAAAACATTTGTTTCTCATGAGACATTAAAGTCCAAAGACCATTCATGTAAATGAATCCACCTAGGTTTCAACAATAGGGGACCAATGTTCTATGATTGAAGCTTAGAGTCATCTGAAGGAAAAAAGGCAATGAAAAAATCCACGACCAAGAGAGATACAACTATAGTTAGAGAAACCCCAAAAAAGTGAAATCTAACCAGCCAAATCATCTAGTTTCTAAGGTTTTTTGCCTTTGTGTAAAAGATGGTGTGAAATCAAATAATTTTTTACAATTTATAGTCTCTCAGTGAGCACTTTGGGGTTCTCTTCAATATTATCCATTGATCCCTTATGAAGGTTTCTTCTAGAAGTTAAGTCCTTGAATAAACCCAAATACTGGGCTCCATCTAATTTTGGACCTGAATTTGACAGTGAACATTCCTTATTATTCACCATAATAGTATATGATCTCTATTGATATCTATGTAAATCACAAATTCTAGAAAAGAAATCATCTTTTTGAGCTTCCCAAAAGCATGTCGGGATTATCGGCTTATCCAAACCTTCAAGGTGTGGACATCGGAAGGAGATCAAGAGTCACAAGACACCAATGATAAAGGGATAGATGTTGATGGGGAAGGAAACTCCAACATAGATCCACTGGGATGAAGAATATTGAATCCGATGAAATGTCGAATCACCATGAGCAGGTTGAAACCCTAAAATCCATTGCTGATATAGGATTCTCCCGCTACCCATATCCCCATCTCATCAAAAAAATCCTACTTGGTTTTATTAAAACTTTGAATAATAAAATTAGTAGTTCAATAAAATAAAAAATATTATATTAATGGTCTTATAAATAAATATTCATTCAATATTTTTATTAAAAAATAAATTATTTATTTAACAAATAATTAATTATCTATTACATTATGAATAAATAAGAGATAAATAAATAAATATTATATTTTAACATAATTAAATAATTACCTGGAGAAATAATATTTATTTAATATTCAAATCATTTATATTCCAATCAAATATACTATGTGACTGAATATTTATGATCATCATATTCATAATAAATATTATTCTTCAGTCTTGATAATACTATGTATTATGATGTTAAATATAAATATAGTTTAACTAAGATTTATGGATACACTAATTATGTGACCCTCTAGGATTCTTCCTCAGTGAAATTAGGTGGGATTTTCTAAAGTCCAATATCATCATCTGGTAGCACATAAAGGCACACAAGTGGAAGAATTAATTTCAACAATGATAATAAAACATATATAAACACTTACCATGTAATATAATTTAATTTTCATGATATCTCCAATCAATTAGGTTGCATACATCATGTCATAAACTTATGTGCATGATTACTCTTTCTTTGAATATCTAAAATTAACTCATTGAACACTATGTCCATGGAAATTATCAGATAGTTATATTTCAATCAAAGGACCTATGATATCAGATTTTGTTGAAGAACATAAGGGAAAAATTATTCCTTGAATTATTCATTAATTCTATATCACTAGTGACACACCCAACATATACAACTTCACTATGAGCATATGTCATCACGGTTTACAAAATACATCAAAGTACACATCCCATGATGTGTATTGATAATAATCGCAAAGTATAAGGATCATTACACATGCTCATAGACAGGAATTACAATTACATGAAAAAAATGTTAAATTTATATAGGTGGGATTTTTTTATAACCTCCTCTCTTTGATATTACAAAGGGAAAAATATATATGAGAAATAGAACTAATTTCTTATAAGCCACCTACCCCTAAAAGCTTATATAATTCGTGTCATGTGAGATTACACCATTTATCTATAGATTATAGGTTTAAGGTATACTGTCATAGAATCTTAATTATATCATCATAGAGGGTAACTATTTTATAATTTTGAGGTGAAAAGTATCCTACGAAAATATCTCATTCATTATCATGTATAAGTGAGTCACCTAGACCTGCACTATTAGATCAGATGATGAAAACAAATATATTAAGAAAGGGGAGAGATCAAATGATTCATAAAGGGTTAGAGCATAAGCTTATGAGAAAATGTGAACATCGTTGAAATATCTGATAAAAAATTGGAAAATGGAATAATAAGATTTTTCTAAAAGGAATAATAGAAGTACATGAAATCTTAAATGATTAAAAATATACCATGGAATACAATTTCAGAAATATGACACAATAAACATGATCCATAGATAATAACATAAGAATATCTAAATTTTACATAAGAATAAATATTTGAAATCATAAAATAGTGGATTAGGAATTACTACCTACTTCCCATAACATTGTGGAGTGGGAATCGCTACATGATTCTCATAAAATGGTGTAGAGTGCATAACTACCTGATTAATATGACATAGTGCAGTAAGAATCACTACATTATTCCCATAACATAGTGGAGTAGGCATCACTACCTGATTCCCATAACATAAGGGAGTAGTAATCGTTTCCTAATTACCATTACATAGTGGAGAAATAATAACTATCTGGTTACCATAACATAGTGGAGTAGGCATCAATTTCTGATTCTTATAGTGAATATAACTTCAATATTTGATTTCGATAACTATTTCATGAGATATATAATCTTAATCAATGAATTTTAGGGTGATATAGGACCCAGAATATCATATAATGATAACATATACACATTATTTCTATATAAAATCAATCATATATCATATTATAAAGAGCCCATGGAAGGAAAATGGGATTTGTAAAATTTCCAAGAGGTATCACATAAAATGACCTCAAGAGTTAGATCAGTTAATTCCAAAAATCAAATCACCCAAAAAATTATTTAAAAATGGAATTTTTAGGGTATTTCATCAAAAATAACTCCAAAAGAGATATATATTTTGGATATAAAGTGTAAAATGGAAGTAAAATTATAAAACTTTATTTCATAAAACATTTTTAACCTTGTTGTAAAAAAGATAAAGTTACAAGTCACTTTCAAAATATTTTTCAAGAAGTTGATTGGAAGAATATTTTTTAGAAATAAATTATAATTAATTCAAAATAATGTAACCTTTAAAAATATATAATGGTTATTGATATGAAATTTTTAGTGGATGATCAAACATGTGAACATAAAATTAAAAAACCATTAATATTTTAAAATACCTTTGTTGAAATCCACGCCATAAAAAGAGTAATAAAGCTTATTTTTTAAAATATGTAAATAAAATTATCAATATAACAAGATACAATACATTTTTTATTTTATAATAATAAAGGAAAACTATTGAAGAAATAAATGATAAGTATATGGAAGGAAAATAGTCTTTAAATATGATGAAAATTATTCTTAACAATGTTATACTTTTATATGGGAAAATCATCAAGGAAAAATTTTAAATTTAAATTTTCATTTTCCCTATAGATAATGTTAAATTTAAATATAATAAATCCTTTTTTAGAATAAATCAAACATATAAGAAATAATTTCAAGAGGAAACATTATAACTCGAGAAAAAGATATTTGAGTTAACAAAATCCATTATGGATTTGGTAACTTTTGAATCAAAGCATTTTAATGAGAAAAAATTATATAGATATTCTAATACATCAAATTTCATGATAAGTATAATAAAAATAAATAAATTTTTATTATATACACTACATAAACTAAATTAATTGGTGAATATAGAGTATGTCTAAAAATGAGAAATTGTGATGAGAAAAAACCTTACCTTAACTCTTGAATTCCATGAAAGAACTTTAACCACATATATAATAAATATAAAAATATTAATGTATTATTTTATAACCTTATTAATATCTAATAACTTTTACATACTCCATTTATAATCATTATCTACACATATATTAGTAAGTTATAATTTATTTTCATCATTTAATGTTAATAATTTCATTTATTTCATACAAGTTTTAAAATGGAAATGTTGGTTCTTGTTTATTGATAAAAATTTCATCATTATTTTATTATTAAAGATATTTTCATATAATTTTAATGATGTTTTAATAAGTGTAAATTTCATTCCCTTAGAGTTTTAGGTATGATTTATAAAGATGAAACCCGCAATGGGTTTATTTTAAAAATAATAATGAATAAAAGGTAGTATATTAATAATGAGTTAAATATTGATATTACCATTAAATAACCAAAAAATATTATTTAATTATTAATTTCATATATTACTGGTAATTAAGTTTCGATACCCATACATGATACAAATTTATCACATCATTCATGTAGATGGTTAAACAGACAAAAACAAGAATACTCTATAATCAATGGATGGGTATAATTATGAATTAATTGTAATATTATAATTTTAAGATGAGAGAAGATATTTAAATCATTTTTTTCAATTATTTATACATCCCCATGTTCATTTAACAAAAACTATGGGCATGGTTTGCAATCACATGATCCATGGTGAGCTTGTTTTGGGTAATTTACCGATATAAACGTATTACTTTATAATGATCATTGATTTTTATATCATCCCTTAAAAATAATATTATTGAAATATATTACTTAAAAATATCATATTTATTCATCAAATAAATTTTTATAACCATCCACATAAATTTTATGTAAAAAAACAAATCGTCCATGGAGGCGGTATTCTGCACGTATACACGAGCAACATTTCATTTTTCAAATGGTTGGGGAGGAAGTCATAAAAAGATTATTCCATTAAAATAATAAAATTTAATTATATTTATGATATTTAGGTAATTATTTTAGAATGTTAGGATATATTTTACAAAGTTTTATGAAGAACAAAAGGGATAGGAATGCAAAAAAAGAGTAATTAGGGATTTTTACCTCAGCCCTTGGAATAGGTCCTTTGAAAATTGGATTAATCATTTTAAGGGTGGTCCTTTGATAATATAATTACCTATAAGAAGTTTATAGGGTTTTTTGGGTGTATTTAGGTAGATTTTAGTTGAACTATATAACTTTTTGTACGAGGATAGGTGGGATAGTTAAGGGAGCCTTTTATAAGTGAGAGGAGTGGTACTTTTATAATAAGAGATGAACTATTCATCGAATTTGGATACAAAAGTGTAAAATAATGGATATGGGATGAGTGAAGTCTAATAAATTCATCAACCACTAATTTAAAGATATTTTTTTAATATTTTTTTGGTATTTTCTCCCTTATACTTAACTCTTCTACCATTTTGACTTTTACCATGGTAATTAATTTTTACCTAACTAATTTCGTAATATCTCCCGATTTGGAACTCTCTCACATTGAGAAATCAATTTGGTTACTAGAATTCAAGAATGAGTAATCATATTCTAAAGTATGTTGATTAGCATTGGGGGTATAGAGAACATAGTGGGGAGAATATACCCCTAGTACAGAGTTGTAATAGAGTAAAAATAAACAAATATTAGAGTGACAGAAAGAGAAGAAACAATACAACATAACAGATAAACCAAACCATAAATTTCAACTGAAAAATAAAATGATACTAAGAAAATAATGTAATTATAGGCTATAATGTAACTAAATTTCATGTTATAATTCATATATATTAAATACTAATTTGACACAGGTAAACTCAAAAGCTCCAAGTCCTGAACCCTACATCGGTCCCGTCTCCAAGCTCCAACCCGTCCAATAAGAAATAATCAACAAAAATGTTTCTTTAACTTTTCCAAACTTGAATACATGTAATATTCATGGGTACAAAATGGTGTCTTGAATAGGGTGTGAGAATAACTCAGTAGGTCGAAACCATCATGTTTAAATAAAACTAGTCTGGTAGTAAGTGCATATAATAAAGTGATAAAACATGAGTATTAATTAATAAATTAATATATTATTACAATAAAACATCTATGGAACCATGTTTAATATCTCTGATCATATATAATTACCATGACAACCATAACCAAAATTCTATGGCATAATCACATAACTTGGAAAAAACATCTATATAATCATTTTAGCATAGCCGGGTCGAGCCCTGTAAGAATTATAGTACAACTGGGCCAAGTCCTCTGTATAAGTATTTCAGCATAACCAAACTAAGCCATATATATAATAATTTCAGTATAACTGGGACAATCCCTCTCTATAATCATTTCATCATAACCAGGCCAAGCCCTATTTATAGGAATTTCAGTACGAAACTAGTCCAAAACCTCTATATAAGCATTATAGCATGAATCACAACATAAGTCATAATGTATGGAATAAAAAAACATAACATCATAAGACATAAAGTTAAATCCATTCAATTACCATTTTTCTTTTAATTACCATTTCATTAATCCAATTATATCTTATGTTGTTATCATGCCAGTGTACACACCCATTTAATATAAAATTATCACCATTCATTTCAATAATCAAGTAATCCATTTTAAAAGTTAAATATATCACAATAAATCACATAAGGTCTCATGTCATGATAAATCATATTTTAATCCAAAATCTAGTTCATTATTTTTCAAGGGTAGGCTAACCCTACAAGTAGCTACAATCTAGGTCTCATCACTATTGAATCTAAAGGGAACCAAGGAGTCATCTAAACACATGATTATCATCAGCCACTAATTTTTTAGTTAATTTTCATGTTGTATTGGCACAATCATATAATATTTCACACCCTTAAAAAATAGCAGCAGACTATAGGGATTTGTTCTAGACCACCAACCTTTATCTAGAGATCAAAGAAACACTCTTAATAAGGAATGAGAACAAAGAAAGAAGGTGAAGGAGATCACAAGGAAACCCTAGATCACATATACATCATGATCGAAACCTAATTCAGTGGAATTCAGGAGATCACACTTCTATAATAGATAATATATAAAGAAAATGTGGAAAACCAAATTAAAGGAACTCACTAGAGATTAAATGCTAGAACGAGATGTCTAGAGGGGGAGGAGTAACTCAAAAATTGCCTCGAGTCACTCTAGGGTTTGAGAGAGGAGGCTGAATGGTGGATGAAAATAAAATCATACGCATTGTTTGGATAAAAAATTATTCTCTTGATATATTAAAAACATGAACCTCTTTCAGGATGTAAGTTTATATATTTATAAGATATTCCAAAAAAACATTTCATATCAGGTTAAAATAAACCTGATCAATTATTTAATGACATGAACCAATTTCATGGTGTATAAATGTTTCACAGTTTGAACTAGTTCATGACATATACTTAGAAATAGGTTCATGTTATGTAAATCATTCATGATGTGAAATTTTCCAATAGACATATCTCATCTTAGCTTCTGCAAAAAGAACTCAAACCACCTCCAAAGTTTTCCAAACCCATGGATAACTCTTGTAATCCCTTTGAAACGTTTATACCTAGATTTTATTAATTCAAAAAAACATATATCCCTAAACATTAATTAATTACCATACAAAAATATCTACACCCCTAAATAAAAGGATCTACCACCAAGGTTTTAAGAAGAAAATAAAACTCAACTAAAAGAGGTTCAACCAAAACTCAAGATAGATATACCTAGAAAATATAGGATATTACAAACTCCTAAATATATAAAAACTCATCCCTTAGCTTATACAATAATCACTTTTCATGACTCGTCCCCCAGGGCCTGTGTCGTGACTACCCCAAACCCGCCTTCCATAGGCCAGGGGATGACGACTAGCACCGAAGGCGTATTCTTTAAAACTGGGAAGGCATTGCCTTTATAACCTGTAACGCACAAAACCAAGAACACAGCAAGATATTAACTCAAGTAAAATGAATAGTAAATAGAGTGAGTATAGTAAGTAAAAAGGGGCTAGAATACAAGCCCAACTAGAAAGTACAAGGAAAACTGGAAAGTACAAGACATCAAAAAGTAAAAGTAACTGGAACAGTTCCTGTGATCACCCGCCAAGGATCCTACCTGAAGGGTAGGTACAGCTCTCGATCGGTCGTCACTGCGGTACTCCTCATCTAGGTCCACCTCCGAGCTACCTCTAGTCCTAGTACCCTCATCCTCAGTTAGTGATGTCTGTCATCTGCATCCAACACAACAAGGTGCGGGCATAGCCTGTGTAGGGGTGAGTATAATGATACTCAGTAGGGACCCCGATACCCTCAAGGTCTCACAAAATCCACCAAAGATAAACCAAAAAGTATGAAATCAACAGAGAACCCTACTTTGGTACATGCCCATACATATACCTAAGTTATCATGTAATCCATCTTAATCTTGAGGAAACACAGAGCTACTAACTTAGCTCACACCATGATTTATTCTAGGGGTAGTATCAAGTAACATTCCCTGTCACAACTTCAACCACCTCGGCTGTTAGAGAACTCCACCTCTATCAAGTACAGTGGGCCTGCCGCATCACACTGAGGTTCTTCCCACTTACCTTGGACTTCTGAGGTACTCCTCCTGTCGAGTACCGTGGGTCTTCCCTGTCACCAAGGTGCTCCCCGCCGTGGGTCTGCTGCATCACCAAGGTGTTCCACCTCGTGGCATACTGAGTTACTCCTCCTTTCGAGTACCGTGGGTCTATTACATCACCAATTCACTCCACATCGTGGGTCTTCCGCATCACCAACGCTCTCCCCACCGGGCCTGTCAAGTCACTCTGAGTCGAAACGGTCAACAGTCATCAAGTATCATCCAGCCACTGGGTTCCCGCACTATGCCTGCTCATCTCCGAGAGGATCTTCTCCACAAGCTACAGGTCGATACTCCAACTACCAAAAAGTCCCATGAATAATTATTTCAAAGGTCCTCCATGTCATAGGGGTCTCAACGTAACAGAAGGTGAGTCAATCGGACGCCCGGTCTGTGAGTTATTAGCCTTTTAGTCTTAGGGGCCCAGTTTGATTCATGCTCGATCCACCCTAAACATTCCCCATCTTAATCCAAATCTCAGTGTGGTATCACTCAAAATTACCGACTTTCTCCAAGGTTCCCAACGCCACAAACGGTTCGTCAAACGGACGTTCGGTGCCAAAGTTATGGCCAAAAGAAGGTAATTGGGTCGTAGTGGGCCCTGGTCTGGTCCGACCAGGTCAGACCGACCCAGCCCATCCCGGCTTGGTCCGACCTAGTTCGGGTCGACCCGACCTACTGTGCGGCCCAGCCCATTAGGTTCGACCCAGCCCACTGGGTCTGGTCGGGCCTGTACTGGGCGGTCTGGCTGGTCGTGAGGGGCCACAGGGGTTTGGTCGCGGACGGCACGAGGTCGTAGGGCGGCTCGGCTGGGGTGGCTCTGCCAGGACAGCGGTGCAGCAGGGGTGGCTCAATAGGCTATGGGGAGCACGGCCAGGGCAGCTCAGAGGGCCACGGGCGACTCAGCCCAGGGTGGTTCAGAAGACCGCGGGCAGCGCGTCCGGGGTGGCTCAGTTAGTGGCTTGGCAGACAGAGGTGGCAGATTAGTGGACGGCAGTAGTGCGGCGGTCAGTGGTGGTCGGGAGCGACGCGGCTCGGTAGACGGTGGCGCAATGGTCGGTGGCGGCCGTGGGCAGCGCGGCTCAGCGGATGGCGGTAGCGGACTACGGAAGTTGTTTGGTGGTCGTGGGCTCCGCGGGGGTGCTGTGAGGGCGTGGAGGTCGCGAGGCGGTAGTGAAAGCGGGGTGGTGTCATTGTGTCATCACCTTCATCGCATTCAACACCAAAAATCAGCACAAGATTTGTGAAGGGTTCAGTCCATGTTGGTTTGGATTGTACCCTCTGCATTAGGGTGGTATCATATGGCTCAACAAGAACAAGAGTATTAAGAACAGGTAAAGAAAAAAATAATCAAACACCTCCCTACAATCCTCGTCGATCACTATTCCCAATCCCACAAAATAATTAGAAGGGGGGAACATAGAAAGTGATCATCATATTGTAGTAAACCCCTACCTCGTTTGCTTGATGACGTCGACGAGGTCGCGAGGAATAAGACGAATCGTTGGGAATAGACGGACATCGGTGTCGTCGGTATTTTCCTCGGTTGTTAGTTCGTTGATGTTGAAGACGTTCCTCATCAATGAATGTCCCATGGAAGAAGTCGAAGTCGAAGTCAGCGTTCTTCATTAGCATTCTTCATGGAGAGGATAATCCTTTAAGTTCTCTCCCAATTCTCTTTTGCAAATCCCTTCCCCAATTCCACCGAGGAGAAAATAAATAGCCAACACAACAATTAAATAATAACTTAACATTAATTTTTTGTTGTCACATAACATTAATTGGTAACTTAACATTTAATTCTTATGTTGACACATAAATTTAATTGGTGACTCGTCAATTAATTTTATGTTGACACAAGGAGTTAACTGGGGGAGTTGAGAGGTTTCTCCCCCATTAAGAGGGGTCAGGTGGTCCCCAACACCATAACCTATCATGGGAGGTTAGGCTCGGGTGGTCCCCACCACCATAACCTCTCATGGGAGGTTAAGGTCTGGTAGTCCCCACTCCTCATCTTCCACATGAAGGTTTTAATAAATAAAATAAAAATAAAATCTACACAACTTTATTTTTATTTTATTCATTCACGAAAAACCCAAACACTAACTTCCACCCTCGACCAACTATCGTCGAGGTAAAAGTCTCCTTAATATATTATTGGCACTGCGAGTTCAATGGTGCCCTCGAATTTCAATTCCAAGCACCAGTTTAAAACATAGAAAAACTTGCTCGCACATTTACTGAACGTACCCGAAATAAAGTTCAGAAATTCATTCTGGGCACTCCGGGCCTCGGAATCATGTGTCGTCAATTTTCGCAGACTCGTAAAATTCCCATATATTTAAAAGAAATTACATGGAAATTTCAGTTCTTTCATCAATATTGGGTCTCAATGAAAAATTCTATCCACTATGTTTTCATATTTAATTCCCTCTCCCATTTCTCCTCTTGAACACTCCCATTCTTCTACTACTCTCAAACTAGAGGTATAGTATTTCCCCAGAGATACATATCACTATAATCCATAATATATATATAATTATCCCCAAAGGATTCATCTACACCAATATTGATTTCATAAACATCTATCACATTAGAAGATTTGAGATCATATCTTCAAATCTGTGGCACATGAAACATGTCATGCATGGAACAATAGCACTATGGAAGGGCCAATTGATACACCAGTAAATCGAACCTTTCCACTATCTTGAATAGCCTGAAAAACCTGGATGATAGCTTTCCATGTTTCCTAATATAGAGTTTACCCAATCTAGGTGACACCTGAAGGAAAACACAATGAATCACCTCAAACTTCAGAGGTCATCTCTACTGATCAGTGTAAGAATTCTGTATGCTCTACACAGTCACCAACTACCTATTGGTCAACTAAAATTTCTCAAACATCTCATTCATTAGACTAGCTCCAAGAAGCACTAAATAACTTACCTCCAACCAATAAATAGGTGAATGACATGTTATTCCATTCAAATCCTCAAAAAAATTCATCTGGATTTATTCATAGAAGTTGTTATTATATGAAAACTCTATGAGTGTCATATTTTGGCCACCGAAATCAAAAACACATTCTCATAACATATCCTCAGAATATTAATAATAAATTTGGATTTTCTATCTATATAAGGATGATAAGATGTTCTCATAAGAACCAGTGATCCCAGAGCCTTCTATGTCCCTACCAGAACCAAGATGTGAAATGAGAATCTCTATCAAAAATGACACTCCTCATAACACTGTGATACTAAACTATATCTTGCATGTAAATACTACCAAAATAATTATATTGTAGTTATCCATGGTGGGAAATAAGTGCGATAAATTTGTTATTAAATCCAAAATCACCCATAATATATCATTCTTGTGAGGTTTCCTAGGTAATCTTGTCACAAAATCCATAATGACATCATCCCACTTTTACTATGGAATGGGAAGAGGGAAATAGTCCAGAAATCCTGTGATGCTCTGCCTTCACCTTATAATAGGTGAAACATCTCACCAAAAATCCCACTATCTAATTATTTATTCCTGGACACCAGTATTGTCTATAATGATCGTGATACATATTTTTCAAGCCTGGATATACCACCCATCTAGAAGCATGAAACTATCTCATCATCTCCTCGCGCAATCCCATAGGAACCCATACTCTTCCATGGAAAAGAATATTATTTACAATTCCAAGATACCATCATGATAGTGTCTCCCCACAATATATTTTTTATTTCAGAGCTAATCCCTCTAGATCAGATAACTACTTGATCTTGATCTAGTCCAAAATCATGGGTATAAAATATGTCCAAGTTAGAGCTACTTGTCCTTAGGACTCCAGAACATATAGATGCATGTATGCAAAGAGTTCCATAATCAAACACTCATAGAAATACTCTCTCACTACCTCCATCTACATATTTCAGTTAAAGGCATTGGTAATAACTTTTCCCTTCCCCATTGTATAATCCATCTCAAAGTCGAGATATTGCAGATACTCGACCCACCTCCTCTGACGAAGTTTCAAGTCCCACTGAGAAAAGATGTACCTATGGCTCTTATGTTCCATGTACACCAAAAACCTCTCTCAAAAAATATAGTGTCTCTAACATATTAGGGATTTTACCACCATATCTAACACCAGATCATGATTAGGATAATTCCTCTCATGAGGTCTCATCTATCTAGAGCCATAAGCAATCACTTGATCCTTATATATCAGAACAACTCCTGATCCCACTCCATATGCATCACAGTACACGGTATATTCCTTAACTATAATAGATAAGGTGAGGATAATTACCAAGATCATCCTCCCCTTGAAATCCTAAAAATATATCTCATAGGAATCTGACCAAACCAAATTTATCTGCCTCTTGGTCAGCTCGAACATCAGTAATTCTAGACAGGAGAAGTACTAGATAAAGTGTTAGTAATAACTTGTTAAATCCAGAAGACTTATAATGTTGAAGAAATTATTTTTTTGTTCCCAAGATACATTGGCTTCAACCTCCTTTAGGTCCACTGAAACTCCATCCTCTAAGATGACATGGATCAAAAAGTGCACTTTATTAATCCAAAAACTGCATTTGGATAGCTTGGAATAAATCCGATTCTCTCTCAATGTACTCAAGATGATGTCAAGATGTTATGAATGATAATATATTGACTAGAAGTACACTAATATTTAACTGACAAAAACCACCACAAATAGATCTATGTAGGGATGAATGATTTGATTCATCAAGTCCATGAATACCATCGGTGCATTCATTAAACCCAACAACATCACCAAAAACTCATGCAATCCGTGCCTACTTATAAAAGTAGCTCGAGGTATGTCTGATGGTCTTAATCTCATCCAATGATACCCTAATCTCAATTCAATCTTATAGAATGTATGGTAACCTCTCAGCTGATCGAAGAGTTCATCCATGCATAGAAGGGGATATCGATTATTGATTGTCATCTCGTTCAATATCTGATATTCCACACACAAGAACAAAGTACCATCATCATTCTTGGTGAAAAGAATAGAAGAACCACATGGTGATGTAATAAGTCATATGAAATGTAACACCCCGAGATTTTATGAAAAATATTCTTTTTAATTTTCTTAATTTCTTGTGTTGTATGCTACATCAAAAGGATCTTTCACTACACGCATCCCTGACTTGGCTTGCATTACATGCAATCGCGACCTTCCATGATAGCGTGTGTTGTACGCAATACCAAGTTTCACTAAACAACGATATGTTATATAAACTAGCCGTTATGAATAGTAATACCCACTTTTTAAAATTTTATAAATTTTATCTTTCGAAATGGACTTCATTTTTGGATTTGGAATATCAAAATTAGCCTAGGGTGAATTTTTGGTATTTTTCTGAAAACTCTCAATTTTTGATGAATAGTGAAAACACTGGGTTACTATTTAAAAACTGACTTTTTATTTATATAATTATTTATTTTATTTAAATTTATTTTGGGTCAAAATTGATACATAATACCTATATAAGTTCAATGTAATTTATTGGAGTCATTTTATAATAATTTTAGATATATAAAAATTTTATTGAACTTTTCACCGTCTTTTACTCACCTCCTAGGAGAATTTGGAAATTCACATAAAACATAATTTTACCACTTCTGTGAGTGTAATTTTAAAAATCTGAGAGACACGGTTAATATCAAGGACTAAAATGTGGTTCAATGAGATGAAAATAATTTTTGGTGAATAGTAACTTCTTACATTTATTTACTACGGTTAAAATTAAATAGGGTAATTAAGGGTAAAAATGATATTATTATTACCCTAACACATGAACTAATTCTATTCGATAAGTGTAATTCGACCAAAAAAAACCTTAGGAATAAAATATGACCATTTAGGTCCACTTGGATTAGATTAGGACATTTATTATCAATTTATTTAAAGAAGGGTTAAAATAATTAAAATCAAGGTTTAATAACTAATTCATTTTTAATATAGGGTTATGCATAAGATAAATTCGATTATAAATATTCATTATAAATCTAATAATACTTCCTACCTAATGGTATTTTATTTATAATTTTTAGAAATTAAATAATTCAAGTTATTTATGACACAATGGTGATGCAGTAATTACAAAATAATGAAATATTAAAATAATTGAAATTATAAATACCCAAATAAATGTAATTTGAGACTTTTTATGAATTCCACTAATTTTCTAGGTTACTATGACATGTTAGTATTGATTTAATTAACCTTTTTTGAACTAATCATGCTTTTAATATTTTCACAAAAATCAATTACCAAATAGTGTCAAAATTGAAATAAAATACTTTTTAAAACAAATATTATATTATTAATTGTTATTTTATTCATAAAAATCTAAGGTTCGGTCAAATGACTTAGATAAGGATATATATATTAATAATAAACCACTTTGGGTTCGTTTGTCATGTTATAGTAAGATTATTAACCATATAGTGTAAGAAAACAAGAAGACACGGTAAAAGTTAAATTATTTAACTTAGAGTTAAATCTAAATGATAAGGTTAAAATTGTAACCTAAACTTGTCAAAACTATATTGGTTGAGAGAATTTCTACCCATACCCACTTTATCTTCGAAATAAATCAATTTGGAGCTATTATAAACTAAATATGACTTTATTATAAGATAATATTTTAAGATTTTCCAAAGGTGCCCCTCTCCTCCCTTATAAAAAGGGCACCCCTTCCCTCTTCTCTTCACACCCTTTTGAGCCTTTAATATCAGACAGACCCTTCCCATTTATCTTCTCCACTTCTATAGAAACATTATCGAGGTTCTGGTCTTCTCAAAAGACCAACTCTACTTCCTTAAGAGGAAGCATAAAGGAGGTGTGTCGAAGAAGAGGTAATCTCTTCTTCCGATTATTTCAAGTTTCTTTCATCTTCTACTTCTTCTTCTTTAGTTGTCTCATTATAAAGTAATAACATCAGTATTAATGATATACTGATATGTTATTATAAATATTAAACAACCCTATTTCACCTTCTTTCCATCCTACGGAAAACAAAATCACCGCGCGTATGTACGTACGGAATACCGTCTCCACGCCGTGGTGTAATCTGTTTTCAACCACCACCTTACTTAGATGGGTATAATGGTGTAAATAAATAACCATATATGATTATTTTAAAGTGATATTTATTCTAAAATATTATACATACACTTCAATACAATTCCATGATCATGGGAATGATATCATCGCTCGTGGGTATGTACGGACTACCATCTCCACGACGCGATGAGATTCATTCTCAATGTTAACCATTCAAGAATGATTATAAAGTATATATAATGAATAATAATGAAATATATGACATAATTAAGCTACTGTATTTATGTATATATATATATATATATATATTTCATCTACTTACTTCCATTCAAGTCAATAATGAAAGGAAAACAGCGTTCATGCGTACGTACGGCCTACCGTCTCCATGAACGGTGTGTTTCATTTCATTTATCTATCTATTATATATATATATATATACTGAATATATATGATATATAAATCATGTTTTACATTCTGTAATTAAATCATTATATAAGTAATAATAATATCAAGAACGACAATTCCAAACACATACGATAAATGAAACAATTTTACCCAAAATGCTACTTTAACATGGAATTGACAAATGAACGGGTAATATAAATACCTAAGTGAACCATATATGATATAATAACAATGAATATGATTCTGTAATAAGTCACTGACATTATTTAAATCATTATACAGGAGGTTCGGATATATACGAAGCATATCGGACATAAGGTAAGGGATAATTATTCCAATCTCATTCTTATCTGAGATTGTTTATTCGTAAGTATTTACTAGGGTTATGTTTATTATCCATGTCCATATGTTCTCAAAATGTTTTCATAAAATGTTTAATTTTCTTCCATGTATGTTTAAATTCATTCTTACCCTTTTTTTTACTTTTACCACATCATATGAAAGGAATCTTTCTTTTTTTTACCATACGAGGTACTTTTTGACTTTTCCGACAAAAGTATGAGAAGAATGATATTTTTAACTTATATGGCGTGAATGGATTTTTACGGTTTCATAACACATCATTTTCATGAATCTTACTCTACAAGATTTTATGACTATTTTCAAAAAAAAATACCTTTCTTTTAAAATTGCATGGAATTTTGTGAAAAGAAAATGATTTTGAAGAACAAAGGATATTTTCCTCAAGAATTTATTTCAAGTGTTTTATCAAAACCATTTTCCATCTAAGATGAAATTATTTCATATGTGTATGTTTCAAGTATAATGTCTCTATTATTTACATGGTTTCACTTTTCTTATGATGAAATGATATCCATTTGTTTTATATGGATTATGTTATGATGGCATGATGTTTAAGAATCCCATTTTTATTACATGGGTTATGTTATGATGTATGATTTATGATTTTGTGGCACAAGTAAGAATGATTTCATTATGATATGGGTGGGACCTATATCTACCTCCAATGCATTGGGTAAATATTTATATCTCATGAGATAGACATGGATGCAATGGTAAGTTAATCAGGTTCAGTGTTACAGGACTGGAACGAGGAGTGAACTCGATTCAGAATGGGACTTTGTCCACTAAGATGGTCTTGGAAGAAATGTCTTGGCTACTACAGAAATCATAACATGTGCTTAATGGATTCCAAAATTACATGTTTTATTACCATGCTAGTTTATCATGACTAATTTTCCTTTATGATCTATGCCTTGTGTACTTCCAAGATTTATGTCGTTGCTTATGATTTTGATGTTTAGATTTTATGTTCTAGTTTTTGCATTCAAATGTTTATGGATTGTTTTATGTTCTCTATGCTTACCCCTATTGAGCATTTGAGCTCACCCTCTATATGTTTTCTTTTCCCTGGGATTTAAATAAAGGTTTTATGTAAGAAAACAAAAGGGGGGAAGATCTTTATGGGAGATGTTGAAGATCTTTCACCATGATTAGAATATTATTTTCCAAGTTTCCAGACACTAAACTATTACGGTCCTTGTGTGTCTGTTTTCTTTATGTATTAAGTATTCCACAAAAGTAATGTAATGTCCATGTATGTCAAGATTTGGGTCTCTACAGTTGGTATCATAGGGTGGTTTATTTAACCTTTGGAAAATAGTATATGAAAACTTTAGTGAGATCCCTAGAGATATTTCTAAGGTATTTATAGGGATGTTCCTAAGGTTAGGTATAAGTATAGGTTATAGTCCTAGAATTATGGTAACGATATTAGAATTAAACCTAAGATGTTAGATATTGAAAGTACTCCCCCTTTATTATGTTGTTTTCCTAGAATTATTTTTTCCTCTCACACTGTTCTTTTTGGGTTTTAGACGATGGCTGGAACCCGAAGGATCTGTGTTGATCAATGTAATGGACAATGCAATGATTGTCCTCCCGAGAAACCAAATGTGATGGGAGATGGAGTGAAAAATCTTATTTTTATACTTACACAAGCTATGAATAATTCTGGATTTCCAAATGATCAGAGAAGGGAACAATATTCTATTGAGTCCTTCATGAGGCAATGTCCACCGTCTTTCAATGGGTCTTCTAATCCACTTTTTGCTGAACAATGGATCAGTACCATTGAAAATATATTTTCCATACTTCGCTGTTCAAAACATGAAAAAGTCATTTTAGTTGTTTACCGTTTAGAAGGTGAAGCAGACCAGTGGTGGACTCTAATTAAGAATACAAGTCCCCAAGATGAAATTGAATCCATAGAATGAGATGAGTTCAAGAACTTGTTTTTCAGTAAGTACTTCCCTCGTATTCTTCGAACAAAGATGAAAAAGGAGTTTCTTGAGCTTAAGCAGAAGGATGATGAATCTGTTGGTATATACGAAGCGAATTTTACAAGACTTGCAAGGTATTTATCTGGCTTTATCATCCAACCTGAAAGTAAAGTTGATCGATTTTTCAGTGGCTTAAAACCAAGTCTTCGAAGTGCATTAGCTATAAGAGAATTCAGTAGCTATGAAGAAATTGTGCGTTGTGCTATCAAGGTAGAACTAGAAGTTGGTGTAACATATCTATCTCATGGTTTTGACAAGAAATGAAAGATGGAGTTCAAGGATAAATCTCAGAATAATGGTGAAAAGAAGATGAATGTTTCTTTTTTCTCAAAGTGTGGAAAGATGCATGGTGGAGATTGTCTTAAAGGGACTAGAAAATGTTTTAAGTGTGGAAAATAATGTCATCAAGCAGCTGAGTGTTGAAGTAATGGAAAAAGGGTTTCTAATGATGTGAATAAAGAAAAGACTGCAGAGAACGCACCACCAACACTTCAATGATTCAAGTGCAATGAAATGGGGAATTATGCTAATCAATGCCCTAATCCAAGGGTTAATTATGATCAATGTGAGAAACCTCTTAAGGAAAAGGATAAAGGGAAATCACATGCGATCACTATTTGTGATGTTGAGTATAACAATGATGTTGTGTAATGATTAAGTGTTTATGTAATGGGATTTCAAAATAGTATCATGGAATCTCATTTATAGTATCGTAGAATTTTGAAATATCTATGTATTGGTCCATTGTGGTTTTCTATAAGAATATGGTACCAGTAACCATGAAAAGTGATTCAAATATTTTGGAAAGCAGATGATATGTGCATAATGAAGGGATATGGAGAAAATAAATTTTTTGATAGTATTCATGAGCTCATGATTGATATAAGGACTAAGTGATATCATGGTTTGAGTATATATAATTTTGGGGATTTTGGTATGTGGAAAGTGTTAACTTTTAACTGCATTCAGGTTTTCACTAAGGTTCAATGGGTATTAATTTTTCAATAGAATACATGATTAAGGACTTAAAATGTTTGGGATGTGACCAACAAGATATATCATATGATATATGGGGGATAAATGATGGTATTCATGTACTTGTTATGTGACCTCTCAAGTAATCATTTTCTTTACATTATGAGATTGGACAGAAGTATTTTCGGTAAGCTTAAAGGTTGGAATGGATTAATTCTAACATCAGATAGAATTGTTTAAGGCTAGAATTTTTTTTCGATATTATTTATGGAATTTTATAATAATTTAGTTTTAGAAAAAGGACAACTTGCAGGACGGGAGACAACCCGTCACGTCGGACAAGGTTGTGGGAATCAAACCCACAACTGAAGTGCGACAGGACTTTATCGCCTACCACTGGCCTACAGGAAGTCCCTGTTTAGTATAAACCAATTTTATTATATTAAGAAGTATGATATATGATGTATAAGTCCATTTTAGGAACCATATATGATCAATCTCACTATAGATGGACTTATGTATTTTTGATAACTTTTTCTAAACTTTTGTTTGAGACAGATGGAATGACCCATCATTCTATCACATGATATGCTAACACTTCACGAATGATAAATTCAACTTCATGTCTTTAAGAGATGAAGTGTAAATTGTCTAAGGAACGACCAACGGTGAGACTGTACCAAAGTCAAGAAAGTATTTCTTCTAATTCCAATTTCTTCAACTTTAGGGAAATGATCTTAAAACCCAAAAATGTTGTCCTAGTGCCCTTATATCTGATGAATTAGATGGTACCACAGATCATCAAAAATCTATGGCTTTGTGATTGTTGGAATTTTCATATCCATGTTCTCTACCACTCTCCATCAGAACATGATGGTTAGATTTCTCTTCCAAAACCATATTTTCACCTATGTTCTTCTATGTGGAAACCCAGTGATTAGTTAATTTGGGTAACCGTTACATTTCATACTTTAGTTTTTAAATATTTGTTTTGGTATTACTTTTTATGATGTGGGTCTCTATTAAATAAACTTTCGAGTAGTAAGCCATTTATAACCCCGACGAATTTTGAGGGCGAAATTCATTTTAAGGGGGGTAGAAAGTAACACCCGAAGATTTTATGAAAAATATTATTTTTAATTTTATTGATGTATTGTGTTGTACGCTACACCAAAAGAAGCTTTCACTATACACATCCCTGACTTGGCTTGCATTACATGCAATCGTGACCTTCCATGATAGAGTGTGTTGTACACAATACCTAGTTTCACAAAACAACGATATGTTATATAAACTAGCCGTTATGAATAGTAATACCCACTTTTTAAAATTTTATAAATTTTATCTTTCGAAATGGACTTCATTTTTGGATTCGGAATATCAAAATTAGCCTAGGGTGAATTTTGGTATTTTTCTGAAAACTTTCAATTTTTGATGAATAGTGGAAACACTCGGTTACTATTTAAAAACTGACTTATATTTAAATAATTATTTATTTTATTTAAATTTATTTTAGGTAAAAATTGATACATAATACCTATATAAGTTCAATGTAATTCATTGGAGTCATTTTATAATAATTTTAGATATATAAAAATTTTATTGAACTTTTCACCGTCTTTTACCCACCTCCTAGGAAAATTTGGAAATTCACATAAAACTTAATTTTACCGCTTCTGTGAGTGGAATTTCGAAAATCCGAGAGACATGGTTAATATCAAGGACTAAAATGTGGTTCAATTAGATGAAAATAATTTTTTTTGAATAATAACTTTTTACTTTTATTTTCCACGGTTAAAAGTAAATAGGGTAATTAAGGGTAAAAATGATATTATTATTACCCTAACACATGTCCTAATTCTATTGGATAATTTTAATTCGACCAAAAAAACCATAGGAATAAAATATGACCATTTAGGTCCACTTTTATTAGATTAGGACATTTATTATTAATTTATTTAAAGAAGGGTTAAAATAGTTGAAATCAAAGTTTAATAACTAATTCATTTTTAATATAGGGTTATGCATAAGATAAATTATACTATAAATATTCATTAGAAAGATAATAATATTTCCTACCTAATGGTATTTTATTTATAATTTTTAGACATTAAATAATTCACGTTATTTATGACACAATGGTGATGCAGTAATTACCTAAATAATGAAATATTAAAAGAATTGATATTATAAATACCCAAATAAATGTAATTTGAGACTATTTATGAATTACATTAATTTTATAGGTTAATATGACATGTTATTATTTATTTAATTAACTGTTTTTTAACTAATCATGCTGTTATGATTTTCACAAAAATCAATTACCAAATATTGTCAGAATTGAAATAAAATAGTTTTTAAAACAAATATTATATTATTAATTGTTATTTTATTCCTAAAAATCTACGGTTTGGCTAAATTACTTAGATAAGGATATTTATATTAATAATAAACCACTTGGGGTTCTTTTTTCTTGTTATAATAATATTATTAACCATATAGTGTAAGAAAACAAGAAGACACGGTAAAAGTTAAATTATTTAACTTAGAGTTAAATCTAAATGATAAGGTTAAAATTGTTACCTAAACTTGTCTAAAATATATTGGTTGAAATTATTTCGACCCATACCTAATTTATCTTCGAAATAAATAAATTTGGAGCTATTATAAACCTAATATGACTTTATTATAAAATAATATTTTAAGTTTTTCCAAAGGTGCCTCTCTCCTCCCTTATAAAAAGGGCACCCCTTACCTCTTCTATTTACACCCTTTTGAGCATTTAATATCGGCCAAAACCTACCCATTTCTCTTATACACTTCCCTAGAAACATTCTGGAGGTTCTGGTCTTCTCAAAAGACAAACTCTACTTCCTTAAGAGGAAGCTTAAAGGAGGTGCGTCGAAGAAGAGGTAATCTCTTCTTCCGATTCTTTCAAGTTTCTTTCTTCTTATACTTATTCTTCTTTAGTTGTCTCATTATAAAGTAATAACATCAGTATTAATTATATACTGATATGTTATTATAAATATTAAAAAACCCTATTTCACCTTCTATCCATCCTATGAAAAACAAAATCACCGCGCGTGCGTATGTACGGAATACCGTCTCCACGTCGTGGTGTAATCTGTTTTTGACCACCACCTTACTTAGATGGGTATAATGGTGTAAATAAATAACCATATATGATTATTGTAAAGTGATATTTATTCTGAAATATTATACATACACTTCAATACAATTCCATGATCATGAGAATGATATCATCGCTCGTGCGTACGTACGGACTACTGTCTCTACGACGCGATTAAATTCATTCTCCATGTTAACCATTCAAGAATGATTATAAAGTATATATAATGAATAATAATGAAATATATGACATAATGAAGCTACTGGATTTATTTATATATATGTGTGTGTTTCATCTACTTACTTCCATTCATGTCAATAAAGAAAGGAAAACAGCGTTCATGCGTACGTACGGCCTACCGTCTCCATGAACGGTGTGTTTCATTTCATTTATCTATCTATTATATATATATATATATACTGAATATATATGATATATAAATAATTTTTTACATTATGGAAGTAAATCATGATATAATTAATAATAATATCAAGAACGACAAGTCCAAACACGTACGATAAATGAAACAATTTTACCCAAAACACTACTTTAACATGGAATTGACAAATGAACTGGTAATATAAATACCTAAGTGAAAAATATATGATATAATAACAATGAATATGATTCTGTAATAAGTCAATGACATTATTTAAATCATTATACAGGAGGTTCGGATACATACCAAGCATATCGTACATAAGGTAAGGGATAATTATTCCAATCTCATTCTTATCTAAGATTGTTTATTTGGAAGTATTTAATGGGGTTATGTTTATTATCCATGTCCTTATGTTCTCAAAATGTTTTCATAAAATATTTACTTTTATTCAATGTATGTTTAAATACATTATTACCTTTTTTTTACTTTTACCACATCATATGGAAGGAATCTTTCTTTTGTTTACCATACGAGGTACTTTTTGACTTTTCCGACAAAAGTACGAGACGAATGTTATTTTTAACTTATACGGTGTGAACGGATTTTTACGGTTTCATAACACCTTATTTTCATGAAGCTTAATCTACAAGATTTTATGACTATTTTCAACAAAATACTTTTCTTTTAAAATTGCATGGAATTTTGTGAAAATAAAATGATTTTGAAGAAGAAAGGATATTTTCCTCAAGAATCCATTTAAAGTGTTTTATCAAAACCATTTTCCATCTAAGATGAAATTATTTCATATGTGTATGTTTCAAGTATAATGTCTCTATGATTTACATGGTTTTACTTTTCTTATGATGAAATGATATCCATTTGTTTTATATGGATTATGTTTTGATGGCATGATGTTTAAGAATCCCATTTTTATTACATGGGTTATGCTATGATTTATGATTTATGATTTTGTGGCACAAGTAAGAATGATTTCATTATGAGATGGGTGGGACCTATATCTCCCTCCAATGCATTGGGTAAATATTTATATCTCATGAGATAGACATGGCTGGAATGGTAAGTTAATCCGGTTTAGTGTTACAGGACTGGAACGAGGAGTGAACTCGATTCAGAATGGGACTTTGTCCACTAAAATGGTCTTGGCAGCAATGTCTTGGCTACTATGGAAATCATAACATGTGCTTAATGGATGCCATAATTACATGTTTTATTACCATTCTAGTTTATCATGACTAATGTTCCTTAATGATCTATGCCTTGTGTACTTCCAAGATTTATGTCCACTACTGGAAATAGGCTCTTTTGTGATGGGCCATTTGCAACGGGATCTTGTTGCAACCGGCCATTTGCGACAGGGGTCCGTCGCAAATGTCCCGTTGCGGAAAACGGCATCGCAACTAAATATAGTTGCGATGGGAATGTCGCTAATAATATTTTTAGCGACATGAATTCTTCCTGTCGCTAATACTATCGATGTATTTAACAAAATATTTAAACAATTATTTGTGATGGGACCGTCGCAAATGGTATTTGCGACGGGTTGCTCATCCCGTCGCAACTAAGTACAAAAAATAAACATTTGCGACGGGATCGTCACAAATTCTATTTGCGTCGGGTTCCTCATACCGTCACAAATAAGTATAAAAAAAATATTCGAAAAAAAAATTAATAAGTATTTGCGACGGGCCCGTCGCAATTACCTTTTGCGACGGGCTGACGACCCGTCACAAATAAGTATAAAATATAAAAAAATATATATTAATATTATTGTAATTCATATTAAAAAATATTATAATTAAATTAAAATATTTGAAAAATTTAATATATATAAAAATAATAATTATTCTAAAATATGAATAATATTATTAATCATATTAATATTATAATATTATATAATAATAATAATAATAATATAAAGAATTCATATTATTATAAATAATTAAAAAATTATAAAAAATAAAAAAAATAAAATATTTATATTATAATAATATTATTATTATTATAATTCATATTAAAAATATTATAATTAAATTAAAATATTTGAAAATTTTAATATATATAAAAATATTAACTATTATAAAATATGAATAATATTATTAATCATATTAATATTATAATATTATATAATAATAATAATAATAATTTAAAGAATTCATATTATTATAAATAATTAAAAAATTATAATTTTACTTAAAATATTTGAAACTTTTTATGTATTAAAAATATTGAATATAATATTATTAAAATAATTAGAAAATAAAAATATCAAAATTTTCAAAATTTTCAAAAAATAATTAAAATACTAAGTATAATATTATTATTAATAAAATAGATAATAAACTATTAAAAATAAATAGAAATTAAATAATGCAATATATAAGAGAGACAGAAACTCTGAATAGAAAATATTATATATTTTGAATTCACAAACTTTATAACATCAAAAAAAATCACTGATCTGAAAGAGGAGGGGGAGGGGGAGGGGGAGGGGGAGGATCTACAGGAGCTGGTGGAGGAAACTCCATCCCTAATGCACGAGTAAGTCTACGCATGTACTCCATCTGCTCATGATGTTGCTGCTGCCACAGACTCATCTGCTCCTCATGCACCTGCTGCTGTCGTCGACGCTCCTCCTCATATTGTTGCTGCTGTAGACGTATCTCCTCCTGCTCCTTACGGAGACTCTCTATCAACTCAGTCTGAGATCGCAACTGATCCTCATACTGTGAAGTGGAAGATGATGCACGAGATCCTCTCGAGCTGGACGCCGACATCGCAGTAGTGCCATAATAATCTCTGGGAGTTAGTCGACTACCGATACCAACTACTTGGCCCTTCTCGAATCCATACTAGGTCGCCTGCATCCAGGCCGCCTAATCAAACTGATGGCCACTAGCCTGATCCGTTGTCTCGGCCTGACTCTTAGCCTGATTCTATGATGTTGCGGCCTCATATGACTCCTTTAATTGAAATTTAAAATTAAAATTATGAATATATTATATGCAGTTAATTTTCAAATTGAAAAACTAATAATACTGACCATAATCTGCCACTGGCGATCACCTCTAATCTCCCAAGTAGCTGGATCAGTATACATCTTTCGATATACATCATACTCCGTAATATCAGGCTACTCGACAGCCTATAAGAATATAAAATAAATTGTTAATATTTAAAGTTATATAAAATATTTATAAAAAATGTTCGTACCAGATGCTATCTATGAGTACTGAATGTACGACTCCCAGCTCGATGAGTCACCTCCTGTCTCCCTCAATTCTGTCTCTCAATCGATGATATCCTCTGAAAGTCACCACTCAACCAATGTGAACATAATCCATCCTATACGTGGGATGAAATGTACTCTGTTCGGTGCGCTCTACCGGAGTCATCAAACACTCACACTTCTGCTTTCTTCATGGTAGCCCTTCTGAAGTTGTGCAAAAACTAACGAAAGCGATCACGCATAGCCACCTTTCATGCCTTGTGGATGGATTCACGCATGGTATCCTCGATCGGATACCATAAACCCTACAAATAATTCAAAATATCAAGTTATAAATGAAATAACTTTCAAAATAATAATTATTTATTTACGTACGTACCAACCAATGGTCGAACATGGCCTGCTGCACATCAACAGGAATCTGCTCTAATGTGGTCCATGGCTGAGAAAAATAGTTGTGCAAGATAGCACTGCCCTGTCCGACAGCTACATGCGTAAAACTGTAAAAACAATAAAACATTTATTATGTAAATAGATTAATGAAATCATAGTAAAATGCACAGGCTATCATACCTCTGTGTGCGTGCATCAAACCCAAGATGTGGACGTCACTCAGGGATGGGGTCAGGAATCATCAGTCGGGCAAGACCGCGCCCCCTCTACGTACCTCCTGAAGCACCTGTAGGCTGAGTGTCAGATGCCACCAAATCGCCCTCATTGAAATCTAGATCAGCCTCCAACAACTGACGAATTATATCTGAATCCATCTAAAATATAAAATAAATATTGTTAGAAAATAATTGAAAATTATTATTATATATACATATATATTAGTTATGATTATATATAACTATCATTTAATTGTCACCTTCATCATCATCTTCATATCTGACGATGTCATCTTCAGATTCCTACTCAATATCATCGATATCCATTTGACATCTAGTTTCTTCATCTCTTACCATTTCACATTCATTTGTGACATCATTAACATCATCATCATCACCGACTCTTAATTGTAGGGTGTCATCATCGATAATCATGTCTCTTTGTAAAAAAAATTATTTTGAGTACTCTCTTGAAAAACTTCAATTCCTTGTACTTCAGTGATAGCACATTCACTCTTCTTAAATTGAATGTCTTGAATATTGATTTTTATTATGCTCCACCAATCAGTCAAGTCTCTTGATGTAGCACAGTACTTTGTGTAATAAACTTGATGTGCCTGTTGAGCCAGTAAAAATGGTTCATTTACTGCAAGAACACTTTTATATTTAATATCGGTGATTCCATGAGTTGGATGAACACGCACGCCTCTCTCAGTATCCAACCACCAACATTTGAACATTGTTATGTAATGTTGTCCTAGATAATAGAGTTCAATAATTTCATCACGCATGCCATAAAAGTCAACTTCATTTTCTCTATGATGAGATCCTCTCAAGCAAAATCCATTGTTCATTGTCTTTTTTGATTCCCCATATGCATGTGTATGAAATCGAAAACCGTTCACCACATATTCATTATAAGATTTAACCATTTTGTATGGTGGGTTACTCAATGTACACAACTTTTTGACAATTTTATCAGTATATCGAGACACCTGAAAAATTGTGAAATAATTATCAATATACTAAACTATATGTTGAACAGAACTGTTTGTCAATATACACAGCTGTTTGTCAATTCTATATGTTGAACAGATGGACCTGCAACATCATGTACTAAATTTTGAAACCGAGATGGATCCAGAATCAAGTTAGTATCACCTTCTCTGGAACTACGTTCACCGTGTTGATACCAAAAAACATAATCCGATTGAAAACCAAAACGCAAAATATGTCCCCCAACATTGTCAAACGTGTCAAACGTTCTCAGTGCACATTTCTTACAAGGAATTTTTATTGTTCCTTCTGAAAAAAAATCTGAATTTGATTCCGCAAATGCTAAGAAAGTCTCCACACCCTCAATATATACTGGATTTAAACTAGAACCGTTTGGATTTATACGTTGATTTATCCATACGCGGTTTTCTAATAATGACTGTTATCGACTTCGTTGTTCCATATTTTTCTATAAAATATAAAAGTATTACTGGTTTTGAATAATTTGATAGAAGAAAAACAATCTATAGAAGAAAAAACTATAATAATTACCACTACTTACGAGCGACACAATTTTCAATGAAATTATTACTAATTAGTAACATAATTTTTAAATCGTGCCCAATAAATTATTAAAATTATCAATATTGGCAACAGACTATTCTTAACATGTTCAAATCTTAAACGGTTGTTAATTTTTAAATCATTCTCAATAAGAAGTTTGCGTAAGTCATATTCGATGTAAACACTATAAGTGTCCTTGCTTGGTTGACCACCTTGCAAGTAACGTTCCAATGAGACGATCCAAGTCATGTCTTTCTCAGCTATAAGAATTATATCACATGACCCTTTACATAGACCATTCTTCCTTAAAAATTTAATCCCTTAAATTTTTAAGAATAAATGGTCTATGTAAAGGGTCATCTGATATAATTCTTATAGCTGAGAAAGACATGATTTGGATCCTCTCATTGGAACCCTACTTGTAAGGTGGTTAACCAAGCAAGGACAATTATAGAGTTTACATCGAACATGACTTACGCAAACTTCTTATTGAGCATGATCTAAAAATTGACGATCATTTAACATTTGAACATGTTAATAATAGCTTGTTGTGAATATTGATAATTTTAATAATTTATAATTTATTTATTATTTTAATAATATTAATATTATTTCTTCATAAATATTAATCATAAAATTAATAACATTATTATATTACGTTACTAATTATATTATCAATTACATTACTAATTATATTATCAATTATGTTATTCATTAGTTGTTCTTCTTATTCTCTAATTGTTCTGCTTATTTTATTATTAATATTAAAATAATATAATTTTTTATATTATGTTACAATTTTTTTTAAGTGTTAAAACTTGACATTCTGTCTCCACATGTAATATTTACATTCACTTTCACCTCTCTGTTGGTGAGGAGGTTGATAATTTTGAAAATGAATGCAAATATTGCATGTGGAGATAGAATGTGAAATTATTTCTAATTATTTTTTATATTCTGTTACAATTATCTTTTTAGTGTTGAAACTTGACATTCTCTCTCCACATGTAATATTTACATTAACTTTCACCTCTCTGTTGGTGAGGAGGTTTATAATTTTGAAAATGAATGCAAATATTACATGTGGAGAAAAAATGTGTAATTTGTCTACTTATCTGGTAATTTGTCTACTTATCTGGTAATTTGTCTACTTATCTGGTAATTTTTCTACTTATCTGGTAATTTTTTCTACTAATCTGGTAATTTTTCTACTAATCTGGTAATTTTTTCTACTAATCTAGTATTTTTTTCTACTAATCTGGTAATTTTTTCTACTAATCTGGTAATTTTTTCTAAGTATCTGGTAATTTTTTCTAATTATCTGGTAATTGTGGTAATGTTTTCTAATTATCTAGTAATTGTGGTAATTTTTTCTAATTATCTGGTAATTATTCTAATTATCTGGTAATTATTCTAATTATCTGGTAATTATTCTAATTATCTGGTAATTATTCTAATTATCTGGTAATTATTCTAATTATCTGGTAATTATTCTAATTATCTGGTAATTTTTTCTAATTATCTGGTAATTATTATAATTATCTTGTAATTATTCTAATTGTCTGTTAATTATTCTAATTAACTGATAATTATTATAATTATCTAGTAATTATTATAATTATCTGATAATTATTATAATTATCTGGTAATTATTCTAAATATCTGATAATTACTAGCTCATTATTTAAATTATTTATTAATTATTTTAATTATTAGTTAATTTCTAATTAAATTAGATTATTACCAAACAAATATCATCCAGGAGTGTCGAACTAAGAGTGCAATAAGGCCCGTTGTCGTGTACCAGGATACCACGGGTCAGGCCCGAGGTTCCTTATCGAGACTTTCACCCCTAGGTACAACTGTGCCAGAGCCGCCTCTACTTGTTCGTATCCAGACAATGATTACTTGATTGATAAAGAATCTAATTATACCAAATTATATTATTTATCTACTAATAATGCCTAATTATCACTAACAAAATCATTTTATTATTAAAACTAAATATAAATAAAAAATTAAATTAAATTTATCTAAATTACCACTAAATAACAAAAATTAAAATGAATATAAAAAAATTAAAAGAATATAAAAATAAATAAAAGACAAATACCTTAAAATTTATCCTGAACTTTTTGACCCCTTCGAATTCCACCCGAAAACAAAAAGTACAACTATTAAAACTGAAGACTGTAGAGAAAAAGTAGAGAAGAATTGAATGTTCTGGAAAAAACATATGAGGGTATATATAGGTTAGATTATTTTCGACGGTCGCATTTGCGACGGGTGTACCGTCGCAATTATACGTATTTGCGACGGGTCCTATCGCAAATACCTTCGGCGCATTAATTACAGCCTATGGTTAAAAGGATATTTTCGATGGGACCCCTCGCAAATACCCTTGCCGCCAGAATTTTTTGCGACGGGCAGCGAGACCGTCGCAAATACTATTTACCGCTGCCTGCTATTTGCGACGGTGAGGATACGTATCGTCGTAAATACCGTCGGCGCATTAATTACCGCATGCGGTTAAAATGGTTATTTGTGACGGGTCACGTCGCAACTACTCGCGTTGTAAAAGGTTATTTGCGATGGGGCCTGTCGCAAATAACCCTACCGCCAGAACGTTTTGCGACCGGAAGCGAGACCATCGCAAATACTATTTACCGCTGCCTACTATTTGAAATGGTATGTATCCTCACCGTCGCAAATATCCCTCCCGCATTTTGCCACGAAAGCCGCGCCAAAACAATTATGACGGGGCATCTCTTACCGTCGCAAATACCTCATTATTTGTGACGGGTATAAATTCTCGTCACAAATGTGTCCTCAGTCGGACCATTTGCGACGAGAATATATCCCATCGCAATAAAACAGTTTTCCTGTAGTGTTCGTTGCTCATGATTTTGATGTTTAGATTTTATGTTCAAGTTTTTGCATTCAAATGTTTATGGATTGTTTTATGTTCTCTATGCTTACCCCTACTGAGCATTTGAGCTCACCCTTTATATGTTTTCTTTTCCCCAGGATTTAAAGAAAGGTTTTAGGTAAGAAAACAAAATGGGGAAGATCTTTATGGGAGATCTTGAAGATCTTTCACCACGATTAGAAGTTTATTTTTCGAGTTTCCAAAGACACTAAACTATTACGGTCCTTGTGTGTCTGTTTTCGTTATGTATTAAGTATTTCGAAAAACTAATGTAATGTCCATTTATGTCAAGCTTTCAGTCTCTATATGAAAGCCATAGATTCTTGATCTTCCAACCAAACCTTCAACTCCCAATGCTCTGTTTGTTCCATCTTGTAAGGTGTAATAAAAACTAGCTCTTCTCCCAACACCAACCTAATCATGAACTCGATCTACCGATTGGGTAGTAATTCATATAACTCTTCCTGAAAAACATCCTAAAAATAGTCTACAATTGGAGGAATAGTATCTTTATGAATTCCACCATCATCTAGAGATGAAATTGTTATCTATATCGCGATACAATCCAATATGCACTGAATTTTCCTACATAACTAGCCTTAATATTTCACTCACCTTGGTGAAAATAGTTGACTCCTTCTAGAGGTAGATAGGAGACTCTACTATTATAACAATTGATATGAGCCTAGTATATCACTAAATAATACATACCCATAATCAAATCAAAACCTATCATTTCCTGAACAAACAGTTCCCAAAAGAGATGGTAACCACCAATTTCAATAGAACATGCCTTGAAAAATTTGATATTCTATAACCACACTCCCAATGGTGTGTCAATGGTTAAGAAACCATCCAAGACTTAAAAAATTAATCCCAAGATATTTTTAAAAAGTGTAGATATAAAGGAATGTGATTCTTCTATATCAAACAAAACATAAGCAAGGGTTGATGATACAAGAATTGTGCCTTTAATGATAGAAGGTCCAGCATCCAAACTAGCCAAAGTGGAATACATAGCATGAAACTGACTTTCCCCTCTTCCTCAAGATCCAATATGACTCCTCTGCATTGTTCCATCTTCCTGGTACTGACACTCCTACACTGGGGTACCACACCCCCTTCCTTGACCTGAACTTCCAATGGAACTCTACCTACCAATCAGTCATTGGGTATTTGAGTCTTTCCTAGAATTTGGTACCATTCCTGATCCCCTTACATTGCTCTGTTTTTTATGCCCCTAAAAAACCTCTGTATTTTTTCCATCCTACCAAAATAATTTTACTCCATAGAAGGGTATTAACATTGAGTCCATGTTTGTCCAAACTTTCCATAATGATAGCACTACATTGGAACACGATCCTAAGATGGCTTCCCACTACCCCGACTGCTCTGCCTAATGTTTCCTTGCTGATAAATATCACCATAGTGCTTCTTTCCACTAGAATAATATCTACTAGTTTTCATTGCTGAAATAGCATGGCCTCTACTCGAGGCCTCTCTCATATTACCTTCCAGGATAAGATCTTAATTCATCACATTCAAAACTCTACTCAAGTAAAAAAGCATCCACTTGTTACCTGATCTCATAGTAAATCTCATCCTAGAAACACCTCTCCATGGATATCACTCAACATTTCATTTTTTATTATAAAAGGTAGGAACCCACAATAAAAAGGGTCGTAGGAAGGTCATACAAATTAGTTAAGGTGGTCTAAAATAGGGAATACCAAGCTAGTCTCTCTATGGCTATCACATCAGCTGCTAAATATAGTGAAAAGTGCTGCAAGTCAGTGAAACATCCAACATAGTCTATCATTGACATTCCCTCCTATGTCAGCTGCCTGAACTAATGATCCTTATCATCCTTAAATGTCTCTAAATAGAAGTGTATTAGAAACTATGTCTCAGATTCCTTCCAATATAAATCCTCTTACTACCCAGGTTACTCTATAATTTCCTACCAATGATTGGAAGGTCCACGAAACATGTATGCAGCAAGATTTACCCTTCTGTCTATGGGTGTCTCAATATTCTTAAAGATCATATAGACTAACTTGATATAGAAATTTTCTACCTAGGGTCCTCCCTCCTCAATGAATATAGGTGGATGTTGTAGCTGAAACTCCCTTATTACCTCAGACATTGAAGGTACAGTGTGAACATTATCCCTTTCTATAGATCAAATGACCCTCATGAAGTTGTCATGAAGTTGAACATCTATCTAATCCTTATGAACTATAGGAATATTTGGCTAACTTTTTTTTGGAGCATACTAATTTATACTCTCCTATTGCTCAATTAAAAAATAATGAGGATTCATTTTCTATATAAGAAAAACACACTCCTTAAAACACTAGATAACAATGAGGTCAACCTCAATAGGTGACAATAATAGTGAACCACTAAACACTAGATAAAAATGAGGTCAACCTCAATAGGTGACAATAGTAGTAAACCAGTGAATCATGGTCTCTCTAAACATGGATTAACAAGTGAATTGACATAACATAATAGTTAATTTTTTCCCTTTTTCTAGATATAACAGGTATCTCATTTCATAGTTCATACAGGAAAATATATCACATGCAATAAATATGACCCTATCATGAACAATGAATGTCAATATATATCTATATATGCCTATCATGATGCATGAATACTCATCTCACTCCATACCAACCATGAGTATAAATCTCAAGAAATAATAACATCACACAACATGTGAGTCACCCAAGGTGAAATAATATCAACCGTAAAAAGGGAACAACAAAAACAACAATCTCATCCCTGGGAACACGTATTTTATCCCATATATAGGTTAGTTACTCCAATTCAAAATATCATTACCAAGTCCCAAAGCATCCTAGTCTCCTTTATAACTTTAGCAGGTATTAAAGTAATAGAAAAGAAATCTGAACCTCTGATACCACTTTGTAACATGCCTTAATCCATTACTCTCTCATGTGGCCAAATCAGGTTGGTTACTAGACCTCAAGAACACCTCACTATACACCATAGGTTACTAATTAGATGTAAGGGTGTAGAGAAAAAAGTTGAGAGACTATACCCCATATTATAGAGTTAAAATATAGAAAAAATAAACAAATATTAGAGTGATAGAAATAGAGTAAATAGTATAACGCAGCAGATAAACCAAACCATACATGTCAACTGAAAAATACAATGATACTTAGATAATAATGTAATTATAGGATGGAATGTAACTAAATTTCATTCTATAAGTCATACAGATAAAATATAAATCTAACATAGATAAACTCAAAATACCTTGGTCCCAAACCCCATGTTGGTCCCATCTCCAAGCTCCAATCCATCTAGCAAGAAACAATCTACAACAAGGTACATTTCTCTTGTCCAAACCTACATCCATGTAATTATCATGGGTACCATACTGATCCCCAAATAGGGTGTGAGTATAACTTTGTAGGTCGATACCAAAATATCTAAAAAAATAAACCTAATAGTATGTGAATGTAATAAAGTGATAAAATAGGACTATTAATTAATCAATTAATATAGTATAATGATCAACCTACTTCAAAACCATGTCAGGATATCTCTGATCATATAGAATTACCATTCTAAGACCTTTATATAAGTATTTCATCATAACTGGGATAAGGCCTATATATGATCATTTCGGCATAATCAGGAATAACCATATATTTAATCATTTTAGCATGAAACTAAGACAAGCCCTCTCGACACGTGCCTGTCTTGGGGTGTGAAAAAAACAAATATTACCTAAGTTAAAATGTAGTAGAGTGGATTACCTAGGTTGTCTCTAGAGAGGAGTGCACAACAATTAAGTTGTCACCTTAAAATAGAAAGAAGTGAGGTTGTTTTTAGAAATTGTTTGATTTAGAAAATACAAGAAAGAAACTAAATAAAGTAAAGTAATTAAGTGAAAGTTTTGAAAAAAATTGACAAATGATGTGATCTAAATCAGTGATATGAAATGGTGATCAGGTTAGGGTCAGTTTTCCAATTGTAATTCTATCATTGTTCATTTTACCCAATTCTCCTCTGCTAAATCGTTAAGAGTGAGAATCCACAATCGTTTCTTCTCACTCCCTTGGTCAATTAAAAATGTGAGAATAAACCTTAATAAAATCTTAGGTTGGTCTAATCTCCTTCCAATGTATAATATAGTTGTAGAAAATACCCCTAATTATCTTAGGAATTCCCAATCGGGTCTTGTTTATCCCAAGTAATCAAGAACATTCACTACTCCTCACACACGTACCGGTGATCACCGAGTACTACACCACTAAATCCCGGTCTATTCCATTGTTTATAAACCAGAACCTAGTGGAGGGATATATTGATCATTGACCAAATATAAATGAACAACAGAATCTAAAATCAGATACAATCGTACATGATAATAAAAACTGTTATAAGAAATTGAAACAGATTCGCAGAAGAGAAAAGAGGATTTTAAAACATTAATAGAAGGAACTCATGAAATACAATATGGAAAACCTCTCATTCCCCAATCACACAGAATTTTACCCCACCATGGTAAGGGTAATTGTGACTAAGGGGAAAGAATAATTCATTACAAAACTAAGAACAAAAGAGAGAAAACAAAGAACAGAACATATGATGCTCCAGAATTTGTACTCCATAAGTTTTCCTTTGTTATGCCCAACATCCGGCCGAAACTCACTGAGGTACCTTCTTATAGAATGTTGTAAATGAAGTTTTCTATCGAACCTCAAAATTTTACAGTCATTTTACAGGTTTAAAGAAATATATGGCCGAATCAATGACAATTACTTTTCTGGACTCCAAACACTGTTTCACCCACTCCACTTGGACGTGCCGAAAGGATGCATTAATGAGCTCAATAATTTATGAAATTTAATTTGAGCCGTCCTTTGGAAGTCCTATATCGACACCAGATGGAATAACCTTATTCTAAGGTCGACGGAAGGAGATATTGCATATTTAATGAAGTGGGGTCCATTCTGCCTTCCAAACTGATTTCTCCACTTGATTGAATTTTAGGAACCATTGGGTTTCGAATTGGGTCTTGGTCCAGAAGGAACATTTTAAGACCACAAGTATAGGAATCCTACAAAAAAAGATTCACTTCAATTGGACTCATATTATAAAAGTTATGCCCGAAAAACAGAAGCTATATAAAAATGACAATTTTACAGAATTACCCCATTTTCACATTTAAGCCCAAAATACACTAAAAACACATAAATGATGCAAATACACTCACATTGAATAATTGGGAGGGATTAAATCATTGAAAAACATATAAATAATAATGAAAATATTAACTCTATCACATCTATATAAGCATTACAGCATGAATCACAACATAAGTTATAATAGTACAAATAACAAAACATAACATCATAAGACACAATGGAAAATCCAACCAAGTACCATTTGTCTTTCAATTACCCTTTAATTCATAAAATTATATCTTAAGTTGTTATCATTACAGTGTGTACACCATCTCATGACAAATTATCACAAGTCATTTTAATAAAAAAAAGTAATCTATTTTCCAAGGTGAATATATCGCAGTCAATCACCTGAGGTCTAATGTCATGGTAAAATGTATTTTAAGCCAAAATCCAATTCATTATTGTTCAAAGGTAGTCTCACCCTATAGGTATCCACAAGCTATGTCTCAATACTATTGGATCCAAAGTAATCCAAAGATCAGTTCAAACACATGATTATCGTTACCCATTATTTTGTTGGTTAACACACATGTTGGGTTAGTGAAATCGCATAATATTGAAAACCCTTAAACAAGTAGAAACAAACATAGATATTTTCTCTATACCACCGACCTTTATCTAGATATCAAAGAAACACTCTCAATATGGAATTACAATGAAGAACAAAGGTGAAAGAGATCCCAAGGAAAACTTAGATAAAAAAACATCAATATCAAAACCAAATTTTATGGAGATCAGTAGATCACACCGCTATAACAGAGAATAGTGGAAGAAAAATGGGAAAAATAAAGTGAAGTAACTCATCAAAGATTAAATTCTAGACTGAGATGTCTAGAAGGGAATAAATCACTCTAAAATTTCCTGGATCCACCCAAGGGTTCGAGAGAGGAGGTTGCACAGTGGATGAAAATAAAATCACATGCACAACACGGTTTGAAACTATTTTTACCGAGATATTCATGATGTGATCCCCTTTCACGATGTAAATTTCTTGATTTATATGATACCTCCAAAAACACATCGCTTCATGTTAAAATAACCTTAATCAACCATTTCTTGGCATTAAACAGTTTCACAGCATGCTGATGTTTTACAATTTGAACCAGTTCATGGAATCTGCCCAGCAATTAGTTTATATCATCTAAACCATTCATGGTGTGAAATTTTTCAACAGAAATATCTAAACCTAGGTTCTGTAGAAACAACCTGAACCACCTCTAAAGATTTCCAAATCCATGAAAAACTCTCATAATCTCTTTGAAACATGTATACCCAGATAATATTAATTCAAAAAAAACATACATCCCTAGACTTTAGGCCATTTTAACTAGAATAATCTCTCTACCCCTAAAGAAAAGGCTCTACAACTAAGGTTTTAAGAATAAAAACAAAACCCAACTAAACTAAGTTCAACCAAAACTCAAGAGGGGCATACTTAGAAAAGACATGATCTTACAAATTTATTTTTTATGACTAAAAATAGACTTTATTACATAACATGGACCTTATGATTATAAATATTAACCCCATTTTATTATATAAAATTTCTAAAAATGTTAAAAATTAATTTTAAATTAATAAATGTATAACACATTAAAAATAGTATTATAGAATGATATAAATTAAGTTATAAAATATAAAATATTGTTTTTTAAATTAAACTTAATATTTCTAAATATATAATTTTACTTATAAAAGAAATTTTTGGTCAAGAAAATGGTCTTATAAATTTAATTTTTGCTTATATACTAATGGTGTAATATATGAGAACCCAATTTTTCATATCAGATATAGATCCTTTTAATTTGTCAGTTAAACTCATGTCATAGTTATCTTTTTGTATTAAACCCAAAAGTCTGGTCTTAGTCCGGTTTGGTTGGTTTTAGAAAGGAAGAGTTAGGAGGTTTATACGCTACCTATAGACTAATAACACACCATGTAACTGGAATATGTGACGTGTATTCAATACAAGACATGTAATGAACAGGGCAAGCCAGTTCACATCATATAAAGGGTTTTTTTTCAGGGAGGAATACACCGATATTTACACGAAATGTAAAGAATTTACACATCATGGAAATTCCTGAGGTAATTTTTAAAATTGGATATAGGGCCTCTATTTTTTATCAACATAATCCCCTCTATCATTCTTTCTCTTCCATACATAATAGGTACATTATAGGATCTCCCTTGAAGATTGAATCTCTGATTTTCTCCTATTCCTCCATCCAACCTCTGATTTCATATCCGTATTTCACATTGGAAGTGTGATGGTAAGTGATTCTGTCCTTTATCTTCTTTCTTAATTATTATTATTATCAGTGATGTTGTTTTGATGAAAGATCATGTGAATTATTTTCAAGGCATTGATCCCTACTTCGGATATTTTCTGATATAGTCCAAACTAAGGGATTATACTAGAAGTGGAATCTTCTATAGGCATAAGGTAGGTGGTCTATTACTCATCCCTCAAGTATCTCAATTTTATAAATTTTCATTGTTGTGAACATGCCAATTTTATTAGGTGTTTCCTATTTAATTCATGTACCATGCTTATAATCATCATTCTCATAATTCTAGAGCCCTATTAATAATTTTTTATCATGTAATTGGAGGTTAAGACCTCAATGCCTTCAACCCCAAATAGGGTTCTCCCTTTTTTATGCCTTTAGTGGTTTGTATTTACTATATGATCCACTGTTTGGGTGTGGTTTGGTTTGACCTTGATAAAGGTAAGTGTTTAATTAAATGAATGAATTCTTATGGCTTTAACTTGTATAGTTATCACTTGAACCTTCTAAGGTAAGTTCTTTAATTAATCAATGAACCTTAAAAATTTGAAAGTATATTTTATATATATTACTTTCCCTAATAGTTTATAATTTAACTAATTATGGTTTCATATACTTATCCCACCTTTTCATACTTATGAAAGGTAAATGAATGAACCTAATAATTGAATATGTAATCAAAGTATTAAATGGTTTCATGTCCTCTTATCCTTGTCACCTAGTATGAAAAGAAATGTAATAAACCTTGTGATTTATTAAATGGAATGAGAAATACATGTCCTAGATTAAATAATGATTTTTTTATAAGGTACCTATTTTATATGGACCTTTTTATCTTTATTTGAGTGGTCATACTAGATCCATCCTTTAATTCCCAAGGTAATTCCTTAAGAACTCAGATGATTCTATTCCAATTCAAGAATTCTATTGCCAAGGGAGATACCCACCTTAGAATAAGGTACTTGTCTACTATTGGGTGCCTGGAATGACTTCATAATACCCCTTCACTACCTTCAATATATTATGATTCCTTGGATAAAATCCTTGGATCAGGCTTGGTTTAATCAAACACATGGCACCATGGATTTACCCCATTGGGACTAGTCATGCTTAACTAGTTTTAACTTGGATGAGATACTTGGACTTAGTTCGAATCATTTATAGTGGAATGCCTTGGGTGATTCCCCTTTTATTACACTCATAACCCTTATATGTTGGTTTCATGTTATCTTTGAGTTGGTTATCACGTTTTCAGGCATGTCAAATTAGATGATTATTTTTACTATAATTTCTACAATATAGTAGGAATGCTAGGTCATCTTTCAACGAAGCCTTAGATCATTAATTAAAAAATGAATTTTGATTATGTTTTAATGAAATAGATAATGTGATGAATTGTTTTTGTTTTTTTTTATTTAAAATATAAATTGAAAATATATTACTAAGTGAGAGAAACTGGTTTTTGAAATCATGATCAACCCAGGTGAGTGTCCCTGGATGCTCATATGTCATCATTCTCAAGAAAAATGGGAAGGATCATTGATTACTTGATTTATACATATTATGTTATGTGATATATTACTAGTTTTCTACCTAGTATTTGATCGATCAATGATATTTATTACCACTGATCACTCATAATCAATAAAATTATATCGATGTAAAAACTGAACACAATCAAGGAATCACATCAAAAATGTGATGATATGTCCAAATTTGGGTTTATCGAAAACAATTATCAAGAGAAAAATATGAATAATGATGGTTTATAACTTATGGATTTTATTAAATGAACCAATCTATAATCATGCTCATGAAATAGAAGAGGTGAGAAAAAAAGACAATATGCTCAAATAGTCACAAGATTTGATTTATGCATGGAAGTATGAGGATTATTGTTCCTTTTATTTGTATTTGATCATACAAAATAAAAAAAATAAAAAGGTATAAATGAACAACAATAGAAAAAAACCTAGAAATTCAATTACCTTCCAATGATTACAATCTTGGAGCTGGAGATTACAATAAATAACTCCCCCCAAATTGATCACTAAGAGGTTTAAAAGTATATGATGGAGAGTTGGATTAAAATTAAATATGAAAGATATAAAATTAAAATCACCCTTACCCATGGTCATTAAAACATTTCAAATGATCCATGGAGTGATTTTAAATATAAATTTTTCAAGTAAGATACAAGAAAAGTCAATAGTCTATGGGTGTAGGTGAGTTGTTCATGATAGATTTTTTGACCAAGTTTATTCGGATAATTTACTACACAAAACATGTTAAATTGTCATAAAATTCTGTGAATGTGTTTTTATTTTAGTTATCTATACAATGGAGTTGTAATTATTAAAATTAGAGGTCAGAGGCCCGAGTTATATCCCAAATACATAAGGTTTTTTCAATCTTCCTCTCCTAGAATTACTTCATGTTGTGGGAATTATTTGGGCCTAAAAATGGATGAATTGGACTCCATGTTCTTATAGATAAATTTATCCCACATAGTCTCAAGTTTAGAAAAAAACTTATCCTAATTGGAATCATTGGTTGTCCGCAATAGAAATTGAAGTCCACATGTGTGCTTGATCTCATTCGGTTTAGCTCGTTTTACTTGAATTCCATCACGGGCTCTCCAAATCACCTCCACCTACAATGAATACATAAAAAAAAGTAAAATTTTCATTTATATCCATAAATACCATTATATTATTGAATAAAACATGAAGTTAAATTTTTTATTATATTTTGGATTTTCAATACAAAACCAGTTTAAAACAGTGGTGTAAGGGTGAAAATGAATAGTGAATTGCTATGCGATTACACCCCCATACCTAAATATTTTCACTCCTGGGAAACTTCACATTTTTCAAAAAAAATGATTCATTTAGATATTCCTAAATTCATGAATATTTAACATTAAATGAAATTTTAATTCATTATAGCATTGTGATCAAATAAAAACCATACAAAGAAGTTATTCCCAATGATCATGGAAAAAGATGTGTCATAAATTGTATCAGGATGAAATTAAAGGAGATGTATGATACCAATATGAGAAAGTAATTAAAAATTAAACCATTCCACTAACTCTCCATGTGTATAGTTGAAAATTATTTAATTATATTCTTTCCACTTTCAATCTAGTAAATATATGTAATTTTAAAAAAAATGCTTACCTGATTCTTTTAAAGAAACCTGCCCAACATCCTTTGTAGTCAAATTTTAACACCCACTCACTTAAGAATTCCTGGAAGTAAAACTTTAATCTCCTGGCCTATATATCCCCATATTTTTTCACATTTAATCACTCCCCTCGTTAGTTTTTTTGGCGTACAACAGTCAGATAAAAGATAAACACACATAGGTCAATCCAATACAGTAATAAAATCAATCGAATAAGGAATGAATGTATATAATAATAATTTTAGAAAGTTGAAAAATATTAAAATAACATTTAGTTACCTTCTATTGAGTAAGAAATATTCACACTTTATGGTTGGGTTAAAATATGTGTGGAGATATTATTGAAATAATTTTTCTATAAACTGCTCACACAAATGGTATCATTAATCTCAAAGGTTTCATAGAGATAAAACCATTTATATCAATGAAAAACAACCAATTTACTAAAAATAATACCTCATTGTTAAATTCATGCTAAAATTCACATTCCATAATTGTGAAAAAAATTCATTAAATGTTAAAACAACATGTAATCGAGAATTTTGACATGAATTTTCAGTAATTTACATGATTTTTTTAGCATAAGAGGGGGGAAGGTAAAAATACTATTTAGAAATCAAAAAAGAGAATAAAGAAAAAAGACGATGAAAATCCAAATGAAATCAACAAGGAATGGAAATGTAAAAATACTAATTAGAAAAAAAAATAAAAGAAAGAATAAAGACAATGAAAATCATAATGAACCGAGTAATGTACCCACCCCTTCTACACCTTGATTATGTAGTGTCTTCACCATAATAAAAGAGAATATGGGATGGAAGGATATAACCTGGTGCGATTAACTGGTATGTTTCTTCTTGAAGGTGGATTTCATCCACTAGATTATTCTGAAAATCCTCATAGAAGATTTTAAGTCTCCTCCCATCGAGGGTAATACATCATCCACTCTACTCACAAAAAACCAATATTGCACCAAAATTGTAAACATTAGTAACATTATAAGGACTGATCCAATGGGAACTAAGCTTACCTGGGTATATCTTTATACTAGAATTGTACATGAGTACCTTCTCACCAATATAAAACTTCCTCTGATGAGTCATCTCATCATGGATAGTCTTTTTATTCTATTTAGAGATTTTGGAGTTCTCATATGCATCACACCTAATTTATTCCAAATCTTGAATCTATAACTTCCTATAATCACTTACATTTGAGAGATTCATATTACATTATTTAATAGCCAAATATGTATGGTGACCTACCACCACCTAGAGGTAACAAGACTTTATAAACAGAATCCTGTATGGTGACATTCCAATAAAGGTTTAACAGTTGTTCGGTATTCCCAAAGTGCATCATCAAAGTGAAAACTCAAATATTTCCTATTGGGATGTACCATTTTTTCCAAGATTTGATTAAATTACCTATTTAAGATTTTTTTTCCTTTAGTTTGTGGATGATATGTAGTGGATACTTTATGAACAAGCCCATACTTATGGAACAATTTTTTCATGTTACAATTCCAAAAATGTGAACCCTGATCACTAATGATGAATCTTGGCAAACCAAAACTATTGAAAATCTTAGACCTCACAAAATCAACAAAAACTTGAGAGTTATTGGTCCTAATATCCTTTTCTTCCACCCATTTTGATATGTAGTCAATAACTAGTAATATTTATGCACAACAAAATGGATTTGGAAAAGGCCCCATGAAGTTAATGCCCCAAACATCAAAGATTTCACAAATAACATGGGTTTCTAGGGAATTTCATTCCTCTTATAGATATTCCCTAAGAATTTACATCAAATTCATGAATTAAAAAACAAATGGGAATATCTATATAATTTTGTCCAATAAATTCCTGGGTCAAGGACCTTTCGAGCTATACATTGAGATCCAAAGTGGACCACACAGGCCAGAAGAAGCATAAAAAAGTGGTGAACTCGTGGTTAGGGACACACCTATGAATAACCTAGTCACTAAAAATTCTCCATAAATATGGGTCGTCTCAAATCTACCATCATGAATCATGCTTAGGTCTCTAGGATTATGAAGTTCAAAAATATATGGGGACCCTAAATGTTGCTAAAAAATTTACAATGTTTGCATACCAGGGGTAAGGTTAACAACATCACAAAGGTTATCATGAGGAAAGAATTCTCCAATGTGGAGGGATGAGTCAACATGGTGCTTTAATGGTGGGTAAATCTTACTAATGTGGTCAACTACCGAATTTTCCAATCCTATCTTATCTCAAATCTCAACTTAAAACTCTTTTAGGAGGAGTATCCACTATATGAGGTGGGGCTTAGCTTTAGAATTCTTAAGAAGAAAATGAAGGGTATCATGTTTAGAAAACACAATGACTTTTGACCTAATAAGATATGAACAAAAATTTTCCAAGGAAAACACAATAGAAATTTCTTTTTAGTGTTTTTTTAGTTTTACTAGGTAGGTTCAAGGGTACACGAGGCATATGCAATGACATGAGGATACTTCTTAACCCTTTGTGATAAAAATGTTCCAACTGCAAAGTTGGACCCATCACACATAAGTTTGAAGGGGATATCCCACCTCAGTGGTTAGATTATGGGATGTGATGTGGGAATCCTTTTTAGTGAATTGAATGTATCCTCATAATTTTTATCAAAAAAAACTCATTATTTTTTTTAATAAATGGGCCAATGGAAGTGTGATATTAATAAAGTCTTTAATGAATTGATGGTAAAAACCAGCATGACCCAAGAAATATCACACCTCAAGAACACATTTTAGATACAGAAGGGATTAAATTAATTCAATTTCTTATTTATCTACTTGAATTTCCTCATTTGAAATAACATTCCCAAGAAACATACCCCACTCAACCATAAAATGGAATTTCTCATAATTTAACATGAGATCCTTTTCAATGCAATGGTGCAGGCTAGAACCTAGGTTAGCTAGACAGTCATCAAAGTAGGATAAATAAACTGTGAAATAATCCATAAAAACTTCCATAAAATTATCAAGGTAAACTGAAAATATACTCAACATACAACACTAAAAATTACCAAGATAATTATATAGACTAAAAGTCGTCCTTCTTTATGAAAATGTGCTGAATGGATGGGTAAATTTTGTCTTTACTTGTTCCTAAGGGGATATATGGATTTGAAAATAACCTGAATATCCATCAATGAAACAATAATGGGAAATACCAGCAAATATTTCTAATATTTGGTCAATTAAAGGTAGAGTAAATTGGTCCTTTCACATGCATTGATTCATTCGATGGTAGACAATACAGACTCTCCAACTGTTTTTCATATGTGTTGGAACCAATTCATTTCATTCATTTGACACAATCATTATTCTATTTTTTAGGAACAATTTTCACTGGGATAACCCATTTACCATCATAAATGGGATATATGATCCCAGTAGTAATTAATTTACTAAATTCCAATTTTATCACTTCAAGGAGAGAGGGATTCAACCAGTGTTGATTTTGACTTATGGTCTTAGACTCCTCTTCTAAAATTATATGGTGCATATAAATAGATGTGTTAATCCCAGGAATATTAGCCTATGTCCATCCTATCTACTTTTTACACTCTCTTAAGAATTCTAGCAGTTTTTATTCTTACTGTTGAGTGAGGTTATTGGAAATAATAATGGAGAATTGGTCAATACCCTCAACATAGGCATATTTTAAATTGGATGGAAGTAATTTTAATTCCAAAAACATTGGTTTTTGGATTGAGGGAGGGGATCTATGGGGAGTGAGGTCCATAAAACTATCAATCTACTCATTCTTATTCTCTAAGGAAATAGAATCAATGAAAATGATATTTTCAAAATCATTGGAGGTCATGGGTACCTTAGAATGAACACACTCATAAATTAAAGAATAAAATTTACACCTTTATAAATACACACAACACTCAAAAAAAATCACAACTTAAATAATCCAAGGCTAAATAAGAGTAAAATGAATCAGAGTATGGTTTAAGGAGAGAATTTTGTGTGTGTCATTAGAGATAACTTCCATCGAATATAGAGGAAGAGTGGATTTCTCTTCAATGGGTGAGAGGACCAATTTGGGATAGACCTAACACTGAGAGGGGGTGAATCAGTGTTGCGGAATTTTGAAAATAATTCCAATTTTTTATCCCTGTACCTCTTGACCTGTTAGGATCTTGATTCTCTTATTCTCTTTTCCCTTTCGCATGCAATAATAGAAGGAAGTAAAAATATGGACACGATATTTTTACAAGATTCACCAATCAATAAGAGTAGATATGTCTATTCCATGCATGGGTATGACCAGTGCATGGATTATCCATTATAATGTGATATTATTTTACAATGGAGTGGCTAGGAAAACAATCCTCTAGCCAGTGTGAGTCCCTAAACTTTGAAGGGGGTGGGAAACAATCCTATTACCTGGACTGGTGATAGACAAGTCCAAATTGCAGCCTTTAGATGGTTTTTTATACTGCCTATAAAGACATTCTTCTTCCTTCTTGATAAGGTATGTTCTGTACTTGGTCTTCTTTAGTGCTCTTCACTTGATTACTTGCAAATAATTAGGCATGAAATTCTTCATTCTTTCTTTCTCTTCTTCTATAGTGCAACACTAACTGCACTAGACTTTTTCTTTCTTCTTCTTGTGCAACAACAAACTACACTAAACTTCTTATTTCTTTAGCTAGAATCACATACACCAATGTGATTATTCAAACACCAAGGATCAGCTCCCATAGAATAATCTGAATTAAACTGCCCTGAATAATTTTTATCCTTTATTTGGGCATCAACTCTATTCTTCTTCTTCTTCTCTTCTTTCTCTTTGACATAGTATAATAAAGAATAGTACTACAGTGTCTTAATCTCTTTCTTCAATTCTCAATACCAACACATGAGTGTATCAGTATAATTCCTTATTCCTTTATGCAGATATGTGTTTAGTTTCACATCTATCTCCTCATCACACAAGAAACAACACCCCTGCAAATAGTTTATATAAATCATGAAACCAGAGATTGTTCACCATTGTACAAGTAGAGAGCTCCACGGGTCTTCTTCTTCACGTAGAGGATGTGTGATTCTTCCTCACAGAACCAGATATGATTTGTGGATCTGTCTTCATGAAGCACTACATGAGTGAGTATTCAAGGGTTGTGTACTCTTGGGATCTCCTTCACAAAACACCGTGAGGGATTAAGAAAACCAGTCACTTGTTTGTGCATTCTTCTTCACATAGAGGGTGCGGTTCTCCTTCTTCGTAAGAAACATCAAGAGTGAATAGCACTTGTTAAAGGTATGTAGTACCCTCAAATTTTTCGTGCACCCTTCTAGGTGACTTGTGCATAAAATTAAAACCTTGGGCGTAAAAACACCTTTTGGCGCGAAAAAGGAATTTTGTGCGACTCTCCTTTTTCGTGCAGCACTTTCTTTTCATGCAGCACTTAACTTTTTTGCACTGCACTCTCTTTTTCATGCAGCACTGGCTTTTTTTGTGCAGTGCTCTCTTTTTCACGTAGTACTCAATACTTCAATTTTTTCACACGTTAGAGATCGGGATTTGTCTAAGTGTTGAGCCCTTAACAAATGAGAGGGGTTCACCTCATATTTATAGTCATTTTTGACCCTGCGCGTAAAAATGTCTCTCACTTATTTATATTATGTGCACCATCTTGGATTTTTCATGAACCTCATAACTTTTCCATTTTTCATCATTCTAAATATGAAGACACTCTTACGTGTAAAACATCAAACCCACATTTTGTGAACAACCAATTTTTACGCATACAAGTCTGATGTTCTGCGCACATTGTGCGAACATCTTCGATTTTTCACGCACCTCTTTCCATTTTCATTTTTTGACTTTCTAATCACAATGCACCAATTGAATGAAAAATTCTACACCGCGTTCCATATTGCGCGCAAAAACCAATCTTTCGCACAACCTCTTTTTCTCACACTCGGACCAATTTTTCACATAGTCCATGCCTTTGCCATATTTTCCTATGTTGGACTTCGAACTCCACTTTCGCATAAAATTATAAACCACGTTCCATATAGCACGAAAAACCACCTTTTGCGCAGCCTCATTTTTCTCGTACTTTTCCCATTTTTTCTTGTACTGCATGCCTTTACCAAATTTTGATGTTCTGACCATGAATCATGCCTTACGCACAACATTCTATGCCATCTTCAAACTTGCACACAACATCATTTGCCAAAAGAACATTTCTACATCTCCTGATTTTTAGCCACAAAAATTTGGCAAACACCGAAAATGGCGCCACCTTAAAATCTACTTCAGCAAGAACATCAATGCTGCTTCACTGGAATCTATCTTATTCAAAAAATAACTTCTTTTATCACGAACTATATATATCATGATATATAGTCCTTGGTCAAAAACCTTTATCATCATCAGATTTCCCATGGAAAGTACGATATCTTTCCATGTATTCTACTAGCATATTTCCTTCCAATTAAAATTGAATATGACTGGCAGCATCATTTCTCCCCCTTTCTTTCATAAGGCATGCATCACAAGTTCTCCTAACTTATGATATTTGTGAAATAAAAATTAGAAAAGAATCATTTTATTTAATCACCATTCTTCATTTTTGTAGACAATGTATCACCTTTGATACATGTGCTTTGAACTTAGGATCAACTCAACAATTGTATGAATTTACTTCGTAGAGAATTTACAAAGTATGACATTCAATGATATAATTTCATAACAATTCTCCAGGAATCCTCACTTAATCCAATCTCTATTAACTTTGGAGTCCTTTTTCATTTTGACCAATATTGACAAGTGTTGACAACAAATACAATCTTCATACACAAAGTGGTCCCAATAATCTCCCCCTTTGTATTTTGTTGTCAATACCTTAAAGTCTCCTCAGATGAATGTGTCAATGTCAAAATGAGAATATTATCTCTCCCCTTTACTTATGTCTCTCCCTTAGACATTCATTTCATCTCTATCCCCATTATTGACAAGAAATACAAAGTTCATGGTAGATAGGGTATAATTCCATACTTAAGAAATGTACCATCAATCTTTTCACTCTAAGTCTACTTGAGAAATGCTCGGTGTAGAAAACACGAGGATTTTATTTAAACAACAAAGTTGTCCATTACCCACTTAATATGAAACCTCATGAGATGAGAACTCATACACTTGTCTTCAAGGGTTTTCCACTTTTATTCCAGGCTGAATATATTGAATGTGATAAGAAATAATCAACCTGAAATTCATGCACTCACTTCTATAAATGGATCAAAAACCTTCAAGTGAAATTGGAAGGATAAGTGTCCTTGGGACACTTTTATTATTATTATGTCACTGATTGACTTAGTTAATCCCCCTTTGTAAAATTATCTCTATTTTGAGTAACCAGGGATGAGAGAATACGAAATGAAATACGTTTTCCAATGACATAGTCCTCAGACAATCTTCAGAGTAGTTGAATTTAGTACCAACTGAAGTTGATACTTATTGAGATAATGACTCTAGAAGTTTCTTCATGTGTCTCCCTCTCAAGGGAACACTTCTCATCACTAAATCTTAGGTTATCCCCCTGAGATCTTGATTCACCTTCAATTCCCTATATTTAAAGAACAAATACAAAACACACAAAGATTAAATAGAATAAGGTGGATCTTCCATGTTCTTAAATGTGAGTTGGAAGGCTGAGATGATTTTCTCAACCAATATTCTCCATTTCCTCCACAACTCACACTTTTAAATTTTATCTATAATTTTGAATGTGGCTATGTGTATATCAATACTTCTTCCATCTCTTTGTGTGTGAATATTCTTTCTTCAAGATCTTTCCAAGAACTAGAATCTCACGGTGCAGCTTTCATCCTCTTTATGAATTCTTGTTGGGTTGGAATAAATTCAAATCACTTTCTGATAGTATGGAAAGACTTATTTCACCTCACACACAGAACTTCTTTGTCTTCATGTAGAATCTTCTTTTTGTTTTTAGTACTAGCTTTAGCCAGTTCATCTTCTATTTTCCTCATTCTTTCCAAATCTTCTTGCCAAACCACCAGTAAATCATTAGGGACTAAGGAATCAAGATTTGATCTTCTATATGGATTCTTATGAGTTTAATTCTTCTTAGTAGTTCTTTTGGATGCACTACCCTTCAACTTCTTGGATATAGAATCCAAGGCCTTCTCAAATTTCTTCCTTAGAGTCTTCTTTGGAGTGTTTGATTTTCCAATATTCTTCTAAATACTTCCCAAGGATGCTTTTTCTTTCTTCTCCAGCTCTTGTGATCTTATTTTCTTATCATAGTTTGGTACCTTTTAAAATGAACATGTACCATTCATGTGACCACTCCTATTGCATACATCACAGATATTATCTAACATTCCAAATCTGTTTGTAGTATACAGCTGCTTCTAGATCTGTGGATGTTGCTTCTTCTCCTATAGATTTCTCCCCCTTGATGTGGGATTTCTCTGTGCTTTTACATTTAAGGGGTTGTACCAACAATCCAATGCACAATGCCAAAATCTATTACAGCACCAACATTGACCAACAAAACTTGACTTCTTCCCATCTTTCTTATAAGGTTGCTGAATCTTTTCTTGAATTGTTGTGCTTTCTGTGGGGAGCTATCTTCCACACACTTTCCCCTCTCCACCATATCCATGGTGGTAGGTTTCTTCTCATTCTTATTCATCCATACTTGTTTATAATTTTTTTTCCAACCTGCACTTTTTGTAGAAGAAATTTTAGAGACATTAGTACAAGTTGGTATAGATGGTACCTTTACTTTCTCAACTTCTTGTGATAGATCAATGAGTGAAGTCATGATCTTCTTATCACATGTTGGAGGCCTTTTATAGTAGAATCCTCCAATAAGAATTGATTACTAATAGCAATTGTTTCCTTCTTTTGTAGAGACTCAATATATGTCTTCTCAATATTGATCAACTCAAATTCCAATTCTAGAAATCTCATATTGAGGATGAATTCCTGAGGGTCAATAATTTCCATCTTCTCTTCACAAGCCTTCTTTAATCTTTCAACTTCATCTTCATGCATCTTTGCTTTGTTTTGTAACAAAGAGTCAAGTTCTTTGATCTTTTTGGATTTTTCTTCCAAATATACCTCCTTGACATCATTTCTCTTTTTCAGGTCATCTTTAAGAGCATGGATCTTATTTTCTATAGTCTTGTTGACTATCTCTTTCTCTTCAAAATCTTTGAGCCACTTTGAAGAACTTACTTCAAATCCCCTATTTGTTTCTTCAAAGGCTCCAACCTGTCTGGTGATCTTTAAACATTTGATAATTTTTGCTTGTAAGCCTTTCTCCAAAGCATCTATTTCTTCTTCCAACTGAGTGATATTTTCTTGAATGCATTGAAATACACTGCAATCCAAGGATGTACTTTCTTCAGGGATCCCAAGCAGAATCATTCTTAATCTATCAACTGATATTTCTTGAGTTGTTGTAGATTGATCATCACCACTTGTGATAGCATTTTCATCATGAGAATAATTTCCAAATATACTAATACATACCTCTTGATCAGTTGAGGTTGTAAGTTTGTCCATCTTCTTGGTGGGAACTTGATCCACCTTCTCATTACTTTCCAAGTTTAGTGTGTCTTCGATGTTAGCTAGATATGGAGAACCAGATACTTCAACTTCTTTAGATAAGAGGGAATTCTTCTTCAAATTTCTCTTCTCTTTATTTTCTCTATTCATCATGGTCTTGGTAGATATAGCCTTCTGATCAAAGGTAATTGAATCTTCACCAACACTGCTCTTCATTGTTGACTAGAGAGAGGAACTCAAGTCTTCAAAAGAGAATAGCTTCACTGTAGAGAATCCACTAGAGGTGAAACTCCCTCTGATACCAATTGAGAGGACCAGTTTGGGATAGACCTAACACTGAGAGGGCGGTGAATTAGTGTTGGGAAATTTTGAATATAATTCCAATTTTTTATCCTTGTACCTCTTGGCCTATTAGGATATTGATTCTCTTATTCTCTTTTCTCTATCTCATGCAATAATAGAAAGTAGTAAAAATATGCACACGATATTTTTTCAAGGTTCACCACTCAATAAGAGTAGCTACGTCCTTTCCATCCATGGGTATGACTAGTGCATGGATTCTCCACTATAATGTGATATTATTTTACGATGGATTGGATAGGAAAAAAATACTGTAGCCAGTGTGAGTCCCTACACTTTGGAGGGGGGGTGGGAAACAATCCTATTCCCTAGACTGGTGATAGCCAAGTCTAACTTGCAGCCTTTAGATAGTTCTTTATACTACCTATAGAGACAGTCTTCTTCCTTCTTGATAAGGTAGGTTCTGCTCTTGGTCTTCTTTAGTGCTCATCACTTGATTACTTGAAAAGTAGTAGGCAAGTAATTATTCCTTCTTTCTTTCTCTTCTTCTCTAGTGCAACACTAACTACACTAGACTTATTCTTTTTTCTTCTTAGTACAACAACCAACTACACTAAACTTATTCTTTATTTAGCTAGAATCACAAACACCAATGTGATTATTCAAACACCGAGGATCATCTCATATAGAATCATCTGAATTAAACTGTCCTGAATAATTGTCAGCCTTTTTTTTGGCATACCCTGTTCTTATTCTTCTTCTCTTATTTCTCTTTGACACATTATAATAAGGAATAGTACTGTAGTGTCTTAATCTCTTTATTAAATTATCAATACCAACACATGAGTGTATCAATAAACTTCCTTATTCCTTTATGAAGATATGATTTTAGTTTCACATCTATATCCTCATCACACAGGCAAAAACACCCCTGCAAACAGTGCATAAATTGTGTAACCAGAGAATGTTCACCTTCGTACAAGAAGAGAGCTCCACGGGGATTCTTCTTCACGTAGAGGACGCGCGATTCTTCTTCATAGAACCAGATATGATTCATCAAATTTTCTTTGTGAAGCACTACATGGGTGAGTATTCACCGGTTGTGTACTCATGGGATCTCCTTCACAAAATACCGTGAGGGATTGAGAAAACCAGTCGCTTGTTTGTGCATTATTCTTCGCACGAGGGTGTGGTTCTCCTTCTTCGCAAGACACTTCAAGAGTGCATAGCACTTGTTAAAGGTTTGTGGTACCCTCAAGTTTTCCGCACACCCTTCTAGGTGACTTTCATGTAAAATTCAAACCTTGTGTGTTAAAACACCTTTTGGCATGAAAAAGGATTTTCGTGAAACTCTCCTTTTTCGCGCAACACTTGCTTTTCACACAACACTTAACTTTTTCGTGCAACACTCTCTTTTTCGCGCAGTACTTTCTTTTTTCACACAGAACTCTCTTTTTCGCGTATTACTAAATAATTCTATTTTTTCATGCTTTAGAGCTCAGGATTTGTCTAAGTGCCGAGCCCTTAACAAATGAGAGGGGTTCACCTCATATTTATAGGCATTTTTGACCCTATGCCTAAAACACCTTCCTGCGCGTAAAACTGTCTCTCACTTATTCATATTACATGAACCTTCCTAGTTTTTTCACACACCTCATGAATTTTCCATTTTTCATCATTCTAAACATGAAGCCACTCTTGTGCGTAAAACATCAAACCCACATTTTGAGAACAACCAATTTTTATGCGCACAAGTCTGATGTTTCGTGCACATTGCGTGAACATCTTTGATTTTTCGCACACCTCTTTCCATTTTCATTTTTTGACTTTCTAATCACAATGCACCAATTTCATGAAAAATTCCACACTGCATTTAATATTGTGTGCAAAAACCAATCTTTCGCGCAACCTCTTTTTCGCGCACTCAGACTAATTTTCCGCGCAGTCCATGCCTTTTCCATATTTTTCTATGTCGGACTTGGAACTCCACTTGCGCACAAAATTCTAAACTGTGTTCTATATAACATGCAAAACCACCTTTTGTGCAGTCTCATTTTTCTCGCACTTTGCTCAATTTTTCGTGCACTGTATGCCTTTGCCAAATTTTGATGTTCTGACCTTGAATCATGACTTGCACGCAAAATTATATGCCATCTTCAAACTTGCGCACAACAGCTTTTACTAAAATAACATTTCTCCACATACTGATTTTTAACCCCAAAAATATGGAAAACACTGGTAAATGGCGCCACCTTAAAATATACTTCAGCAAGAACACCAATACTGCTTCACTGGCATCTATCTTATTCAAAAAACAATTGATTTAATCACGAACCATATCTATCATGATATATAGTCCTTGATCGAGAACCATTATCATCAATAGATTTTTCATGGAAAGTACTGTAAATTTCCTTATCTTCTACTAGCATATTTCCTTCCAATAAAATCTGAATATGACTGGCAGCATCGGTTCTCACCCTTTCTTTCATAAGTCATGAATTACAAGTTCTCATAACTTATGATATTTTTGAAATACAAATCAGAAAAGTATTATCTGATTTAATCACCATTATTCATTGTTGTAGATAATTTATCACCTTTGGTACATGTGATATGAACTTAGGATCAGCTAAAAAATCATCTGAATTTACTTCATAGATAATTTTCCAAGTATTAAATTCAATGATATGATTTAATAACAATTTTCTAGAAATACTCACTTCATCTTATCTCCATTAACTTTGGATTCCTTCTTTATTTTGACCGGTATTGACAATTGTTGAAAACAAATGCAATCTTCATACACAAAGTGGTCTAAAGAATGGGGTGTTTCATAGCAACAAGGATATCAAAACTTACCTTTTATCCACCAAAATCCATGGATAGAATATTTTTTTGAACATTTATGATCTTATTTGATGTTATAAGGAATGGTCTTTCAAGTATGAGAAGAGTGTCTCCTTGGGTTTGGGTATCTTCTAACTCAAGAATATTGAAGTCTTTGGGGAAGATGATATTTTTCACTCTAATAAGGACATCCATGATCACTTATGATGGATGTTTTGTGCTTCGATTGGAAATTTTCATGAAAATGATCTTTGGTTTAATCTCTACAACCTACATTTAATTATACACAGAGTGAGGAATTACATTAATTAAAGCACCTATATCTATAATTTCATACAAAACTAATGTCTCCCCTATGGTGAAAGGTATCATAAAAGCTTCTAGATTCTTTAATTTGGTTGGAATCACTGGTTGTATCAAGTTTGAGACATTCCTTCTAAGTTTTACTCTTTCATTCCCCTTCATTCATCATCTATGGGTGTAAAGTTCTTTAAGAGACTTGGAATAGTGAGAAATTTATTTAACTACATCTGAGAGAGGAATATAACCTTTTACCTTTTTAAATGTATCCATTATTTCTTTATTAATCTCATTATTAAGATTTTCCTTAGATTTAGAAAGTCTTTGAAGGAAAGGAAGAGGAATGTATTTTTCAAGGGATTCTTCAAAAATAACTTGTTTACGCATTTCATTTTGTTTTTCTTCACTAGAATCTTTTTTGGATTAAAGAATAGAGTTTTCAAGTGGAGGAAATACCTGTTCTGTATAATCATTGGAGGTATAAACTTCTTTACCACTAATAAGTGCAATTTCATATACATTACCTTTTTCATTTAGATTATAAACAAGTTGAGATAGTAATTTTCCATAACCTTGCATATTTATCTCATCGATGGTGTTTTCTAATTGTCTAACTTGAGTTCATAGCTCTTGAATAGATAATTGTGTAGTATATTAGAATTGGAGGTTACAGGATTCCATTTTATTCACCATGTCCTTGATATTTGGTTCATATTTGGGAGGAGGAGGATTTTTTTGAGAAGTTGAAGGATAAGAAGGTTTCATACCTTGGCCTTGTGGATACAAGTTCTATTTATGGTAGCTCGGGTTGCCTCCTTTCCAGTATTATGGTTTTTATTTCCACCTAAGGTTTTGATTTGGTCTAAATAGTTATTTATTTAAGGTTTGTGCTCATTGAAATGGATTCCCTAGAAATACTAATGTGTAAGACTCATATAAATCCAGAAGTTGGGGAAACTGGTTAGAAAAATTAGTATTATCAAAACAAATACCACAATGTAATGGAATGGGAGGAGAGTGTGAATTAACTTGAGCTTGATAAAATAGTATTATAAGGGTATGTATCTCATCAAGTTTATTATTTACCTTTTTTCTAGAGTTTAATGAATTACCTCATGATCTCCTCAAGTGGGTTCAATTTCTCATGTACTAAATTGTTGTATATTTTGAGTCATGTTGGTTATTAAGTCACGATAGGCAGAAGGAGTTTTATCAACTAGGGAACCACCGGTTGTAGTATCTATTATTCTAATATCTATGGGGATAAGTCCCTCATATAAGTATTTAATTAGAAATCATTCACTAATTTTGTGGTTGGGGAAACTTGAATAGATCCTTTTGAATGTTTTCCAATATTCACGAAGGGTATCTCCTTGTGGTTGTCTAATGATATAGATTTCTTTTTTAATTGATGAATTTCAAGATGTGGGGAATAAATTATCTAGAAATATTCATTCCAGTTCATTACATCGCCCAATTATGGTAGGAAGATAGTATATAAAGTATTTAGCTACAAAATCAAGGGAGAAAGGTAAGGCCCTAAACTTAATGAGGTCATGAGACACATTTTGGGGTTTCATGGTGGAGTAAACTATGTGAAACTCCTTAATATTTTCGTGAGGGTACTCACTGGGAAGACCATAGAATTTTGGAAGTGATTGGATAAGGATTGATATCAACTCAAAGTTGGATGCTTCATCAGGGTATTGAATGAACATTGGTTGGTACTCCACATTAGGGGCAGTCAGTTCTTTTAAAGTTTGATTATTTGTAGCCATGTTTCATGGGGTATGATTTGGTTCACTCTTAGATTGGTTTAGGAACACATAAGGTTCCTTAATGGGTTACTCAATGTTACTTGAATTTCCTACTTTAGATGAACTAATTTTTGATTGAAAGGAATTTTCAATTTTTGTGTTGAATTCAAGTAGTATTTTCTTGCCAGATATTTTTATGCAATAAAGTTGTGAAGTTTTTTTAATTTATTTATTTTTAATAAAATATGAATAAAAGAAAAAAAACTTAATAAAAATGAAATGGTAAAAAAAGATATAATGGTATATTACATAATAGAGAGATACAGAGATGATAGAGATGGAGAGGAAGAGAGAGAGATGTGAAACACGCAAAACAAACAAAAACAAACAAAAAAACAAAAAAAATAAAAGAGGAATAGGGAGATTGAAAAGAGTACAAAATAAAAAATAAAAGAAATAAATAAAAGGAAAATGATCTTGGATCCCTAGAAATGGTTACAAAATTTGATCATGTTGTCGAGCGCATCAAATTAGATGTTTAGTTTTACTAGAATTTCTATAGTATAGAAGGAACCCTAAGTTGTCTCTCGATGGAGCCTTAGATCATTAATTAAAAAAAGATTTTTGATTATGGTTTCATGAAATGGATAATTGGATGAATTTTTTGAAGGTTTTATTTTTTTAAAACATAAATTTAAACTATATTACTAAGTGAGAGAAATCAGTTGGAGAAATTATGATCAACCCAGGTGAGTATCCCTTGATGCTCATCTATCATCACTCTCAAGGGAAATGGGAAGGATCATTTATTTATTTTTTGAAATAAGTCTTGTTCTGGTCAAAGACCAAAACACTAAAATTTTATTGAAAATCAAAAAAAGTTACACAAGTCTGAAAAAAAGTCATTTTGATAACATTTCTGACATAGAGCAGGATTAACTCCAGAGGGAGAACATCACTCCAATGCATCTCATGAGAAACACCTATGTTGGCAATACCATTAGTGATCTTGTTAGCTTCACGATAGGTATGAGAGGAAGGATCATTTATTCCTTGATTTATATATAATGAAAAATGTATGGTATGTTATTTCTTAATATTTTTCCACTAATTATTTTATCAATTGATTTTATTGATTACTAGTGATCACTCACAATCAATAAAATTATGTCGATGTAAGAATCGAACTCAATCAAGGCATCTCGTCAAAAACATGATGAGATTTCCATATTTGGGTATATCTATAAATTGTTATCAATAAAAAAATGCATAATAATTGGTTATACCTTCTAGATTTCATCAAATGAATCAATCCATAAGCACACTATTAAAAGAGAAGATGAGAGAAAAGCGGAAAACACGCTCAAATCATCACAATATCTGATTTATACATGGAATCATGAAGATTATTATACATTTGATTTATATTTGATCATACTAGAATAAACACACACAAAAATATATAATTTAATAACAATAGAATAAAACATGGAAATTAAATTACCTTACAATGATTACAAGCATGGATCTCAAGATTAAAATAAAGAACACCCCCCAAATTGATCGCTAAGAGGTTTAGAAGTACATGATGGAGAATAGGATTACAATAGAAGCATAAATCTCTAAAATTTTACTAACCCTTACCCCTATTTTTTCAAAAATTTCCAATTATACATGGATTTATTTTAAATAGAAATTTAAAAATTAGGGTCCAAGAAAATTCATTGGTCTATGGGTGTAGGTGAGCTGTTCATGTCAGATTTTTCCACCAAGTTTATCCGGATAGTTGTCTATCCAAACGTTTTAAATTATCATAAAATTATTTTTAGAGGTGGGAAATATAGTTATATATATAATGGATGCATAATCATCCCAATTGAAGTTATGAATCCTGGGTTATGGCCCAAATACTAAAGGGTGGTCCAATCTGACTTGCCCAGAATTTCTTCACATTGTGGGAATCTTTTGGGCATCCAAATGTATTAGTTGGGCTCCATGTTATTCTATATAAATGTATCCCACTCATTTTTTCACTTTATCACCAATTTTTATCTCAATTGGATGCATGGGTTATCCACAGTAAAAATTGAATTCCATATGTGTGTACAGGCTCTCGCGCAGCTTGGCCTGTTTTTCTTGATTTCCATCATGGGATCTTCAAATAACCTCCACCTACAATGAAATCATCAAAACAAGTGAATTTAACATTTTTAATATTGAATAAAATTATATTATTGAATCAAACATGGAGTTAAATTTGTTTTTATATTTGGTATTTTCAATACAAAACCGGTTTAAAACAGTAGTGCAAGGGTAGAAATGAATAGTTAATTGTTACACGATCAGTTGGATCAACCCCTAAGGTCAAGGATTCCATAGTTATTAACTTTTACCCTCTTTAATTATTTTCATTATCAAGTATTACTCGGTTATTTACTTTTATCCGTTGTTATTATTATTATTATAGGAAGTATTGGTTATTACCTTAGATCCTCCTTCACTATTATTATTACTATAGGATGCATTGGTTATACCTTGGATCCTCTTGCTTAACTTATTATAAACTGGAACATAATTAATTGAATTATTACATGTTTAGACACCATCTAAGGATAAAGTGGGTATTTGGGTATTTACATTAATTTATTGTCTTTACTTTTTTGTATATCTGTACATTGTTTCAATTTATATTTACCAACTGGATTGTATAGACGTCGTTGATGGTGGACTACTGAGATTTATATCACACCATATCTAGGACACTGATGGTATCCAAGAAGATTATATGTATGTAGTTGTTGATAAGGGTAATTTCCCCACATTGGATGCCTGATCTTGATGCTTTCATTAAGATGGAGCTTGGTAAGAGATGACCATATAGTGCTCGAGATGCTTGGATAGTTTTTGGATTCTTCTTTTTATTTTTTATAGCATGTATTTTCTACCGATTTGTATCCATATTTTCCTAATTTATAGAGACATGTTATACATTATCATTTTTTATATGATTTAATATCCAAATTTTTATTATTACATTCATCTTGGATTTTTATGCTTATTTTCACTTATTATTCATTATAATGATTCTTCCACTATTTATTTGTTCTGTATATCCATTTTTCTCTACTATAGTTATGAGGTAATAGTCTCCCCAAGGACACACCCTAGGAACTCACTGCTATTCGCCAACCTCTGGCATAAGGATAGGCATGCTTGAGGCTATGTGGCCAACTGGGATCGAGACACCTTTGAGTGGAACCTAGGCCCGGGACATCATAGAGTGCTATCATATCGGTTCCTTTATTTATTTAATATTTTGAGAAAATAGATATAAGATTAGTAATGCTTAATAACTTGATTATAAGTCGTTCTTGGGAGTACATAACCCATGTTTGGGGTAAATATCGAGTTTCCTGAAATAAGAATTATTGTTCTTCCTTTTGTTTATTAAAGTTGATATTCTTTCACCATTATGTGATGCACATGGATTGTGTTAGTTTTTATAAATTATGGATATTTATCTTGGATATATTATACGAGGGAAAGTAAACATCAATCATCCATAATTATAGGCACCTAGAATTCACATGTCATGCCATATATGTGCCTTTCACTGCTTGCATTTCCTACATTGACTGTGATTGTTGAGTGAGCCATGATTGTTTGTATATATTCCTGTGCTGCTAACATATTTCATAGGGTAGGGAGTTGGTTATTTAAAGTGTTAGAATCAATATAAATATTTTTTTCCAGTATAGTTTAATGGTGGAATCTTAAATGGTCAGTTTCTACCCATGTAATCTATTACATGATCTGCTCTTTGGTTGTGATTGAGTGATTTCTGGTTTCAGTTTATGAGTTGTATGGGCCCTGATGGGTTGTAATGGGTAATTTATCAAGTCGAGCCATTGTATATTACCCATTACATTCTGAGACTGAATGTATATAGAGTTAAATAGAAATTGGATGGGTGTTTATTTTAGTGATAAAGTGTATGGTCCCTTATTCAATGGGAATGAAGATCCTTTGAAATTGAACCTTGATATATGTATATAAGAAAATATAATCCTTTAGTGAGAATCTTGAATTAAAAATAAAAAAAATTCAGTAAATTAAGAGTAAAAGTGTAACTGACTATTTCACTCACTGGAACCTCTATAAAACAAACTTGAACACTTACCAATACTCTGGCCTTCTACATGGGTATTTAGGATAGTATACATTGGGTAGAGAGCCCTTATTCTTTTGACATGCTTCTACCAATTCATTTATCTAATTTGAATCATAATCTAAGGTTTTTTATTGTAATTTTTAGATGTATTCCACCATGACATCCTCATGCCATGTGTTAGGAAGGTAGAGAAAACCACACTCCAGAGAAGGTGGGTCCTAATATGCCAGTCTTACCGCTAGGAGTGCTACATGAGGCACTTCCTATTATACCTGATCTGGGAACTAAAACCCATCTTCGAGAGATTTTTCTATATCTGATGAAGTTCATTTAGGGTGATCCATAACTTACACCTACTATGGTTGATCTGGCCCATGATTTCCAGAAGTAGTATCCTCCCATCTTTTTAGTGGATGGAGGTCCATAGGCTATTGAGTCTTAGATGGATTCCACCTTATCTATATTCAAGCATCAGAAGACACCTCCAAATAATAGGGTCAATCTTTACACCTACATTTTGTGTGATTCATCCAAGTGTTGTTGATATGTGATTACCTAGGCTGGTCATTATTAGGTCATGGTATGGTTTGACTTCTAAACTATACTCTATGATTATTTCTTTCTCAAGTGATAATAGCTAACCAAGACATAGATTCCATGCACCTGGATCAGGTTGTTATATCCATCATGGAGTATTCAACATTTTTTATAGAGTTTCAATGAATTTCACCACTACTTATCAGTGATGATATTTCGTGTTCTAGGTTCTTCGATGATGGGCTCATGTATCACCCCAAGATTTCATAGTATGTTATTTCTTCAAAATAATGCAATAAATTTCACTACACGCAACACTGAGTTCGAGCGCACCAAGACTTACCAAACTAGTCGTTAAAAAGCGGTTATGAATATTATTAATTGAATTTTGAGCTTTATATAATCCTTATAATTTTATAATCCATATTATGAGTTTCTTAGACATAACGTAAGAACAAATTCATTTTTTTTAGATAAAAGAATTATTTTTCAAAAAATGCAATTTTACCTCCTTTTAATGGCGAACCCTTTTTAAATCCAATATTTGAAACTTTTATATATTCAATTTTACAAAATAAACTTCTTCTTTAGAATTGGGAATTAAGAATTTAGTTTCAATAAATTTTTGGTGTTTTTCTGATATCTTTCATATTTGGGTGAATAGTGAAAAATACTATATTTTAAGTGAAAACAACTTTTTTAATCAAAATAATTTATAGTTTTGAATAATAAATTTAAATGATTTGGAAGTATAATTATATTATATTTTTACCATTTAATCCAATGATGGTCATTTTAAGTAATTTCACTTTGAAATTGGACATAAATAGGTGTCAATCTTTTGAAAGTTATTATTTCTTTAAAATACGCTTTTTGGTTTTGACAAAGGGAATTGATTTTAAATTAATTAATGAAACTTATATTTTTTGAAATTGGTAAAATAGAATTCATTTTTGAATTCATAATATAAAAATTATCTTAGGTTAAAATTTTGGTATTTTTCTGAAAACTTTCAATTTTTGATGAATAGTGAAAAACATTGAGTTATAGTTTAAAACCGAATTTTTTATTTAAATAATTTTCTATTTTATTTAAATTTATTTTAGGTCAAAATAGATACATAATACCTATATAAGTTCAATGTAATTAATTGGATTCAGTTTATAATAATTTTAGATATACAAAAATTTTATTGAACTTTTTACCGTCTTTTACCCACCTCCTAGGAGCTTTTGCAAATTTACATAAAACATAATTTTACCGCTTTTGTGAGTTTAATTTAAAAAATACAAGAGACATGGTTGATATCAGTAAGTAAAATGTGGTTCAATAAGATGGAAATAATTTTTGGTGAATAGTAACTTTTTACTTTTATTTACCACGGTTAAATGTAAATAGGATAATTAAGGGTAAAAATGATATTATTATTACCCTAACACATGTCCTAATTCTATTTTATAAGTGTAATTCGACCAAAAACAACCTTAGGAATAAAATATGGTCCTCTATGTCCACTTGGATGAGATTGGGACATTTATTATTATTTAATTCAAAGAAGAGTTAAAAGTGTTAATTTCACAGTTTAATAACTAAACCATTTTTAATATAGGGTTACACATAAGATAAATTTGACTATAAATATTAATTAGAAATTTAAAATGATTTCCTACATAATGGAATTTTATTTATATTTTTTAGAAATTAAATAATTTAATTTATTTATGACACAATGATTATGCAGTAATTACCTAATTTATGAAATATTAAACTAATTGATATTATAAATATCCAAATAAATATAATTTGAGACTTTTTATGAATTACACTAATTTTATAGGTTAATATGACATGTTAGGGTTAATTAGATTAATTTTTTTAGAGGGAATAATGCTGCTATGAATTTTGTAAAAATAAAATACCAAATAGTGTCAAAATTGACATAAAAGAATTTTTAAAACAAATATTATATTATTAAATGATATTCTATTCCTAAAAATATAATGTTCGGCCAAAAGACTTATATAATTATAGGTGTATCATTAATGAACCACCTAGGGTTCGCTTAGAAGTATATAGTAAGTTTATTAACCATATAATATAAAAATACAATGAGACATGGTAAATGTCAAACAATTTAACTAAGAGTTAAATCTAAAAGATAAAGTTAATATAGTGACCCAAAATTGTCTATAACCTATTGGTTGAGGGTTTTTTGACCCATCCATACCTTATCCTTTTAATAATTCATTTTGGATTCATTAGAAACCGAAAATGATTTTATTATAAAATATTATTTCTAGTTTTTTCTAAGGTGCCCCTCACCCCTCTTATAAAAGGGAACTCCCCCTTCTCTATAATTCACATCTTCAAAGCCATTTGGCTCAGCCAACCCCTACCTAGATATCCTCTCAACTGTCCTTCCTTGATCCTAGAGGCCTTCCTTTAGTTAGAAAGCCAACCTATGGAGCCCTTTTGATCAAATCAAAAGGAAGAACCCGAAGAAGAGGTAAATATTTCATCACCTCTTTGTTGTTTACATTATAAAATAATAACACCAGTATCTTCTATATAGTGTGATGTTATTATAAATATGGTACAACCATATTCATTATTCAATTCATCCTTTGAATGACATCTCACCATACGTGCGTACGTACGGCTTACTATCTCCACGTCGTGGTGTAATTGTTATTCAATACATTATTATTTGGATGTGTATAATAATGATGTGTAATTGATGTAAATAATAAATATAACATGATAATTATTCTTTATATATTATATACCATCCAATTATATATTATTTTAATATCAAAATAATGATATTTTCGCGCGTGCGTACGTACGGATTACTGTCTCCACGAATGTGATGAGATTCATTCCCCATCGTATCCATTCAAGACTAATTTTAATTTGATGATTAAATTTTTTTTTAAAAACTTAATATCATTCTAAATATTAATAAGATACATCTTATCCATAACAAACATTACCTACGTAACAAAGCATATAAAGGAAAACAAATTATTTAACACCCGAAATGACGATTATACTAAGATATTATTAAAAAAGAAATGTTAAAAGATCAAATATGAAATCATATTAATGTATATGATTATTATATAATTTAATAACAATTATTTCACCATTATACAGGAGTTTAACCTACCCTCAACCAAGGAAAACTACAAGGTAAGGGTTAATTCCTCAATCTCGTTATTATTAGAGCTTTTTTATGTGTAAGTATCTACTAGGACATATTTATTATCCATATCCATGTTTCATAAAAGATTTTTCAAAGGGATTCTTTTTAAGGTACTTTTTTACTAAAACATCATTTTAAATGTTTTAAATATTTATTCTTCTAAATCATTCTTATTAATGTCCATGTTTTCAAAATGGTTTTTAAGGATTTATTTATATGGACATGAATGTTTTTAAAATGTTGATTCCTTTAAAAAGTTCTTAAGTGGTATGGGACACTTTGATTCAAAAATATCTTTAAATGTCTTCCTTTCTAAATCGTGTGAATTTTAAATGTTTTTATGAAAAAGGGATATTTCTCTCAAAGAATTTTACAAATCATTTTCATATATATCAACATCCTTTGATAGATTTTAAACTTATTTGAAGTTGATTTATTATGATACAAAACTTCCATATCGTATTGAATATTTTGTGATATGTTTGACTATGGATGTGTTATTTTTATACCATTCATGGTTTATGGATAAATTATTGACATTTCGTATGCTAGTTTTAATATGAATGTTTATGTTATGTTTAAACCTTTTCATATGAGGGATGCATTGGACTTAGTAAGTGAGGGGTGGAAGCCTCTATAGCTCCTCGATGCATCGGTAGGTCTCATGAGACAAACTAGTGTCTTGGGACAAGGCCTTGAAAAAAAACTTATTTGTAGTCTTGGCTCAAGGCCTTGACTATGTGGTTATGAAAGACTGGCATTATGCATTTCATCATTATGAAAGAGGCTATTGATATTGCATGTGATTATTCGACTAGTAGAATATCCATGTAAGTAAATGGCATTATTTTGATTTTATCTTTGCCATATTATACTGAAATTAAAGTTTAAAATGCTTTTGATTTATTTTTATACATTGTATTAAATGTTTATGCTTATTTATGAAATCTTCTGCTATATTGTTATCCTTACTGATCATCTGAGCTCACCCTTTTCTATGTTTTATTTTTCCCAGGATGTAAAGAATTATATTATGACTGAACTATAGGGATAGTATATGGGATCTTAGTGTTTTATATGGAAACAATGTTGTTGTAGTTTTACATTTTATGATGTTATGTAAACCTTATGAATGTATCTAGTACTTCCAAGGCTACTAAACTAATCGGTATTTCGAGACATGATCTTTTATGATCATGTCAATGATATGTAATAATGCACTGACTCTGGGCTACTGCGGTCAGGGTGTTATAGTTGGTATCAGAGGAAGTTTAGTACAAACCTTGGAAACTAGATTTAAATAAACTCTGATTATAGCATGTATCCCTAAGATATACTTTAAGGATTAGTATAGAAGAACTTCCTAGAATTTTGGTATTGTAGAGATTTTGTGATTTTTCCAACCAATACATCTCTGTCTGGATACGAGCAGGTAGAGGCAGATCTGGCACAGATGTACCTAGGGGTAAAACCTGAAAACACCACTTTGAGCTAGACTCGAACGGGAACTGGTGCATGACAACGGGCCTTGTTGCACTCTTGGTTAAGACACTCCCGGGGGAAATGCTTAGGATGATTCTCATTTTCTTTACAAATCATTATGAAGTATTTACAAGTATATACCTCCTCAAAGAAAATATTTTTATGAATATGGATTATATCCATAAACTGTTCAATTTACGTTAGGTATTTTACAAGTTTGTAATTATTCGTTGTAATTCATAAATTGACCTAGTCTATTCCATTGTATAGAAATGGCTCTTAGTAGAAGGAATGTGAACTCCAGTAATACATATGATCCAAAGAGTAAGAAGGAGCATATCTTTCACAGTATTAAGCCAACATTTAGAAGGGAAATAGTCTCCCATTTATTCTCAACATATAAAGAAATAATATCATGTGTTAATAAGATAAGTAAAGAATTATCTGAGTCCTATGGATTTGAAGGGAAGCAAGAGAAGAAAAGGATGGAAGAGAGAAAGATGGATAAAACGAAGAAGGAAAAGTAGGATTTTCCCATATGTGATAACTGTGGAAAGAATCACCTTGGTAAATGCTTTAAGGGAATGGGAGTTTGTTATAAGTGTGGAGAAAAAGGACACCAAGTATGTGATTGAAAGGGTAAGAAAAAAAGTTTTAAATATACAATGCTTCATCTGCAAGGTATTGGGACACTATGCAAATCAATGTCCAAATCATCATAGTATACCCCAAATACTGCTATTGGATAATAATAAAGTTATGATACTACCGAAGATGAAGAGGAATGATTAGATTTCTTATGTTTTTATTAAAGTATTGTGTCATTTGATTATTGTATTAATGATGTACATGTTTTAAGAATTATAGAGTATATAAGGATTTTACTGTAGTACTATTTCATTAAGGAATTGAGATTGTGTGGAATCAAGAAAAGTGACTCAATAGTAGGTTAAATTTTTAAAAAATATATGATTGAGAGAAAGATAAACCATAATATGGTTATGATACCGAGGTAGTGATTTTGGAATAATACATGATTTATTTGGATAAATTATATTGGATATTCTTGAATACCTTGAAACTGATTAATGATTTGTATATTCCATCATTGTTGTAGTTTACAACATTTTTGGATAGAAGTATATCCAGTATTCTATAAGGAATAAGGAAGCATTAATGTAATCAATAAGGTTTTATGGTAATTTAGGATGTTGTAGTGTTTTAAAAGAATACATGATGAAGGTGTTAACATGTTATTATGTGGAGAAAAGGATCTTCATTGTGTTTACCTTCCTTATAAATTTTGGACTGTGAGTTGTGACAGAAGTATTTTGGATAATTCTAGTTTGAGATTATTTTTGTATTGCCATAAAAGGACAACCCAGAGGTCGGGCAGCAACCCATCGCGTCCGACAAGGCCGCGAGACTTAAACCTGCAACTGAAGGGCAATAATGGTGTATCACCTACCACTGGCCCACGTGATGTATTGGATTGAATAATGTAGTTTTTTTAAAAGTTCTGGTAGATGAACTATAAATTCATTTTTTTGGAACCCTATACGAATAGGATAAATAGAATATTTTTTAAGTTCTATTATCTTTTATAGTGAAAGATGAGTTTGTGGTCGAAATTAGTTAAAGGATGGAACTCTACTTGTCAAGTATATATTTTTTTCATCTATTATTCTATGAAGAAATTAATTCTTAAACTTTAGGTAAGGTATCTTAAAACTAAAAATGTGTTATCCTAATACCTTATGTTTTGTTGAACCGATGATATTTTAAATCATCATAGATTGATGTCTTTGAGGCCCTCAATTCTAAATTTTTTGTGACTGATGACCTCAATCACTCCCCATAAATATTTATCTACTTCCTCTAATTATGTGTCTCTAATTTCCACCAATGTTCTCCTAATATAGATCATAATTTGGTGGTGACTTTTTCATTCCCCTTTTCCTCTTATTAAGACTAAATTTTATTAACCCAATTTCCGATGTGGGTTTTCCCACAAAGGTATTTTCTATTTTGAACCTTTTATTTTCAAAGAACAATTTCAAATTGAGAGGAATAAATTTATTTAAGGAGAGAAGAATGTAACACCACACGATTTCATAGTATGTTATTTCTTCAAATTAATTCAATAACTTTCACTACACGCAACATTGAGTTCAAGCGCACCACGACTTACCAAACTAGACGTTCAAAAGAAGTAATGAATAGTATTAATTGAATTTTTAACTTTATATAATCCTTATAATTTTAGAATCCATATTATGAGTTTCTTAGAAATAATGTAACAACAGATTCATTTTTTCAGATAAAATAATTATTTTACAAAAAATGCAAATTTACCTACTTTTAAGGGCGAACCCTTTTTAAATCCAATATTTGAAACTTTTAGATATTCAATTTAAAAAAATAAAATTATTATTTAGAATAGATACATAATAATTTAGTTTCAATAAATTTTTGGAGTTTTTCTAATATCTTTCATATTTGGGTGAATAATAAAAAATACTATATTTTAACTGAAAGCAACTTTTTTAAAAAAGTAATTTATAGTGTTGAATTATACATTTTAATGGTTTGAAGTATAATAAGAATATATTTTAACCATTTAGTCCAATGATGGTCATTTTAAGTAATTTCACTTTGAAATTGGACATAAATAAGTGTCAATCTTTTGATAATTATTATTTCTTAAAAATACGCTTTTTGGTTCTGACAACGGGAATAAATTTTAAATTAATTAATTCAACATATATGTTTTTAAATTGTTAAAATAGAATTCATTTTTGAATTCATAATATCAAAATTATCTTAGGTTAAATTTTTGGTATTTTTCTGAAAACATTCAATTTTTGATGAATAGTGAAAAACACTGAGTTATAGTTTAAAACCCAATTTTTTATTTAAATAATTATTTATTTTATTTAAATTTATTTTAGGTAAAAATAGATACATAATTACTATATAAGTTCTATGTAATTCATTCGATTAAGTTTATAATAATTTTAGATATATAAAAGTTTTATTGAACTTTTTTACCTTCTTTTACCCACCTCCTATGAGCATTTGAAAATTTACATAAAACTTAATTTTACCACTTTTGTGAGTTGAATTTTGAAAATACGAGAGACCTGGTTGATATCATTAAGTAAAATTTGGTTCAATAAGATGAAAATAATTTTTTATGAATAGTAACTTTTTACTTTTATTTACCACAGTTAAAAGTAAATAGGGTAATTAAGAGTAAAAATGATATTATTATTACCCTAACACATGTCCTAATTCTATTGGATAAGTGTAATTCGACCCAAAAACAACCTTAGTAATAAAATATGGTCTTTTACGTCCACTTGGATTAGATTAGGACGTTTATTATTATTTAAATCAAAGAAGAGTTAAAAGTGTTAAATTCATAGTTTAATAACTAAACCATTTTTAATATTGGGTTAAACATAAGATAAATTAGACTATAAATATTAATTAGAAAGATAAAAATATTTCCTACATAATGTTATTTTATTTATATTTTTTAGACATTAAATAATTTAATTTATTTATGACACAATGATGATGTAGTAATTACCTAATTAGTGAAATATTAAAATAATTGATATTATAAATATCAAAATAAATGTAATTTGAGACTTTTTATAAATTAAACTAATTTAATAGGTTAATATGACATGTTATGTTTGGTTATATGAATTCTTTTTGAAGGAATAATGTTGTTATGAATTTAGTAAAAACAAAATACCAAATAGTGTCAAAATTGACATAAAAGATGTTTTAAAACAAATATTATATTATTAATTGATATTATATTCCTAAAAATCTAAGGTTCTCCCAAAATACTTATATAATTATATTTGTATCATTAATTTACCACTTTGGGTTATCTTGGAAGTATATAGTAAGTTTATTAACCATATAATATAAAAATACTAAGAGACAAGGTAAATGTCAAACTATTTAACTAAGAGTTAAATCTAAAAGATAAAGTTAATATAGTGACCCAAACCTATCTAAAACCTATTGGTTGAGTGGTTTTAGATCCATAACCACCTTATCCTTTAAATAATTCATTTTTTAGCCATTATAAACTGAAAATGATTTTATTATAAAATAATATTTCTAGTTTTTTCTAAGGTGCCCCTCACCCCTCTTATAAAAGGGTACTCCCCTTCTCTCTAATTCACACCTTCAAAGTCATTTGTATCAGCCAAAACCAATGAAAATACCCTCTCAAATGTACTCCCTTCATACTGGAGTCCTTCCTTTAGTCATAAATTCAACCTAAGAATCCATTTTGATCAAATCAAACGGAAGAACCCGAAGAAGAGGTAAATATTTCATCACCTCTTTCAAGTTCTTTTCTTCTTCCAATTCCTCTTTCTTTGTTGTTTACATTATAAAATAATAAATATAGTATCTTATATATATTGTGATGTAATTATAAATATGTTATAACCATATTCATTATTCTATTCATCCTTTGAATGACATGTCACCATATGTGCGTACGTACGGCTTACCGTCTCCATGTCGTGGTGTAATTGTTATTGAATACATTATTATTTGGATGGGTATAATAATGATGTGTAATTGATGTAAATAATAAATATAACATCGTAATTATTCTGTATATACGATATACCATCCAATTATATATTATTTTGAAGTCAAAAGAATGATATTGTTTCTTGTGCGTACGTACGGATTGTTATCTCCACGAACGTGATGAGATTCATTCCCCATCATATCCATTCAAGACTAATTTTAATTAGATGATTAAAAATAATTTTTGAAAACTTAATATCATTATGAATATGAATAAGATACATCTTATCCATAACAAACATTACCTACGTAACAAAGAATATAAAGGAAAACAAATTAGTTAACACCTGAAACGACAATAATATAAAGATATTATTAACAAATCAATGTTAAAAGATCATATATGATATCATATTAATGTATATGATTATTGTATAATTTAATAAAAATTATTTCACCATTATACTGGAGTTTAACATACCCTCGACCAAGGAAAACTTTAAGGTAAGGGTTAATTCCTCAATCTCATTATTATCTGAGATTGTTTATGTGTAAGTATCTACTGGTACATATTTATTGTCCATGTACATGTTTCATAAAAGAGTTTTCAAAGGGATTATTTTTAAGGTACTTTTTTACTGAACATCATTTTAAATGTTTGAAATATTTATTCTTCTAAATCATTCTCATTAATTTCCATGTTTTCAAAATGGTTTTTAAGTATTTATTTATATGGACATGAATGTTTTTAAAATGTTAATTCCTTTCAAAAGTTTCAAAGAAGTATAGGACACTTTGATTCAAAAATGTCTTCAAATTTATTCTTTTCTAAATTGTGTGAATTTTAAATGTTTTTATGAAAAAGGGATATTTCTCTCAAAGATTTTTACAAATCATTTTCATCTATATCAGAATCCTTTGATGGATTTTAAACTTATTTTTTAAGTTGATTTATTATGATACAAAACTTCCATATTGTATTGAATATTTTGTGATATGTTTGAATGTGGATGTGTTATTTTTATACCATTCATGGTTTATGGATAAAGTATTGATATTTTGTATGCTTGTTTTAATAAAAAAAATTATGTTATGTTTAAACCTTTTCATATGAGAAATGCATTGTACTTAGTAAGTGAGTGGTGGAGCCCGCTATAGCTCCTCGATGCATCGGTAGGTCTCATGAGACAAACTAGTGTCTTGGAACAAGGCCTTGACAAAATCTTATTTGTAGTATTGGCACAAGGCCTTGAATATGTGGTTATGAAAGTATGGAATTATGCATTCCATCATTATGAAAGTGTCTATTGATATTGCATGTGATTATTACACTAGTAGAATATCCATGTAAGTTAGTAAATATAATTATTTTGATTTTATCTTTTCCATATTATGCTGAAGTTCAAGTTTAAAAGGCTTTTTTTGGTTTTATACATTTCCTTAAATGTTTATGATTATTTATGAAAGATTCTGCTGTATTTTTATCCTTACTGAGCATATGAGATCACCCCTTTCTATGTTTAATTTTTACTAGGATGCGAAAAAGTATATTATGACTAACCTATAGGGATAGTCTATGGGATCTCAGTGTCGTCTATGGAAACAATGTTGTTGTAGTTTTCCATTTTATGATGTAATGTAAACCTTATGAATGTATCTATTACTTCCAAGGCTACTAAACTAATCGGTCTTTCGAGACTTGACCTTTTATGATCATTCCAATGATACGTAATAATGCACTAACTCTGGGCTACTGGGGTTAGGGTGTTATAGCTCAGGTATGCCACTCATACTCAGTTGAATGGCTTTCACCTACCTACCTTTTATGATATCATAAATCAGGCTATTATCATTGAGAGAAACTTAAGGGAAGGAAATAATACTATCCATAGAGGTTCAGTGTCGAGGCAGACCAATTGTTCTTCTAGTAGCAGAAATCATTCCCTTGAGTTTTCTCATCAGAGCAGTGACTGTCAGTGTATCTGCACTGACAACTCTGTTATATTACATTGTTATGGATGATAGGGGCATATGAAGCCTTAGGGTGATAGAGACCCTCTAGAGTGCTGAGATTTCAGTTGTATAGGGCATCTTTAGAGATTTTGTGAGACCTTTCCATCTGCCTTTAGTGGAATATAATCTGCACCAGCACCACCTTCAGGAGCGGGATCGATTGTGTCATGCCAGGTGGGTAGTTAGAGTAGAACCAACAGGACTATCCAGGGATGAGGTCATGGTTTTGGTATCCATACTTTTGATTATTAGCACCATCATAGTGGACTTACTCAAGGTAGTCCAACTATATCATAGAGATATGGATCAAGCCAGTTTCATTCCTTACCGCTGATACCTGAGGATCATAGTGTAGGATTGTTTATAGTACGAGGTATTATTCTAGTTGCCTCTATTATTGTATCTACTTTATTTGATATTGGTGTTTCATACTCCTTTATATCTTTATCGATTATGGAGAGTCTCAGGCTTGAAATTCAGTATTACTGTGGGGGAATGACACTAGATACACCATTGGGAGTGTGGTCTGATGGAATACGTCAATGTATCAACTACCCCTTTAGGTACTCAATTACCCATTCTTATGGGAACTATTTTCCTCAAGATGATAGGCTTCGATTTCATTCATAGGATGTACTATTTGATTCCATATCATGCCTATGTGGACTTTTGTCATGACCAAATTTTTATTTTGATCTTATGATCTAGTTTAGCTTTTTGGCCTCCGTTTTTAGCTCAAGTTTCGGGTGTTACAATCTTAAATTTTGAGTTTTGGGGTTTTTTTCTTTTGTGTGTGGTTTTTATAAAGTAAACAACATTGTTTTGTTAAATTTTGCACACCAAGTGTTTGAAAAAATGTCTGGTTGGATTTTGCATGTGAATTGCGGATTGTTAAGCATGGTTTGGATCTATAAATATTTTTTTACATTTTAATGGTGGTATTGGGTTCCTAAAATGGATTTATAAAATTTTTGGACTTAAAAATGGTGTTTTTTTGGTTCTATAAAAATGAAATGGCATGTGATGATGATATGTAGCCCGTTTTTCATTTTTATGAAAGTGATTTCATTTTTCACATGTGGTGAAATTATTTAAAAGAGATTTTGAAAAATGATGTTGAAATGTAAAATGGTGTGTTTACACCCTTTTTGAAAGTTGGATTTGGTTCTTTGAGAAATGATGGTTTTTTGAAGGGTGTTTGAGGCCTGTTTGGAAATTTTTGAAAATAATGAAAGTGTTTATAATGAAAAGTCTCCTTGGATAATTATTTTCCCTTGTTTATATTAAATGGATGGCATTCCCTTGTAATGGAATCCTCATGATCCATTTATGTGAATGGTTTGGATGTCCTTGTTGTGAACTCCTCAGGACCCATTTATTTTGAGCAGAATGGTAAATCCTTGGTGTTGAATCCTTTGTGATATATGAGTTGAATGGTAAGAGATTGATCTTTAGAGTGACTTAGGTGATTCCTGTCATGTGAATTATTATTATATATTTCTATGTGATTGGATTCTCAGCTAGAATTGTTTGGATCACCCTCTTTACATCTCTACATGGGAACCTAGCATAGTGAGTGAATTTTGTAAGAATGGTTGTTTTGTTAGCTAGGATTACTCTCTATCTAGTGGATTGTAACAGGGGGATATATTGAGTTTTTTTACTATGGGATAGTGTCCCTTGGTCTATACTAGGTAGGGTGTGGTCAAGCGTGTGTGGGAATATTTGATTATATCAAGTGATGCATGATTTATGGGATAAGTCAACATGTATTAGTATGTTCTAGATTATTTATAAGCTTTTAGGTTTCTCTTATATCTATTAGAACTTGGTTAATTAAGGTGGATGATTGAGTTGTGATGTTATTTGGTTATAAATTTGTGATTATTTTCATTTCCCTTATTATGTCATCATTTATATAGCTTTCATGTATGATGTACTTCTTGGATAAAGGTTGTGTGTTGGATTTCAAAGATTTATAAAAAAAATTATCTTTCAAATGTTTTATACACTCATGTTTTGGTTTTTAAAATGAAATCATCACTTTACTCCTTCAAATGTTAATGTTTTATTCTTGGAAAAGGAACCTAGATTTGTTATAAAAAAGGGAAATGTGTTGTGTTTGATTTTAAATTGGAAAATATGTGGAAAATATTACTTTTATATATTGTATTTAAAACTTGATGTTGGTGTTTCTTTCATTCTAAAGAAATTGAATTAGGAATATATTTTTCTAGGCACACCTACTGATTTTTAATATTCATGCTGATAGTTCTTTATTTTTTTAGATTGTGGTGTAGGTCTAATCTTGGTTTCAATCATCATGGGTGACGGTTGGTTTTGGTATCTGAGAGTGAAACTTGGGGTCACATGGAGATGTTGTGTTTTTTAGGTTCAGTTTTTCATGTTGTTGTGAAGTTTATTATTTATTTTTAGATTCTTGAATAAAATATGTTCAGTTGTATGTTTATTTATTATTGGGTTTCAATATTTTTCTTTTTGTTATTCAGTTTATTTATTTATTATTAGGGGAAATTGTTCCCTTTGTTACTCTAATGATACTTATAACTAGTTTTCATCCCATGAGGATCGGGAACGCCCTTTGGGCCTTACCATGGATCTACTTGAGTGACTGGTTTGGGGTAAACCCAAGTTGGTTTGTGAAAAAATGGTATTATAACAGGTTTTCCTTAGAGTACCTTGCTTTTAGAGCACCCTTTGTAATTTGGGAATGTCAAGGTAGATGGAGTAGGACTATCAGAGCTTGGGGTGAAAGTCTGGGGGAGTTTCTGGCCAAAACATTATGAACCAAGCCTTGATTTTCCATGGGAAGTCAGGTTTTATTTGGTTTCTTTGGATCTTTTAGTTTGTTTTGTTCATGGGATATGAAATGGGAGTTAGGATAAAGATCTCAGGGATCTCATATGGTCTATAAATCCATGTGGATCCAGGAACATAGTCCTATAAGACTCTCTGTGATGGTGGCATGTTTGGAATATGGATGACAACCATATGGCCAAGTCACCCATCGACACTAGTTTCCCCTTTTTTATTATTTTGGGTAACCCTTGATTATGAAATTGCGTTGAAAACCCTTTATTTGAAATAGTGAAAACTCTATTTTTGGTGGTAATGGTTTGGATTTTTGAAAGATGGAAAATTAATTTTCAGATTCATTTTATAAAGGGTTTTATAACTTTGTTTTATTTAAGAAGAAATGATTTTTAGATCAAATAATTTTGATAGAGTGAGAATTGTTAAACTTCTGAAAAATGTTTTGAATGGGATGAATTGGAAATTATATATGTTATCCATGGGATTTTATTTTGAGAAAATATGAAATGTATTTATGTGTTTTGTTTGAAAATGGTTTTTGACTTGGTGGTTAGTGATATTTTGAAAACAAAATTATGAATTTTGAAATGGGAAGTGGATTAAAAGTGAAAAGACGCGGGTTGAATGTTTTTTTTTGGAAAGTATAATTTTTTTACCTTTGGTATTCCCATGGGTGCTCACATGCATGGATATGTGTGGGAAAGTGAAGATATGTTGATGTGGGAAGATGAGTGCCCAGATTGGTATGAGTTGATGAGTGCCCAGTGTGGCATAGTAATATTCATGTGTGATACTCCATGGAATACCATTGGTGAGTGTGAAACCCACCAAGATTGTTTTTATTTTCAAAAAAAAATTCAAGATGAAAACTGTGGTGTTTTGAAACCAATGTGGTGTGTTGCACTTTATTGTGATTTGTAGGTTTTGTTAATGCATTGTTTTGAGTTTAAAATCTTGTTGGTAATTTGGTTTTGAAGTGGTGTTTAGCGTATTTCTAGAAAATATTTTTGGGGAGATTTAGTTGGTTTCCCTTTTGTGAAGATGTTTTTTTTGTGGTAAGTTTTTATTAATGGGATAGTTTTGATTGATGGGATAGTTTTGATTGATCTCTTGGCTTTATTGTAGCCTAGTGTGTTCCCCCATAAAGATTCAATGGGTATTTGAGGTGTTTCCATGGGTGTTTCACCATTTTTAGTCCTTCCAGTTAATCAATCTAAGGATTTCCTTCTCAAGTTTCAAAAGTTGAGTCCACCACTCTTTTATGGTCAAACTAATCCTCTCAAAGTGGAAGAGTGGATGCAAAAAATAAAAAGGATTTTTGGTCTTCTTGAGTTTCCTGAGTCATTTAAGGTTACATTCTCTAACTTTATGATTGAAGGGATAGCTTGTAAGTGGTGGAAGTCAGTCTCTAGGAACAATCCTTGAGAAGATCTTACCTAGGAATTCTTTGAGGCTTTATTCATCCGGTAGTATTTCTCTTAGATAGTGAAGGTGATAAAAGGAATGGAGATGTGTTTTTTGCAGCAAGGTAATGGTTCAGTGTTGGAATTCTTGGGTCCTTTTTTAGACCTAGTTCCTTATATTATGAAGTTGGCTACAGATGATTCCTTGAAGGCTCAACATTTTGAGTATGGGATTTCTCTTGATCGGCAGTCAAAGGTGTCAGAGTTTAGTTTAACCTCTTTTGCTGACATGTTAAGGAAATTTTCTCGAATTGAATCCATGAAAGTAGGAGTTCTTGAGGTATTCATACCTCATTTAGTCCCTAGAAGTGGTGATGATAATTTCGGTTAGGATATGGTAAAGAGACTCTAAGATGTTGGTGCTGGTCACGGGATGAAAAGGCCTTTGGATATTATTTTATTCTTCTAAGTATAGGATCATGGTATATTATTAGTTCAACAAGCTATATCATAATAAGTAATTGTGTCTAAGTTCACCAAATACCTTCCATGATTTTTGGTTCCTAGTTCACTTGCAATGGTTCTTCAGAGGTATTTCTTGGAAGCTTCATGGAGTCAAATTTGCCTCTTAAAAATACACCCCAACTTGTCTGCAAGAGTAGGGTGTTGTTTGGTCTTAGTTTAGAGCCCCTTTTATTTGTAATGTTTCTTTGTTGTAATGGTTGTGTTCATTGGTGTTTTTCGGTGTTACATTATCTTGAATTGTAAAGGTGAATATTGTTAATCCCCTATGAACTTCTATTTTAGTGGATTCATGTTTTTGAAAATTCTGAATTGTGAGATACATTCAGGGATTATTACATCCTGATTGTGGGGAAATAGATGCTTCGAACATCAGGGCTCCATCCATAATCCTTGGAGTTAATATTTTCACATAGTCAAGAAACCATCGGGGGTGTTAATAAATCTGTTTCATCTCTTTTATCCACCATTGGGGTGAGGTATTTTAAGTGTTCTTGTTTCATTTTTCATTGTTGGTGTAAGTTCCCCCTTATGGATTAGTTTAATTTTGGTATACTGTTTTGTTTTAATTTTCTTCATCGGGGCCCCTAGTGTTGGGGGTCTTTTTCCATTGTGTATATTTCTCCTATTGGATAGAAAGATAGTTGGTTCTTAATGGTGGGGACACCCACCACAGGTCTCATTGATATCTTCCCTAAGATAAATCGACAATGTCATGTTTCTAATGGTGGGGTATTTATTCTGAACTTCCATCTTGATAATCCAGTTTAATTTTTTTGGTGTTAGTTTGGTAGTGGTTTGTTCATTTAGAGTTATCTGATTTTGAGTTCCTCTCTATTTGTGGTAAAATTTTGGGACCTTGTAGAAATTTGGTTTAAGCTTTTCATCATGTTTTAGGAGGTGATTTTGGATCATTGGATCATTGTAGACAAGAGGCATAAGTTATGTTTGGTAAAGGTTAAGATGTTAATGGTTTGAGGGGTTTGATTGTATGATTGTGAAAATCCTTAGTCTTTGATCGATCAATGGGAAGATATTGTGGGTTTCTGGTGGAAGAAAGCATAACAGTAGAGGGAATTGTCACACCCATATTTTTATTTTGATCCTATGATCCGGTTTATTATTTGGGACTCAGTTTTTATCATGATTAATGGGTGTGATGGTATTAAATTTTGAGTTTTAGGGTGTTTTTATCTTAGCGTATAGTTTGGGAAAACCATGCGGCCTTCTCCAACAAACTATGCAGCTCAAGTTTTGGTGGTTGAGGCATAGCGCATGGCTTGTGTGTCAACCATGGAAAATCATGTGGGGAGGCTCTGTGCTAGGATAGAACCATTCCACATAGTTGGTGCATGGTTTGAAAACCATGCATCCAAACCATGAAAGTGACCAAGTGTATCTAATAATGGGTGCATATTTGGTTCATGTTTTGGTAAATCGTGCATCCAACCCATACAAACTTCCCATATCTAAAAAATTATGAAATTCTTAAACTACTCCCTCGGGATTTTTAACCCAAAATGACCATTTTATTATTCCCTTGGTTTTTGTGGCCCAAAATAGTCTTCTCCATCCTTCTTTAAGCTTCCACTCCACCCTCTGTGGTGGATCTAAGGTGATTCTTCAAGTTTGGGGATAGATTTCTCAAGGTACTCTCCTCTTCTCTCCTCCATCTTCCTCTTTATTTCATTTTCTCTTGAGATCTCCTTCTCCCATGGTCATGTGAATCTAGGGTTTGTTCTTCCCTTGGTTTATGTTTGGTTTTTTTCTTGTTTAAGGTTCCTCTTGGTAAATCTTGGCTCTTGGAACCTTTTTGGAGAGGTTTTGGGTGAGCGTTGTTGAAGCGCTATGAGATTGAGGTAGGTTTTCCTTTGTACTTGTCCTTTAAATTTAAGAATCATGGGTTTAATTATTTTCTCACCTTCTTTATGTGATAAATATTAATTTGTGGTCTATGGAATAATTTTTTGGTGTGAAAAGTGGTGATTTATTTCTTTTTATTAAGTAAATGGCATTTTTTTGTTAAATGTTCCATACCAAGTGTTTGATAAAATTCCTAATTGGATTCCACATGTGATTTTTGTATTGTTAAGCATGGTTTGGATTGGTAAATGTTATTTTGACATATTTATAGAGGTTTTGGGTTCCTAAAATAGATTTATAAAACGTTTGGATTTGAAAATGGGGTATGTTTTGTTTTTAAAAATGAAATGGCATGTGATGATGATATGTGACCCATTTTAGATTTTGGTGAAAGTTACTTCATTATGAACATGTGGTGAAAGTATTTAAAATATATTTTTTAAAATGATTATGAAATGTAAAATGGTGTGTTTACACCCTTTTTGAAAGGTGGATTTGGTTCTTTGAGAAATGATGTTTTTGTGAAGGGCGTTTGAGGTCCGTTTGGGAATTTCTGAAAATAATGAAAATGTTTATCATGAAAACTTTCCTTGGATTATTATGTAGATTTTTTTATATTAAATTGATGGGATTTCCTCGTTGTAGAATCCTCATGATGAATTTATGTGAATGGGTAGGAATTCCTTGTTGTGGACTCCTTGTGAACCATTTATTTTGAGAGGAATGGGAGATCCTTTGTGTGGACTCCTTTGTGATCTATGAGTTGAATGGAAGGATTTCAATCCTTGGAGTGAATCGGGTGATTCCTTTTTTGTAAATTATTATTATATATGTGCATGTGATTTGATGCTTGGTTGGCATCATTTGGATCACCCTCTTTATATATTGACATGGGAACCTGGAATAGTGAGCGAATTTTCTAAGAACGGTTGCTTCACTATCTAGGATTATACTTTTTCTAGTGGCACATAGAAGGGGGGATATATTGAGTTTTATTACTATGGGATAGTGACCCTCATTCTGTACCAGGTATAGCGTAGTTGAGCATGTGTGGGTGTATTTGATGTCATTGAGTGAGACATGCTTTCTGGGATGAGTCAACATGTATTAGAATGTTATGGATTATTACCGAGCTCCTAGGTTTCTCCTATGCCTATTGGATCTTGGTTACTTATGGCAGATGATTGAGTTGTTTTGTTATTTTTTTATCCTTGTGTTCTTATTTCCATTTCCCTTATTTTTTGATCATTGTTATAGCTTTCTTGCATGGTGTACTTATTGGATAATGGTTGTGTGTTGGATTTCAAAGATTTATGGAAAAAAAATTTCTTTTGGAAATGTTTTATACACTCGTGTTCTAATTTTTAAAATGAAAGCATCACTTTCCTCCTTGAAATTTTAATGTTTTATTCTGGGAAGGGAACCTAGATTTGGAATGAAAAAGTTCAATAGACCATGTTTGGTTTTAAATTGGAAAATATGTGGAAAAGATTAATTTTATATATTGTATTTAAAACTTGAAGTTGATGTTTCATGAATTCTAAAAGAATTTCATTGGGAATATATTTTTTCAGGCATGCCTACTGAGTTTTAATACTCACATCTATAATTATTTCTTATTTCTAACTTGTGGTGAAGGTCACAACTTTGTTTTTATCACCGCAGGAGATAGTCGGTTTTGGTATTGGAGAGTGGACCTTGAGATCACATGGAGATGTTCTGTTCACCAGGTCTAGTTTTAGATGCCATTTTGCAATTTGTTGTATATTTTCATATTCTTGAATAAAATATGTTCAGTTGGATATTTATTAATTATTTTCATTCTCTCTTTATCTTTCCTCTATTTATTTTATTTATTTATTATTGGGTAAAATCAATCCCTTGGTTACTCTGATGATTCCTGATACTATTTTCTATCCCATGAGGATCAGAAATGCCCATCGGGCCTTACCACTAATCAAATCGGGTGACTGCTTTAAGGTTGACCCGAGTTGGTTTGTGACAACTATTATCGTCGTAGGGTGTTGTTTACATCACCATAGGTAATAATTTATCTCCACAAGGGTGAGTGGGATTTCTAATATGGTAGATTTATACCATAGAATCATGGTATAGGTGGCGTGACTATCTAGAATTATTGTTCTTTATGGTGGAGTAGGTAATACATCTGGTATATTTTCCTCCTATAATTGATCATTTTAGGGACATCTGCCCCCCCATGATTTTTCTAGATTACCTACAAATATAGAGGTAGATTTTATGTTTGAGCTTACTCTTGGATTATCTCTAGTATCCATTCCTCCATGTAGGATGGAACCTACTAAGCTCTAGGAGATCAAGTGACAATTGGAGGAACTGGATTCTAAAGGTTTTATCATACCCAGTACTTAATCTTATGGTTCACCCATTATTTTTACCAAGAAAGAAAATGGGACCCTTAATTTATGCTTGGATTTAAAACAGTTGAACCAGCTTAAAGTTAAGAATCAGTATCCACTACCACAAGTGTATAATCTCTTTGACCAGCCCTGAGGAGCTAGGGTATTCTTAAAGACCAACCTGAGATTAGGCTATCATCTGGTGTGAGTCAGGCCTTTAGATATACCACATATGGGTTTTTATAGTCATTACAATCTTTATTATTGTCTAATTATTCATTTCGATCGTACAACCATGCCCTCCATTTTCATGGCCTTGATGAATAGTTTTTTCCACCCCTATATAGATTCATTTTTCATGGAATTTTTGGACAATATATTCGTGTATTCTCATACAAATAGAGACCATGATAAACAACTTGATATCATTTTGAATACACTAAGAGAGAATCATCTATATGAAAATATTTATAAGTGCCACTTATGGATCAAAAAATTCACTTATTGGGTCATATTATCTCATGATCAAGAGTATCTGTTGACTTAGAGAAGGTGAGTGATGTGGTTTCCTAGGAGTATCCCAAGAATGTGTTTTATATACATATTTTCTTGGGGATGGATGGATATTATAGGCATTTCATAACGTAATTATCACACCTTTTTTACCTATTATTGGTCTTATAAAGAAGGGTTTTAAGTTTTTGTGGTTATAATAGTGAGAGAAAGCCTTTTAGAAGCTGAAAGGAAGGCTTATTTCGGCACCTATTATGATTATTCTAGAGCCTAAAAAATGATATATAGTGTTTTGAGATGCATCAGGTACTAAGTTAGGATCATTTATAATATGGTAGGATAGATTAATTTTGTACAGTTCTTTGTAGTTGAGGCCTCGTGAGAGTAACTACCAAACACACGACCTCAATCTAACAGATGTTGTCCATGCCTTACACTGTTGTAGACACTATCTAATGTGTTATCACTTTGTGGTGTATATGGATCACAAGAATCTCAAATATATATTTATGCATCATGAATTGAAACTCAGATAGTGAATATGGGTCTAATATCTTTAGTCCTTCGAATTTCAGCTTGCTTATACACCTGGGAAGGGAAATATGGTAGTGGATATGTTGAGTCAGAAAACTCAGGAACAGGCAGTGTATGAATCTCATATTGAATAGAAATTAATGGCCCTATTTTCTGACCTGCATTTGGAGTTTCATGACATTCATGAGAAGTCTTATCTTTCTGCCTTAATAGTTACCTCTTCCCTTCTGGATAGAGTGAAGAGCAGGCGGTTCTCAGATCCTGAAGGCTTGGTTCTCTGGGAGAGTATTTCTGGTGAGGACCAACCTCCATATTTCTCTATGGGAGGAGATGACACCCTACATATACATGGACATGTCTAGGTTCCTACTGATATGAGAGAGAAACTGATTCGATATTCCCATGCTTCTCAGAGGGTATTTTATCCAAGAATCTATAAGATGTATTGAGATATGAGATGCCAGTATTGGTGTCCTGGGATGAAATGTCAGATATAAGGTTTTATCACTAGGTGTTCCACCTATTAGTAGGTGAAGGTGGAGCACTAGAAACCTGATACCTTATTATATCTACTTCTACCCCAGAATTTTAAATGGGAAGAAGTTACTATGGATTTTTTAGTCAGATTACCAAGGTCTCTTAGAGGTAGAGACACGGTTTGGGTAGTCATGGATCAACCGATGAAAGTATCCTACTTCCTTCCTATTTAGGAGACTTACTAATTTGATAAGATAAGAATATTGTATGTACATAAGATCATATGGATTCATGGGTTCCCTCATACTATCATTTCATATAGGGATTCTCATTTCACATCGAGTTTCTGGTAGGATTTATAGAGAACTATGGGTACATAGGTGCTTTTAAGCAGGGCCTTTCTTCCTTAGACACATGGTCAGTCAGAACGGATGATACAGGTGTTAGAGGAAATGATTCACGCATACATCCTTGATTTTGGTGGTTCTTGGGAGAATAATCACTATCTCATTGAGTTATCCTACAACAATTGATTTCAGTAAATGATTCAGATGGATCCTTATGAGTCTATGTATGGTAGGTCATGTCGTTCACCCCTATATAGGTTAAAAGCATGAGAGGAAGCACTACTAGGTCATCATATCATGCAGGAGACTTTGGAGAAGGTTTAGATGATCAGGAATAATATGTACATTACTCAGTCAAGATAGAAATATTATGTTGATCATTGTTGATAACCTCTAGAGTTCGATTTTGGGGATCATATTTTCTTACCGGTATCACCCAGACTTGGAATAGACAGATACAAAGGAAAGGGAATTTTTCATCTCATTATGTCAAGTACTTTTAGATTCTAGATAGAGTCAATTTGGTAGCCTATCGATTGTTACTACCAAATAGGTATTGTTCCATGCACGATGTATTTAGTGTTTTATAGCTTTATTGTTATCATGCCAACCCATCTCATAATTTTGATTCCAAGGAGGTTGAGTTAGATGTTGATACTTATTTTGAGAAGTATATTATACGCATCACTTACTTGATCATGAAGGATCTCCAGGGATGGTATATTCTTTTAGTGTGGGTTCTATAGAAGTATTTACATGTATAGGATGAGACTTGGGAGCGGGGGGCTGATGTACGTGCTCAGTGGCCAGAGTTGTTCTCAGGCAATTTTCTACCACCCTTTGAAGGGAATCTCAAGGATGAGTTCCTTGAAGGGGTGATTACTGTAAGAACCTGGTTTTTCCTATTTGGTATGTATCCTTTTAATTTCTCAGTTAAACCAATGACTTAGTTCTATTTTTGGATTAGACCCTAAATTCGGTCCATTGGGCGGTTGGGTTGCTTTTAGAAAGGAAGATACTAGAGGGATATAGGCTGACTGAAAACTAATTATAGGTTGTGTAATTGGAATACATGAAGTATATTCAATACATGATGTGTAATGACCTGGACAGTCTAGTTCATATCATGTAAATGGATTTTCCTATGGAGGAAGATCAATGTGGAAGAATATATTCAGACTTGGAACAAGCTAGCTACCCACTTTGAAGACTTAATCTGGGATGATCCGAGCATAAAGGTTCAATCACATCAATGGGGATTATACTGGGTAAGAAGTTCTAACAATATTAGTCTTGTTTTCAATGATTTTGTAATATCCTTTAGTGTTGGATAATCTTTGGATTTGATTGTACCTATTTGGTTTCTCACTTTTCCGCAAAAGTGTTTTTTTAATAAAAAAATTAATTTTCAGGTCCTATGGAGGAAGACCCCAATCTTTACAAGATGTGTAAAGAATTTACACACTGTGTAAATACCCAAGGCATTTTTTAAATTGGAGGCAGGGCCTCTATTTTTATTGAAAGAATCCCCCCTCCCTCAGTCTCTCTCTTCCATACACAAGAGGTCCACTGTAGGAGATCCTTTGAAGCCCTACTCTTGGATTTTCTCCCATTCCTATGTCCAACATCTGATTTCATATTCATTAATCATTTTGTAAGTTCACCAATAAATGATTCATTCCTTTAGTTCCTTTCACTATTCTTTTTCTTATCGATGATGTTGTTTTGATGTAGTCTCATATGCCCAATTTTTAAGGCATTGATATTTTCTTTAGATTTATTCCAATCCATGACAAAATAAGGGATGATACTGGATGAGGAATCTGTTATAAGTATAAAGTCGGTGGTTTATGACTCATCCCTCAAGTATCACTGTTTAATACATTTTCACTATTTTTTCATGCCAATTCCATTGGGAATTTCTTTTTTAATTCATGTTCCATGCTTATAAACTCCATGTTGATATTCTAGATCCCAATTCATAGTTTTTTACCATGACAGTTTAGGTTTATTCCTCAACACCTTACACCCCAAGTAGGGTGCTCCCATGTTTATACCTTTAGTGGTTTATATTGACTATTTTCCCCACCACTTGGGTGTGCTTTGGATTGAACTTGATAAAGGTAAGTGTTTAATTAAATTAATGAACTACTAATGGATTGAACTTATATAGTTATCACTCAACCCTTAAAATGTAAGTGATTTAATTATTCAATTAACATTGAAATGTAATCGGAATGTATATTTTATATATATCACTTGACCTAGTAATTTATAATTTAATTACATATGGTTTCATGTCCTTAGCCTGACTTGTCATGCCTATGAAAGGTTAAGGAATGAACCTAATAATTGGATATAGAATCAAATTATTAAATGGATTCATGTCCTTTTAGCCTTGTCACCTAGTATTAAAGACAGTGGAATGAACCTTATGATTTATTAAATGGTATGAGTATTGCATGGTATAAATTAAATAATGAATTGTTTATAAGGATATTATTGCATATGGACCTTTTTATCTTTATAGGATTGTTCAGACTTGAGCCATCCTTGAATTCCCAAGGGAATGCCTTGAGCACTCATAGGACACCATTCCCATTCAAGGAGTAGGTTACTATGGGAGATACCCACCTTCGATAATGGTCCTTGTCTACTAGTGGATATCTAGAATGCTGTCATAGGATCCCTTCATTAACTTCCAGATATTATGATGCCTTGGACATACTCCTTAGATCCAGCTTGATGTCTTCGAACATATAGAAACATGGATTAACCTCATTGGACCCAGTCATTCTTAGCTCTTTTTACCTTGGATGAGATCCTTGGACTTTGTTAGAATCATTTACAGTGGAATGCCTTAGGCAATGCCCCTTGGATTGCACTCAGACCCCTTATATCCATGATCCATGTTATCACTGAGTTGGCTTGACCCCTGAGGTTAAGGATGCCTTGGTTATTAACTTAGATCCTCTTTCATTATTATCATCATCAAGGATGCCTTGTTTATTTCCTTATATCCTCTATTATTATTATTATTATTATAGGATTCCTTGTTCATCAACTTGGATCCTATTTCTTTATTATTATTACTATAGGAAGTCTTGGTTAGGCCTGAGATCCTCTTACATCACTTATTATAAATTATAAAATAATTAATTAAATGATTACATGCTTAGAGACCAGTTGAGTCTAAAACTGGTATCAGGGTATTTACATTAATGTATTTTATTTACTTTTATATATACATGCATACTATTTCAATTTATATTCACATAATGGATTGTATATCTGTCGTTGGTAGTGGCCTACTGAGATTTTTCTCACACCCTACTGGGCCACCGATGGTACTCAGACAGATTATATGTTTATAGGTGTTGATAAGGTGAAGCATATGCATTTCACACATGATCTAGATTTCTTGCATTAGGATGGAGCTTGGTAGCAAATGATCGGGCCAATGCTCAGGATGCTTGGTTTATTTTTGGATTCTTTTTTTCTTTTGTATAGAATGTATTGTTTACTAATTTATATCCATGTTTTCCGACTTTATAGAGACATGAAATGTAACGACCCAAAGTTTTATCAATTGAATTCCCTTCTTATAATCATACCATAAAATATAATCAAATTAGGAAACATAATTCCACATAATTCTCAAATGATATACTATGTAACATTTAAACATAAATTTTCCACTTTTGTATTTTTAATTTTGAAAATCTGAAATACACGGTTGCAATCAGTAAGATGTTTGGAGTCCGATATGACAAACCTAATTTTTGAGGAATAGTAACCCACCCTTATGAATAGTAACCTACCCTTATGAATAGTAACCAACCCTTATGAATAGTAAATCCTCCAAAATAATAGTAACCTTACCCATGAATGATTAAATAAAACTTAGGCATCTTATAAGTGACAGTTTGATCATAGTTAAAGAATTGGTATTTTTGTAAGTCATAAATAAATAATTATAATTAATTAATTAATTTAAAATAAAAAAAAATTGCTAATTTTTTTTTATAAATTAACAATTCTATGTCTTCTGGTTACAAGATAATTTTATTAGACCTTATGTAATTTTTAAAAGCATTGTGAAATCAGTTCTCATTTTAAAATCAATATTTTTCTAGTAAATTATGATTTTAATTAAAAAATAAATTAATCATATTTAGAAAATTATTTTTGAAAAATAGAGTTCATTTTTTGGATTCTGCACATTGAAAATGGTTAGGGTGAATTTTTGGGATTTTTCTGAAATACTTGAATTTTTATGAATAGTGAAATACAATAATTTACAAAAATAAGTTAAATTAATAAATTATAGAGTCATGGGTGATTTTATTATGATGTAAGCACATATGGTTCAGATTCACATGATAAAATTACTGTAATTAGTCATGGAAGACTCACTATTCCTTGTCTTGTGGAGAAATAATAAATTAATGAATATAATATTGAGAAAACCCCTCTCCCCTCCACTATTAATACCACCCTTAACACCCTCATTTCCTCAAACCTCTCAAGCTTCAATAATTGTCTAAAATATATCCAAAAATATTCCCCATCCCCTCCCCCCACCATCCAATAGCTTCTGGTCTCATAAAAATACCAATCCTAGGTTCTTTAAGGAGGATCTCATGAGGATGATTCAAGAGGTAATTTCTCTCTCTTTTCCTTTAATTTCCTTTCAATTTCAAGTTATTTTCTTATTATATCCCCACCTATATTCATACACATGGTATGGTAACTCCAGTATCATAAATATTTTATAATTTCATGATACTAATGGGATATTATATCATCCAACCCCCCTCTCTTCTTTTTATTCTAGAAAGTAAAACGTTGTTCCTGAGGTGTTAATTTATCACCTTCAAGAATGACATGTTTTCAATTTCCTTTACTACCTTCAGATCTGGTCATGAAACCATTTTTATGATTTAACCAGATTATTTTATATGTATTATATCCTATTTAATGTTCTAGAACTAACTTATTTACATATTACTAAATGATAAATCAAAACATGTTCGTTGTGATCCAAAAACCACCCAAATTAACCTAAAATGATCATTATTAAATCTTAACTAATGATTCATACAAATGGTATATAACATAATTCATTATAAGATCATTTAAAATCCTGTAACATAAATAATAACATGAAATATCATTTCTTGTTTTTTATCCATGATCTATGTGAACTTCCATTTATGAATACAAGTGAACCGCTCAAGAAAATCATAGATTCAGACATTCTCGAACAATGTATTTAAACCATATAACTCATCCAAAATCCCATAAATGAACATAATAAAACCTTAATGAATCTTATTAATTTATAAAAGGTTATTTAATTTTTAATTAATTAATCTAATGTGGTTATATAGGATTTTAAAGTGAAGAAAGCGTTCAGATACAAGGTAGGGGGAAATTCTCGAATTCAACTTTCTTTCTTTGGGTTCTCCCTCTTTCACTCCATTTTTTGTATGGTTACTCCTTAAAAATAATTTTTTCATCATTATATTACTTATTATGGGATATAAATGTTATCCACTAGATTTTATATCAAACACAATGTTTTCCAAAAGAACTCTTCTTTAAAGAACACACCTTTTACTTCTCGCTCAAGGTTGATGGTTCTTGTATCAAGTATGTTATTCCCTCTTTATTTTGAGAACCCAAAGTTTATGAATGTGTTCTTATGAGTTAAAAACCATTACCTTCATTGGTTATGAATGATATATGTTCTATGTGGCATGAACGATAGTGAAAATGTTATGATGTGACAGGTGCGTCCAGAATTATATAGCGAAATATGAATGTTTGAATGTGACGGGTGCACTCAGAAATATATAGTGATCCAATGCATTGGGTAAAGTTATTAACCTCATGAGTTAAATTGGAATGATTTATGAACATGATTCTATCTTTTTTCACAACTATTTGTGGTAGATTACTACTAAGACATGATGTTTCATTTTTTTCATTGCCACATTTCAAGTCATTTGTTAAAGTTTCCTCTCATGATTTTGACAATGATGTTATGATTATGATCACCCCATGCTATATTATTATTATATATCCTCTTACTGGGATTTTATATCACCCTTTTTTGATTTATATCATGAGGTGACTACTTGTACTAAGAGAGTTCAAGTGACAATAAGAAGCTATAAAAGAAGGAATTAAATAAATGTTTATGATTGATGTTATAAATGTTATGTTTGGTCATAGTTTTCCAAAGACACTAAACCTTTGGATCCCCATGGTGTAATACTATCATTTTTTTTGTCTTTTTAATGATGTAATAGTAATGTAAAAAAAATGCAGGGTTTCTATAGTTGGTATCAGAGGAAAGGTTTAGTTAGTTTGGGAATTAGGATTATTGAACCATTGAGAAAACCTCTAGTATGAGACTAAGTAAAAATATGCGCACAAGAAGCTTTATTTAGGGATCCCATAATTTATGATTTTAGTGTAAATCATACAAATTAATAAGTTATTCATGAATTTTTTACTTACGTTTTGTTCTAACCTTTTTTATTTTAGAAAGGTGTGGGAACAAAGGGAAACCATGCCAACAACTCATGTGAGGACCAATGAAACAATTGCTCGAACGACATCCCCAATGCTTTGGGAGGGTGAGTTAAAAACTTCATGGATATGATTACCCAACTATCTAAGGTTATGAAAAATAACCAGAATAATATTGAATGACCTCCTTCACCTAAGAGGGAGAAACTGGCTATCGAGTTTTTTATGCGGCAACGACCATCGACGTTTATTGGATCTTCCAATCCACAAGTTGTGGAAGAGTGGGTCAACTACATGGAGAAAATCTTTTCTATTATTCACTATTCTGAGATAGAGAAGGTGAATTTAGTTGTTTATCAACTATATAGATATTCTGGTCAATGGTGTGCTTTGATTGAGAACACCAAGCCAAGAGATGAAATTGAAAAGATGGAATGGGAAGACTTTAAGATCATGTTTCTTAACAAGTATTTCCCAAAAACTCTTCATATGAAGATAGAGAGAGAATTCATAGAGATCAAGAAAAAGGAAGGAGAATCTGGTAAAACCTACGAAGAAAATTTCACAAGTATTTCAAGGTACACTTTGGGCTTTTTTATCAACAATGATAGCAAAATTGATAGATTCTTTAGTGGATTAAAACCACGCCTTCGAAAGGCTCTTGCAATTCGAGACTTTGGGAGTTATAAAGAAGTTGTTCGATGTGATATCAAAGTGGAGATAGAGTTTGTAGAATGGTCACATGGCTATGGTCATAAGAAATAAAATATGGAGTTTCAAGCCGGAGGATCTAATGATAAATGTAGGAAGAAAACTCAACGACCCACATGCCAAAAATGTGGGAAGTTGCATCATGGGAACTGCCTCAAAGGGACGGGGAAATGCTTCAAGTGTGGGAAAGAAGTCCACCATACTCAAGAGTGTCAAAAAGACATGAAAAGGAAGAATAATTTAGTGTAAGAAACAAGAGAACTACCCATGGTTCAATGCTACAACTGTAGGGAGAAAGGGAACTATGCAAGCCAGTGCACTAAACCTCGAGTTCTTGAGGGTAATCAGCATTAGTAGCCACCGATGCCAAAGGAAAAAAAGGGAAGTTTTATGCCATCACTACTACGAAAGTGTAGAAATATAATGAAGTCATAAAAGGTACACTTTCTATTCACTCAAGAATGAAAAAATTCTTATTTGATTTTGGTTCTACGCATTCCTTTATATCTTGTAGGTTTTCTAGAACTACAGAATCGAATCCATGAAACTTCTATGTAGAGATATCTATAAAAAACCAAGTGGTTCCATCATTTAAACCCAAGTGTTTGACTCTTCTAATATTGGCGTATGTGGGAATATTCTTCCAGTGAATCTTGTAATACTTCCCTTGGTGGAATTCGACGCTATAATGGGAATGGATTAGATCTCATTATATAGATCACATGTCAACTGTCAGGAAAAGGAAATATCTTTTCATATTCCAAACCATCCCATGATCCTCTACAAATGAAAATATGATCACAAATCTCCTTTAAAAAATCCTTCAACTATGTGAGTGTTGATACCCTATGAAGAAGTATACCTCTCCCAAATAGTTGAGTCAAAGGAAAGTGCCAACCTTGTGAAAATGTCAATCATGAGGGAATATGGTGATCTATTTCCTAAAGAGTTTCCTTGAATTCCCCCAGATGCTGAGGTAGAGTTCTCAATAGAACTCATACCCAGAACTACTCATATCTCAAAGTGTCCCTATAGGATGGATCCTATCAAACTGGAGTAGTTAAAGAAGTAGTTTTAAGAGCAATTGGACAAAGGGTTCATACTCCCTAGTGCATCACCTTGGGGTGTGCCACTGCTCTTTGTAAAGAAGAAGGATAGAACAATGTGGATGTGTATCGATTATCAGAAACTCAACATAATCACCATAAAGAACAAGTATCCTCTTCCAAGGTTGATGACTTTTTTGATCAGTTAAAAGGAGTTAAACACTTCTCAAAGGTGGATCTCCATTCTCGATATCATCAACATAAGGTGAATAGAAAAGATATTCAGAAGATGGCCATCTGTACAATTTATGGGCACTATGAGTTTCTGGTGATGCCCTTTGGACTTACTAATTCCCCTGCAATCTTCATGGATTTGATGAATAGAGTCTTTAGACATTACCTAGACAAATTTTTGGTAGTGTTTATTTATGATATTCTCATATAACCCAAGAGAAAGGAGGAACATGAAGAACATATAAGACTTGGGTTGGCGACATTGAGAAAGGATAAGTTGTACTCCAAGTTCATCAAGTGTGACTTTTGGATGAAGAAAGTCAATTTCTTGGGATATGTGATCACAAGTGAGGGAATTTATATAGACCCTTCAAAAACAAAGGTGATTGAGGAATGTCCTTGGCCCTCTAGTGTCATAGAAATCCATAGTTTTCTTGGATTAGCTTGGTACTACTAACGTTTTTTGAGAAATTTCTCACAATTGTCAAGCCCGCTAACTAAGTTAACAAGTAAAGGGGTAAAGTATGTCTATACGGAAGAATGCGAGGGAAACTTCAATGAGCTAAATATATGGCTGATAACTACACTGGTACTCACATTACCAAAAAGTGGAGAAAGTTTTGTGATATACAATGATGCTTCAAAGAAAGGCTTGGGTTACGTACTCATGAAAAATGATAATGTGATAGCCTATGCCTCATGGTAGTTGAAGATCCATGAGCAGAACTACCCGACGCATGATCTAGAGCTAGAATTTGTGATGTTTTGCCTTAAAAATCTAGCGGCACTACCTTTATGGTGAGAAGTGTGACATATATACCGACAACAAGAGCTTAAAATATATATTCACACAAAAGGAGATCAACATGTGTCAAGGGAGATGATTAGTGATAATCAAGGACTACGATTTCTCTGTTCACTATCATCATGGAAAGGCGAACAAGGTAGAAAATGCTCTAATAAAAAAAGAACCTATTACTCTATCCATGTTACGGATTTAGAAAGACCCAATCTTCTTAGATATAAAAAGGTTGGATTTGGAAATCATAAGGGATAGAGATACATCCTACCTTTCCAAAATTATTTCACAACCATATATCCAAGAGAAGATTAAGGAGGCACAAATGGATGATTTAGAGTTACAAAAGAAGGTGAATACAGTAAAGTAAGGGAAGATATAGGTGTTCCATATCGATGATGATGGTGCGATTCAGTTTGGAATGTGGCTTTGTGTGCCTTCATCACCCTGGATAAAAAAGGATCTATTGGAAAATGTACATAGCTCAATATTCTCTATACATTGTGGGAGTACCAATATGTACCATGATCTCCATGAATACGTTTGGTAGGATAAAATGAAGAAGGAGATTTCGTAATATATATCAAGGCGTTTGGTATGTCAAGGCGTTTGGAAAGAAAGGGAAGTTAAGACCAAGGTACATTGGTCCCATTGATATCCTTGATTGCATTGGATATGTGGCCTATCGGCTTGCACTTCCACCGGATATGGCTCAAGTTCTTGATTTGTTTTATATATCACTCTTAAGGAAGTACATACCAGATCCCTCAAATGTACTGAACTCAGAGGTGGTACAGCTGTAAAATGATCTCTCTTATGAGGAGCAACCAATGATGATTATGGACTAGAGAGATAAGGTTCTACACAACAATACAACCCACCTTGACAAAGTGTTTTGGAGGAAACATAGGTTTGAAGAAGAAACTTGGGAACCAGAGGAGGCACTGAAGGATAAGTACCCTCACCTGTTTATGTAAAATGAAATTTCGAGGTTGAAATTTCATAAGGGGGAATAATGTAACGACCCAAAGTTTTATCAATTGAATTATCAGCTTATTACCATGCCTTAAAGTATAATCAAATTAGGAAACACGGTGCCACATCATTCTCAAATGAACTACTATGTGAAATTTAAACATAAATTTTCCACTTTCGTGTTTTGAATTTCGAAAATCTAACATACACAGTTGTGATCAGTAAGATGTTTGAAGTCGGATAGGACAAACATAATTTTTTGTGAATAGTAAACTACCCTTATGAATAGTAACCTACACTTATGAATAGTAACCAACCCTTATGAATAGTAAATCCTCAAAATGAATAGTAACCTTACCCATGAATGATTAAATAAAATATAGACATCTTATAAGTGAGAGTTTGATTATAGTAAAAGAATTGGTTTTTTTAAGTCATAAATAACTAATAATAATTAATTAATTAATTTAAAAGAAAATATATTTTCCTAAAAAAATTCATAATTTAATAATTCTTTTTCTTCTGGTTTTAAGATAATTTTATAAGACCTTATGTAATTTTTGAAAACATTAGGAAATCAGTTTTAATTTTAAAATTTGTATTTTTTAAGTAAATTATGATTTTAATTAAAAATTAAATTAATAATATTTAAGAAATTATTTTTGAAAAATGGAGTTCGTTTTTTGGATTCTACACAATAACACCCCAATATTTCATATTAATTTATCACTTTAAACTAATTTAATATCTTATATTGCATGCAACACTAACTTGGATTGTGTTATACGTAAGATTGAGTTTCTGCGAAACAACACATTAGTATTATAATTATTTAAAATATATATTTATTTATCAACTAAATATTGTAATATGAATATTAAAATATAATTTTTAAATGTTATTTATAATTTTTTCACATAAATAATATATTTTTATAAAGAAATGTATAAGTTTTGTTAAAATATTTATATATTTAGAAAATTAATTTTCTTAAAATAACTACTTTTTATGTTCATTTGTGAAAAATAATAAAATTAATTTTATACACTCATAAAAATTGAATTTGGTAAAATGGACTTCATTTTTGAATTCAAAATATCAAATTTATCTTCGGATTAATTTTTTGTATTTTTCTGAAAACATTCAATTTTTGATTAATAGTGAAAAATACTCCATAGTACATAAAACCCAAATTTTTCATTTAAATAATTATTTTTAATTAAAAAATTATCTTAAAGTCAAAATAGATACATAATACATATATTAGTACAATATAATTCATTGGAGTCATTTTATAATAATATTAGATATATAAAATTTTATTGAACATTTTTAATGTCTTTTTACCCACCTTCTAGGCACATTTACCCACCCTCTAGGCACATTTACCCACATTCAAGGCACATTTGAAAATTTGCATAAAACATAATTTTACCGCTTCTATGAATTGAATTTCAAAAGTCTGAGAGAAACAGTTGACATCAGTAAGTAAAATATGGTTCAGTAGGATGAAAATAATTTTTGGTGAATGGAAACTTTTGAATTTTATTTACCACGGTTAAAAGTAAATAAGGTAATTAAAGGTAAGAATAATATTAAAATTACCCCAAAACATGTCCTAATTATATTTTATAATTTTATTTCAAAAAAAATAAACTTTAGGATAAAAATAAGATCATTTTGATCCATTTTGTTTAGATTAGGACATTTATTATATTTTACTTAAAGATGTGTTAAAAGTGTTAAATTCAAAGATTAATAATTAAACTATTTTTAATATACAGTTAAACATAAGATAAATTATACTATAAATAATCATTAAAAAGATAAAGAAAATTCCTACATAATTGTATTTTATTTATAATTTTTAGATATTAAATAATTAAATTTATTTATGACACAATGATGATGTAGTAATTACCTTATTAACAAAGGATTAAAATAATTGATGTCATAAATATTAAAATAAATGTAAATTGAAACTTTTAATTCCATATATTAATTTTCTAGGTGAATATGACATGTTATGGTTGATTCAATGTTTTTTTAATTAATCAAGTTGTTATGACTTTCACAAAAACCAAATACTAAATAGTGTTAAAATTGAAATAAATGAGTTTTTAAAACAAAATACTATATTATTAAATGATATAATTTTCCTAAAACTATAAGATTCGGCCAAAGGAATTATATAATGTTATATATGTTATTAATTAACCACTTGATGTTATCTTGTCATTTTATAGTAACTATATTAACCATGTAATATAAAAATACAATAAGACTTGGTAAAAGTTAAACTATTTAACTAAGAGTTAAATCTAAAAGATGAAGTTAATATGGTGACGTAAACTTGTCTAAAACCTATTGGTTGAGAGTATTTCGACCAATAACCACCTTATCTTCTAAATAAATCAATTTTGAAGTATTATAAACAGACAATTATTTTATAATAAATTAATATTTCAAACTTTTCCTAAAGTGCCCCTCACCTCTCTTATAAAAGGGTACTTACCCTTCTCTTAAATTCACACCTCCAAATCCATTTGGCTCGGAAAAACCCCACTAAAATATCCTCCCAAATACCCTCACTTAAACCTAGAGGCCTTACTTTGATCATAAATCCAACCTAAGGATCCCTTTTGTTCAAATCAAAAGGAAGAACTCGAAGAAGAGGTAATTATTTCATCATCTCTTTCAAAGTTCTTTTCTTCTTCCACTTCCAATTTCTTTTTTGTTTATATACCAAAATGCAAAATCCATTACCTTATATATATTGATATGTTATTATAAATATGGTACAACCATATTCATTATTTTATCTATCTAATTAATGAAAAAGTCACCATATGTGTGTGCGTACAGCTTACCGTCTCCACGTCGTGGTGTAGTTTGTTATTCAACACTTCATTATTTGGATGGGTATAATAATGAGTATAACTGATGTAAATAACAAATATAAAATGTTAATTATTGTTTATATATAATATACCATCCAATTACATACTATTTCACCATCAATAGAATGATATCGTCGCTCGTGCGCACGTACAGCTTACCGTCTCCACGACGTGATGAGATTCATTTCCACGTTCAACATTCAATGATGATTATAAAAATATATATTATTAATAAGTATGTTATATATGACATAATAATGATTCTGTAAATATATTTTTTTGTTTGTGTGTGTTTATTTACATATATCTCATTCACTTACTTTTTTTCAATACGATATGAAAACAGAAACGGCGTTTATGCGTACGTACGGCCTACCATCTCCATAAACAGTGATTTCCATTTCATATATCTATCTATTATACATATTTATATTCTGAATATATATGATACATAAATAATGTTTTGTATTCTGGAAGCAATTAAATCATTATATAAGTGATACGATCAATAATAACAAGTTAAAACACGTACGATAAAGAAAGCGATTATTATCTGAAAAGTTATTTTAGCATAGAAACTATTATTATTAAAAGGGTATTATAAATCCATAAATGAATCAAGTATGATATAATAAATATGAATATGGTTCTTTTATAATTTAATAACATACTATATTCATTATACGGGAGGCTAAACATACCCTCTTCCAAAGGAAAAAGGTAAGGGTTAATTCCTCAATCTCATTATTATCTGAGATTGTTTATGTGTAAGTATGTACTGGGACATATTTATCATCCATGTCCATGTTTCATAAAAGAGTTTTCAAAATTATTATTTTTAAGGTACCCTTTAACTAAAACATCATTTTAAATGTTTTAAATATTTATTCTTCTAAACCTTTCTCATTAATGTCCATGTTTTCAAAATGGTTTTAAGGATTTATTTATATAGACATAAATGTTTTAAAATGTTAATTCCTTTAAAAAGTTTCAAAGTGTTATGGGACACTTTGATTCAAAAATATCTTTTGAATGAATTACTTTATAAATTGTGTGACTTCTAAATGATTTCATGAAAAAGGGATATTTCTCTCACAGATTTTTACTGATCATTTTCAACTATGTCAACATCCTTTACTGGATATTATTCTTGATCGAGGTTGATTTATTATAACACAATATTACATATTTTATTGAATTAGTTATGATATTTTTGAATTTGGATGTGCTATTTTTATACCATTCATGGTTTATGGTTAAAGTATTGACATTTCATTTTCTAGTTTTAATACGGATGATTATGTTATGTTTCACCCTTTTCATATGAGGAATGCATTAGACTTAGTAAGTGATAGGTGAGGCCCGCTATATCCCCTCGATGCATCGGTAGGTCTCATGATACAAACTAGTGTCTTGGCACAAGGCCTTGACAAAATTTATATTTAGGGTCTTCACATGAGGCCTTGAATTTGTGGTTAAGATGTCTGGCATTATGCATGCCATCATTATGAGATTAGTTATTAATGTTATATGTGATTATTTGACTAGTAGAATATCTATGTGAATAAGTAAATTGAATTATTTTATTTATCTTTTCCATATTATACTGAATTTTATGTTTAAAGGGCTTGTGTTTCAATTTTATACCTTTCTATAAAAGTTTATGATTATTTATGATAGCTTTTGTTGTATTGTTTATCCTTACTGAGAATCTGACCTCACCCCTTTCTTATATTTTATTTTTCCAAGATGCCAAGAAGTATATTATGATTTATATGTAGGTTTAAGCTAAGGTAATAATGGTGTTCTCACATTATTGTTTATGATTTGTTTTATGTTAGAAATTGTAATGTAAAGTTCTTGTATGTAATCTGTTTTCTAAGACTTCTAAACTGATCGGTCCTTCAAGACTTGATTCCTTATAATCATGCCAATGTATTAAAATAATGCACTAGCTTTAGGCTTTTGGGGTCAGGGCATTACAGTTGGTATCAGAGGAATTTTAGAAACAACCTTGGAAATAAATTTAGATAAACTCTTCTTAGGAAACATTACCCTAAAATAGACTTTGAGGATTAGTATAGAAGAACATCCAAAAATTTTGGTAATGTATATATTATGTGGGTTTTCCAAGAAATACATACCTATCTGGATACTACAAGTGGATGTGTTTCTGGCACATATGTACCTAGGAGTGAAAACTATGATAAGGAGTTTCTGTCTTGAACTGGGGTATCTTGGTACACAACAATGGGACTTACTGCGCACCTGGTTTGACACTCTCGGGTGATATGCTTAGGATAATTCACATTTTCTTTACAAACCATTATGAAGAATTTATGAGTAAATATATCGGAAAAGAAACCAATGTTATGATTGTGAGACTAGATGTGTGTAAATATTCAATTAATGTAGATAATTTTTATAGTTTTTAGATTATACATTATGATATGATTTAACCTAGTGTATGTCATCATTTAGAAATGGCACCCAGTAGAAGGAATATGAACTCCAACAATGATCCAAAGAGTAAGAAGGATTATATTTTTTCATGGTATTAAGCCAACATTTAGAAAAGAAATAGTCTCCCACATATCTGCATCATATGAAGAAATAGTATCATGTGTTAATAAGATAAGTAAATAATTCTTTGAGTTTTATGGATTTAATGGTAATCAAGAAAATAAGAGGATGGAAAAAATATGGATAAAGGGAAGAAGAGAAATAAGGATTTTCTCACATGTGATAACTGTGGAAATAATCACCTTGGTAAGTGCTTTAAGGGAATGGGAGTATGATATAAGTGTGGAGAAAAAGAACACCATGCTCATGATTTAAAGGGTAAGAAAAATGTTTCAAATGTAAAATTATTCATCTACAAGGAGTTGGGACACTACGCAAATCAATATCCAGATCATCAAAGTATACCCCAAATGATGTTATTTGATAATAATAAAGTTATTATACTACCACATATGAAGAGGAATGATTAGTGTTCTTATGTTTTTATTAAATAATTGTGTCATTTTAGTATTGTATTAATTATGTAAAAGTTATAATAATTATAGATTATATAAGGATTGTACTACAGTACTATTTCATTAAGGATTTGAGATTGTGTGGTATCAAGAAAAGTAACTCAATAGCAGGTTAAACGTTTTGGAAAATATATGGTTGAGAGAAAGATAAACCTTAAAATAGTCATGATGCTGAGGTAATGATTTTGGAAAATATATAATCGAGTTGGATAAAGTATATTTGATATTACTGACTACCTTGGAACTAATTAATGGTTTTTTTATTCCAAAGCTATTGGAGATTACAACATTTTTGGATTTTAGGAGTATATCCTATATTCTATGTTTTACAGAAGAAATAAGGAATTACATACCTATTCAAATAAGGTTTTATATTAATTCAGGTTTTTACCATGTTTTAATACAATAAATGATGAAGAAATTCACATGTTGTTATGTGATAAAAGAGATCTTCATTATGTTATGTTGACCTTCCTTATAAATTTTTGGACTGTGAGTTAGGACACAAGTATTTTGGATAAGTATAAAGGTTGGAATATATTAATTTGGAAATTGGATACTATTGTTTAAGGTTAAAACATTTCATAAGATTATTTTTGTATTGTTATAAAAAGGACAACCCAGAGGTCGAGCGATAATCTATCTCGTCCGGCAAGGCTGTGAGTCTTGAACCTGCAACCAAAGGGAGACAAGGGTGCATCACCTAACACCAGCCTACATTATTTCCTGGTTTGTATAATATAGTTTGTTTTGTCTGATAGATGAATTATAAATTCATTTTTTTAGAACCCTATACAATTAGGTTAAATAGAAGCTTTTTGAGTTTTATTATCTTTTAGAGTGAAAGATGAATTTGTAGTAGAAATTAGTTAAAGGATGGAACTCTACTTGTCAAGTGTTATTTTTTTCTTAAACTTTAGGGAAAGGATCTTAAAACCAAAATACTTGTATCCTAATACCTTATGTTTTGTTGAACTGGTGATATTTTAAATCATCATCATAGATTTAAGGCTTTGAGACCCTCAATTTTCCATTTATTTTTCACTTGCTTGTGATTGATGAGCACAGTCACTCCCTATAAATATTTACATTTTCCCTCAAATTATGTGTCTCCAATTGCCACCAATGTTCCCCTATTTGAAATCCTAATTTGGTAGTGAATTTTTCATTTCCCTTTACCTATTATTAATACTAAATTTTATTAACCCTATTTTTGATATGGGTTTTCCACAAAGGTATTTTCTATTTTCAACCTTTTATTTTCGAAGAATAATTTTAAATTGTGAGTATGAAATTTATTGGAGGGGAGAATGTAACACCCCAATATTTCATAGTACGTTATCTCTTTAAAATAATTTAATAGCTTATATTGCACGCAACACCGACTTGGCTTGTGTTATATGCAAGATTGAGTTTCTGTGAAACAACACATTAGTATTATAATTATTTAAATGATATATTTATTTATCAAATAAAATATTGTAATATGAATAGTAACATATAAATTTTAAATGTTATTTATAATTTTTTCACATAAATAAAATATATTTATAATGAAATGTATTACGTTTTATTAAAATATTTATATATTTAGAAAATCTATTTTCTTAAAAGAACTACTTTTTATGTTCTTTTGTGAACTATAATAAAAATTAATTTTACACACACCTAAAAATTGAAATTTTTATAATGGACTTCATTTTTGAATTCAGAATATCAAAATTATATTAGGGTGAATTTTTGGTATTTTTCTGAAAACATTCAATTTTTGATTAATAGTGAAAAATATTGTATAGTACATAAAAACCGACTTTTTCATTTAAATAATTATTTTTAATTAAAAAAATTTCTTAAAGTCAAAATAGATACATAATACATATATTAGTACAATGTAAGTCATCAGAGTCATTTTATAATAATATTATATATATATATATAATTTTATTGAACCTTTTTAACATCTTTTTACACACCTTCTAGGCACATTACCCACCTTCTAGGCACATTTACCCACCTTCTAGGCACATTTTCAAATTTGCATAAAACATAATTTTACCAATTCTGTGAATTGAATTTTAAAAATCCAAGAGAAGCGGTTGAAATCATTAAGTAAAATGTGGTTCAATAGGATGAAAATATTTTTTTATGAATAGTAACTTTTGAATTTTATTTACCGCGGTTAAAAGTAAATAAGCTAGTTAAAGGTAATAATAATATTAAAATTACCTCAAAACATGTCCTAATTATATTGGATAAGTTTATTTTGACCAAAATAAACCTTAGGACAAAATAAGATCCTTTGGATCCATTTGGGTTAGATTAGGACATTTATTATATTTTATTTAAAGAATAGTTAAAAGTGTTAAATTCAAAGTTTAATAACTAAACCATTTTTAATATAAGGTTACACATAAGATAAATTCGACTATAAATATTCCTTATAAATATAAAAATATTTCCTACATCATTGTATTTTATTTATAATTTTTTGACATTAAATAATTAAATTTATTTATGACATAATGATGATGCAACAATTACCTTATTAAAGAATGATTAAAATAATTGATGTTATAAATATTAAAATAATTTTAAATTGAAACTATAGATGCCATACAAGAATTTTCTATATGAATAATACATGTTAGAGTTGATTCAATTTTTTTAAATTAATCAAGTTGTTATGACTTTCATAAAAACCAAATACTAAATAGTGTTAGAATTGACATAAATGAGTTTTTAAAACAAATACTATATTATTAAATGATATAATATTTCTAAATATCTAAGCTTCATCCAAAGGACTTATATAATTTTAGATATGTTATTAATTAACCACTTGAGTTTCTCTTGTCATTTTATAGAAACTATATTAACCATGTAATATAAAAATACAAGAAGACATGGTAAAAGTTAAACTATTTAACTAAGAGTTAAATATAAAAGATAAGGTTAATATGGTGACCTAAACATTTCTAAAACCTATTTTTTGAGATTATTTCTACCCATAACCACCTTATCCTTGAAATAAATCCATTTTTAGGAATTATAAACTGAAAATTATTTTATAATAAATTAATATTTCAATCTTTTCCTAAAGTGCCCCTCACCTCTCTTATAAAAGGGTACTTCCCCTTCTCTTAAATTCACTCCTCCAAAGCCATTTGGATCGGCCAAACCCTGCTCAAAGATCCTCCCAAATACACTCAATTCAACCTAGAGTTTTTAATTTGATAATAAAGCCAACCTAAGGAGCCCTTTTGTTCAAATCAAAAGGAAGAACCCGAAGAAGAGGTAATTATTTCATCACCTCTTTCAAAGTTCTTTTCTTCTTCCACTTCCTCTATATTTTTTGTTTACATACCAAAATAATAAATCCAGTACCTTATAAATACTAATATTTTATTATAAATATGTTACAACCACATTCATTATTCTATCCATCCTATGAATGACAAAGTCACTAAACGTGTGTACGTACGGCTTATCATCTCCACATCGTGGTGTAGTTTGTTATTAAACACTTTATTATTTGGATGGGTATAATAATGAGTATAATTGATTTAAATAATAAATATAACATGTTAATGATTCATTATATATAATATAACATCCAATTATATACTATTTCACCATAAATAGAATGATATCGTCGCTCGTGCGTATGTACGGCTTACCGTCTCCACGACGTGATGAGATTCATTTCCACGTTCATCATTCAACGATGATTATAAAAATATATATTATTAATAAGTATGTAATATATGGAATAATACTGATACTGGATATATATATATATACATATATCTCATTCACTTACTTCTGTTCAATATGATATGAAAATAGAAACGGCGTTTATGCATACGTAAGACCTACCGTCTCCATAAACGGTGTTTTCCATTTCATATATCTATCTATTGTACATATTTATATTCTGAATATATATGATACATAAATAATTTTTTATATTCTGGAATAAATTAAATCATGATATAAGTGGTATGATCAAGAATTACAAGTTAAAACATGTACGATAAATAAAGTGATTATTACCCAAAATTTTATTTTCACATAGAAATTATTATTAAATGGGTAGTATAAATCCATAAATGAATCAATTATGATATCATAAATATTAATATGGTTTTGGTATAATTTAATAACATATTATGGTCATTATACAAGAGTTTAATTATACCCTCGACCAAAGGAAAGTAAAAGGTAATGGTTAATTCCTCAATCTCATTATTATCTGAGATTTTTTATGTGTAAGTATGTATTGGGACATATTTATCATCCATATACATGTTTCATAAAATATTTTTCAAAAGTATTATTTTTAAGGGAATCTTTAACAAACACATCATTTTAAATGTTTTAAAGATTTATTCTTCCAAACTTTTCTCATTAATGTCCATGTTTTCAAAATGGTTTTAAGGATTTATTTATATAGACATGAATGTTTTAAAATTTTAACTACTTTCAAAAGTTTCAAAGTGTTATGGGAAACTTTAATTCAAAAATATCTTTTAAATTAATTCCTTTATAAATTGTGTTACTTTTAAATGATTTCAGGAAAAAAGGTATATTTCTCTCAAAGAGTTTTACTGATCATTTTCAACTATGTTAACATCCTTTACTGGATATTATTCTTGATCAAGGTATATTTATTATAATACAATCTTACATATTATATTGAATTAGTTATGATATTTTTTTCTATGGATGTGCTATATTTATACCATTCATGGTTTATATTTAAAGTATTGACATTTCATATGCTAGTTTTAATACGAATGATTATGTTATGTTTCACCCTTTTCATATGAGGAATGAATTAGACTTAGTGAGTGATGGGAAAGGCCCACTATTTCCCCTATATGAATCGGTAGGTCTCATGAGAAAAACTAGTTTTTTGGAATAAGGCCTTAAAAAAATTTATATTTAGGGTCTTGGCATAAGGCCTTGACTTTGTGGTCAATATGTCCAACATTGTGCATTCTATCATTATGAGATTAGTTATTAATGTTACATGTGATTATTAGACTAGTAAAATATCCATGTGAATAAGTTAATGGAATTATTTTATTTAACTTTTCCATATTATGCTGAAGTTTATGTTTAAAGGGTTTGTGTTTCAATTTTATACCTTTCCATAAAAGTTTATGATTATTTAAGATAGCTTCTGCTATATTTTTTATCCTTACTGAGCATCTAAGCTCACCCCTTTATTTTGTTTAATTTTCACAGGATTATAATAAGTATATTATGATTTATATTTAGTTTTAAGCTAAGGTAATAATGTAGTTCTCAATGGATTTTTTATGTTGTGTTTTATGTTAGAAATTGTAATGTAAAGTTCGTGTATGTAATCTATTTTCCAAGACTGCTAAACTAATCATTCCTTTGGGACCTGATTCCTTATAATCATGTAAATGTATTAAAATAATGCACCATCTCCTAACTTCTGGGGTCAGAGTGTTACATACACATTGAAAAATTGTTAGGGTAAATTTTGGGGATTTTTCTAAAATAGTTGAATTTTTTATGAATAGTGAAATACGATAATTTAAAAAAAAAATAAGTTAAATTCCTGAATTATAGAGTCATGGGTGATGTTATACTAATGTAAACACATATGGTTCGGATTCACATGAGAAAATTACTATAATTATTCATGCAGGACTCTCAATTCCTTTTCTTGTGTAGAAATAATAAATTAATGAATATAATAATGAGAAAACCCCTCTCCCTGCTACTATAAATACGACCCTTCACACCCTCATTTCCTCACACATCTCAAGATTACATAATTGTCTAAATCTATCCATACATATTCTTTATCCCCTCCCACAAGTCCAAGATATTATGGTCTCATAAAAATACCAAGCCTAGGTTCCTTAAGGTGGATCTCCATAGGAGGATTCAAGAGGTAATTTCTCTCTCTTTTGCTTTAATTTCCTTTTAATTTCAAGTTATTTTCTTATTATCTCCCCACCTATCTTCATCTCCATTGTATTTTAACTCTATTATCATACATATACTGTAAATATATGATAGTAATGGTATATTATATCATCCAACCCCCTTCTTCTCTTATTTTTATTCTAGAAAGGAAAACGTTGTTCCTGAGGTGTTAATTTATCACCTTCAAGAACAATATGTCTTCAATTTCCTTTACCGCCTTATGATCTGGTCATGAAACCATTTTTATGTTTTAACAAGACTATATTATATGTATTATATCCTATTTAATGTTCTGGAACTAACTTATGCGTATATTACTAAATGATAAATCAAAACATGTTCGTTGTGATTCAAAAACCGCCCAAATTAACCTAAAATGATCATCATTAAATCTTAACTAATGATTCATCCACATGGTATATAAAATAATTAATTATAATATCATTAAAACTAATTTAATATAATTAATAAAATGAAATATCAGTTATGGGTTTTTATCCATGATCTACACAAACTTCCATTTATGAATACAAGTGAACGACTCAAGAAATTCATAAAAACGAACATTCTCGAACAATATATTTAAACTATATAAGTCATAAAGAATCACATAAATGAACTTAATAAAAACTTAATTAATCTTATTAATTTATAAAGGGTTATTTAATTTTTAATTAATGAATATAATGTGGTTATACATGACTTTAAAGTGAAGAAAGCGTTCAGATACAAGGTAAGGGGAAATTCTCGAACCCAACTTTCTTTCTTCGGGTTCTCCCTCTTTAACTCCATTCATGGTATGTTTACTCCTTAAAAATAATTTTTTCTTATTTATATTACCTATTATGAGATATAAATGTTCTCCACTGGATTTTATGTCAAACACAATGTTTTCCAAAAGAACTCTTCTTTCCAGAACACACCTTTTACTTCTCACTCAAGGTTGGTGGTTCTTGTATCATGTATGTTATTCCCTCTCTACTTTGGGAACACAAAGTTTATGAATGTGTTATTATGATTTTAAACCCATTAATTTACATGTTTATGATTTATATATGTTCTATTTTTCATGCATGATAATGAAAATGTTATGGTGTGATGGGTGCACCTGGAATTATATAGAGAAATATGAATGTTTGAATGTGACGGGTGAGCCCAGAATTATACAGAGCTCCAATGCATTGGGTAAATTGATGAAACTCATTAGTTAAATTTAAATTATGTGTGAACATGATGCTATATTTTTTCACAACTATTTGTGGTATATGGCCACTAAGATATGATGTTTCATTTTTTTGCATTGCCACATTTCAAGTCTTTTATTAAAGTTTCCTCTCATGATTTTGATGATGATGTTTTGATTATTCTCACCCCATGATATATTATTATTACATATCCTATTATTGGGATTTTATAACTCCCATTTTTTATGTATATCCTCTGGTGACTATATGTACTAAGTAGAGGTCAAGTTCCAATAAGAAGCTAGAGAAGAAGGAATTAAATAAATTTTTATACTTAATGTTGGAAATGTTATGTTTGGTCCTAGTTTTCAAAAGACACTAAAACTCTATATCCTCATGGACTAATACTATTATGTTGTTTGGATTTTTAATGATGTAATATTGATTTAAAAAAGGCAGGGTTTCTATTGTTGGTATCAGAGGTAAGGTTTAGTTAATTTGGGAATTAGGATTAGTGAACCCTAGAGAAAAACTCTAGTATGAGACTAAGTAAAAATATGCACACAAGAAGCTTTATATAGGGATACCATAAGTTATGATTTTAGTGTAAATAATAAAAATGAATAAGTTATTTAGGACTTATTGACTTATATTTTTTTCTAACCTCTTCTATTTTAGAAAATGGTGGGAACCAGGAGAAATCAGGCCAACAACTCATGCGAAGGCCAATGCAATGATTACCCAAATGACATTCCCAATGCTTTGGACAGTGGAGTTAAAAAATTCATTTTGATGCTTACCCAACTATCTCAAGTTATAAAAAATAACCATAATAATGGGGAACGAACTCCTTCTCCAAATATGGAGAAAATGGCTATTGAGTGTTTTATGTAGTAACGACCACCAACATTTAGTGGATCTTACGATCCACTTGTTTCAGAATAGTGGGTCAACTCCATAGAGAAAATATTTTCTATTGTTCATTGTTCTAATACAGATAAGGTGACTTTATCCATTTATCGACTAGATAGAGAGGCGGATCAATGGTGGGATTTGATTAAGAAAACAAATCCAATAGATTAAATTAAAGAGATGGAATGGGAAGACATTAAGATCATCTTTCTTAACAAGTTTTTACCACGAACTCTTTGTATGAAGATGGAGAGAGAATTAATAAAGCTCAAGAAAAATGAAGTATAATATGCCACAACCTACAAAGTGAATTTCAAAAGGATTTCAGGGTACGCTTCGATCTTTGTAATCAACAATGATAGAAAAATTCATAAATTCTTTAGTGGATTAAAACCACACCTTTGAAAGTCTCTTGTAATTGGAGACTTTGGGAGTTATGAAGAAGTTGTTCGATGTGCTATAAAAATGGAGATGGTGTTTGGAGAATTGTCACATGGTTATGGTGATAAGAAACAAAAGATGGAGTTTCAAGCCAGAGGATTTAATGATAAAGGTGGGAATAAGACTCAACAACCCACATAACAAAAATGTGGGAAGTTGCATCATGGGAACTGCCTCAAAGGAATGGGGAAATTCTTCAAGTGTGGGAAAGAAGGCCACCATTCTCAAGAGTGTCGAAAATACTTGAAAAGGAAGGATAATGTAGTGGAAGAAAGGGGGGAACCACCCATGGTTCAATGCTACAACTGTAGGGAGCAAGGGCATTATGCAAGCTAGTGCACTAAACCTCCAGTTCTCAAGGGTAATTAGCATCAGTAGCCACCGATGCCAAATGAAAAAAGGTAAGACTTATGCCATCACTCCTATGAAAGTGGAGCAAGATAATGAATTCATACAAGGTACACTCCCTATTCACTCAAGAATGGAAAAAGTCTTATTTGATTCTGGTTCTACGCATTCCTTTATATCTTGCAAGTTTTCTATAACTATAGAATCGAAGCCCCAAAACCTTGAAGTAGAGATATCTATAAAAATACCAAGTGGTGAAATCATTGCAACCGAAGTGTTTGAATCTTATCCTATTGGTGTATGTGGTAATATTATTACAGTGAATCTCATAATACCACCCTTGGTGGAATTCAACACTATAATGGGAATGGATTGGTTCTTGTAATATAGATCACATATCAACTGTCGAGAAAAGGAAATATATTTTTATATTCCAAAACATCCCATGCTCCTCTACAAATGAAAGGAATATCGTGAATATCTTTTGAAATATACTTTAAAGGTGTGGGTCTTGATACCCTATTAAGAGTCATACATTCCCCAAATGGTTGAGTTAAAGTAAAGTGAAAACCTTGCAGAAATTCCCATCGTGAGGGAATACGGTTATGTATTTCCCAAATAGTTACCCAGCCTTCCCCCAGATCGTGAGGTAGTGTTCTCAATAGAACTCATATCCGAAGCTACTCCTATCTCATAGTGTCCCTATAGGATGTCTCCTATCGACCTGGAAGAGTTAAAGAAGCAGCTGAAACAGCATTTGGACAAAGGGTTCATACACCCTAGTGCATCACCCTGGGGTTCGCCAGAGCTCTTTTTGAAGAAGAAGGATGGAACAATGCAGTTTTGTATCTATAACTTAAGGTGAAGAGAGAATATATTCATAACAATACCTTCAGTACAAGGTATGACTACTATGAGTTTCTGGTGATGCCCTTCGGACTTACTAATTCCCCTGTAATCTTCATGGATTTGATAAATAGAGTCTGTAGACATTAACTCGAAAAAATTGTGGTTGTGTGTATTTATGATATTATTATATACTCCAAGAGAAAGGAGGAACATGAAGAACATCTCAGACTTTTGTTAGAAACATTGAGAAATCATAAGTTGTACGCCAAGTTTAGAAAGTGTGACTTTTGGATTAAGAAAGTCACGTTCTTGGGACATGTGATCACAAGTGAGTGAATTTATATGGACCCTTTAAAAACAAAGGCATTTGAGGAATGGCCCATTCTCTCTAGTGTCATGGAAATCTGTATTTTTCTTGGATTAGCTGGGTACTACCGACATTTTGTGAGAACTTTCTCACAATTTTCAAGCCCGCTAACTAAGTTAACAATGAAAGGGGTAAAGTATGTCTGGAAGAAAGAATGTGAGGGAATCTTCAAGGATATAAAGAGAAGGCTGGTCACTGCACCTGTACTCACATTAATAAAAAGTGGAGAATGTTTTGTGATATACAGTGATGCTTCAAATAAAGGCTTGGGTTGCGTGCTCATAAAAATGATAATATGATATCCTAAGCCTCACGGTAGTTGAATATTCATGAGCAGAACTACCCAACACATGATCTAGAGCTGGCAGCCATGATTTTTTGCCTTAAAAATCTGGCGGCACTACCTTTATTGTGAGAATTGTGACATATACACCGACCACAAGATATTAAAGTATATATTCACACAAAAGGAGATCAACATGAATTAAAGGAGATGGTTAGATTTAATCAAGGACTATGATTGCTCTATTCACTATCATCCTGGAAAGGCGAACAAGGTAGCTGATTCTCTAAGCCGAAAAGAACCTACTACTCTATCCATGTTATGAATTGAGAAAGACCCTATCATCTTGGATATTCAAATGATGGATTTGAAAATCATAAGGGTAGGGGATACATACTACCTTTCTCAGATGATTTTGCAACCATATATCCAAGAGAAGATTAAGGAGGCACCAAGGGATGATTTGGAGTTACAAATGAAGGTGAATGCAGTAAAGGAAGTGGATCTACATGAGTTCTATATCGATGATGATGGTGTGATTCAGTTCGGAATGTGACTTTGTGTGCCTTCATCACTCAGGATAAATAAGGAGCTATTGTACAATTCACATAGCTCTACATTCACTATCCATCCTAGGAGTACCAAGATGTATTGTGATCTCTAAGAACACTTCTGGTGGGATACCATAAAGAAGAAGAAGATTGAGGAATATATATCAAGCTGCTTCATATGTCAGCAAGTTAAATCAGAGTGAAAAAAGTCCAATGGGATGATGCAACCATTGACTATACACATTTGGAAATGGGGGAATGTTACTATGTAATTTTTCAGGGGTCTCCTGAAGATATCGAAGGGAAATAATGTGATATGGGTTATAGTTGACCGACTCACCAAGACTGCCCATTTTATCATTTTTTTGTAAGATCTCTTACTTGAACAACTTGCAAAGATATATGTGAAGGAAGTGGTGAGATTGCATGGTGTTCCACTATCGATTGTCTCTGATCATGATCCAAGTTTCACATCTAAATTATAGACGAGCCTTCAACATTCTTTGAGTATTGAATTAAATTTCAGCATGTCCTATCACCCCCAAACTGATGGCCAATCTAAAAGGACTATTTAGACACTTGAAGACATGCTAAGATCTTTCTCTTTGGAATTTAAAGGTGGATGGGATCAGCATCTCCCATTGGTTGAGTTCTCATATAATAATAGCTTTCACTCGAGTATTCAGATGGATCCATAGGAAGCTTTGTATGTAAAGCGATGTAAGACTCCAACCTGTTGGGATGAAGTTGGAGAAATAAAGATACTTGGACCCAATCTTGTGCAAGAGATGATAGAGAAGGTTCAAGTCATCCAAAAACACATCAAAGCTGCTCAGAGTTGGAAAAAGATTTATGATGACAATCGTTGAAGGGACTTATAGTTCAACATTGGAGATAAAGTATTCCTTTGAATATCACCATAGAAGAGAGTCATGTGGTTTGGAAAGAAAGGGAAGCTAAGACCAAGGTACATTGGCCCCTTTGAGATCCTTGATCGCATAGGATCCATGGCCTATCAGCTTGAACTTCCACTGAATATGGCTCAAGTTCATGATTTGTTTCATGTATCACTCCTGAGGAAGTATATACCATATCCCTCACATGTACTAAACTCATATGTGGTACAGCTGGAAGATGATCTCTCTTATGAGGAACAGGTAGTGAAGATTATGGATCGGGGAGATAAGGTTCTATGTAAAAAAGACAACCCACCCTATCAAAGTGTTTTGGAGGAATCATGGGTTTGAAGAATCATCTTGGGATCTGGAGGAGGTGATGAAGGAGAATTACTCTCACCTATTTATGTAAAATGAAATTTTGAGGGTGAAATTTCAAAAGGGGGAAAAATGTAACGACCCAAAGTTTTATCAATTGAATTCCATTCTTATAATAATTCCTTAAAGTATAATAAAATTAAAAAACACAATGCCACATCATTCTCAAATGAACTAATATGTGAGATTTAAACATAAATTTTCCACTTTTGTGTTTTGAATTTCAAAAATCTGACATACACAGTTGCGATCAGTAAGATGTTTGGAGTCCGATAGGACAAACTTAATTTTTGGTGAATAGTAACCTACCCTTATGAATAGTAACTTACTCTTATGAATAGTAACCAACCCTTATGAACCGTAAATCCTCTAAGAGAATATTAACCTTACCCATGAATGATTAAATAAAACTTAGGCATCTTATAAGTGACAGTTTGACTATAGTAAAAGAATTTGTATTTTTGTAAGTCATAAATAATTAATTATAATTAATTAATTAATTTAAAAGAAAATGTATTTTCCTAAAAAAAATCATAAATTAAAAATTATATGTCTTATGGTTTTAATATTTTTTTTATAAGACCTTATGTAATTTTTGAAATCATTATGAAATTAGTTTTAATTTTAAAATCTTTATTTTTCAAGTAAATTATGATTTTAATTAAAAATTAAATTAATAATATATAGAGAGTTATTTTTGAAAAATGGAGTTACTTTTTTATTCTACACGTTAAAAAATGGTTAGCGTGAATTTTTGATATTTTTCTAAAATACTAGTTTTTTTTATGAATAATGAAATACGATAATTTACCCAAAAAAAGTTAAATTCATGAATTATAGAGTCATGGGTGATGTTATGATAATTTAAGCACATATGGTTTGGATTAATATGATAAAATTACTTTAATTAGTCATGGAAGACTCGTTATTCCTTGTCTTTTAGAGAAATAATAAATTAATGAATATAATATTGAGAAAACCCCTCTCCCCTCCACTATAAATACCATCCTTCACACCCTCATTTACTCACACCTCTAAAGCTTCAAGCCTTGTATAAACTCTGTCTAAAAATCTTCCCTAGACCCTCCTCCATTTCCAAGAGCTTCTGGTCTCATCAAAATACCAATCATAAGTTTCTTAAGGAGGATCTCAATAGGAGGATTCAAGAGGTAATTTCTCTCTCTCTCTTCCTTTAATTTCCTTTCAATTTCAAGTTATTTTCTTATTCTCTCCCCACCTATATTCATCCACATGGTATGGTAAATAAATTATCATAAATATAATGTAATTTTTTTATAATAATGGGATATTATATTATCCAACCCCCTTCTCCTATTCTTTTTATTCCAGAAAGGAAAATGTTGTTCCTGAGGTGTTAATATATCACCTTCAAGAATAACATGTTTTCAATTTCCATTACCGCCTTCAGATCTGGTCATGAAACCTTTTTTATGGTTTAACCAGATTATTTTATATGTATTATATACTATTTAATGTTTTGTAACTAACTTATGTACATATTACTAAATGATAAATCAAAACATGTTCATTGTGATCCAAAAACCACCCTAATTAACCTAAAACGGGCATCATTAAATCTTAACTTATGATTAATCCACATGGTATATAACATAATTAATTATAATATCATTTAAACTCCTATAATATAATTAATAACATGAAATATCAGTTATGGGTGGTTATCCATGATCTATAAGAACTTCCATTTATCAATACAAGTGAACCACTCAAGAAAATCATAAAAACAAACATTCCCGAACAATGTATTTAAACTATATAACTCATCCAAAAGCTCATAAATGGACTTAATAATACGTTAATGAATCTTATTAATTATAAAAGGTTCTTTAAATGTTGATTAATGAATCTAATGTGGTCATACAATACTTTAAAGTGAAGAAACCGTTCGGATACAAGGTAAGGAGAAATTCTCGAACTCAACTTTCTTTCTTCAGGTTCTCCCTATTTCACTCCATTATTGGTATGATTACTCCTTAAAATCATTTTTTCATCATTATATTATCTATTATGGGATATAAATGTTCACCACTTGATTTGATTTCAAACAAAATATTTTCCAAAAGAACTCTTCTTTCAAGAACACACCTTTTACTTCTCACTCAAGGTTGATGGTTCTTGTATCAAGTATGTTATTCCCTATTTATTTTGGGAACCCAAAGTTTATGAATGTGTTATTATTAGTTTAAACCCTTTCCTTTAAATTTTTATTATTGATATATATTCTATGTGTCATTCATGATAATTAAAATGTTATGATGTTATGGGTGCGCCCAGAATTATATAGCGAAATATGAATGTTTGAATATAAAGGGTGCGCCCAGAATTATACAACACTCCAATGCATTGGGTAAAATGATGAATCTCATGATTTAAAGTTAAATTATGTGTGAACATGATTCTAGGTTTTTTCACAACTATGTGTGGTATATGACCACTAAGACATGATGTTTCATTTTTTCGCATTACCACGTTTCAAGTCTTTTATTAAAGTTTCCTCTCATGATTTTAATGATGATGTTATGATTATGATCACCCCATGATATATAGTTCTTATATATCCTCTTAATGGGATTTTATATTGACCCTTTTTTACGTATATCCTTAGGTGACTACATGTACTAATGAGAGGTCAAGTTCCAATAAGAAGCTAGAGAAGAAGTAATTAAATAAATTTTTATGCTTGATGTTGTAAATGTTATTTTTGGTCCTAGTTTTCCCAAGACACTAAACCTATGGATCCTCATGGTGAAATACTATTTTTTTTTAATGATTTAATAGTAATGTAAAAAAAAGGTTCTCTATATGACATACATTATCATATTTTTGTATATGATTCAGTTTCTTTCTTTTGATTATTATTTTCATCTTCGATGTTTATGATTATTTATGTTTCTTATTAATTATAAGTATGATTCCCCTAAATATCTGTTCTTTATATTGATTATTCCCAACTTTGGTTATGAGGACATAGTCTTCCCAAGGACACACCCTAGGCACTTGCTTCTAGTCAATAGCCTCTAGCATATGGAGAGTAACACTTGAGTCCATGTGGCCAACCGGGCTTGGGGTACCTTTGAGTGGCACCCAGTTCTAGGATATTACATAATAAAATTATTAGTATTTATGAAAATGGAATTTTTCATTATTCACCTAAAAATCAATACTTTTATAAAAACATCAAAATTTCATCTTGATATAATATTTTATTACTGATTTTCAAAATGAATTTCATTTTTTAAAAATTAAAATTCTAAACTTTAGGATTTAAACTTTTAAATTGAAGCATAAAATATAATGAAAAACTATCTCAAAATTTTCGACTTTGGGGGCTTGAAAACAATCAGATCTGGTATAGGGATTTCTACACCATTACATTTTTTTTATACTGGTGACATCATCCTCTTCACCTATGGTGATAAAATAAATATCAAGAACATTAAAAAGGCCCTCTTGTATTATGAAAAAGTATCAGTTTAGGTGATTATGTAGAGAAAATCATTCATTTTAATTGAGAAAAACATTGTTTCGTCAAGGAAAATTAATGTCATCAGCAAGCTGGGAATCAGAGAAGTAACTCTCCCTTTAATCTAATTAGGGGTACCCATGTTATGGGAAAGACCCCAAGCTGGATATTTCACTCACATTTTAATTCAAATTCAAAGACACCGGAGCTTCTGGAAAGGTAAGTCTCTTTATATGGATAGAATAATCTACTTTGTGAAGCATATCATTATTTCTAAATTTGTATATTCCTTTATGGTGTATAAATTTCTTAATTACTTTCTCAAAAGTATTAACATCTCTATGAGTAATTTTTTCTGGACTGGTATCACTCTTGAACAAAAGGTCATTATGATTTATTAGAATAAATGTTGTAAACTACATCCCCTTGGAGTCCATGGTATCCAAAAACTATATCTTTTCAATCATTTCGTTAAATACCACTTCATAAGGAGGCTTGTTAATGATAAGTCACACTCTTCAAAATTTCTTAGAGATCAGTTTTTGGATAGACTTAAAGCTGGAACCGTAAGCTATGTCGGCTCTTCTGTATAGCCAACCTTCAAGATGACCTTTAACAAAATATCTATGCAGTCTCATTAGATGGTCAGTAAATATTCACCTCTCAAATTTTGGTCTAAAAATTGTAAAGGGTACCCTTTTCTAGAAATTATTTATTCTTTAACTACTATGGTGAATCTGATCACATCTATAAATGAACAAATGGACATCCCTCATCTTATTCCTCATGTGATCCAATCTCTAATCAATAGTTATGATTCTATTTATCATGAAGACTTTCTGATCTAGGAACCAGTGGTTAATGGAATCCTCACTTATACATTATGCTAAAAACATGAAATACAGGGCCCAATGAACTGGATTGGATCCCTCAATAAAAAATTTGATTCTTCTATCCAGTTCCATACTTCTATGGAGGATTTCTTACTCTAAAATCCCTATCAATTCCAACCATCAGGTGGTGGGTGTTAATTTATTCTCAAGGTGTGTTTTATATATACAGTATAGAGAGGAATCAAATCTCCTCTTCCTGAGATGTCACTCTTCCATGGCTCTCTGGAATATAGTACTGAACACTTTTGAAATAAAACTACCGGTGTGAAATATATTCTAGAACATATAAAGGAATGTTTTCAACTCTCTCTTTTATAGAAAATCATGATTTTATTCATATAGGTCTATGAAAAAATCATTCATGTCATCTGGACTGGTAGGAATATAATCATACATGAGTAGGTGAATTTTGATCTTGATATTGCCATCATCAAAGTCTTCATGGAAATACAGAATGAAAAAACTATTTATTGGGGTCATTACAACAATTTTGTCCAGGATTTATTAGTGTTGAGACATCTTAAAATTGTTTGTAATTTTCAACCTCCTCCAGGAACCTTTGACGTTTTCTGGAACTCTCAATTTGTAGGCTAGATAAAATGCAACTCTGACATAGCCTTCAAAGAAAATCTAGGCCATGTGGGATATGGGGAGGTTTTTAGAGATCATTTTAGTGACATCCATGGTTTTCTATATGGTCCATGTGGTTATGCCTCTTCTTTGGATTCTTAAATGTATTTTATAATTAAATAAGTGGACATAGAAAATCAATAGGTATGAAAAAACTAATGAATTGAGTGTGAATCTTCCAAAATTTTGCATGTTGTTAGAATGGGTAACATTCATCTTTCATAGATAATTAATGAAAAGTGCATCAAATTCCTTAACATTCTCCCCTCCATTAACTACTTTATCACTCATGTTTATCGTGAAGTTAACTCGCGCGTCTACGGTCTTACAAATAAAGGGGTGAGTTGTGATGATTTCATTTTCTCCAACACGCTTTATGATGAGTTGTTACACCTTTTACAAAATGATAAATGTAAAATTCCATCTTTTAGACTAATGTAACCTTTTTTATATATTTCAAGAGGATTTTCCTTTAGAAAATACCTCATTTTTCTATAAAAAAATTGTTTTATATGTAAATGACTCTTTATAATATTAATTATTCTTGTTATTATTTCCTATAAATTACAAATTAAATTAGTGGTAATAAATTATTCATATTAATAATATAATTTATAATAATTTAACTATAATATATTTAATTTCTTAAAGTAAATAAATCATAGTGCATAAAAAGGAAATTTTTAGTAAAATACATTTTTAAGCATTAAATTAATTTATTATTATTATTTTCCTAGTGATAACTATTGGATGATTGTAGATTTATTTTATTGTAAATATTATCAATAAATTACAATAAATCATTTTTTAGTTAAGAGTAATTAAAAAACAACACTTTAAAAATAGTTCATTGAAAAATATAACTTTTCTATTAAATAACCTTCACCAAATATCATTAAAATTAATTATTTATGTTCTAAAATTTTAATTTAACTAATCCATTGATATTAAAATATTTATTGAAATTTTATAAATACTTCATAATAATATGTGGTGTGTAACACCCCTATTTTCAGGTACTTGGACCTTTATTTATTTAGTATAAGTATATATAATGATCGGGTTAAGTTTTGGGAGGTTCAAAGGAGTTTTGGCATGATTTGGAGGATTTTATAGAGGTGCATGGTTTGAGCATGGTTAGCAGAAACCGTGAAACACCTCCAAGAAATCATGCAAGGGAAAACAGTTGGCAATGGTCAAGCACATGGTTGGAACACAGTTTGGCCAAACTGTGTGGCTGCTCAGGAGAAACCATGTGATCCTACTGTCATTTGGGATAGTATCTCATGCACGGTTTGTGAATGGTTTATCAAATTGTGTGATCCAACCATGTGAGGTGTTGGAATGAGATATTAGCAACTTCATGGTTTTCCAAACTGTGTAGCCTAACCATGCAACATATAATCCGCCCTCTTAAATTTATGGATCTAACTAATTTTATCCCCTTAATCAATTTTCCCTCCTAGTCTACCCATAAAACTTTCTACTCCCAAGGTTTTAGAGACATTTCCCTTTGGTCCGACAATGATCCATAGGTGAATTGAAGTGCGTTTAAGGCCCAAATTCATTGATAAGTGCTTGTTCTTGGTTGTTCTTATTATATCCTTCATTATTATCTCTCTTGTAACCAAATATCTATTATATTATGGTTAGATATATATGTGTTTTATTGTTTTATGATGAATTATTGTGGGATCTAATCAAAGTAATGTGGTTTTTTATCAGATCTAGATAATTGTTGTGCCTTTCATTGTTTTTGTCAATGTTTGTGAGGTAGGTGGATTATCACTCAATTACAATTGATTAGAACTTTAAAGATTAGTTTTAAATGAATTTTTTTCTTTAATTTATTGTGAAATTTATGTGTGGTTATTTATGGAAAACCTCTTTAGTGATGGTTTTTTGGAAGTTGTGGAAATTGGTAGGTTTTGTAGAAAATCGTTTTTGATGAAAATTTTAAAATGGAGATTTTAAAATTTTGTTTTTGATTTGATACATGGAAAATAGTTTTTGGTAATGGTTTAATGGAATAATGGTTTATGAAATTTTTTGGCATGGGCTTGGAAATACATGGTTAGCATGAGTTCATTTTCATTAGATGTGACCCTATGGAAGGGGTGTATGCCAATGGGGCACCTAGGATTTGTTACCTTATGAAGACTTGGTAGATCAACGAGAGAAAGATCATGATTATGGAACTATCACATTGTCATGCATGTGTGGATGTGTGTATGTGTGAAATCATTGAATGGGTATTCCAAATGGAATTGAGAATAGTTTTAAAGGATGGTTTTATTGCTTTCCATGGAAAACTATTTTGGTTTAGAAAACAAATTTGGATTTGATATAAACTGATTTAAATTGATTTTAAACTATTTTATATAAATGTTATAAAAAAAATTCCTAGTTGCATGATTGGGGAAGTCATTCAGTAAATCCAACTGATTTTAGACTCACCCCCTACTTGGGATTTTTTTTATGTTTGCATACATCATCAATAGAGACACGTGTAAAGGAAAATTATATCAGTTATTTAGTGATTCATCTTTATAAAATGTTCATGAAATGTCGTATTGAATCTTGGATTAGGTTTGGAGTTTCTATTTTTATTTCATTAGTGTCTTTGGGTTTTATTGTCTTTGCTTTTCCTTGGATGTTGTCACTTGGTTTCTTCTTCTTACTAAGGTATGGTTATTTTTTTGGTTTTATTGAGTTTTATTTTATAATTATGCATCATATAGAGGTTTTTTTGGTTATTTTTATCTTAGTTTCGTTATTTTATCTTTAAATATAAAATCATACCCCAAATGTTTATGAGGTCGTTAGAATTTATTGTTAGCCTTTGGTGTCTTGGGGATGTCACCTAAGGATAATAACACCCACTACCTCTTCCCAAGCCAATGGGTGAGGAGTGGGATCTTACATGGTGTGTAAATATATATAATAAAATGTATTAATTAAATATAATATTTTTTTCATTATTTCATTGTCATAATTTATTAATGTTTAACTTGTAATATTTTATCTCAATAAAATGTATAATGGTTTGTTTTAGTTTGGAGTTTTGTTTGATTCAAGTTACTCAGAAAAGTGTTTATTTAAATGAAATCACATCCTAAAATACTAGGGTTTTATAATAAGAATGATCAATATTTGATAATAAATATATTATCTTCAATACTTTGAATATTCATGTAATTAAAAGTAAACGAATAGTTGGTTCCATGGTACCAACTCCAACGAACTTCCACTTATACTAGATCCAACTATAAACAATCTAGTTAATACTCACATATTATATAATTTTCTATTAATTATATAAAAATTTATTATATCCATCATGTTTCTTCGTGGTTCTGTTGTTCATACCAAAATCCTCTATGGATAGGATTTATATTTCCACACATCTTTATGGAAAATCTGCTTACTATGACCTCATCTCTTTGAGAAAATCTTTCAAGAAATGAAATTACCAAGTATATACCCTTTTTTCCTTTTTCATCCCTGAAATATTGAATAATACCATAGTTAAAATAATTTGGTATAATTCTAAAATCTGGAACAAATTTTTTGATATACTCGGTTAATGACAGACACTAGATTATAATAAGTCTTCTTAGCATATTACCTTATCAAAACTATAGAATTATATAAAATTAATCTAAAATAATTCTAGTTATATATCCCTAGATAAATATTATTCCCATTTCTCCAATTACTTTGAACTTATCTTGGTTTTTCTTTCCAATCACTATCAGATAGATCTAACTGCCAAACCATGCAGTTTTCCTAGTCTTGTTTGATATTTTTTTTAATTCTTTACGAGTAAATAACTTCAAACCCAAATACTCTCATAGAATGTGAGATAGATTTTCAAAGTACTATTGGTCATATAAATTCTATACATCACAAAATACAATGTGAAACTAAAAACAACTCAAGTTAATTATTCAATTATATATTTTAAAATACAATATAAACTCATGTAGCATGACTTGGATTAAGAAACCCCTTTAATTTGTGTTATTAGATCATGTTCCAAAAAACTTGGGTTGCTAAATTAAGTCATTATTAGATAAATTGTGTCTATTATTGATTAAATTTATACTAATCATCAGTTTTCCATATGTTGGCAAACACATATGTCTTGGAAAACAATATTACTCCCATTAACCTCTTATAGACACCTAGGAACATATTCATTCCAAAAAAATAATCTATGATCTTTATACATGTTATATCCAAAAAAATTGTGTAAGTTTAAAATATTATTAAAAAAATTTGGTTTCATCGACCCTTTTGGTTACTTCATATATACATGTTCTATAGGGTCTCCTTTTAAGTAAGTTGGCCTTGACATCATAATACCCAATGTAATGAACGTAGTAATTTTTTATGAAAATTCAACTAGTTTTTTCATGATAATTGGTGAAAATTTATTCACTATAGATAATCACCCCTACCATATTGGTCCAAATATAACCATCCATGTCATGTTTCTTTTGAATATTGAGTATCTGTATTAAGAAACCACCAAAATATGAATCTCCAAAATTTTGGGGCATGGAATACATTTATAAATTTATATGATATAGTAAATCATAGAATGTTTTTACTTACTAATCCTTATAAGAATCATTATTATTATATAATAATTCATCACACACTATGGTGTATATATAAAACTATCTCTTATGATATTTCATTCCTACATAGCATGTGTCTCTGGAAAAAATTATTCCACTAACTTATGGATTCTAGTGTTCCTATGTCGACCTATATGCATCCAAAGCCTAGACTTCATAGAAGACTGGATTTCTCCCACTATCTCAAAAGTGATATAACTCCCTCATAGAATAGTTTTTTCATAATCAACACCTTTCTATCTTGGGATGTTAATATACTTAGTAACTAAAGGAATTTTAATTGAGATGCACCAAATGCTTCTTTGATGTGTGTTCAAAGCTTAATATAGCTTTTCAAACGGTTCCCATAAAACACCATAGACTATGACATAATGGTTTTTCAACATATAGTTATGATATCTATTAGTGAATATAGTTGAAATATGGTTAATTTTTTATTTTCAAACTTGTGTATTGAAATAAATCATAGTAACAACATAATACTCCTCATCAATCCACCTTATACCACCATCAAGTAAAGGTAATGTTACTAAACATTAATCAAAATTTGAATGATCAATGAAAATTTCATTTAAGATATACTCTGATGAGTCAACCTAAATAATCCATTATCTTTTACCAAGTATATTCATTTTCATTAAGCATACCTAAATGAGTCTTATTAAGTAAATTAATTCCCCTATAAGTTCTCCTTATAATAGTTTACATAGATTTTTAAACTTATTCTAGAAGCTAGGTATAATACCTTTATTATTAAAGGTTTCTTTGTCTAATAAATAAGTTTTTCAGTGCACCTAGTGTTTTATCACATTAGAGACTAAAATCTATTATGGGTATAAATTAGTTAATTTTTTTTTGATAACTAATTATCTTTCTATAACTGGGTATGAGTCTTATATTTTATATTTATCATTTACTACGATAGATATATGTGATTTAAGAGTTACTAAACAATCATTTAATTATGAGGTACCATAACGATGTTAATTTCAAAGATGAAATAACATATCATTGTGTATAAACATTCACTAAGATAAATTTTTTGGTAACACTCAATACATGACTTAAATCAATCCATAATCTAATGTTGTGAGCTTCTCACTATTGAAATGTTCATTTTCCTTTCTCATCTACTTGGAGAAATCAGCTTACTTATTATCATGTTTCATTGCTTACTATATTTAATAAAATTTTGTAAATATTATTTTGTATTTAATACTCAATAATTAAAACATATTCAGTGATGAATATACCTAAATTAGATGAAATTTTTTTATTTTTCTTTAATTTATTTAAATTTCACTTCCAATGATCCTCCTTCTCATATAAAAAACAAATTTCATTTTCTTCCTTTTTCTATTGTTGGATCTCTATCTTCTTGAAAGGGAATTGTAAAGAATATTTTTAATTTGAGTTAGACTTTTATCTCTTCAGATATCTTTTCCTATTATTCACCATAATAATATATTTTTTTCAAGTTTCATAGCCTTATCAGTATGGAAAATTAATGTAAGTTTTTATGGTAGTCTTATCACTATTTCTCATGTTATAATTCATAATGAAACTAGAGAAGTTATAAATAAGTGAAGAAAATATGATATTTATGCACAAATAATATTGTATCTTAAATCATAAGATTTATAGGCACTTAATTTATTCAACCATCTTCACTAAATATGGATCAGATAGTATCAGGTCCCTAAGTTTCCAGAACAGTGCCTTAGAGATATCATATCTCTCTTGTCTCACATTCTCCTGATAAAGATCATAGAGATGAGGTAATATGTTATATGGATCCACTTAATCATGTAGCTTATGAATCTCACTAGACATGGAAAATAGTATCAAATATTATATATCTATCACATCATTCAAATGTTTCTCATAGAGAGAGAGTTCCTCCTCACTATCCTCCTTAGTAGGGATCTTTGTAATTAGGGGCTCCAACACAAAATACTTCCACTCTTGGTGTAGTACAATGAAAAAGTACATGTTCCACTCCTAGAAATTCATGTTTATGAGAAGGTTATCCTTCAATATAATTATAGTGTAAACATTGAATTCATATTTATTTCCATTTTCGATAACAAAAAATGAAAAATTAAGTATTTTATTTGATTACAAAAATATATGATATAATAATTTTTTTATTAGTATCCTGCTATTTTATCAAATCCTAAAAACCCTCACCATTAGATACATAATTTCTTATTGTGTGGAAATTATAGTGGAAAATAACCATATGTTCCTTCTCATAACCTAGGTATAAGTCTTTCATGCTATTAAAAGGTATTTATGTAGGCAGTTCTTTTCACACTATTAACTAATATCTCCTTGATTCATTGAGTGGTATCCCCGGTCCTGAAATACTAACTCAATTTTCCAAAACACATGAATACTATTTGCATTAAGTCTCACTGAGGTGATCAATCCTTCGTAAAAACTAGGTTAATTCGACCCAAAAACCAAGTTAAAACTTCCTGATAATTAGAAACATCCTAATAGAGGTCGATCAAAAACTTTAAACTATGGTCATATCTTTAGTAATGGAATACTTAGTCTAAATCAATATTTGTTTGAGTGATTTTGTTTACTTATGCATAAATTTCTTAAACCTTATCACGTGATGTGTATACCATGTATTTTGGTTTGTTTTATTTTATCTTTACATGTCTTGTTAATATTACACATATTTTATATAATTAATTAACCATGTTGTGGTAAAATAACTTACACATAAACTGTAACATCCTGACCTGGGTGCCACATTTCAGTGCCCCAATCTGGTTCACCACATGAGCTCAGGTGTGTTGTCCCATATTCTAGAGGCTGATAACTAGCAGCAAGGTTCTATTATATAACATGGGGAGACTATACCCTCTTTATCAAAGTGAAACAGTAGTAGAAATAAATAAGAAATAGTAAAAATATGATAAATAATAACCAATAAATTATAACATCTCATGAAGAATCCGAAAATATGGAAAATTACCATAAATCAAATTAGTAAATATGTCATGTCATACAAGTTTCAAGTGTTTAATAAAAACCCAAAATAAAGACACAGTGACATCTCCCAAGTTGTACTGATATCATTTCTAGTTTTCTCATCCATTCTCCATCCCAAATCCAACCTTATCCATCTAACATAAGTCTCTTTCCCTTATCCTATCCTGAAAAAATGAAGTATATCTGGGTAACAATCAGGTGGCCCGAGCAGGGTGTGAGTATAACTCATTAGGCCACCACCAATGGTGTATAATGCAATATCCAGTCTATAAAAGTGTATGCAATTTTATAAAGAATAAATTTAAAAAAGACAAAAGTAAATAGGTTTCACATTTATTGTTCTTTAATCAACCACATAGGCCCTTGGGTTCACAGTGACACTTAAACCAATCATACATGCTTTGGCTCATGGAAAAGTATTAACCATACACTATAGGTATTATTAATTTACTATTTTCATGGGATTTCATTATTAAATTTAATTTCAATTTCATTCAGTACCTTGGAACATTAGTTTGGGTACCATTATCTCAAGAACTTGGAACATCAGTCTAATTCCAATATCTTGGGGGCCTAGAGCGGCAGTCTGTCACCCCATGGGTATTTGGAGCATCAGTACAAGACCCAAAAATCATTTTTCACATGAATTTATCATGGTCCTAGATTAGTATAATGAAACCCCATGTATATTGGGAGCATCAATCCCTGACCCACAACTCATTGATCAATCACATATATCACAATATATAAATCAAGGTTCAACACCATTAACCTTCTTATAAATTATTCACATCATGGTTCACCATTACATTTATAAATCACAAACATGTTTATTTAATTTAATCATAAGGAATAATATGAACAATTTTCCATTAATCCAATTATTATAAATTATTCACATATCATTAACCCTTCAAGGTTAAGCCAAAAAACCCTTTAAATACCATTATCAACCATGCAATAAGGATTTAGTTTAATTCTATTAACTGGTTGTTCCCCTTTTTACAGTTCATAAATCATCATTTCAAGTGTATTGGAACACCCCATTGGTTTCAATCAAACCAGTATCATAATCTCCAATGGTTCAACAGGATCTGTGAAGGGTCTAACAATCACTTTGGAATCAATTCATTATTTCAAATTTAAAATTAAATTTCCCAATGTGGAAATTAAATGATATAACTACAAGCCTGAAATCATGATCAATGCTATAAGAATTATCACTTATATAACCTTACTTAGGATCATTGATAAACAATTTCCAAATATTATCCCTAAATTCTATGTAGATTGGTAGAGTTCACAATGGCGGAGGAGTTTTAGGATCAAAACCTAGGATCATGCTCCAACGAAAAAAGATCCATTAACAGCTATATCTTAATCATCAAAATAGGGTAAATTCATCCCTCTCCAAAGGGGTAGAAGGATTGGATAAATAGAAACCTAAATAAATAAGATATCACATACTAGAAGAGTGGTCAATTATTTCAATTAGATATTTGATTCATAAAGGAAGGGGTTCAAGAAGCCTTGTAACCCTCTCTAGAGCCTCCAAAAGTGATGGAAATCGTATTAGGTTGAGCGAGGGTGATTATGGATATAAAATGGGGGTTTATGAGTTTTTAATTAAATTTTAAAGGGATTAAAATCTCATGTTCATAGTTTCCTAGGTGGGCGACGCATTTTGACAAATCGTGGACCCTAAATGTGCACCCCTATTGTCGGGGGTGCATAATTACTCCTAGGTGGGTGAGCAGTTTGAAAAACTATGCACCAACCATGAAACCACCCTCTATACAAGGGTTCATGGTTTAGGGAAGGGATGTTTCATGGTTTGGTCAAACTATACACCCCTTAAAATGGATCAAAATGGTACTCACAGTTTCCTAGGGGAAAGTGCATGGTTTTCCCTAACCATATATGACCTCATGTGATTCAAAAATTCTCCAAATTCACCTAAAAGACCCCAAATCAAGACACAACCAATTTATGATCAAAACAAGGGTAAAATAAGACCTTAAAATGAGTATAAGGCATCTACAGAAAGGTTAGGATCTTACGATATCCACACTTTATAACAACTGATCCTTGAGTTGTACTCTCGAGCATCACTAAGCCTCCAAG